>OY720429.1:75478601-76078601 GCA_963082735.1 Pocota personata
TTTTTTTGATACCAGATGTTTTTTGTAGTCTTCAACAATCGCTTGGTGCTTAACTTTGTACGCTACATCCCGATCACTAACAGTACCAGTAGTCTCAATTTTGGCAAATCTTGCCTAATGTGAAAAGAGCTGTCTTATACTGGTTCTTGATCTGAGCATCAGATGATAAATGTTTTTTTTACTTCTAAGATCACAACGCTGGCAACATTGGGATGCGAGTTGATGGATGTTGGTGGTTGAGACGTGTCGGAAGAGTATTATGGCTGGTACATATTGCGTAGTCTGAAGGTATAATTGTCTCCTGATTAGAGGCTGAGGTCTTCTGACGAGTTACCAAGTTTTATTGGCCCCGATTGCGGTTGTCGACCAATTGATCGATGAACGACATTTGTCGATTGTCGATCATCGATTGCTGAATTTCATATTGCGAATGTCGATTATGGTTGACATTTGTCGATTTGACAATCGATCGTTGTCGACCGCAGTTTCCTTGTCGATGGTCTGCGTGTTATGGAGCTTAAAAATTATATTGTGAACAAAATGTAAGTAATTGATATTAAATGTTCTTCCTTCATGTATTTTATTAATGAAAATTTATCAAAATTATGCAGGGCGAAGATGATAACAAATACAAAACAGATGGAGCCAACTTGTGAAATTCATGGAGGAACATGTGGACATTGCTAAGGGTATTTGTACAAAAACTTTAGGAAAAAAAAGATGGGAGAAAATATCAATAGAATTGAATAGTTTAGGTCCACGTACATACATGGGAAAAATGAATTAAGGTAATGAGAAAACAATCATTAATGCATTTATTAACGTATGTATGTAAAGTTTTTGAGGTTTGGACTGATTTTAAATTCTATATCAAGAGGGTGATGAAGAAAATAATGAAAATATTCACCAAAATCATTCAGGAAATGAAGATATGGATGACGCGGAACTTAAGCTGAATAGCTTCATGGAAACACCACGAAAAAGTATCTCAATACGCAGCAACATATTAGCACAGATAATAAACTACCCAGATGTCGCACGGCCATATAAAAAAAAGCATATTTTTATCGTGGCAGACAACGTGGTAGCAGACAAAGAGCTTTCAGAATAAGTACAACAAATAAAGCTTTTTCTTTTTCCTCACTCTGTTCACTCATGTGGGAAAAGTTATTTTTCTCATCGTGTGTTGTGACATGCAAACGAATGAGGTGAGGAAGTGTAAAGGGGTATGCGGGAAGGGGCATGAAGATGCATGACGGTGTGATTTCCATACCACCGCAGCAAAAGAATAAATTTTCATGAATGGAAGTTTTGCAAACGCGTATGCGTTGTATATGAAGAGAAGGTTTGAGAGATTTTACTCAAATATCAATCATTTAGATTTTCAGGTTAATTACTAACATACATATATTGTATATTACATACATATACTAAAACATTAAAAGGCATAAGAAAATTGTCTCCAAAGAAAAAATGTCCTGGAAAAGAAGGAAGTACGCAATTGCACACTGTTCTATAACCAAAAATGAATTGCCTGATGGAAAATTATTTAAATTTCCTAAAAAAGGAACAGTTAAATACAATGAATGGCTAGCTTTAGCAGAGGAGTCTCAGGAACACATAAAAAGCCTTAAAACGCCCTATATATGCAGCAAACATTTTAAGAATGCCTTTATTGGAAAGAAATATTTAAAAAAAAAATTATTACCCTTCTCTCTTGTTAAAACGAAGTGTTGCTATCTCATGATATCATCACAAACCTGTAAAAAAGTCATTAAGCATTAAATATATAAACAAAGATTATTCCACGGAACTTACTATCATGGCATTTACGCTATAAAAAGTTTTACGATTATAATAGGCGAGTTGAAAATCTTTATTAGGTAATGCAATTTTGATATGCGTACCTACGCCAGGTAACCCGCTTTTTTCAAAAAAAATTCATTCGCGCTCGATGTTTTTCTGCTTCCGAATATTTAGATTTTATCCATTTGGGACAAATATGTGTTTTTAGTACTTTTGAAAAGTTCCTTCAGCACTAGAGATACTGTTGACTGAGCCAGACCAAGACAGGATTCATTTCCCACACTTACTTGGTAAGAGCAATGGGCACAGAACCTTAAAGCAGTAGCAAGTTTGATGATATTGGGAGTTGACTATACCCGTATTATCGGTTTCAGCTTGGAGTCTATTTCTGTTAACAGTTCTCTAAATGCTGGTTTCGAAAGTCGAAAATACTTAAGAAAACTGCAAAAGATAAGAAATAAGCTATTAAGAATATTTCCACATGAAAAAACACTCACAGTCTTTCGTCCAATTCCAAAGAGTTAGAAGCATCCCTTATTCGCCTCCTTCTTGGGCCATTTCCAAACATTCGCTCGCACTTTCTTCGTCGAATTCACCGAACATAGCTTGAACTCATTTTAATAATTTATTTAAAAACAAAATTCACGAAAAGCAGCAGGAACAATAATGTTTACACAACCAACTGTCAAAATGTATAATATTCACAATATGCATGTTCGTAGTTCACAATGATACAAAATTTTATCGATTGAGTTACACAATACGAAAGATGAAATAAATCGATACAAACGAATCGAGTCAATTAACAATCGACAACCGCAATCGGGGCCATTGTTTCTGTTTCTTTTCTTTTTCATTGTAACGGGTGAGCCATCTGCAGCTCTTTCGCATTGAATGAACACAGTATTGTATTTCCGCGGTACGAAATGAATCGATTAACGCTTGTACAATGTTGGGAAATTTTGTGAATTTATTTCCAAAGTGAGTGCTCTGTTGCCGAAACAGTGTGAATTTTGAAAAAGAAATAATGCACCAACCTGCCTGCCTTACGCAACTTTGTGAAGAAACTTCGTAAGATTGGCATGCTATCTGACAACACAAGTTATCCTCATGTTAAGCAAATTAACTTGGACGATTTCCGGTTCCAGAAAGACGGCGTTACGTGCCATACAAGAAGTCCAACAATCGACCTTTTGACAAATGGTACTAAGTTCAATGATCGTGTAATCAACCGTTTTGGTGAAGTTGTTTTTAAATTAAGATTTGGGTCCCACGAATAATTCGGAAGGGAAGTCCGTCCTGACAAAGCCGATACATCGGGATAAGGTATATACGACAGACTCTGCCTGTTCATCTGAAGGAGCTCGTTAATGACTGGTTTAACCCCCAAACTTGCATTGCTGGGCACGGTTTTCTACATTGAGTACACTCACACCACTACTGACATCAGATTGGTCGATTCAACGGTCAAAAAGCATATGCATAGGATTAAACTATTCAAAAGGGATGTCCTGTTATGCTATCAACTAACCACCTTCTTGACATCGCACAAGACCTCTGTAGTGATTTTTACTGGCCGCTACCCACTTGGAGGTTTAGGACTTTTACCGGTCAGTTACTGGGTCAACATTCGCGCTTACTTGAACCCATTGCAGCATTCTTGCTGCATTGCGTATTGCCTACAAAAATAAAATTGTATTTACATACTTCTAAATTGTATTTACTTTTTATTTGTACGCAATTACACTCGGGCAAATATTGGGAATCTCCTTGTCTTCCTGGTTACCGTTCCTCTCTCTGGCTTGGGTTTTGAAACTGCTGGTATATCTGTTTGGACGGAATCGGCTCTATTGTGGGCAGTAGTTGCTAAATTAATGATATCATAGGATGGAGTTAGTGTACTCGTACTCTGGGATTTTCTCCTATAGTAGAGTTTTATTAATATTCCAATGATAATCATGGCTACTATTAGGCCAGTGATGGAAGCTGTAGAATAGGGATGAACTTTTACTTCCCATTGTTGGTCGTTCACTTTGCGGTTCGCTTCGATCTGGCATGCTTCCGTTTCCATCTCTTCCAGTGCTTTCTTGCCCTCTAAAAGTGTTGACAAAGTATCCGCGTAGAGTCAAATTTGTGCACTTACGAATAGGGTTTAGTGTTTCGATTAAGTTGACGTGGTTTACTTTTGTCCTTTCAATGACGCAAAAACTTGTCACGAGATAAATGCGAAGCAAACTTTTTGTAACTTATTCATTTCTATTTTTATTGGTTAAAAATTAAAATTTAATTTAATTAATCTTATTCATCTTTATCTTCCTTTTAAATAGAACAAATCTTACTTAAAAAAGCACTGAGATAATAAAAAAAAAAATATTGTAAAATCCAAAACGAAAATAATCTGTAATTCTAGATTTTAAATGATCAGGAAGAGAAAAAATCAAAATTATAATAACATGTTCAAGAAAAGTTTTAATTTTAATTAATGATGCAATATTTTAATTCGATTGTTATGTATCTCTCTAATTATATTTCCTGCCCTTATTTCCATATTAACGGCCCCGCTTTTGGATACCACTTCATAGGGACCCAACCTGGCAAGTAAAAAGTTATTCTTCTTTACATAATTTTTTAACAAAACCTTTTGCCCAATAATTTTAAATGAAACTGGATTGTTCTGTTGATCGCACTGCTTTTTGGAGATAAGTTTTGCCTAGCCAATTCGTGCGATCTTTGAAGTCGGTATTTTAGCTTCCGTGGATATTCATCTGTATTCTAGAGTAGTGCTGGTGCTCTCCTTAGATTTGTTGGCATCTCGAATTCAAATCCATACAAACTGTTCGATGACATTAAATTTGGTATGAGGTGAGTTGTTGTGGACATGCATAGCCTGTCTAAACAACTGATCCCAGTTACGTTCATCGTTGTTAAGAAAACTCCTTTGATATTAAGTCAAGGGTCTGTGACTGCTCTATAGGGAACCGTTGGCCTGCGGATGGCAGGTAGTGACATGTAGTTTTTTTATTGCCAGAAGCTTACATGTTTCATAAAACAACTTCGAAGTAAAGTTAGCCCCATTGTCAGTGATAAGTACTTTGGGAATGCAGAATCGCGTAACGATTTCATCGTAGAATTCCTTATTCAAAAGTTTGTGTTTTGGTGCATTTTGCGGAAATTCTCCAACCTCAGTTATGCTTTTGTCCTTTTGTGCCGACGGGACTTTCTTGCTTGATGCCTTCCTTCTAGTAAGATCAGATTTAGAGCGTCAGCATTAACGTTGGTTTTTCCAGGTTTGTTTTTGATTTGATAGTCATATTCAGATAATTTCTTGTGAAATCTGATAAGCCTTGTGGTAGGGTCCCTATCATTGAAGGGCCTGTAATCCGTATATACAGTAAACGGTCGACATGAAAGATATATTCGAAAATATTTGCTAAATTGCCAATAATATAGCTAGTGGACTACCTTTCTTCTATTTAGTGAATGGCTTGCGTAAGCAATAGGTTTATCCTCACCGACCGTCCCTAGCGATAATACAGCCCCTAATGCTTCATTGCTAGCATCAGTCTTTAATATAAATGGCTGTGTGAAATCTGGGTAGCACAGAATTGGTGGTGAAGAAATTGTTAATTTGAAAATTCAAAAGATTTCTGACACTCGTCAGACCATTTGAAATCGTTTTGTTTTCTTAAAAGATTGTTAATTGGTGCGGCAATTTTTGAAAAGTATGGTATGAATTTTCTGCAATGATTTGTCAGTCCTAGAAAGGATTGGACTTGTTTTACATTTTTAGGAACGGGAAACTCCTCTGAGAAGCATCGAGTTTTAGCCGGTTCAGATAAAGCACCAGCTTTAGAGTATTTCTGGTCCAAATATGTAACTTCACGACAATGAAAACTACATTTTTCAGTATTTCAGTCAGAATGTACATAGATCATAATTTTCTGGAACATCACCGAAGCACCAGCCAATCTGAAAGGCATTCTTTTAAATTCATAATGCCCCTTATTCATGCTGAACGCTATTTTAAACCTAATGGTAATCACTCGCTAAATATAAGGTGAAATTATGAAATTGTCCCAATTGATCTAAAATTTCTTCTATTCTGGCTAGTAGAAATGCGTCCCTTATTGTGACTTCATTTAATTTTCTGAAATCCACTACACACCTTTTTTGAACGTCACTACCAGATCTATTGGGCACTATTAACAAAATTGAATTTTATGAAGAAAGTATATTTTAATATAGTATTTCCTGAACCTGCTTTTATATCTCTATTTTATGAATTTCAGATGTCCTGTACTGCTGCAAATTGATTGGGCTAATACAGGAGTATTGGTAAGAGGGTCACCCTCAATCATATAAACATCAGTATATTCCACATACAGTTTATCTAGAAATTCACTTTCCGCCGCATTCAAGCTTGCCCTTAATTTAAAAATTTAAAAGAATGCTTATCCTTTCTTGATTTGGTTTTTTCAACCTGTCTATACATATATAAAAAGCAATTACCGTGCGTTAGTCTCGCAAAAACTCGAGAACGGCTCGACCGATTTGGATGATTCTTTTTTCTATTCTGTTCGTCTCAATACTGGACTGGTTTATGAAAGAAGAATATTCGGAAGAACTCAAAGGAAAGCCGGATAATAGAAAAAATTTGAAGCAGCTCTCAGTATCGCCCGCCTTTCCTGACATGTTGTTGCTTTGCTGACTCTTCCTTTGCGGTTTTTTCTATACTTCTCTGGGTCCTTAATAAAGCTGTGTACAACAGTGGCGCCTCTGCCAATCTTGCTGGCTATGAAACGGATGGATTTTCCTTGTTCCCGGTAAACTCGAATTTGGCCTAATTCCTCCTTGGTTAATGTCTTTCCTTTACCCATAATTGTGGATTGTATTTTATTTCTTATACTAAGGTCCCTAATACTCGAAGTATCCTTTTATTTGATTTAAAATATGGTAACATGTAGATTTAGCTACTGTTCGTAATCAAGTGAGGCAAAAAAAACAGGTACATTTTATGACCTTTTTGGGAAAAGCTTCATAAAAGTTGCATTTATCAACTTAATCCCATTTTTTTTACAATATAAGCATAATATATCCTTCATTCCTTGTGCAATTGCTTTTTCCCAGATTAGCGAAGGGTTTGAAAAATATCGAGAAATTAAAACAAAAAACTGCCTGTTCGTAATCAAGTGAGACGGAGTGTATGATTCGTGAAGGTGAAGAAAATCACATTTTGACGTGTCGCTGTTTTTTCCATCAGTTCGCGGTTGACATGTACATATGTCAAAATTGAGACTGAACGACTGACATATGATATATTCGTTTTAACCAAAAGCAGTTCCGATCTGAAGAATACATTCATCTCCGTGATGCGATTAATGCCGATGGCGATGCCACCAACGTGATAAGAATGACAATTTTGCCGGCCATTTACATCGTGTTTTCGAAGCAATTGTTGGGAAAATCGCAGCTGACATCTCGAAGGAAGAGCTCATTGGACGTGTTTTCCCGAACATAGTGCAAAACTTCAAAAACCATAATTGGCTGAGCGAACGAGCCATTTTGGTAGCGAAAAACAAAGATGTCGATGATCTCAACGCGACCATTCAAAATTTCATTCCGGGACATTTGTTTTCCTTCAAATCGGTTGACACAGTTATCAACCAGGATGAAGTAGTTAACTATCCTACAGAATTCTTGAATTCGCTGGAATTGCCCGTTTACACCCCATAAAACAAAACGAAAAACGTAGTTTAGCACAAAGCTTTGCTTTGAATGTTAACCTCATTTATTTTAACCATGTAAATTAAAGAAATTGAATTCATTTGAATTACGAACGAGTTGCATTTAATGACCAAACGAAATATCACTGAACTGGAGCGGGAAGGTTGATTGGGATTCATAATCGCTTATGAAGAGTTACAATCAAAACAATTTTAGGTGGTACGATGTTCATCGGGTCATCTAGTTTGTTAATATCTGTTTCCTCTTTTAAAACTTTTTTTCTTTTTTTTAAATTAGAGTATAAACAATATACATATTAAATTTGAGTATTATAGATTAGGTATAAAGTTTTTGCTAATATAATAATCTATTACCGTAGCATTTAAAATATGTAGGTACTTGAACGTAATTAATGTTTGCCTTAACTAATGTGTTACCTATACAAATTCCATTGTCAATTTCCTGACTCCTAGCCCTTTTCGGGTTATATACTACTCCAGGTGGTAGTCCAGGAATACTGGAAAACCCACCCTCTACTGAAGTCGGTTCTACGGATTCTGGGAAGAGCCATTTATTGCAGTCCTTTGACCCTTTTACAAAAAGTTCAAGGTTATCTCGATCGCCACCACCAAGAGCGAATGTATCCGGGAGAAGAAGTCCGCCGGAAGCGCCAATGTGCGAAAAATGAGACTCAGGGAAACGCAAAAGCCTTGAGGGGGGAAACAACGAACTCCATGTGAAAGAGTTAGACCTACCCCGAAAAGAAAATAAGGCTCTAAAAAACTCTCGTCTCCAAAAAGAACGCGAAGGTATCTCACCCCATTCAGCTCGTCGTGAATATCAAGAAGATGAGCTATCACGAGAAACGGAGTCAAAGAAAAGACCAAGTAAAAAACGAAAAGCCGGTTCTTCACCCGAAGTTGAGCCACAAAGAGAAGACAAGCTAAAGGAAATCGCGAGCGAAACAAATCCAAACAAAATTACATACTCCGCCCCCAATAAACGTAATTGGAATTCCGGATTATAATAAATTGCATTGCCTCCTCAAAGGAACGTTGGCATCGACATTCAAGGCAACGTCACTAAAAATCGTAGATGATTCCGACGGTTACGGAGAAGATCCAATGGTACACTTACGAAAACAAGCTGGAAAGGACATTGCGTGTTGCAGCAAAAGGTCTTCATCCTTCATCTACCAAAGAAGACATTCAATTTCAATTTCAGTTTTATTTATATGGCTTTACAAATGTTTTTTTTTTTTTTTTGTCGGGGCGGGTACACCCTACTGGAGCACTCAGACTCAAAAACGGGTCCATTGTACAACCAGGCAGAGAACCCAATTTTAATGTGTTTTTTTGTCTTTTGTAAACAGACGTGTAGACGCTTCAGTGATGTAGAGCTTAGGTCATCAGCACTCACCACATCAGCACCGAAAATCTGCCACCTGATGCGAGCAAAGGCAGGACAATCACATAGGAAGTGTTCCGCAGTATCATCGCCCTCTCCACAGGAGTCGCAGAGAGGGGTAGCGCTCAAACCTAGCACATGGAGATGCTTAGCAAAGGCGAAGTGGCCCGTAAGAGCGCCAGTAAGTTGTCTGCCGTCTTTTTTGCTAAGAGATAGCAAGAAAGCCGCAGATTTCTTACAGGCGACGGGGACTATTCGTTTAGTCTGCCTGCAGCCTGAAGAGTCATGCCACCTTCGATTGTGTTCACTGAAAACCCAGTCGTCAATGGAAGCCCTAACCGAAGACGCTGGCAAACACAACGTGGGTTCTGGTCTGGAGAAATTCTCGTCTGAGCCTTGATATAAATATCAAGGGGGGAGGTTCATCAAGGCGTCTAGAACTGAGCCAGGCGTACTGGGGAAAGCTCCCAAGCAGCCGAGACAGACCGTTCTTTGGAGTTTGGCGAAAGCAGCAGTATTTATGTGTGAGCTTATTCCACCAAACAACTGACGCATATGAGAGGAAGGGTCTTATCATTGCCATGAAGATCCAAAGGTCTTTCCTCGGCGACAAGCCCCATGTCTTGCCGAAAACACCTTTGCATTGCCGAAAGACTGACAGAGCTTTGGAAGTTTTCAGCTCGACATGTTTCGCCCAAAGAAGCTTGCTATCTAAGATTACTCCTAAATATTTGGCTTCCTTTTGAGAGCCAGTGACGCCTTTTAGCACTGGCTGAGTCAGACCAGTCAATTTCTTCCTTCTCGTAAAGAGAACCACCTCGGTTTTGAGAGGATTAACTGAAAGCAACTTCCTAGCGCACCAGTCGTCGATTGCATCTAGGGCCATCTGCACCTTAGAGCAAACAGTCGCTAGGCACTATCCGACAGACAGAATGGCGATATCATCTGCATATGCTTGAGCGTAGACGTTAGAACTATTGAGTGTATTCAACAGGGAGTCAACCAGCATGCACCAAAGCAGTGGAGGCAGAACACCGCCTTGTGGGCAGCCCCTATTTACACCTGCCATAACTCACCGGCCACAATCTGCATCTACAGTCAATGTTCTGTTCATCAGCATTGCTTTGATCCACAACACTAGGGATTCTTTTACGCCGTGACTTCTGGCGCAGCTACACATTCTGTCAAAAGTAGCATTGTCAAAGGCACCCTCAATGTCTATGAAAACGCATATAGCGTATTCTTTCCTGTCAAGTGCACATTCTATTCTGCTGACCAGATTTTGAAGCGCAGTCTCGCAGGATTTTCCGCATTGATAAGCATGTTGCATCTCTGACAGAGGATGTACTCTCAAAGCAACTTTGCGCACGTGTAGTTCAACCAGTCTTTTCATTCTTTTCAGCAGGAAGGTCATCAGACTAATAGGTCTGAAGCTCTTGGTCTGAGAGGGAAATTTCTGGCGAAAGTCTCCAGTTGGTATTAGGCGTTGGACAGGATCAAGTCAATCACTTCCTGTCTTTGCGCAGGAAGTAATGGTTTCCCATTTACCGTTGGTCTTGTGGCTTATTGCTGCAGCGACTAAGTCCTGACCACAAAACTGTCCAAACTTAATTGCA
Source organism: Pocota personata (assembly GCA_963082735.1). Classification (NCBI taxonomy): domain Eukaryota; kingdom Metazoa; phylum Arthropoda; class Insecta; order Diptera; family Syrphidae; genus Pocota; species Pocota personata. Next base: position 75,489,155 of record OY720429.1, read on the forward strand.
GAGAGGGAATTTGGTACAAGAAGACAAGCCCTAACACTTTCGGACCGCTCATCATAAAATACCGTGATATCACGCATACCTCCAAGACCACAAATGCCCTTGTTCCGCACCCAAGGCTCCTGGATAGATATTATGTTGCTTTACACATTAATATTACAATCTTATAAATTTCTAGAAGCTTATGTTAAATACATAATTTAAAGAAAAATAAATAGAATTTAAAGAAAATTATATAATTATAACTATCCATAAGCATCAGAGGAATCAAGAAAAATTAAGAATGCTCATTGATAAGGTATTCTTGGAGACGTGTTTTGCATTTCTCACACTTCAAGCGGAAGAGAGTTCCACAAGCGGGTGATATAAACGAAAAACTGTCGTTCTGAGGTTAAACAAAGGTAACTATTTTGAATAAGTACATGTGACCTCTGCGATACAGGAAAACTTAGCTTACTCTGCAGGTAAAAAGGTTTACGAGTTTGCATGATTTCGTGTATATAAACTAGAGATCTAAATTTGATTAGACTACCGGAATCAAGATTGGAAAAAATTTCGCATCAATAAAGCAAAATGGGCAATACCAGGGTTTTTGCTAAAATTGACCTAGTTTTAATGGGTATAAACTTCTGAGTAGTCCAGAGGAGGCGAAGTGCACCGTATACTTTCCCGATCGCTGTATTAATATGGTCCGTTAATGTGAGTGTTCTGTTGAAGACAACTCCTAAGTTCCGTGCTGTGTCTACATATTCGATTTTTCTCAAACCAAGTTTGACAGGTGGGAAAATCGACATGTTCATCGTTCTCTTAATGATTATGAGGGCCTTCGATTTCGTTAGGTTGAGGCAAAGGTTATTTGCTTTAGACCACATTCGAATATTTTCCAAACCCTCATTTACCTATGACCCTCCGTATTCCACTAAATCAACTGAACAACTAAGATAAAGTGGAACATCATTTGTAAACTTTACAATGGCGTATAAACCCAGGAAGTTCGTTGACATAAAGAGAAAAAAAGAAGACCTTCCAGCTAAAAGCTTTAAAATTCTTGACGCTGTAAATATTATCAGGAAGTAGAAGCAGCAGACGGAACGACAACAAGAAATCTTGGTTGAGCGTGGACTCCCGCTGTTTACGCTTAGTTTTGATAAGAACGAGAATATAGACGGTATTTACAATATTAAAACTATACTAAACATCGTAATCAAAATCGAGCCATTGCGTAAGAATATAAGATCGATCCAGCAGGGTAAGCGTTGTCAAGGTTTCAGTCATACGCAGACTCACTGTCAGAAAGAACCGCGATGCGTAAAATGCGCTGGTAAACATCTTTCGGAAAGTGCAGCTTAGATAAACAGGCTCCAGCGACTTGTATAAACTGCAGAGGGAAGCACCCAGCGAACTATAAAGGCTGCGAAGTGGCCAACGAACTCCAAAAAGGCGCGATGCGATTAAAAAATCGTACGCCCGAACCCCAAACCAAAGGAAAAATCTAAAGTTCCTACGGGGAAAGCAGGAAGTGAACTTATCAAGGAAAAGATGAAAGTTGTACAAGAAAAAGTCCAAAAAAAAGTCGTCATCTTCTGGAGGGCAAACGTATGCGCACACAGATCTTATAACTTATATTTGAAAAATTGGGCAATCCTATAAAAGCAATCCTTAAAACTCGCAAAACACGAACTCAAGTATGAATAAAATATCAACATGGAACGCAAACGGACTATTGGAACAGATAAAGGAACTAGAAGTATTCTTGAGAAAAAACAATATTGACTTATGCTTAATTAACGAAATGCACTTGCAAAAGAAATCTAGTGTAAAAATAAAAGGATCATTAAAGATTGTATTGAGCATTCTATAAATACAATTATTGAGACCGATGCGATGCAAGTAAGTACAGTTCTCGTAAGAAATAAGTACTCGTACTACAATATCGCGTCCATTGATTGTCCTCCGCGATACAAACTAGAAAAGACCGACTTTATAATGTTTTGGACTCACTTGGAAGGAATTTTATTGTCGGTGGTGATTTCAATTCGAAACATACCTTTTGGGGTTCAAGATGCGTTTCAACTAAAGGCAGACTACTTTACGAAGCCTGCATGTAATTTAATGTTTACTTTTTTCGACGGGAAAACCGACGTATTGGCCTACTGACGGAGCAAAAACTCCTGACCTCGTAGACTTCCTTATTACAAGAGGTGTAGCTAAAGATTTTACAAACGTCGAGGAAAAATCTTGATCTCTCCTCAGATCATTCACCAGTAATCATGACAATAAGCGAGCGTCTAATGAAAAAAGAAGGGCCCCTAGATTAACTACCAATAAAACTAACTGGAACGGCTTTAAAAAATATTGTACAGAAAACATTGTTCTGAATATGTTGCTGAAAACACCGTCATACAGACTGCCGCGTGGAACAACACTTCCTATAGGAGGAAAGAAGTCATAAATAGCGAAGATTATTTCCGCCGGAAATAAAAGAACTGATACGCCAAAAGAGGAGAGCACGCAAAAGATGGCAACAATTTCGAGCTCCCGAGCACTTTTAAACCATCAGTGTAATGAACTCAAGAAAACAATCAAAGATACCAAAAATCGACAGATCACTACGTATCGTGAAAACTTGACTGCCGAAAAAAGTTCGAATTATTCACTATGGAAAGCCATAAAAGGTATTAAAAAGCCCCAAATGCAATCGCTACCGATAACAAAAAAACAATGGCAAATGGCAAAAAGAGACAAAGAGAAGGCGGATTTATTTGCCGTGTACCTGGAAGAAACGTTTAAGCCATTTGACAGACAAGCGCTAACAGGAGACCTTGGTGGTACGATTACGACACCTGACAACTTTAAAATAAAGAGCGTGTCGTTGGTCCAACTTTGCCACAAAATAAAAAATCTTAAAAATGACAAGATCACTGGATATTATTGAATAACCATATTATAAATGCCGCGCTAAGATTATTATACGTTCCAAGGCAATGGGAAGTCGCCGAGGTTATAATGGTTCCAAAATCGGGAAAGCCTCTAAACGACAAAAAATTGTTCAGACCGATAGTATCTAAAATATTTAAAAAGCTTTTGTTAAAGCGCCTACAACCGGTCATTGAAGAAAGACATTTGATTCCTGACCATCAATTCGGCTCAAGACCAAAGCATTCCACAATCGATAAGGTTTATAGAATAGCAAATGAAATAGAGAAAACCTTAGAGGAGAAAAATGTACATATATTTTAGCGCTTTTCTGGACGTCTCTCAAGCCTTCGACAAAGTATGGCATGAAGGCTTGAAGTTTAAGTTAAGACACGTTCTTCCGGAATATTTATATGAGATTTTAGAATCCTACTTTGCGAACAGACTTTTCCATGTTACACACGGTTCGGAATACTCCCAATTTAAGGAAATCATTACAGGAGTACCGCAAGGTCCGGCCTTGTTCTTACCGTACACTCGAAATATTCCGCAAAATTAAGGAACTGTCGTAGCTACGTTCGCGGACGATGTGGCTATATTAATAACAGATAAATCAGTCGAGTCAGCAACTGTAAAACTCCAACGAGCGTTGGACAAAATTCGCGAGTCGACAAAGATGCGAAACTCAAATGGAAGTCGCACGTTAAAAAGAAATACGAGCTCAGTTAAACTAGAAATTCCAAAATGAAAATCAAATAAACTCTTCATATATATTGTAGCATAATAATAACTACGCTCCCTAAAAGTATGATGCAACAAATTCCGAAGTGTCTTTTCATTCTGGCAGAATTTTGGTCCAAAGTGTCCTTTCATTCGAGGTTCGTGTCTGCGATGAAGTCTCCACAGTTCATGTCAACGAAAGAGACGGATAATATCACGGATAAGAGGGAATTATAACTGCAAGAATTATTACATTAGAATTTCTCTTGTTCCAGTGGTCGAAGAATTTGCTAGAAGTTTCTGGCTATCAGAAACTTCTGCTATATAAGGACGGATGGCGATTGAGAAGGGGCAGTAGTTTTAAAACCGTGGCGAAGAGATTGGAAAGTGATAATGGGCGAAGTTGTAATTTTGTGATAAATTGAAAGTTGAGAGTGAACAAGAAGAAGTAATTAGTTTGGATTTGTGAATTAAGTAATAGAAAGGAGATAAAGTGATTTGAGAGGAAAGAGACCTTGTAAGAAAAGAATTTGCGAAGAATAGTATAGTGTGAACTTGAATTGTTCTATAGACTAGAAAATAAAGAAATAAATTTCAAAGAATATTGTTTTATCTACTCGAGCCGTAGCCTGCATATTACAATATATTTTTTTTTTGTGATTAGGTTGAAAATCTTCATAGACACTTTGAGCCCGGTGCTCATAGCAGTGTGAGATTTTTACTCACTAAACAACACCTCCCTTCTACTGGTTTACTACGACTAAGTTTTCTTATCAAGTAGTTTTAGTTTAAAAAATATTCGTGTTGGGCAGGTAGCTTTCCAGCAAAAGCACCAGCTAAAACCCGAAATTAAATGCGGCTGGTCCTTATTGCAGTTACTCCTAAGTCTACTCCTAAGTACAACCCCAAAGTTATATACCCTACGTCCAAACGGATTTAAGCACTTGCTTGTAAAAAAGCAGGTTTTTTTATATATGCTTAATTTGGAATGTCTTCCAAGTAGCCAGTACATTTGTCTGAATCTATTTTCAAGCTCGTATTTCTTTTTAACGTGCGACTTCCATTTGAGTTTCGCATCTTTGTCGACTCGCGAATTTTGTCCAACGCTCGTTGGAGCTTTACAGTTGCTGACTCGACTGATTTATCTGTTATTAATATAGCCACATCGTCCGCGAACATAGCTACGACAGTTCCTTAATTTTGCGGTATATTTCGAGTGTACGGTAAGAACAAGACCGGACCTTGCGGTACTCCTGTAATTATTTCCTTAAATTGGGAGTATTCCGAACCGTGTGTAACATGGAAAAGTCTGTTCGCAAAGTAGGATTCTAAAATCTCATATAATTATTCCGGAAGAACGTGTCTTAACTTAAACTTCAAGCCTTCATGCCATACTTTGTCGAAGGCTTGAGAGACGTCCAGAAAAGCGCTAGAATATATGTACATTTTTCTCCTCTAAGGTTTTCTCTATTTCATTTGCTATTCTATAAACCTTATCGATTGTGGAATGCTTTGGTCTTGAGCCGAATTGATGGTCAGGAATCAAACGTCTTTCTTCAATGACCGGTTTTAGGCGCTTTAACAAAAGCTTTTTAAATATTTTAGATACTATCGGTCTGAACAATTTTTTGTCGTTTAGAGACTTTCCCGATTTTGGAACCATTATAACCTCGGCGACTTCCCATTGCCTTGGAACGTATAATAATCTTAGCGCGGCATTTATAATATGGTTATTCAATAATATCCAGTGATCTTGTCATTTTTAAGATTTTTTATTTTGTGGCAAAGTTGGACCAACGACACGCTCTTTATTTTAAAGTTGTCAGGTGTCGTAATCGTACCACTAAGGTCTCCTGTTAGCGCTTGTCTGTCAAATGGCTTAAACGTTTCTTCCAGGTACACGGCAAATAAATCCGCCTTCTCTTTGTCTCCTTTTGCCATTTGCCATTGTTTTTTTGTTATCGGTAGCGATTGCATTTGGGGCTTTTTAATACCTTTTATGGCTTTCCATAGTGAATAATTCGAACTTTGTTCGAACTCCAATTTTATTTTTTTCAATTTTCCACTGAATGAACATTTGGTTTGTGGGTTACAAGTCAAACATTTAAGATGTAAATCAATCACAAATTGTTTCTTCTTATCCAAACATTTTATTGTTTTAGCAAATGTGTCGATGATTGTTTGATTCCAAAGAATATCATGTTCAAGTATTCCATCAGCTGGGATGTTGTTTAAATCATAAACAATGTTTCATTTTAATAAAAAAAAATTTTCTGAAAAGGTGAATTTGTTTTGATTGTACCCAATGTTGTGTTTACGCCACCCAACTGTTTTATTTCTCGGGGGTTTATGTTAACTTTGTTTTCCAAGCAACTTAGTTTGAGTAAACTAGAGTCAGTTCCCAGTATCGACAAGGGCTTGTATCTTACCGTAATTAGCTAATGATATAGTTAACTCAACGAAAACATCATGCTTCCGGTATTTCTTGAATGTTAGTAGTACATTTCTCTATTTCCCTTATGCCTCAATTTTAACATTACGTGAACAACAATAACTTTACCTAAAGACTCATTCCAATAAAAAAAAATACACATATTCGTCATCAGCAACCACATACAATTACTATTCAATTTCTGAATAAAATCGCTTTCCCGACCTGGATTAAGGTTTAGCCTGGTTTTATTTAATTAACTTGCATTTTGACCGATAAGTAAAAAACAATTATACTTGCCTTCCCCTTACTGCTCTTTTATTTAACAAGTGTTTTCTTGTCTTTTTATTAATTATGGTTGGTCGTCTTTTTGTTGGATGGGCTTTGTTTCAATTGTAATTGCGATGATACTTGAGTAGATATTAGGTTTCCTTCTAGGTTCCACGATTGATGACCATGTTCGAGTATTGTGTTTCAAATTCTTATTTTTTGTAAAAGTGGCTTGGATTGACGGATGGGAATTTTGTAGGGGCACTGCCTAGTTGTTTGGACTGGCCTCCAAGCCATGTTCCGTCTGGTCCTACAGATTGTTAATTTTATTATAGCAGTACTCTTCAAAATACCCCACTCTGGAGCACCACTTACATTCAATTCTTGCTTTAGTTGTACACGTTACTCTAATCTGCGACCTTGGACAAACATTTTGCTCATGGCCATATGCTTTACAGCAATCACAATACGGTGTATTTTTATTTATTTTTATTTTTTTCCTCAAAAAAAGTACGTATATAATTACGTAAGGTAGAGTAAGATAGATTAAGGTAGAATAAGATAGTTTAAGATTTATTTTAAGGTAGTTTGTTATATATATAAGAATAAAAAAAAAAAGTTAATTTACTAAGTTTTTCTCTGTAATAATTTTCTTAGTAAAAATTAAAATTAAACAAACTAAATAAATAAACAATTTTCAAGTTCGTTACGTCGAAAGACATAGTTTTAAGTGTTAGGTTTAACTTAGAGCGCCCCCATAGGGCCAGTAAGTTAGAATAAGAATAGTTAAGTTAGTTAAGCTAGTTAAGCTAGTTAAGCTAGTTAAGCTAGCTTTAAGTGTTTTTTGTCTAGCTATAAGTTTAATGAATCACATAATAAAAATGCATTAAAAATGAAATGAAATGAACGGTGTATTTTTATGGATTCTTCATTCGGCATACATACGATGTATGCATGTACGATTATGTATGGTTAGGCCTATTGGAGAATCGACATTTAATTCCAAATGGTTGCGTAGTATCTAATACCAATTTCCATAGGGCATGTTACAGATATTTGGAGTTTATTAATAGCATCCCTGGTGACTTTGAGGGGAACAATTACTGCTAGAAGGCATGGAATTAATACAATATAAATGGTTAATATAGTAGCATAATAATAACTACGCTCCTATGTCTATGCAGCAAATTCCGAAGTGACTTTCCATTCTGGCAGAATTTTGGTTCGAACTGTCCTTTCATTCGAGGTTCGTGTCTGGGACGAAGTCTCCACAGCTCATGTCAACGAAAGAGACGAATAATATCAGGGATAAAAGGGAATTATAACTGCAAGAATTATTTCTCTTGTTCCAGTGGTCGAAGAATTTGCTAGAAGTTTCTGGCTATCAGAAACTTCTGCTATATAAGGACAGATGGCGATCAAAAAAAACACACAGTTGGTTTAGAACCGTGGCGAAGAGATTGGAAAAGTGATAATGGGCGAAGTTGTAATTTGGTGATAAATTGAAAGTTGAGAGTGAACAAGAAAAAGTAATTAGTTTGGATTTGTGAATTAAGTAATTGAAAGGAGATAAAGTGATTTGAGAGGAAAGAGACCTTGTAAGAAAAGAATTTGCGAAGAATAGTATAGTGTGAACTTGAATTGTTCTATAGAGTAGAAAATAAAGAAATAATTTCACAGAATAATTGTTTTATCTACTCGAGCCGTAGCTCGCATATTACATTGGTGTCAGAAGCGGGATAAAACTTATTCTGTGAATAACTATTTCCGTGGTGTGAAATTGCACAAAAAAAAAAAAAAAAACGATTTCTGTGTTGAGTTAATTAGTTGCGCAAAATGGGTCGCAAATTGGGAAAACTAACTATAACTCAACTAAAGGCAGAACTCAGTAAGCGGAACCTCGACACAACTGGGGGAAAAGATGCCCTGCTGATTCGTCTGGAAGAAGCAGTAACGCAGGAAGGTGAAAATCCGCACGACGTAGAGTTTGACGTGGAAGAGGAACCAGCAAGTACAGCAGCCGACCCGGGTATAACAAGTCTGCTCCTGCAACTTAAGTTAGTCATGGACGAACAAAAGAAAGCAATAGAAGACCAAAGGAATTCTATAGAACTTAAGCTGGACGACCAAAAGAAAGCAATGGACGAACAAAAGAAAGCAATGGACGAACAAAAGAATTCTCTAGAACTTAAGATGGACGAACAAAAGAATTCTCTAGATGCTCTGGAAAGTAAACTTGATGAGCAAAACAAGAACTTGGAATCCAAATTCGAAGTGATCGAAGAGAAAATCGAGAAGGTAGAGACGCAACTCGAAAAAGTCGAAACTAGATTCGATGAAAATTTTGAGAAACATGAAACTCAGTTCGGGAAGATAGAGACTCAGTTTGAAAAAGTAGAAAAGCAAGTCGAAAATCTTGCTAAGGAACTCAGCAACGTGTACAGACAGAAAGCACGGAAATATTCCACTGACGGTCTGAGAAGAAAGGAGATGCAGCCCCCTATCTTCGATGGTCAAACATCATGGCCAATTTATAAAAGGCAATTCGAAGCGGCCGCAATGACCAATAGCTGGGACGATGAAGAGAAGTCCATTGCACTCACACTTGCACTGAGGGGTCCAGCTGCGGAGCTCTTGCAGACCATCCCGGAAGATAAACAGCAGAATTACGACTCTCTGGTTCAGGCTATCGAGATGCGGTTTGGGGATGAACACATGCAGCAGGTGTAAAGGGTTCAGCTGCGTAGTCGAGTCCAGAAAAGGGGGGAAACGCTCCAACAGTTGCAGGCGGATATAGAGCGACTAGCCCATCTTTCATACCCTAAAGCCGGTGAGGAGCTTATCAACGAAATAGCGGTGGAAGCTTTTATTCAGGCCATAGAGGACAGACAACTGCAAATGGCTGTAAGGATGGCTGAAAAGCGAACACTCCCCGAGGCATTGGCATTCGCTCTGTCAATGAAGGCTGCGGACCAAGCATACCAGGGAATACACCGTGTCAGGGAAATCTCCGTCGTGGAATGCTCATGCCAGAGAACAGCCGTCATGGATGAAGACAAAGCTCGCGGAAGTCAAATCCGTTGCTGGAATTGCAACCAAACTGGACACCTACAACGGCAGTGCAGAAGTGCACCTAGACGAGGAAATTGTCCACATTGCGGAAGTAGGAGAAGCAGAGAGGAAGCATCTGGCTGTCAGTCAGACTTCCCAAAACCAGCAGTCGGGAAATGCGTAAGGACCAACTTCGCGGGGCAGAAGTTGGTTACTGGAATCGAGGCCCCCAGGACCACCATTCAAGTTTCGCAAACCAAACGGGGTAACAAGAGCCTGACAGTGGAGGCACTAATCAACAAGAAAAAGTGCGTAGCCACCATCGACACAGGTGCCACTGCCTCCATTGTAAGAAGAGATATCGTCAGAAGCTCCTGGCTGCACAACACCAACAGCTACTGTCTGAAGACTGCAACAGGGGAAATGGCGAAGGTGTTTGGAGAAGTTCGTCTTACGATTACTCTGGCGGGACTGACGTTCTCCCATGCGTTTCTGGTGGCAGACATATGCGACGAGTGCATCATCGGAATAGACTTCATGAAAGCAAATGAAGTAATCTTGGACATCGGGATGCAAGTACTGAGGTATCGAAATGTGGAGATTCCGATGGTGTACGGAAACGAGAATGCCGTAACTCTCAGGACAGTCATCAGCAAAGACGAAGTTTTGCCGCCGTCTTCAGAGACAATCATTTGGACGAAGCTGGAAGGTGATCTTGGGAGCCACCGATTCTACATAGTAGAACCAGACCCGGAGAAGAATTCTCAAGACTACATCGTGGGAAAGACGTTAGTCGAACCAAAGAACACCATGGTTCCAGTGAGAGTTTTGAACGCAAGACCACACACTGTCAAACTAAGGCGAGGGGAGGTGACTGGAAAATGCACGCCGATTACCGCCGTCGCAACAATATCTGAACGTGGTCCTCCAAAACCTCTCCCATCACCTTGGACAGCGGAAACGAGAGAGACGATTCTCCAGTCCAGTGAGCTGAATCAGGAGCAGCGAACTATGGCAGAGAATCTTATCAATGAGTACGCTGATGTATTTGCCTCACAGGACGGAGAATACGGCCGAACACACCTGGTACAACATCGAATAGACACTGGTGATACTAGACCAATTCGTGAGCCTGCTAAGCGCCTTCCATTGGCAAAGCAGACAGAAGTTGCAGAGATGGTGTCGGCAATGGAGAAAGAAGGTCTGATTGAAAGTTCCAAAAGTCCGTGGGCATCACCGGTTGTACTGGTTAAGAAGAAAGATGGCAGCACGCGGTTCTGCGTGGACTATCGGCAGCTCAATTACGTCACCAAGAAAGACAGCTACCCTCTGCCACGGATTGACGACACGCTAGACACACTATCAGGAGCCCGATGGTTTTCCACTCTCGACTTGAAGAGTGGCTACTGGCAGGTACAGATCCATCCAGAAGACCGGGAGAAAACCGCCTTCACCGCAGGAAATGGGCTATGGCAATTCACGGTAATGCCATTCGGGCTGTGCAATGCTCCGGCGACTTTCGAGCGATTGATGGAATGTGTCCTGCAAGGGTTAACATGGAAAACCTGTTTGGTATACTTGGATGATGTCATCGTCGTAGGAAAAACGTTTGCGCAACACCGAGACAATCTAAGGGATGTGTTTCAAAGGCTTCGAAGTGCCCACCTGAAGCTCAACCCCAAGAAGTGCGCCCTGTTTAGAGCGGAAGTCAAGTACCTGGGACACATAATTTCAGCGAAAGGAGTGAGAACCGATCCGGAGAAGGTCGAAGCGGTGAAAAACTGGCCAGTCCCCAAAGACAAACACAAACTAAGGAGCTTCCTGGGCCTAGCCACCTACTACAGACGGTTCGTGAAGGATTTTGACGGAAAAGGGAAAACAATTCAAATGGTCAATTGAGTGCGAGAAGAGCTTCAAGGCACTTAAACAACGGCTATGCGATGCCCCGATACTGGCTTACCCCACTCCCGGGGAAACGTTCGTTGTGGATGCAGATGCTAGTAATGTCGGGGTAGGAGCCGTACTCTCCCAGGTGCATGATGGCCAAGAGAAGGTGGTTGCGTACTTCAGCAAGGTGCTCTCTAAGCCAGAAAGGAACTACTGCGTGACAAGGCGGGAACTTCTAGCTTTGATCTTGGCTACGAAGCATTTTCACAAATACCTCTACGGGAGGAAGTTCGTTCTTCGCACAGACCATGCAGCCTTAAAATGGCTATTACAGTTCAAGAGTCCTGAGGGTCAGGTCGCAAGATGGATCGAAAGGCTGCAAATCTACGACTACGAAATACAGCATCGTAAAGGAAGGCTCCACTCTAATGCGGATGCACTGTCCCGGAGACCATGCAGAACGGATTGTAAACATTGTGCGCGTCAGGAAGAACGGGAGCTGGTTTCCATCCAAAGAATGAGAGCCGAACCTATCGCCGGCTGGAGCGTAGATGAGATCCGGAACGCTCAGAAGGAAGACCCGGATATCGAACCGATTCTGGCCTGGAAGGAGAACATGGAGAAACCGGATCATCAGGACATCTCTCACAGAAGCCCGACCTTAAAGGCATATTTTGCGCAGTGGGACTCCCTCCATGTCCAAGAAGGTGTTCTGAGAAGAAAATGGGAATCCTCCGACGGAAAGTCGTTTGTAATGCAGCTTGTCGTACCGCGGACGAGGGTCAAGGAGGTGTTACAGGAAATGCATGGCGGAGCGACCGGAGGCCACTTGGGAGTGAATAAGACGCTAGAAAAGGTACGAGAACGTTTTTATTGGTTAAAAGCGAAGGAAGATATCGAAGACTGGTGCAGAAAATGCGACGTGTGTGCAGCTAGCAAGGGTCCGAGAATCAAAACTCGAGGTAAGATGCACCAATACAACGTGGGAGCACCTTTCGAACGAATCGCCATTGACATCGCAGGGCCCTTTCCGGAAACCGACAATGGTAATCGGTATATACTCGTAGTGATGGACTACTTCAGTAAGTGGCCGGAAGCGTTTCCGATCCCTAACCAGGAAGCCAGAACCGTGGCGGAGCAGATCGTCTACAATTGGGTTAGCAGATTCGGTGTGCCCTTGGAATTGCATTCTGACCAAGGGCGGAACTTCGAGTCAAGAATCTTCCAAGAGATGTGTCAACTACTCGGAATCAAAAAGACAAGGACAACCCCGCTTCATCCACAGTCGGACGGTATGGTGGAGCGTTTCAATAGGACTTTCGACGAACATCTCTCGAAGGTCGTAGGTGACTACCAACGGGATTGGGACCGGCAGAAGTGCCGTGCATAGCACTACTCGACATACGCCGTTCGAAATCTTATTTGGTGGAATAGCTCGTTTACCCAGTGAGGTGAAATTTGGATCTCCTACCAATGAGCCCAGAAATGAAGAAGAGTACGTGGCGGACCTTAGGGAAAGGCTTAGGGACATACACCAAAGGACCAGAAGCCAGATTAAGATGACGAGCGACCGCATGAAGACCAGGTATGATGCCAATGCAACAACGTCAGGATTCCAGGAAGGAGATCTGGTGTGGCTGTATAATCCCCATCGCCAAAAGGGGAAATCACCTAAATTACAGCGGAACTGGGAAGGTCCCTACAGAATAGTAACCCGCATCAACGATGTTGTCTACCGCATCCAGCGAGGACCGAGGGCCAAAATGAAAGTGGTTCATGTGGACCGACTGAGTCGATACAATGGCCGAAATGAGGATGCACTTGTTCGGGACGAACACGTCTAAGAGGGGGGCAGTGTAGCATAATAATAACTACGCTCCTATGTCTATGCAGCAAATTCCGAAGTGACTTTCCATTCTGGCAGAATTTTGGTTCGAACTGTCCTTTCATTCGAGGTTCGTATCTGGGACGAAGTCTCCACAGCTCATGTCAACGAAAGAGACGAATAATATCAGGGATAAAAGGGAATTATAACTGCAAGAATTATTTCTCTTGTTCCAGTGGTCGAAGAATTTGCTAGAAGTTTCTGGCTATCAGAAACTTCTGCTATATAAGGACAGATGGCGATCAAAAAAAACACACAGTTGGTTTAGAACCGTGGCGAAGGGATTGGAAAAGTGATAATGGGCAAAGTTGTAATTTGGTGATAAATTGAAAGTTGAGAGTGAACAAAAAAAAGTAATTAGTTTGGATTTGTGAATTAAGTAATTGAAAGGAGATAAAGTGATTTGAGAGGAAAGAGACCTTGTAAGAAAAGAATTTGCGAAGAATAGTATAGTGTGAACTTGAATTGTTCTATAGAGTAGAAAATAAAGAAATAATTTCACAGAATAATTGTTTTATCTACTCGAGCCGTAGCTCGCATATTACAATATTTTACGAGTAGGTTCTAACACCGTTTATACTGTTTCTTAAACCGTACTGTGGACGAATTAACTGTGAAGTTTTAAATGCAGAATCCGTAATTGTGTTTAGGTCCCTTTCAATTGTTGTCAGTATGATCTGTCGCATCGCGGGGTCCCAACTTGAAAACCATTATCATAGAGGATTAGAACTATTTGATGGCAGACTCGTCCGCTTTGTAACGTGAATCAATTATTTCTCTCGGTTTTGTCTGCAAATTCATAAGGCGTTTGACTAATGGTTGAATGTCTTCAGCAGAATGTTGTTGAGTCTCATCATTACACTATCTAACGTGCTTACAGACAAATATGCATTTTTAATAACTGCCTCTAGTTCATTTAGTGTCTTTGGTATACTAACGCGCACTAGGTCAAAAGCATCACCCGCTAGCGTTGTCGCGATGAGAGATACATACATACATCTCTTCGTTTTCACCTTCGCGCATTTTAGACCTAAATGGCAGGCATTAAAAAAATCATAGACCCTTCCAGACAAATTGCGGTGTTATTCGTCCCGAAATAAGCAATAATTTTGGCAGCCTTTTCATAGGAATTTTTTTTTACTATGCTTTATTTTAAAGCCATAACAAAATCTGTTCTTGTAATCTGCATACTACTTACACGGTTTTCACAAGGTTCTGTCTATGTGTTTTTTCATCCCGCTACAACACTCTCTAAATCATATTATGTATTTGCTTATCCTTTTCATCAACAGTAATTTCAAACTCCTCTATCCATTCGGACGAATTTGAATTCTTTTGCTGACTATGGTTTGCGCACAAACAATCGCATCTATGGTTTTTATCCTTGTAAATTGTCCCTATCGTGAACTTAATTGGTCTTTAAGGAGCTTGTAAGCGTCCTAATTTGTAAGAGTTTTAAATTTAGCTAACAAGGTGTCATTAAACCCTTTTATTTCTTTACCTTGCTCCTTAATTTATTTTTAGAACTGTTTAATGCGTTCCGATAAAACCTGCATTTCCTCCAATAACTCTATTCGTTCCACGTCTTCCATATATTGAAATTTGTGCTGCGATGCGACCTTAACCAGAATTCAAACTTGAATATCGGAATATTTAACTTCTATTCCTTCATAAAACAATTTAAACAACAATAACAACAAATACCTATCTACTCGACACAACAGCTTAATATTATACTATTAGGCATATATTTGCATGTGCTTATACAGTTCTACCATGCGCATCGTTTATTAAATTGTCTGGCATTGTCTAGCTGGGTCGAGCGTAGCAGCTGTAGAAGTTAATGCCATTTATTTTTGCCCGTACAAAGCCATCCACCTGTTCATTGGTTTCTTGGAAGGCATGTCTTCCACATATCCATATTGCAGCTTGTTTATACGTAGTTTTGTCGCAAGTCCAAATGTTGCTGTCGAGAGTTTCATAAGGTTCGCTGATCAATATAATGTCCGCTTCCTCGTCCTTAGCAGTTTGTGTCAGGAGGTCCTGAGGTGTCGGACAGTGGTTCAGTTTGATTTGTATTATCTTCATGATGTCTTGCTCTTGATGGCTCTCCTGGAGACCGGTCATTTCCTGCTACCGGCAATGTGTTGCGCATTTTCTGGGTGATCCTTTCTACAGAACATGCATGATGGCTCCTTTTGACAGTTCTTTGCGATGTTGCCTTCTGTTCCACATTTTCTACATAACTTGGAGCGATCCACCCTCTTCGGAGCTCGGCTCTACGGATTCTGGGGAGAGCCGCTTATTGCAATCCAATGACCCTTTTTCAAAAAGTTCAAGGGTATCTCGATCTCCTCCACCAAGATCGAATAATTCCGGGAAAAGAAGTCCACCAAATTCAGGACTCAGCGAAATATAACAGCTTTGAGGAAGAAAATTAAATACTCCGAAGAAGCTTAACGAAATGGATCTACTCTATCAAGAGCTCAAGAAAGAAATAGACTTATTAAAAGAAGAAAATAAGGTCCTAAAGAGCTCACGTATAGAGGAAGAATGCGAATGTACTCCAGCACGCTTAGCTAATCGGGAATATCACACCGACGAAGAAGAGCTAGCACGCGAAACGTATCGGGTCACAAAGAAGAGACCTAGTAAGAAACGGAGAGCAGGCTCTTCGCCCGAAGTCGAGTCCCTAAAAGAAAAAGAGAAAGAAGAGCACAAAGAACCGCAAGAAAAGCAACCTCGAGCGCAATCTTGCCCACCCCCACCAATTAACATCGTCGGGTTAACGGAATTTAATAAGTTGCAAAGCCTTCTTAAAGGAACTTAAACATCGAAATATAAGGTCACGTCTTTAAGGGACAATACGTGGAATATTAACGTCGTTGAATACGACAACTACCAAGCAGTATCCCAAAAGTTAAATACCGAAAAAATTGAGTGGTATACTTTCGAAATCAAGTCAGAAAGGCCACATCGTGTTGTTGCAAGGGGACTCCACCCCTCATGCACCAAAGAAGATATTATGACTGACCTTCAAGACAAAAACTTTAAAATTCTTGATGCCATTAATATCATCAAAAAGGAGAAGCAACAAACGGAAATAGATAAAGACATCTTGGTAAGGCGTGGACTTCCGCTCTGTATCCTTACCTTCGATAAGTCTGACAATATCGACGATATCTACCGAATTAGGACCATACTAAATATCGTAGTCAAAATCGAGCCAATGCGTAGAAATATAAGAATGATTCCGCAGTGCAAACGTTGCCAAGGATTCAATCATACGCAAATGTACTGCAAAAAAGAACCGCGATGTGTGAAATGCGCTAGAAATCACCTCTCCCAAGTTTGTGGAGTAAACAAACAAACCTCCGCAACCTATGCTAATTGTAAAGGAAAGCACCCGGCAATTTATAGAGGCTGTGAAGTAGCTAAAGAGTTACAAAAACGAAGAGATGCCCTCCTTAAGCCCCTAAATGCAAAATCAAAACCGCAAACTAAGCCAAAGCGTAAGGTCGCGGAGGAGAAAGAATGCAAATTCAAACTACCGGGTTCAGAGCGCAAAAAGGTGAGGGAAAGAATGACGAAAGAAAAGCCTCGACCTCTGTTTCTAAAAGAAATGGTACAGAAAAGTTACCATTGGAAGCGACCGGGTAATAACCTTCGAACACCAGGAGTGCAGACTTACGCTCAGGCCGCGGCATCCGAAATACCAAACAATATTGAAATTTCGAAGGACCCTGTTTCCAATGTTTTTTCAGTTATTTTAGAGAAACTTGAAGAACAAAGCAAAATAAATAAAATTATTCTCGATAGGCTGGTTAGGCTCGAAAGTAATTCAGGGAAAACGAGTACTCCAATTAGAATATGAATCAAAAACGAATGTTAAAAATATGTACTTGGAATGCAAACGGACTTTTGCAAAAACTTGACGAATTGGAAATATTCTTGCGTGAAAAAGATATCGATATTTGCTTGATTTCTGAAACCCACGTAAAAAACGAATCGCATTTAAAAATAGAAGGCTATAATGACTACCACGCTTGTCACCCTTCGGGAAAAGCGAGAGGCGGATCATCATTGTTTATTAAAGACTGCATCGAACAATCCGAAGACCTAAAGATCGAGCTTGAAACTTTGCAACTGTGCACGATTCGAGTAAAAATAGTCAGCGTACTCTTAAAATCTCATCTATCTACTGCCCACCGCATTCCGCGCCTGAAAAAAGTGATTTTACTAACTTGTTTAAATTGCTGAAACCTAATTTCATTATTGGCGACGATTTTAATGCGAAACATACATTCTGGGGCTCAAGACACAGCTCGCAAAAAGACAGAATGCTCTATGAGGCAGGTGTGGAGTACAGTTGTGATTTCCTTTCGATACTTCGAAAATACCTGACCTGATCGACTTTTTCGTCGTGAAAGGAATTTCTACCAACCACATTAAAGTTGAAGAGTGCTTTGATCTGTCATCAGACCATTCCCCAGTTGTTTTGAGATTGAGCGAAAAAGTAGTCTATACCCTAGAGCCTGCGAGATTAACCGCTAGAACAACTAACTGGGAAGGCTTTAGGAACGAAATTGAAGATAATGTTGAACTGAGCGTTCCACTTACGACACCCTATGAATTTGAGGTTGAAGTTGGTCGCTGAGATCGTACAGCTCGTACAGCTCGCCTCTTGGAATAATACTCCCAATCCAAGGAAAACTCCGGACAAATACGGTCTACGATATCCTACGGAAATAAAAGAATTGGTCAAGGAAAAAAGAAAAGCGCGTAAGAAATGGCAACAGAGTCGTGGTCCGCAACATAAAGCTCACTTGCATCACCTGTGCAATTCGTTGAAGAAGACTGTAAAGGATTTTAAGAATCGCGCGATAGGCTCTTATCTTGAAAGTTTAACAGCGAAAAAAGATTCCAATTACTCACTTTGGAAAACTGTAAAAGGCACCAAAAGGCCCAAGGTCCCCGCGCCGCCTATTAAATTAAATAACAATGAATGGGCAAGGGAAGATAAAGAAAAAGCGGACGATTTTGCGGTCCACCTGGAAGACACCTTTAAACCGTACGATGGTCAAGTGTCTTACGACAATATCAATAGGCCGGAATTAACATCTGACGATTTAGCACTTACAAGTGCAACGCTAAGGGAACTCAAACATGAGATCGGGAATCTAAAACCTAAGAAAGCTCCTGGTTATGACTTGATCACCGGAGAAATTCTCAAAGCTTTACCTAGAAAAGCATTGATTAAGCTTCTTCATATTGTAAATGCTGCGCTCAGATTAAAACACGTGCCTAACCAATGGAAAGTTGCGGAAGTTATAATGGTTTTAAAACCAGGAAAGCTACCAAATGAGGTAAAATCTTATAGACCAATTTCGCTACTTCCAGTTATATCCAAAATTTTCGAGAGGATATTACTAAGGAATTTCCAACCGGTTATAGAAGGAAATAATCTTATCCCTGACCACCAGTTTGGGTTCAGAAGTAAGCATTCGACGATTGACCAGGTGCATAGAATTACTGACGTAATCGAGAAAGCACTTGAATAGAAAAAGATATGCTCAAGCGTATTTCTTGACGTCTCGCAAGCCTTTGATAAGGTGTGGCATGATGGCTTGAATTGCAAATTACGACAAGTTCTCCCTGTATGCCTATACGACATTCTAGAATCATATCTCGGGAATAGACTTATCCGTGTTAGACATGGAAATGAATACTCGGAGCTCAAAGAAATTTCGGCCGGTGTACCGCAAGGAAGCGTTCTTGGGCCACCTCTCTATCTGTTATATACTCGAGATATACCGAAAGAAGATGCCACTATCCGGCTACGTTTGCCGATGACACCGCTATCCTAGCCGTAGGTAAAACAATCGAAGAAACGACTGCAAAACTGCAAAACGTACTGAATAAAGTAAATGAATAGACGAGGGACTGGCGGATCGCCCTCAACGAATCTAAATCTGTTCACGTGAATTTCACTTATAAGAAAACTAATGTTTTGCCAATTTTCCTAAAGGTGGCCCGAATACCTTTTGCAAACGAGGCCAAATACCTTGGAATGACACTCGACGCAAAACTGAAATGGAATTCTCACGTGAAAATGAAACGTAAAGAACTCGAAATCAAATATAGAGAAATGAACTGGTTGCTCGGAAAACACTCCCAGCTCAGTACTGAGAACAAACTGCTTTTATACAAGCAAGTGCTAAAGCCGGTGTGGACTTACGGTATACAACTTTGGGGCTGTACCAAGAAAACAAACGCCAATATTTTACAAACTTTTCAAAATAAAGTGCTAAGAGAAATTGTCCACGCACCGTGGTATACTAGAAACGATGATATCCACAGGGATCTCGGAATTCCGACAATCGAAACTGAAATCAGAAGCTTCGCGAGAAAGCACAGAAACTGACTAATCGGACATGTCAACAATACAATCCTACAAATTCAGGATGAAAGCAATTTATTGCGTCGACTACAAAGGACGAAATTTTCGACTTGGCGAGATAGAAATCAACCGCGCCTAGATTGCGGAACATGCAGGATCTTTCAGTGGAAAGTAACCTGCCAAACGAGTTTTTTTCATGATAGAAAAATTGCTTGATAAGGTCCTTCTTAGTTGCAATATATAACAAATTAAATCGCAGGGTGGTTTTTTTTAGTCAGTAAGAATCTGACACTACTATGAGCACGCGCTTGCTATCCTCATAGTGTCTTTGGAAGATTTTTTAACCAACCCTCGGGAAAAAAAAATAAAAAATTGTAGTGACCACATCGATATCTTTGACCTTGAGGATAGTACAGTGCGTGAGTGACCTTACACTCGCTTGTTCCGCTAAGGCCTCGCAGATGATAAACTCGGTGGTATTAGTTCCCGTCTACCCTTTTGCGTACTTCTGATTTTAGACACCGCTTTTCCCACTGCATTTAGTTTAGGGTCTGCTGGGCGTATGCGTCGACCGTCATCTTTAGAATTGGGGGTGATTCGCGTAGTTCTGTGTTGCTTTACTGTGTTCTCCTCTACTATTCCTCCGGTGTTTTTGTTTGGTTTGGTTGTAGTCATTTCTATTGGATCCCCACTCAAAGCCGCTATCAATGCTCGAATCCTAAGGTTGTCTTTGCAAGCAGTGAGGCCACGCGAGGGTTGACACAAACTCTATATGGGGTTTTGTGCCAGAGCCGGATCGGTGCTAACCAGGAATGTTACATCTGGACATACACCACCAATTTAATGGTGACGTAACATTGAACGTACTTTGAGGCCTGCCAAGGTTTTAACGGGACGGGAGCGCTTGCAGTATTAGCCTGAAAGCCATTTTCGCAAGATTTCACTCTTGCTTACTCAGGCAACAGAATACTGCAAACGTCAGTCCTCATAGCTGTCATTCATATTCGATTTCCAGTGTACCATAATTAAGATCTTACTGCGCTCGGTCTTAATGTTTTGTGAAAATTTGGGGTTTCCCTTTTTTGTTTGTTTATTATTACAGCATTATACTATAACAATAAACAATAAATTGTGATATATATGTATATGTATATATATATTCATGCATGTGCAGCCTCTTTTCCGGGGGTGAGAAGATGCTCGTTTCACGATGTGGCGGGTACGTCCGGAACTCGCCATTTGCTCTAAACTGTATCTTTCGTAGCCACCTTGAAGTGAAAAGCACATATATGGAAGACAGTGCTTACTCGTCTTGTCGCTGAACAGGTTCCTTTGACCTGTTCAGCCAAGTCCTCCTTCTCTGACGCCCTTGGCCGGGGACTGCTTATTGGGTATTCGCAGTTAGCCTCCATTTCTGCAGGCCGTTCACTATCTGCCACCTGTGACCCCCACAGTCGCCTGAGCTTAGCCTCACCAGCCCGTCCGGCTTGGTGCCTGTAATGCATGTACCCATGTATGTATATATATCTACTACATCACCAGCCTTTACGATTCCATGCCAAAAAGGTTTGAAGCCCTTATAAAAGCCAAAGGTGGCCATTTTAAAAAAGGACATTTTTAATTTTTGCAAACAAATAAATTAATGTTACGAGTACATCTACATATATTGTAAGTTATAAAACCATAAAACACACAAACCATAAATGAATTTTTAAAGTGTTGGAATTACTAACAGGTTTTTTTCTGGAATAATACGACCTTACAGCGCCCGTAATAATTTTAACAAACTATTTGTAAACTATCCTTTCTCGTGGTATTTTTTTCTTAATTTTTTCTTCATTTATTTAAGACTATTTAAGTCTTAAATTAAGTTGTAAACGAGTAAGTAATTTTATTATTTAGGAAAACTATATTACAATACCAAGAGAATAACGTTAACGCGTAATAACAAAGAAATTGAACCGAAATAAGACTACAGTTAACAATTTCTTGAAGGATCCTGAAAAGTAAGCCACAACGAAGAGACCCGGACGTACACCGAAAGCCAGCAACAGAGTTAAAGGAGAAATAAAACGTCTAGCGGTTAATAAAAAGCTTAGCCCAACGCCGATTACCTACACTTAAGCTTATATCAAGTCACAAATTTACAAGGCTTGAGTTCGCGGAACAGTATAAATTTTGAGATGAGGAATGGCATTCTATTTAGTGATGAAAAAGAATTTAACTTAGAAGGGTCTGTTGGTTGCCAAAAGTATTAGAGAGATATCGGGAAGGGACGTGAAACTCGCCATTCAAGAAATTTCCAAGGAGTCTAAAATGTTTTGTAACACATAAAACGAACTCCGAAAACTACATGAACCTACTGGAAGGTGTACTAATTGAATTTGGAGATTATTTGCGCTAAGAATACAATAGAGCTTATGTCGAGAAATATTCCAATACTAAAGTGGCCTGCTATAAGTCCCGACTTAAACCCGATGGAGAATCTATGGGGTATCTTGGCACAACGAGTTTACGTGGGATGTCGACAATTTGATACACTATTGCAATTGAAGAAAGCAATTCAAACGGAATGGGAACCAAGCGACACACATGCTTCAATCTTTGGTGAATACGATGCTTAACGTTTAGTAATAAACTACTTACTTTAATGAAATTTTGTTTGTTTTAGTTTATAACCTAGTCTTGAATGTTTCGAAATAATTTCTTTTGTCGGTTATAATAATTTCGCGCATGGTAGTGTAGTTTTTCTGGTTAAAGCACTTAAGACTAGCCTACCTATTACAAATATCATAAAAACGAGATACCTACACCCTTTCAAAACCACAGTGAATAGAGCAGATAAAAATCGAAATTTTCTGTTTTTCTCGAGTGTCGTTCTTTTTTCACGTTGGTATACCCATATATACATATACAGTATCGGATATAGAAATCCGGACGGGGTAAAAAAAATTTCAACTTCAATTATCTTGAGAACTAGCAGGTAGTTTTTTAGGATTTTGCATAAAAAGGTTTTGATGACGTGATTCTAGTTCACTTTGTAATAGTTCATTGAAAAAAGAAGTAGTTTGAGTGAAAGTGGAAATAACTTTATTAATATGGAAAATGAAAAGAAAATGAGTGAAAAATCAAGTCAAAATAATGACTTTAAAAAATGAATAATTAAGTTTTCGTGATATAGCGCGAAATGTGAGATTGAGCAAGTCGTCAGTGGCTGAATTCATCAAAAAATTCGAGGCAACGGGCTCATTGCAAAGAAAAAAGGGGACGGGTCGCAGAGGAAAGACCACCAGCACTGAAGACAGGCTTTTAAAATGAATAAGTCTGCGTGATCGATTCAAAACTGCTGAAGATTTAAGGACGGACTTTGTAGAGGCTGGAGGATCAGAGATAAGCTCACGAACTGTAAGACGAAAGCTTCAAGAAGCTGGCTTCAACGCAAGACCTGGCTAAAAACAATGGGTCAAAGATAATGAAAACTGGACCATAACGGATTGGAAAAATGTGATCTTCTCAGATGAGTCGAAGTTCAACATATTCGGCTCTAACGGAATACAGTACGTGAGGCGAAGAACTGGAGAAAGGTTCAATGATGAAGGCGTGACAACAACCGTGAAACAAGGAGGCTCAAGAATGATTTCGAGATGCTTTTCCTATCACGGCGTTGGGCGGCTGGCTCTATTAAATGGAACGGTGAACGCAGAAATATATAAAAAAAAATATTGGAAGACAATCTGCTACCATCGGGTTGAGTTCATAAATGTAAAAAAACTGCAGTCCTGCATTATTGTAAAAAAGCTGCATTATCATTGCACGAGCTTGGCAACACTTTTTTTTTGTAATTTACACGTGTGAAAGGGTTATGAATACCCTTATACTAATCTTAGGACACGGGCGTTTTTTTTTTTTTTTTTTATGGAAAGGGGAAGAGACAGAGAGAAAGACAGATTGGTATAGTTGGTTTGAAACTAAGCTGGTATTAAGTTTCAGTGAACTCCAAGGGTGGATGTCCAGATAACTGGGGAGCTTGTTTGCTTTTGCTTTTGTCATTGCTCATGATTCACAGTATTTTTTTTTTTTTCATCCTCCTGATGTCATCATCACGATCAAGTTGCATTTTAGCCATATGACCGCCCTACTGCCAGTGTTATGCCTTCGCAGTAGAGTTGACTTAGCTTTCGCAATTGATCGGCTTTTTTATTTATTTCATGCGAAATAAATAGATGATTCTTGACATCAGGATTTGAACCGTGAAACAACAGCGTGACAAGCGATGATGTTACCATTACACCACGGCCACCCTCTTGTGTTCATAAAAGTAAAATGACAGTCAGCATACTGTCAAATTGGCATGTGTTTTTTCGATGTTGCAGAGTTGCAGGAAAAAAGCAGGAGAGAAAATTTAAGTAAAATTATTGCAAATTATCGCTAAAATATCTTCAGCGACATATTTTGTCCCTTAAAATATGAAATAAATAATTTGTCTTCCATAGGAGTGAAATGGAACAAAAAATTTGGCTCGAAACCGACACTTTTTTTTTTTTTTTTATTGTTTATTTATCCACTTATACACTAACACAATATATTGTTCCAATAAACTTAAAACTATACTATTATTATGCCTTAAAGTAACTGACCTGAAGGGTGCTCAATACTTATGTTATGGTTTTAAGAAAACTTAGTTCTAATGAAAAAGGCGTTTCAGAAATCACATATCAGGGTCCGGCCCTGCTTAACCTAGGTGCTAGCCTCAACCCAGTCGAGCCACCAATATCTCTCTCTATTCAAACTGTCTACGTTTTCTGAATCCCGCTCAGGCATGCTTACGCAGTATCTCAAGTCAGCGTTTCCTTCTCCTGAGTCCAACGGCTCGTAGAGAATACGTTTATCTGTCGCCCTTCTAGCATGATGGTAAATAATCGGAACGTTCAGCGAATCTGACAAGTAACCATGTGCATCCAGATACAAGAATGCTTCCGGGGGGATGTGTCCACTCACCATAGTACTTCGAAAATACTCAGGGTTCGGATAAAATAAGCCCGACACAAGTCCGTTCTCCATAACGCTCGCTGACCGCGCGAAATGGTTCCTCACAAGATCCAGAATGACATCGTCATGCAGGCTCGAAGACATTTTCTTTCAAATAGTCTAAGTTTTTCCATATAAGACGGGCTTAAGTTCCACCATACTGAACTCGCATAAGCCAGAATTGGACGAACGAAAGCTTGGTAACATATGACCTTTACATCGGATCTCAGATCGTTGGAGTAGAAAAGGCGTTTGAGAGACATAAATGCCGCTCTTGCCTTTTGCAACTGTATATTTATGTGCTCATTGTAGTACAAAAACTTGTCCAAATGAACACCTAAATATTTCACAACAGTCTTTGACTCGATGTGAAGGCCATTAGAACATGTTTTTTGTAGGTTTTTCCAGTTCCGTCTCAAATCTGAATTACCGCATCTAACTGGGATGCGGAACAGTATAGTTTCGCATTTTGCCTCGTTTATTTTAAGCTTCCACTCTGAGCAGAAAGCTTGCAGTTTATCAAAGCTGTTCTGAAGCTCTGTCTGTATATCTTGGATTTTCGAGCCGCTTGCATACAATATAACATCGTCAGAGAAAGCTATTGAATTATCCATGTCCCTCAGCATTTCCGAAATGTAGATGTTGAAGAGGAGCGGTGCTGTAACCGTGCCCTGTGGCAGACCATTAGTGACATTAAAAACTTTAGTCGTCGTGTATTTTCAATTATCTTTATAAGATGATGTGGGAATTCATATCGTATAAGTTTATATAGAAGCCCGTCGATCCAAACCGTGTCGAAGGCTTTTTCGATATCCACTAGGCAAGCAGCTGTACATCTTTTGGCGTTAAGATTCCAATTAACGTCAGAAACCAATTTTGTAACAGCGTGCACCGCCGAATGGTTTCTCTTGAACCCAAATTGGTTCCGCGGTATAATCCCCTTTCTTTCGCACGCGAACAAAATAGACTTACTTATAACTACTTCATAAACCTTCCCAATATTAGGCAGGAGACTTATTGGCCTATAGTTGGAGGGATCAGAAGGATCCTTCTTCTTTTTGATTATTGGAAAAACCTTCGATTTTTTCCAATAACTCGGGAAGTAGCAGTTGTTTAACAAATTATTAAATACTACGCAATATTGCCGTATAATTTCGTTCGGTATATGCTTTAGTATAATGTTAGGAATGTTATCTAAACCATCTCGACTTTTTGTTATTTAGTTTCTTAAATATGTATATCAGTTCGTCTAGTGTTGTAAAGTAATTGTCAGTCTGTTCATCTGTTAGTTGGTCAGCTTTTAGTCGCTCAGAAAATCTCAGAAGAGTTCGTGTTTCGCTATTGCGAAACCTCGACAATTCGTCAATTACTTCGCCAGTTCTGCAGCTAGGGAGATCCCTAGCATGAACTGCCTCAAAGTGAAAGCCGATCAGGTTTAGCTTGTCCGCTCCACTATCTATAACGAAATGGTTATCGATAATGGGGCAGTGTTGGCTGTTAATCTCCGCCTGAGAGAGAAGAGACTGGGAAGACAGTGGGATTTTCAGTTTCGGAATCTTGATAACGTTACGAGGCTTGAAAATCTGATTAATTTTAGGAAACATGTTCCTGGAATCAGACTTCAATATGTTTTCGGCGCGTTGCCTCCAATAATCGTTGACACTATTCCGAAACTGCTGACTTAGCAGTGTCCTCACATTTCTCAGGAGAGATTTTAACCTTTGCAGCTCTAAATTGGACGATTCCTCTTGGAACTGGCGCCGTATTCGATTTATCTGAGTTACCAAAAAGCTTTTGTAAGTTTGTAGAGTCTTAATGTCACGGTTTAGGTAACATTCAACGCCATCTTTGGATTTAATTTTCGGAACTGACGACTCCATTGCTTGTAATACCACCATATTTAAGTTCCTGATATAGGAATCGCACTCCTCATTAGTAAGATTCCTACTGCTAGGGATATTAGAAGAGGAAGGGCAGTTCCTATATTTTCTGATGGCGCAACGTTGAAATTTGCACCAATCAGTCTGCCTAAAATTCAATTTAGGGACTTCGTGCTGCGTTGCGAAGCTGAAAGTAGAGTCGCCAGCAAATGTCACCGGCATAACTATTGCGTTGTGGTCGCTATCATACGGCAATATAGAAAGTTTATTATCGTGGACCGTTTGAATTTGCAATCGCGCGTCCGCAATGCCAAGATCGAGATATAAATTTCCAGAAGGAAAACTTGGTGCAACTGGGCTGTATAATTTGACTTTATATTCAACCTGGTTTTCCTCAATAAAGCGGTTTAGGAAGTTGCCTCTTCCGTTTGCCCTTGAGTTCAGCCAGGCCGAGTGTCTCGCGTTAAGATCTCCCGCTAAGACGAAATAGTTGTTTAAACTATCTAATCTCAGTTTTTCGAATATTTTTTCGATTTCGGCTTTAAACGGATTGACAATACCTTTAGCCGCATATGCTGATATTAAATACAGACAACCATTATCCCTGATAGGCAGCGAAATAATAGTTGTCTCAAGACAACTGAAGCTCCTAATATCACTTCGTTCAATTCTAGTGTATCGAAGTGGTTTCCTGACAAGAATTGCCGTACCGCCACCTCGAATAGAGTCACGTCTGTCTGTCCGTATTACGTCATAGTTACTAAAAGTTAATTGATGTCTATCATTTAGCTTTGTCTCGTTTAGAAAAAGAACGTCGGGTTTATGATCAGGCACAAAGCGCAGTAGATCACCGCGCCTTCTGATGGCGATTATGGAGTTTACATTTAGAGCAGCTATTTTTAGGGTTGCACAATTAGATCTAATCATGTTGACGACTAAGGATGTTGAGAAGGGCATCGACCTTCGCCGTGAGATCAGCAACAGTCCTGGTCAGACTATCGGCTTGGATTTGCAAACTGTCGTTTGCAGGGCGACCAGTACTCTTGGTTAAAACAATATTGGGGCCAATAGCACTGCAGCACACAGGTTTGGGGTCAGCAGGAGCTGACCCAACACTATTACCTACCACGTTTGCGTAGGATATCCCTCCCCGAACATGATTGTCGATCATCCTGACTTTTTGTGCAATCTTGTGTTGTGCTTCCCTTTTCTGTGCCTGAAGCCGATCTGCTAGTCGTTTATAGCTTTCGCATCCCCGCCATGACGCGGGGTGACCGGGTTTCTGGCAAAGAACACAAAATAACTGCTCCTTGCTCGCTTCTTTTTGCAGTTGGCACTTTCCAGGCTCATGCGTATTTTGGCACTTGACGCACCTTCTTACCATCTTACAATTCGGAGAAGCATGTCCGAATCTCTGACACCGGTGACATTGAAGGACACCGTTCCTCCGAATTTTTTCAAAGGACACTAAATGCCCCTCTACGAACTTGATTTGTCTCAAGTTCTGTACTTTACTATCCGGAGATAGCTGTACCGCAATAATTGGTAGGATTCTATTATCGCGTCTAGAGTTCACCGTAGCATACCTGAATGCGCGAACGAAATTTAGATTCTCAATCTGCATATTGTTTAATTCTTTGAGGACCTCGTCTGGGTTGAAGCCAACACTGAGACCCTTCAGTAAGAATGACTGTAACTTGTCATCCTTGTGCGTATACGAGAAATACTCCGTACCCGCTTCATTTAATAGTTCTTGGACCTTGTTGCAGTCATTCTTATCTTCTAAGCTTAAGGTTAACTTACTGCTATTTAGATTCTTAGTCTTAAATTTACCTTTACCTAGTTCTGTTTCTAATAATTTTGACAGTACTTGGCTGTCTTCTTTGTATATTTTTATTGGTGGAGGTCTTTTTCTCGCCTCCACTGTTTCTCCGTTGTCTGTCTTCTTTTTCTGGCCGCTGCTGTTTAATTCCATGGATTCTGATGCTCCGTTGTTCTCTCTCGCTGGTTGTTTACATTTTTTTTCTTCGTTTCTTGTCTTCATTTGTTCAAAAGCGTGAGTGTTGTTGTTTTACTGTTTGTAATTTGAGATGTATTTGGTTGACTATTTTCGTCAACGGCTAGAAGAGCAAATTGGTTGTTTTTTAATGTTTTTTCCTCACTTGTAACTGTTTTGGCTTTTTTTTTCTTTTATTCGAATTTATTATGACAGAAGAGTCACTATCACTTTGTAGGTCTTTTATAATTTTTTTTAATTTCAGAATTTCTTCTTTATATTGTTTTGCCATTTCTATGGCCTCAATATACTCTCTTCGATTAACTTCGAAGATATCCATCGCCTCTTCACCCCTCGAAGGGGAACCCATGTTTTTTTTTCAGTTTTGTTTTTTTGTTTTTGTTTTATTCTTTAATTGTTTCTTTTTTTTTTTTTAATAAATTTTTTTTATTTATAGTTCGGCAAACTTTTTGCCGAAATGTGTTTTGCGTGTTCTTTTCCACTTTTCACTTTTCACGTAGAGTTTAGCGAACGTTTCAATAGCACTACTAACTCGCGACGGTCAATTCTCCCAGAAATAATTAACGCGAAATTCAGTTAATCAATTTAATTATTCTATATATGAATTGCTTGAACAAAAAAAAAATCTCCTCGAAACCGACACAAAATTGTTGATCTCCGTACGACTAGTAATGGAGTCCGACCTCACTGCTGGACGGAGAAAGAAATCGGTGCTGTGGGAAGTCTTGGAAAAAAATAAGAACGTTTCCCCCACAATTCCTTATGACAGGCAAGAAATTATTAGGAAGTTCCAAAACCTAAAAGTTTCTTACCAAAGGATAAAAAAAAGCGGGAGGGACGTTACCTCATGGGATCATTTTGCCTCATATGATGAGGTGTATGGATATCGGAATAATATAAATCCACCGGACGAGCTTGTGGCGGAGGTGTTTGGAAACACTCATGAGAGTGACATAGACGGAGAGCAAGACTCCTACAAAAAAAAAAATAAAACAAAATAAAAAACCCCAAATAACCATATATTGGAATTTTTAAAAACGGAAGCTGAAGATGAGAGGCGTCACAAAGAAATCCTAATCGTCGAACGAGAAGAAAATGCAGATTAAGAAACAGCGGTTGGAAGTTCTTATATCATTGAAAAATGCATTGTCCTATTGAGTTTCCTTTTTATAACATTTCAATGTAATTCATTATTTTTTTGGTCTGTTTTGTTAGATTAAGTTTTTGTTTTTCGTATGTGAATTGTTAAACGAAGTTTAAGTTATTTAATGAATTATGTTTTTTGTTTTATTTTCATTATACCTCATTACGCCATTATAATTACTTATACTGAAAACGAGCTATAGAAGTACAAATTATTTATAAATGAATAAAAACAAAATTTAAAGTTGCACTGATTTATTCCTATTGTGCAAGTAAATTCAAGTTTCAGCAACACAAGCTAAAGACTTTACGATGAGAACAACATTGCGATTCCATTTGTCTTGGCTTTAGCTTCATTGGCATCATGATGTTCTGCCAAAATATTAGCATCATTTTCTGAATCTTGTGACTGAGCTGCCGGACAAGGCTCAAGTTTGTTCTCCTGTTCTATGAAGAACTTTCATGAAGAACAGCACAAGCAAGAGGTATGTGTTTAGCATATTCCAAATTTTTGATATCAATGAATTTTAGAATTCTAAACATAGATTTCAATCTTCCGAAAGCTTGTTCTTCACATACACGAGTTGAACTGTGTATATAATTGTAATTTATTTGTGTAGTCGTTAGATGTCCGTTATCCCGATATGGCACCATAACGTAATTGCTTAATGGATAGGTAGAATCGCCTAAAATATGGCCATCTTGCATTATTCTTTTGGAGCCGGCCTTCAATACTTTTCCAATTGAACTGCGCTCCCAAACGGACGCATCATGACAACTATCGGGATAGCCAAAGCATATATCTAAAAACTTTTGACTATGATCGCATATAGCCTGAACCTTGCATAGTGATGGAAAATGTACCCTTACGATTATAGTAGCTATTGGGGTCAATTGTTGGTGCTAAATGGATTACTTCTTAAGCTTGCGAGATTGTCCATTACTTTTGTTTGCTCATTGATTGAATCTGGCCATTTTATATGCATTTTTCTCAACTCGAATAACAATTTCGTTATTTCAATGAAGTATTTAAAAGCTGTTCCTTTAACAACGTTAAACCAATTACTTATTTCTCTAAATGAGCACTTATAGGAAAGCTTCCAAATAGTCAGATATAGTGCTAGCCTTAAGTCTGTTTTAGGTCGAACCAAATTAGACTTTTTCCAAAATGGACTTAGTTCATTTTCAACAACCTGTTGGGAGTTAGAATCAATTGTTAAACTCAATAACCAAATATGGAATTATATACATAAGTACATACCTGAAATATGGACCTGGACATACGAAAATGATTTCGAAAAACATCATAAGGAAATTCATAAATGGTGTTATAGAAATTCCTATTTTTTGGAATATGTCTTGACGTCACTCTCCAATTCTTCGTATTCAAAAATATTTTTTTCTTATTCTTCGGGTTTTTGCTCTCCTTCTTTCCCATAATTTTGTTTGATTAATTTCTAAGTTCATTCCATCCAAGAGATTTAGAATAAGTCTCAAAATCATTTTTTTATTATCCATTGTAAAATCTTTTATATCCGTTATTTGCTGGTCTTTAGAATGAATGTTTTTCATTTATGTACGTAATTTGTTGACAGTCGGTTGTATTTACATTTATGAACTCATTTTTGTCAATACATGACTGCCGTATCAATGCAACTATGTTTTGTGTTCATAAATGTATATAAGGAATATTTGTTGCATGGTTTGGGCAACTTGTTTGCAATTATGAACTCACCCATCTTTAGAAGAACACTTATCATACTCAGATAAGCTGATTTTCCAAGACGATTCTGCGCCCTGTCACCGCGCGAAATTGGTAAGTGCCACTTTGTTTACCTTCCCCAAAATATTAGCAAAACGTTCGTAAAGTTTTATTATTGTAAATGCATTTTTTCATTCCAGGTCAAACATTTTCTAACCGAGAATAGTATTGCAACATTGGAGGGGCCTGACCTGAACCCGATTGAGAACCTTTAGTCCATACTTAAGGCTCAGGTAGCGAAGAAGAAGCCACCAAATAACCGAGTTGGAAAAATTCATTGAAAAAGTGTGGTATGAGGAAATCGCACTGGATACTTTGCACAGCCTGATTACATTAATGCCCGGCCGGATAAAAACCATAATAAAAAAGGAGGGACTACAAAGTATTAACATCTTCAGTTCTCGGAAGTTTGAGAAGCCTATTTCCTGTAATAAAAATCATAAACTCGAATAGCAATAAAAACTATCGTTATGCTTTCACATTTACTCACTTGTTTTTTTCAATGAAACTTAAAACAATTTGAAAATGTTTGTATCAAAGCCCGTTTTTCGAAAATTGGTTTATTGTTTTCCGAATCTAAAATGTATTTCAACAAATTAACGTTCGGTAAAGATGGATCTTCAAATTATTCTCCGAAATTATTCTACTAAAATTAGTTTTTTCACTATGTCCAGATTTCTATGTCCGTTACTGTATATATTTCTTTTTTCATTTGAATTCTCAATTACCTTCATTCCAAGTCAGGAGCCATAATCTCAATTTTGAATGCAATGTGTCAATAATCGAAGTTTTTCCGATCAGTACAATTTTGTATCAGACAAAGTGTTCTTCACTTTCCTAACAAACACTTTGTTCGTTAACCGTACTTGTCCTAAGACTGGGAAAGCGGAAACAATGTCTTTACACAAAAAACTTCTTTGAAAGTAATGGCAAGAAATAGGTTAAATAATCAAGTAACAGATTGTCACCTAACTTTAATTTAGGCCCTTTCGTGGAAAGTTTTACGACCTTTCAAAACGGAATCATAGCTTTTGTAGCCTCACTTTGTGTGTATTCCAATACGAATGAAAATACGGCTGGTTATGTTTGTTGTTTAGGCTACTTACTTACAATTATTTTCATTGAATAGAAAAAAAAATATTTTTGGGAGGGCATCTCTTAAAATGTTCACTTTTTTCCAAAATTTTGCGTTAATAATCAATCCAAAATTTTCGGAATCTTTTGCTATTGTACTCATGTACCTATCTAAAACCGTTTCTAAGGTGGAAGTCGAAATGTAATTACTTAATGCGTAATTCGAACCCCCAAGCTGGGAAATGTATTAAGAACTCATTCGTTTTTGTTGTACAGTTAAAGAAGTACGAGTATAAGTGGTCCGAGTCAAAACAAATTTCTTAGATGAACGAATAAAAAACGCTTCACTCAAGTGGGTTTTCAAGCCCCAACACATATCAGCAGCACCGAAGATCTGTTTGATAAATACCCCTTCTGATGTAGACAAAAAACATACATTTAAAGAAGAAACTTACGTCATATTCGTACATATCTTGCATCGTATATTTAAAAATTTATATATATTCGTCACAATTACATTAAACTACAGCTAACATTTCGTTTTCTGCAATAAGACCAAGGAATCAAAAAAAAAAAAAAAAAAATACCGAAGGGGCGAACCACTTCAACTCAAAGGGACAATTTGTCAAACGGAATAAATTAGGATTGTTATAGTTTCGCTAACAGCACATGAAACTTTATCAGTTCGCAGGAGCAACACCGTCCTCTTGCAATGTCTGTGTACTGTCACTTTTCACTTCGTCTTGGGTTTGTGTGGATTCAGTGGAAACGAAGACAGCTCCGTCATCATGCGACGCATTTGAATGAGATAGACTATGCTCTGTGTAAGCTAAAATGTTACTAAAACCAATCTTACAAACGTGACACGGAATCTCTTTGTTAGGAGTGCAATAAACCCCCGAATGCGCCAATTTCTTTTTGATTTTATGAATCGATGGCGGTGGCATCCCCTCGCAAGTTTCCGAGTTTTTGACGTCAAGTTGGCCATGAGCGATCACAGTTGTGTTTGATGAGATTGACTCACAGCTGGAGAGATTCGATACGGATTTGCGTGGCATTTTTAAGTTCGATTGGGCGGCTGTCTGTAATAGTTGGACAGATGGGAATAGTAATTTCTTTTTGTCGGCGGGTGGGATTTTGGTGCAATTTTGAGTGAGATGGTTGGCCAGCGCCTTGGCAATGGCAAATTTCTTGTCACAGTAGCGACATTGTTTGTCATTGCCGGAAAACATTTGCTTGGTCGATGTTGCAGCAGCGCCGTGCGATCTCTTATGAGCTTCGAAAATAGAGAGAACTCTGAATTTTCTACAGCAATCCTCACAATCGTACTCCTCCTTAAGATTGTTTTGGGGTTTCTTCATCTTGGAGGGTTTGCTGTGGGCCTCTTGTGTTTCTTTTGCAGATGTGGATGGTTTGTAAACCATGCTCTTCCTAGATGTCGATGTTGTTAGTTTTTCTGGAAGCATGCTTTTTCGGGAACTTAGTGAGGCAATTCGCTTCCTGGGGCTGATCACAGTAGTTGGCAACATACTTTTCCGAGTGTTCAATTGAACTACACTCCTCCGAGCACCAGCTCCCTCTGGGACAAAGCTTTTACTCTTGTTAACAGGAATAGTGCTCTGATGCACGGGATTTCTTCCCACTTGTACCAATGCGATAGATTTCCTTGAAACCTTTCTAGCTGGGCTGTTCAGTGTTGTTTTGACAATGGACATCCTTGTGGCCTTTCCAAGCAAATTGAAAGGTTTCTCTGTATTTCCAAATGATTTTCTCTTCGTCGGCAACTCCTTTGAAATCTTCAAAATTGAGCTTATCATCTTGGGAATATCATCCGCGATTAGTTCCTTAGCTGGCGGATTTGTTCCCTTCGTAGTTATTGACATTCTCTTCGAAGCGATCCTCGACGGACGATTAGCAACCAAGTCCGGCTCACATCTCTGCACGGATCGACGTACTTTCGGAGTATATCGTATATTACTATTGCCAGAGTTTTTTAGCACAGGCAAATTGGAGAAATTCACTCTCTTTCCAACCGGTTTCACCTCTTCCTGTGTCTTTTCTATCACGGAAACTACAATTTCAGAAGAAGTTTCCGAATAGATTTCCTGATACTCCTGTGGCTGGTTCTCTTTGTCTTCTGATAAAACCGCATTAATGCACTCTTGAGGAGCTTCCAAAAAGGCCAAACCCAAGTCACAGACATCGACAGCTGCAGATCCTCTGGTAACTTCGACACTACGCAGTAATTGTGCTTTAGTTGGTGTCGATGAAAGCGCTTTGTATGCTTTTAAGATGTTCTTAGGAATTGCTTTCATAGGCGAGACGTCAAACGATAATTTTTTTACCGTTTGTACTTGCCCGGTCGCATCACATTTTTCATCTGCCTCTAGCGTGTTATTTTGCTCAGCATCCTCCTCCACTGTGCAAGAGATTTCGGTGACACTTTCCATCGCTTCGACAGTTTTGTTAGCTGTTGTACTATTAAAAGAAAAGTACATGGATGTGGAGCTATCGTCGATAGTCATTTTCGAAATATTTTCCATTTTTTTCTGAAAATTGGAAAAGAAAAATTTCAATTGCTGGAAAACGTACATTGAGATTTTATGCGTATTTACCTCAGATTATCGGAAATTGTCAGTTTTTTCAATCAATTTTCCAGTATTTCAACTGTATTTTAATAAATTTTTTAAGCTTTTCCTTGAAATCCAATCGGCCTTTCCTTCTTTTATTTCGGACGCTTTAAATATTGAAAACAGTTGACATATTTCAAATGAACTATATTACCAAGAGTTAAACGCCGATACGGTAGTTTATGATAAGTGAGTTTTTGCTGAGCTGCGTATTTCGGCATGTAGATGGCGGTGAAAAAAGACAATTGAATTTTGAAAATGTATCAAAAAACACTATATTTAAAGGTCATAATAAACCAAGTTTCTATACTTAATATGGCAATGCAGTTCATTATATTGTAAAATATGTCGCATGGTGTATACCCGGCTTCACCCCGCAGGCAATCTCAACGTTCGCGACGCTACTCTCACGACGGCTTACGCCCCAAGCTATCAAACACATATTGAATTTTAAAACATATACATAGAAACGGTCTTCGCGACGGACACCACTCTCACGATGTTCTAAAGGGGGCATACATCTGTGATACGACTCTAAATAAACTTTAACAACGTCATAATAGACCGAATTTCTACATATCATATTAATGTTGTTTTTGTTCCTGACACTTTCGTATACGGATCATTTAGCAGTACTTCAACAATACCCTGAACCAATAGGTTTTGTTACTGATGTTACTGTTTCATCCGTCACTGTCCCGAGTGCTGCTAATGTGGATCCTTCATGGATTATCGAGCACTATTACGTCAGTCCCTGCACCAAATTATGTGGTCGACATTTCTCACACTGCTGCTACATATGTATGTACGCTTCTGTAACTGCTGCTGCTCTTACTACTTCTTCACTTGTTGACAATCACCATAGTGCAGTTTTGCATAAAACTATTTTTGTTTCGAGATTGGCGTCTAATACCACTGCAGAATATATAAGTCCCGTTTCTTTGTGAAAATGATCACCAGTTCAAAAAAAAAAGTTGATAAACAAGGACAACAAATAGGGTATACAATTTCAAAAACATTTCGAATATCGAGAACCGGATGGTGCAATGAGGTGTTTTGCTCCAAAATGTTGGGAGATAAGAAGAAAGCTTTTTCCATATTTTTAATTTGATATTCTGTTCAATGAAAAATCATTGAAGGATTAAATTAACACGAGAAACCTTTTTCGCACTCCAATCAGCTACTAAATCAGTATTGCAAATCGTTTTTTCCGAAACCTAACTGATCTTTATATAATGTTACAAAGAAATGCGACTACAAGCATAAATTAGATACAATTTTAAGGAACCTGGCGCTGTTGCGTCTTTTAAAATGTTGGCTCATGAAAAATATTTTATTTAACTTATTGGAAATGATTTTGCACTGTACACGAATTTTTGCACAAACTAAAAAATCAAATGCAGATGCAATTAATAGTAGAAGGTTTTTTATATATATATATAATTTACACGTTCTTTTTCTCTTTTTTTTTTTGTAGTGATTCTATGTTAAATAAATTACAGCGTCTACAAAATAGGACCGTGAGAATAATTTTAAAATGTACTCGATATACCCCAATCAGATTAATGTTAAATATACTACTGTGGTTAAATGTTAGGCAAAGAATTTTAGTAAATATTTTGTATTTTGTCTTTAAAATTAAATGTAATTTATTACCGAATTATCTAAAAAAATATCTACTTTATGTAAATGATTCTCAACCGTGTAATTTAAGAAACGGAGGTGACTTTAGATTGCCATCTTACATTGTTAACATAACACAAGATACCACTGTATACAAAGGTTGCCAATTGTTCAATTCATTGCCGTATCAAATAAAAAATGAAGTTAATTTTTACCAGATTCAGAAAAGAAGCGATCGAATACTATTATAAACGGAACGCAACCTAGACCTCGATGTAACGTCGTCCTCGGTTGCATGCCAATTACTTCACCCGGACGATAGATGGCGCAAAATCAGCATCGAAAACGTATTGCAATTGGTGAGTTAGAAGACGAGTGCTGATTGGCTGACGGCGTTTGTCAGTTGAGTTGGATTGAGCTTTTTTTAGAGCGAATGCGAATTTTAATTCTAAATTCATTAATAAAATAATAATCTTCAAGTCATAATTGACGTGTTTTTTTGCTTGTTTAAATTCGACTGGCTGCGAGTTCCGCCCTTCCAGATTCAACATTCTCCAAAAAAAAAATATTTTCACGGACATTCTATATATCGTCGCAGAAAGATTCTGCAAAAGAAAAAACTTGAAACGGATTGAAAATCATACGTATCATCCAAAGTAAGATGCGGAAGAAGTAAGTCGGCAGAGCATACGGTAGCTGTAAGGAGCCGGACACAACGGAGATGGTCCAATATGACGAGTGGTTTTACTTTACTTGCGCATCGGTAGATGGAACAGTAGCCGATTGCTCATGGGATTGTGCACGGTGTGTAGCTATTACCACCGTCGTCGAGGGACAACAGCCAGTTGCACAGGCGCTTGGGAAGCCAGTGGTAGAACCACCAGTTAAGCAGGAAGTAACTCAGGGCAGTGTGTCAGTCGTCGAAGGACAACTACAAGTTGCACAAATATTTAGGAAATCTGTAGCAGGACCATCAGGTATCATATTGTCACCGGTTAAAGGGTCACACAGGGGACGTTCGCCATCAGATCGTCGGTTAGGAGCCGAGCTCGTACTAAGGTCAAGCTGGAATTGGATCGTTTGAAGGAATAGCGGCTGTTAGATCTCCAGTATCTGAAGAGGAAATATGAGCTCTTGGCGTTGGCGGAAAGCAGCGTGGAAGAAGAAGAGCAACAGCAGTTCGTGGAGCAGGTACCAAAAGCGAGGATCGTAACACCCGAGCAGTTGGCAGCACGCCAGGCGCTGGCAAAAGATCTTCCGACGTTCAGTGTTATACCAGAAAAGTGGGCGGTATTCATAAGCAACTATCGAAATAGTACCGAACTCTGCGGGTTCTTTGATGCAGAGAATTTAGACCGCCTTCAACGTACGTTGAAATGCAAAGCGATGGAAGTAGTTGGGCATAGTCTGTTGTTACCCGAGACAGTGCCTGATGCGATATCTACGCTGGAGATGCTATTTGGGAGACCGGAGCTTGTAATCAATTCCTTGCTGAGGAAGATACGAGCTGAAACATTACCAAAGGTCGAGAAGTTTGATACTCCAATCAATTACGCTGTGTCGGTGCGACAATTGGTGTCTACTATAAAAGCAGCTGGTCTAAAGGAGCATACATCAAATCCAATGTTGTTGCAGGAGCTTATTGACAGGTTACCTCCTACGTTGCGGTTGAAATGGGCGCTGAAAGCGAATAAACGTCCCGGACAAAAGCTCGAAGAATTCGGCAAGTGGCTAAACGATGTTGCAGGGGCAGCAAGTACGCTGACTACCGCACCAGTTTCGGAAGGGAGATCTGAACGGCGAGCTGGACATCTTAGTACTCATCAAGAAGTGGACAATTCTTCACAACTACACAAGACCAGTGGTACTACAAGAAGTTGTTATCTATGTCGAAAAGATCATCGCTTATTTGAATGTGGAGATTTCAAACGTCTCCCACTAGTAAAGAGAAAGGAAGTGATCAAAGACAATGGGATATGTGGAAACTATTGGCGTCATTCATCTCGAAAGAGATGGCGAACCCGGTACATCGTGTATGTAATGCGCACCAGACCCAGCAGGATGAGGTGCTGTTCCGGATTGCACCAGTAACATTGCATGCTAATGGGAAACGTGTTGACACATTTGCCCTTTTGGATAGTGGATCATCGCTTACATTGCTAGAGAATGAAATAGCCGAAGCCTTAGAGCTGCGGCGAATGGATCAACCACTGTGTTTAAAGTGGACGGCGGACGTTGTGCATGTGGAACAAATATCACAGCGCGTCTCCTTGGAAGTTTCGCCACGACAGGGTTCAATGGTTTCGCCAAAGCATTACCTTATCCAAGATGTAAGAACAGCGCAAAAGCTCAGTCTACCAAACTTATTTTCGATGCACGGGATGTGCAAAAGAAGTTTCCGCATTTGAGAGGTCTACCTCTGGAGACGTATTACAATGTACAGCCGAAACAGCTCATAGGTGTTCCTGATGAATATCTCGGGGTGTCACTTGCGAAGGGAAGCAAAGGGCTGGGATGGGTTGTTTGTGGCGGCACATGAGGAGGTACGCTTAATCGTCATGCGTATCACAGCATAGCTTGCGAGTGTGAGTGATCCCTTCACGAGCAAGTGCAAGAATTTTTAGCGTTAGAGAATCATGGCACCCATAAGGATCTGATCGAACTACATTATGACAGGAAGGCAATGGAAGTCTTAAAGCGCACTACAAGATGTATTGGTGATCGATTCGATAGTGGACTTCTGCAGCGATACGATGACTTCAGTATGCCGGACAGATACCCGATGAAGAGAGGAAGACGTTTTTGGATGTTGAACACAGAACCAAACGCAGTCTTAGACATCAAGAAGGCATATAACGAGGGTGAGAAGCCTACTGAGGGTGGTCTTCCCACCGGGGGGGGGGGAGAATGTTATAAAGAGAACGCAACCTAGACCTCGATGTAACGTCCTCCTCGGTTGCCTGCTAATTACTTCACCCGGACGATAGATGGCGCAAAATCAGGATCGAAAACGTATTGTAATTGGTGGGTTAGAAGACGAGTACTGATTGGCTGACGGCGTTTATCAGTTGAGTTGGTTTGAGGACGGCTTGGCTGATACACCTTTTTTGGAGCTAAGGCGAATTTTAATTTTAAATCCACTTATTTAAATTCATTAATAAAATAATAATCTTCAAGTCATAATTCACTTGTTTTTTTGCTTGTTTACAAATACATTAAATTAAACTTTCCACATAAATATTTTTTGATTGTAATTTAAGTTAAGTCTGTAATTGTAAATAATTGAAATTAAATAGCAAATAAAATAAATAAATAACCCAGGCGGCGTTGAAGTGAACTCCAAGGGTGGCGTCCAGATAACTGGGGAGTATTTTTTTTTTTTTTTTGCTGTTATTGTCTTTGCTTATCATTCTCCGTCCTCTTAATGTCATCATCATTGCATTTTAGCCATATAACCGCCCTACTGCCAGTGTTATGCCTTGGCAGTAGAGTTGACATAAGCTTTCGCAATTGATCGACTTTTTATTTATTACTTTTTTTTATATTAATATTTCATGCAAAATAAATAGATGTTTCTTGACATCAGGATTTGAACCTTGAACCTGCAGTGTGACAAGCGATGATGTTACCACTATACCATGGCCACCCTCATTAAATACGGTAAGCGATTAATAATGGAAAGATCACTAGTAACTCTTCTTCACTTTCAAAACACGATTAAATACAACATCCCTCTATTATCATACGTTAGTGGGATGAAATCTTAACTTAATCGCCTGTACTTAGCATTATTCAAAATGCTTAATCGCTCTCACTGAAATATGGCTTAAATCTCTGTATTAAATGAGATACTCTGCGACTATTATCAAACAGAAACAGATTGGACAGAAACTACAATAACAGTATTTTCACCAAAGGCGGTAGTGTTCTTTTATTGTTGCTTTAAAAACGGACTTTTATTCGGGGCTAGTTAATATGTCCACATTCGACGATATTGAGCTTAAAATTGACGTCGAGTTTTTTGGTAAACACATTCTTGTATGCTGTCTTTATATACAATACACAACCCCAATCGATGGTTATCAACGTTATTTGGAAGTAATAAGCGCAACTCATAATTGATGCCAGTAATGATGGAATGGAATTTTGTTAATACAAAAAGAAAAAGGTCGGCATATCTTTTGCACTATGTTTTACGAAGCTAATGAATTTATATATCCATAAGATATTTTTAAGATATTTTCAAATTTCTTTCGAAGTGTTCATTTTGCCTCTCATATCAGCGATCCTAATCTACCTAACTAACCAGGTTATACTCATAACCTATTTATTCCCAATCTAACAATTACAAGCGATGTACTCCATAATTTCATTTCTGATCTCGATGATTCCTTCTTCTATAATCCACATAAAATTCGTTCCTCTATTTTGGAAAAATATAAACATTTTCTGATCTCTCCTCTACTGAAAATCTTTTCATGTAATTCTTCTGTTTAAATCTAGCAAGAAAAGCAGCATTAGTAAACCAACTTTATAGCGTACCTAAGCTTTAAAAAGTTATTTGTAAGCATATCCAGTTTTCCTACAAGTCCATTATAACTGAACATTAGCATGGCTTCGTTAGACAAAAATTAACTACTGCGAACTAACTTGAGATCACCAAATATGTTGTAAGACAAACTGACCAGCCTTTACAATCGGGTATATTCGTGCGTTCCTCGAGGAAATCTCATTATAATTTGGATTTGTTAACGGTCTTGTTAATGTTCCTAATCATTCAATAATTTTGCTACATTCTGATGCGAAAATCTTCTTTTCGTTTAAGGATTCCACTCAAATTCTCAACTTCGGAGCCAGTTGAATAATTTTTGCGCTTGCTGCACAGAGAATAATTATTGCGTTCGGCGCAATATCAAACAAAAATTTACAAGTTTTCCTTTTTTCCTTTAGATCTTGTAGTAGTTTTATTTATTTAATAAATATAACGCACTACAAAATTCTATAATATGATAGTGTAATAAATATAAATTAAATATAATATCTACCGTTTTAAGGTTTTTCTTACTTTTTTAGTTGATTTAATTGTTAATATATATTTATCCGTGTCATAGTTACTTCTTAGCGCTTCCTTTCAACTGTCAACTGTGGCTAATCCTGTACGCTCTCTTTGTCAACTGTACTTTCGTTGTTCTTTAAATCTTTCTTTGTTCTATACCGTTTCTTTGTCCTTTATTCAGCCATCCAGCAATAAGCCTTTAGCCGATAGCTGTCAAAGGCTGCTGGTACATTTAGCTAACATGTTTGCTTGTGTCAGTATTCATCTGACCTACCATTTCCTTGAACATACAGAACAGCTAATTTGACAGCGGGCCTTTGACAAACGCCTGCTGGGGTTTGTATAACCACCCTTCTAACCTGTCCATCCTTCGCTTTGGTGACATCAATGACTTTTCCTTTGGGCCACGTATTTCGTGGGCTTTTCTCGTCGACTATTATTACGATGTCTCCCTTCTCGATCGGTTTGACCGGATGATACCATTTGGTGCGTCGTGTCAAGCTTGGAAGGTACTCCCGAACCCACCTCCTCCAAAAGCTGTTCGCAAATTGTTCTTTTTAAGCAGGATGTTGTCTTCCCACAAAATCCCATTAGGTTTTTCACCGTTGGATGATCGTAACAAGAAATAGTTAGGTGTGAGGGCCTCATCGGTTTCATCATCGAGCGGTAAGTATGTCAAAGGCCGGGTGTTAATAATCCTTTCAGCTTCCAGTAACATACTGTGAAGTAGCTGTTCTGTAGGATTTCTAGTAGGCATGATCTGATGTAATGTTTTCTTGACCGACTGCACCAATCGTTCTCAACTCGCCCCCATATGGGGTGCTGTAGGTGGGTTGAAAGTCCATTTTATTGTGGAACTTGGAAATTTCTCTGCTATCTGGATGTTCTGCTACTATATCGCTTCTCGTAATTCTAGTCCAGCCCCGTGGAAGTTAGTCCCGTTGTCACAGCGTATTCCAAGTGGAATTCCACGTCTAGCAATAAATCTTTTAATCGCTAGGATGCATGAGTCCGATGTTAGAGTGCTCGCGACCTCGATATGGATTGCTCTGGTCGTAAGACATGTTATTAATACACCCCATCGCTTCTCTGTCCGGCGACCTATGGTCACGTTCATTGGCCCAAAGTAATCGAGCGCTATGTAGGAGAACGGTCGAGTAATCGATGAAAGTCTTGCTTGTGGTAGCTCTGCCATCTCTGGTGGTCTCGGTATAGTTCGTCGATTTTTGCACTCTTGACATTCATTCCTGACACTTCTCAGAACAATTCGCAGTTGCGGTATTGAATACTTTTGTCGAATTTCATTGATTACCGTTTCGTTATTCTGGTGATGATAACGCTGATGGTAGGAGTGAACTACCAAACGCGTGGTACTATGGCGCTTGGGTAGTAAAATTGGACACTTCATACCACTGGCGACTGCTGCATCGATGCGTCCTTGAATACGCAGGACTCCTTGCTCGTCTAGATACGGGGACATCTTATATAGGGGGTGGATTTCTCTAAATGACATTTACTTTCATTAGAAATTTGTTATTTCGTTGCAGAAGTAGTCTTCTTGGGCTTTTCGATACAAATAATTCTCAGCTTCCAAATATTCGCTCTTTTCGATGTACTCTGTTCTTCTTGTAACTCTCCTTCTGCTCGCTGACAGGTTCCAGATGAAACGAAAAACGTTCACTTGTGCACGAACAAGCCTTCTCCAGTTAGAAAATCGTTCGACCTGAATGAAGTTCGGCGTTGCCCTTGAAAGATACAAGACGTGAGCTCTGAGTTCTTCGTATGTGGTTTCATGTTCGAAGATATTTTTTGGTCACATCTCTTTTGGTTGTTTGAGAAATGCCGATCCACTAAACCATCCACAGGACGAAGAGAAGTCGGGGGTACTGGTCCACTTAGTACTATCGTCCGCAACATTAAGCTTGGTAGGAACATATCTCTACTGTTGAATATTAGTCATATCGAGAATCGCTTACCCTAAAGGCAACATATTGGCGATACTTCCGGTGATCTGATTGTATCCAACAAAGTACAAATCGGACCAAAAACCCCGTTTTGCGATTCTTATGGAGTGCCCCTCAACGATACTTTTTACTAAACGAGCTCCAAGTCTTGCTGCCTTCAGCTCCAAACGCGTACTTGATGCCATCTTTAGTGGAGCTACTCGTATTTTCAATGCAATTAGGTTGCACTCAACTTCA
This sequence comes from Pocota personata, assembly GCA_963082735.1. Taxonomy (NCBI): domain Eukaryota; kingdom Metazoa; phylum Arthropoda; class Insecta; order Diptera; family Syrphidae; genus Pocota; species Pocota personata. The sequence continues at coordinate 75,533,126 of OY720429.1, forward strand.
CTGCCCTTGCAAACCCGGAGGTATGCGACCGCTGCAAATGCATTCTCGCTTGCATCGACAAAAACGAGTAGTTGCAAATCTTCATGTTCTCCAAACTTGAAGCTTCTTAGATAACACTTTGGAATTCTGATTTGATGGATGTTTTTCAATTGACTTGACTTTCCCAGATACACCACTTACTGTAGTGATCGTTCTTGATCGGATCATTCCATTCTAATGAAGCTCGCCAGATCTCCTGCATTAGGATCTTGATGTACACGATGAAATGTGCAATTGTCCAAGTGGGCCGAAGATCGTCATCATCACGCGAAGAGCTTGTCTCTTGGTGGGATGAATGCTTTCATTTACCAGCTTTCAAAGAGAAGCCTTTAGTGATAAAACGTAAGTAAAGTTGTCCGATGATGTACACCACCACATACCCAATACACGTTCTGCCGATTCACCTTCAGGACTGGTTCTTAGATTTATAGCGTTTTGCTTTCTGCCGCCAAGTGCCTCTACTACCTTTGGAGAATTGGAAATCTAGTTGCGGATTTCAAAGCCACCTTTTGAGTGGATGTATCGTTTTTTATTGGCCAACTTACTTGCATCCTCCTCCGTATCCAAGCTGTCTAATAAGTCGCCCACATAATGATTTTGTATTATGGACCTGGCTGCTCTTGGGAATTGTTGCTCAAACTGCTGCAAATTTAAATTCTTCACAAATTGAGCACAGCTGGGAGAGCAAGTTGCTCCGAAGATGAGAACCTGCATCACGTATACATCTGGTTCACATTTTGTATTATTCCATAGAAACCGTTGCACGTGTTAATCTTCTTCGCCGATAAGCACCTGGTGAAACATCTCTCGGATGTCACCGCTTATTGCCACTGGCCTCTCTCGAAAACGATATAAGACTGATGCCAGAGATATCAACTGATCCAGTCCCTTCAACAGCATTGAATTTAGTGAAACACCCTCGACTCATGCAGCTGCTCCCACACAATCCGGAGCTTCCCCTGTTTATTGATATTAACAACAGTAAAAATTGGTAAATATTCGCTTATAATCATTCTTCAAATCGGTATTAGACAACTTTCTTGTGTAGTTCTTTTCGAGATAACTCTCCATTTGTAATTTCAAATTATCTGCCAGCAACAAAACCTTTTCAAGCCTCTTACGGAGGCAATCAAAAAGTCGTTGAGCCATTGGAAGGCTATTTGGCATCCCAAACTCGTCGTACTTCCAGAGCAATGACGTTTTGTATAGCTCACCTTTTCTGTAAGTATTGGCCTCTAGCATACGGCTCGCGCGTTCCTCTTCTGCAGTTTTCACTAATTTCGTTGCGGTTACTCCCAAGCGGTCCAGCAAAAAATATTCCTTCAACATATCATATTATGAAGCGATTCGTCTTTCCTCTCGCATTCACATATATGAAAATTGTGGAACTCATGTTGCGCTGCATTGCTTCTTCCAAATACGGCCCATCTTAAACGTGTAGCTGCTGGTTGGTTCTCATGGCCCTCTCTTGCTTTGAGTGGAAAACCAAGTTTCCAGTTGTCCAAACCTATTAAAATACGTGGAACTGCATGCTCGTACGACTCCAATGGAATACCTCGTAGATGGGGATGTTTTGAAATTAAATCGCTTACTTGAAGAGACTGCTCTGGTAGATTTAGAGACCTCACAGTTTTTATATTTCGCAGAAGATTCCTTTTGTGACTGATTGCGGCTGAAACTGACAAGTTCGATCAGGTGAGATCGAACTTGTGAATCTTCTCTAACCTGGTGAGTATTACCTGTCCGCTTTAGGCACAATTGTTCCTTTGGTACCTTAAGGCTTAATTCTGCTGCAAGGGAATTGTCCATTAACAACAGCGATGACCCTTCATCTAAGAACGCAAAAGTATTTATTTCCCCATGGCCATTGTACAACACAACTGGATCAATTCGAAAGAGTATTGCTTGTTGGGCTGGTGTTCCTGATAATCTTGATGAATTGGTGATCTCCTGCCGATGTTTGTGTAGCATTCCGTGATGCCTGTATGTGCACCCGTCGACACCGCATTATTTATTTGATCGGTATCGTGAATTAAAATGTGGCACCAAACAAGTACGATACAAACGTAGTCGCTTCACTGTCTCCCACTTTTCATTGAGGTTCATTTTCTCAAATTGTTTGCAGTCTTCCATACGAGAGCATTCTTGATTGCAAACTTCGCACTTGCGCGGATTCACTCTGATGTTGCTAGAGTTCTTCAATTCTGAACCTTCAACATGCGTGTTGAAATGTCTTCTTTCCCTCGGTTGACGCTTTTCACTTTTGTTGTCCATGAAGTATGAACAGCTCGAACAAACAAGCACTTAAACTGGATAAATTGACAAGTAGAAGCGAACGTTTGTGAACATCCCAATTTAACTTTATTTGTGCTGGTAGTTTGTCCACTATCTCCTGAAGAAATACTGGATTAGCTAGGTGATCTACAAGACCTGACGCTTCCATAGTGGCACAGATATTTTGCACAGCAAGGGCAAAGGTAACCATGGTGTCCAACTCTGCTCGTGGAACAGGCTCATTTCGCAGCTTTGCCATGAGGGAGTGAACGATAATCTCTGGTCGTCCATACATCATTCGTAGCGTCTGCAGAATACCTGGAACGTAGGCTGGCAAAAGCGGTCTACTTCTTACCAGCTCCATTGCCTTTCCTTTTAGACATTTTTGTAGGCATAGAAGATTTTCCCCATCACTGAAGCCACACAGCTTGGTACTTCCCTCGAAGCTGCTGACAAACATCGGCCACTCCTCTGGATTACCACTAAACACTGGCAATTCTTCTTGATGACTGCTCAGGGGAACTAAATTGAATGAATGTGGCTGCTTACATGAAACGTTCTCTACTCGGAAATTGGTGTTGATTTGTTTGTGAACTGCCTTCGTATTTGTTGGAGGTAAGTCGTGGAGTGCCTTTGTGGACGTTTTGGCATGTGAAACGTTGGCAACGTCGACATTATTTCGCTGTGTTGCAATTTTGGTCTGCGCCGATAAATTGGCAATTTTTAACACCTGCTGTTCAGCGTCGGTTGAATTGGGCGACCTTTGTAGCAACTGACCGTTTTTATCTGGTGATGTACATGCTTCGTCCTCACTCGTACCGTCTTCCATGAGAAGCTTCTTTTTCTTTCGCAAATACTCTGCGTCCAGTTTCTCTTGCAACGTTCTTTCCTCTTCGAGTAGTTGAAGTTGAATTAATTTCCGCTTTCACAATGTAATAGACTTGACTGATGAAGCCTTATCGCTGTCTCCGGAAGTTGGCATACAAAATGAAACCATTCATTGCACTCATCACACTGAACCATGTTTTCTTTGTCCACTTCTTCACATACGAGTAATTGACAGCTTTTAGATTGGATCTTGCTTTGAAGATGGTGCTTAGACCGTCGAGGTACTTTCGGAGGCTCTCCTTCCATTTCCCACGTTGAACTCTTTTTCTTAAAAAATAATTTTGTAGAATTATTGTGTTCGGCGCAATATCAAACAAAAATTCACAAGTTTTCCTTTTTCCTTTAGATGTTGTAGTAGTTTTATTTATTTAATAAATATAACGTACTACAAAATTCCTATAATATGATAGTATAATAAATATAAATTAAATATAATATCTACAGTCTTGGGGTTTTTCTTACTTTTTTAGTTTACTTAATTGTTAGTATATATTTATCCGTGTCATAGTTACTTCTTAGCGCTTCCTTCTTCAACTGTGGCTAATCCTGTACGCTCAACAACTGTACTTTCTTTGTTCTTTAAACCTTTCTTTTTTCTATACCGTTTTTATGTCCTTTATTCAGCCATCCAGCAATAAACCTTTTGCCGATAGCTATCAAAGGCTACATGTTTGCTTGTGTCAATTTAGCCAACAATAATATAGATCTAATTATTAAAAATTGTAAGATAATATGTTATCATAGGAAACTTCGTCCGTCTATCTTTTCATGTCTTTCAGCCGACATGTTTGCTTGTGTCAATATTGCCAACAATAATATAGATCTAATTATTAAAAATTGTAAGATAATATGTTATCATAGGAAACTTTGTCCGTCTATCTTTTCATATTATATGGATAATGTCAACCTAATAAGAGTCTATTCCATTTGCCATCTTATCAGTAAAGACAAAAGTCGATTAGTCATCATTTCCAGATGGTCGAAAGAATTTTCCGATCCATACGTTAAAAAATCACTTTTCTGTTCACTTGTGCATGCTATTCTTGATTATTGTAGCTGCGTCTGTCCATTTTGTTCATATTGAATCTGTCCAAAAGAGTTTTCTGTTATTTGTTCTCCGTACCCTCCAGTAGGAACGTAAATCCGCCTCCCGGCGGAAATCCATCGGTATGCCTAATATAAATCCTGGTGAAGGTTTCTAAAGCACATACATTGTTTAGCCCCACTGTACTTGAGATCTTTTTTTGTTTATTTTTTTTTTTTTTTTTTATTCAATATTCTAAAATGTTGATACAAAATTTGTTATTGATATTGTACAATTTTCCAATTAATTTAAGTATAAAACATTTCAGAAATACATAGGTACCATTCTGTAGCACTTAAGTGACTAGAAGCGAATGCTCCATCAATTAAAATAACTAAATACTTTGAGTTTGGTGTGGGGTAACTACAAAAATTTTGCTTTAAATACAAAATTATCAAAAAAATATGAAAATTTTAAAGAGAAAAAAAAAAATATAAGATTAAAAGAATTTAAAAAAGTTTAAAAAGGATTTAAAAAAGATTAAAGAAAAAAAGAAAAAAAGAAATAAAGAACAAAAGGAAAAAAAAGAAAAAATCTGATCTGATTAAATTCTTCACAAATATTTATTTTTTATTTGTTTAATAACTATTTGGCTGATTTGAAGTTTATCTTACCAGCCCAATAAATATATTAACACATAATTTAATGCTACTTGCTTCATCCCTAGATGCGTGACCAATACCCTCGTAAGTTAACAAAGGGTTTTCTCTTCGCTACACTTGATGTTCGGTGATCAAACGCCAGGCATGCTGCGGAGGGAGTTTCTCTCCAACATTATCTTCTTGAGAAGATAACGTTGGAGAGTTGGAACTAGATCGTAAGCTAATATCGTAGAGTAGCTACGAGAGTTAATTTGTAAATTAAGCTAGTCAGTAAGTTCTGGATTTCAAAAGGATAAACATAAATATAAAAGAATACAAAATGTGTTAAAGACTAAAATAGAACTAGTGTTTCATTTTCTTAACCCATTTATAAAATTAGCGTAGTCGGTAAACGAATCGGGTTGAATATTTGCGGAAAAAAAAATGTATTAGTTATTAAAATACAATAAAAATAAAATAAAATAAAAAATTATGAATAAATAACTTAAAATTCAAGTGAAGTTGATTCAAACTCGAAATTAAGACCACCCGCGTTATAAAAAAAAAGAAGAAAAAAAGCTACAAAACTGCATACCTACATACATACATACATATATATTAAAATAAATTTAAGTGCTGAAACTAATGGTGAAATAAAATTAACTTAAAAAAAGAAAATGTAAAATAAAAATATATCAATCACATAAGATAAAATTTTAATACAATTGAAAAAAAAAATAAAAATACCCGGGCGTCTTAGAACAACTTTAGTTCGATAACAACCAGGCGTTATCAACCTTAGTTCAATAACAACCCTTCATACATGCTCCCAACCGCAAGGCATTAGAAAAAAATCGTGTGAAAACAATAACGTCAAACATTATACCATTAAATAAAATGCTATAGCCATCAAACTTTATACCAGTAAATAAATTTAACAAACTCTACTAAAAACCAAAAAAAAAATTACAACAAAGTGAAGTGGAACAAAACCAAAGAGGACTGCAGGACAAACAGTTTCTATTGGATGTATAATCGTTGGAACAAAGAAGAATAAGAATTAAGTGAGTACGAACAAAAATAAAATAGAAAAAAAAGTTCATCCAAGACGAAGATGGAAGTCATGAATGCTGCAGATAGGTTTAGAATAAGTTTAGATTTAATAAGTAGATTATCTGAATTTGATGGGAGTGGAAACTGCTTAATTGATTTCCTAGATAGGGTAGATTCATTGGCCCCCATTTTAGCTACTTTCGACTTTCTTTACAGGCTACATTAAAGATAAAATTGTCGGGAAGGCTAGGTGCGAGCTTCAGAAGCACGGTAGATTAGCAATCTGGTTGGAAATAAGGGAAGTTCTAAAAAATAATTTTGGGTAAAGGCTTTCCGTTAATAAACTTATAGATAAAATTCGTACAGCCAGACTCAACACAACTATAGAGGATTTCTACAGGAATATTAATAGTTTCTTAAGTAGAATCAATAATGCCTATTTGTTAGAAAATGGTCAAAATAACCAGCAAGTTATTGAGCCCAATAATAGAATTGTTTTAGATGCTTTTAAGAATAATTTGCCGGAACCTACAAAATCGATCGTGCAAGTCGAGACCCACAAACCCTAAATGGAGCGTACAAAATAATCCTTGAAGTTAATCATCAATAATTTGGGCCCTATTCATCGAACCAACATCTCAGGTTTGAACATAGGAATCAAAATAATTTTCAAAGTCACAACTATGTTAGACCAAATGCTAGGTATAATACTCGTAATACAAACCACTATCCGCTAAAAGGCCAAAGGCGACAAGACAAAACCTTTACACCACGACAAAACCAAAGTTACACTCAAAGTGGCCAATCGAGACACAGCACACAGAGTAGCGGTCAGTCGCGACACACAAACAGGTATACACATCGTAGTAACACTGAGCCCATGGACATTACGATCAATGAACGCGACCGATACAATAACCCTCATTTTCAAAATCGTAAAAATTTTTCACTACACTGGCAAAACAATTACACTATATAATAATCAAAACGCATATAAAGCCCCTAAGATTTATTATTGACTGCGGTGCAGAGTACAGCATTATTAACAAAAACTTATGTAATCCGAAATGGAAAATACGGTCTAAGAACCATACTCTTAAAGTACTCGACCGTAATATCCAAACAAATGTAGAATACAAAATCCCTCTGTTTAGCGAGTTCCATAAAAAAAAATACTTTGTAAACTTTTTAGAATTTCAATTTCATGACCATTTCTACGGTCCAATAGGAAATATCATCCTTATAAATCTTAATCCAATTATCAACTATAAAACCCGATCTCTTATAACATATAACGCTACTATTCAGATATATTTCAATAAACAAGAGGACATATATACGGATAATTGTCATAGCGATGAGTTTTCGAGTGTACTTTGTAGCAAGGCTTTAGAACCTAACATTTCGGACAAAGTGTTCGCAGACCATTTGGCTAATGCTGATGCATCTAAACTAAAATATTTGCTTAATTCGTATAAATCAATTTTTTATAAAGATGGTGACATTTTAACATTTACGAACAAAATAACACACTAAATAAAGACAAAAGACGCAATCCCAATTTATAGCAAACTTTATCGTTATCCTGAAATCCATACAGAAGAGGTCGATAGACAAATCAGTGAAATGTTGAAGCAGAAAATAATTGCACCAAGCAATAGTCCATACAATTCCAGTGGGTAGTTCCTAAAAAGGACGACAAAAACGGGCAAACACAATGGCGAATTGTAATAGACTACAGGAAGTTGAACGATCAAGCGGTAGAAGATAGGTTTCCTATGTCTAACATCGATGATCTGTTTGACAAGCTTGGCAAGTGCAATTTTTTCTCTACTATAGACCTCGTTAAAGGATTTCACCAAATCGAACTCCATCCGCACGACAGAGTGAAAACTGCATTTCATTCATTTTTAATGCACTTTTTTATTGGGTAATTCATTATAACTTACATGCTAGACAAAACGCTTAAAACTAGCTTAACTAACTTAACTATTCTTATTCTAACTTACTGGCCCTATGCGGGCGCTCTAAGCTAAACCTAACACTTAAAAACTATGTCTTTCGACGTAACGAACATGAAACTTGTTTATTTATTCGTTCTTTTAAAATTTGAACTAAGAAAATTGGTCAAAAACTTAGTGTCTGAACATTTTTTTGTATTCATATAAATAAAACTTATAAACTACCTTAAAATAAATCTTAAAACTATCTTATTCTAAATTAGCCTATCTTATTCTACCTTACGTATTCTATACGTAAATTTTTTTTTTTTTTTTTTTTTTTTTTTTTTTTTTTTTTTTTTTTTTTTTTTTTTTTTGTCGAGTGCTGTTTTTTTATAATTTTTTTTTATGTTTTTTGTGTTTTTTGTGTTTTTTTTTTTGTATTTTTTCATCCAAGTGCTGTGGATATATTTATAATTTTTTTTTTTTTTTTTTTTTATTTTTTTTTATTTTTTTAGTTTTTATTATTCACTACTTACACCTACCTAAACCTAAAAAACTACCTAAACCTAAACTATGTAAGTCGGCCATGGGCAAGAACAGCCAACTTTCAACATCAAACAGGCTACCCTGGATTAGGAGGAAACGACGAAGGAGTTTCCTCTCTTTCGGCCAGCCACCAGAAATGACCGTACTGACGTTGTACGTCATGAACATCGCGACCCGATACCGCCCTACTAAACCGGAGACGCTCCACACTGCCGTGTGCAACGTCTCTGTCGTAGTTGAGTCGCCTATCCACAGCTGTCCGAGCAACGTGGAAGATTAGCGGCACTGCCAATCTGTCCTGGATCAGACCTTTCTTATCAAAATAGAGGAACGCCTCTGGGGGAACAAAGCCGTTAAGGCGCACTCTCTCATGATACTCGGAATTGGGGTAATAAGCCCCGAAGATCAGGTTGTTCGTCGAGCTCATTGCTCTTGCAATGTGCCTTCGAATCAGCTTGATAACGAAATTATCCACTCTTATTAGATTAGCCCTGTTGTATAGGACCTCATTGGGATAGAATTTTATGTACTGGGACTCCGGTGTTCTGTATAAATGAAGGCAAGCCCGAAGGCAAGCCCTCTCAAACACCCGAATCTTTTCCAACAAGCTTGCTCCCACATTGAACCACACGGGACATCCATATACGAGCATGGGCCGGATGAGGGCCATGTAGCAGATTACCTTTACCCTTGCATCGAGTTGCTTGCTATAAAAAAGTCTCTTTGTAAGGGCAAAAGCACCTTTGGCTCTGGCCAGAGCAGCATCTATATGTTTGTTAAAATATAGATATTGGTCTAACCAGAGCCCTAGGTATCTGACTACACTTCGACTCGCAAGTGGCTGTCCGTGCGGTCCAACGATTGAGAACTTTCGCCAATTCTTTCTGGTATCCCTAGAGGCCCCAGACAACGGCGTCCTAAAAAGAATGGTTTCCGATTTCTGGAAGTTGATCTTCAACTTCCAGTCATCGCAATATCGCTGAATCTTATCGAAGTCACGTTGCAAGAGAATTGCAATGACCTCGATTTTTGGTCCTGATCTGTACGCGATCAAGTCGTCTGCGTACGCTATGGCATGGTGAAGTGATCCTATGAGATCGCTCGTGTAAATATTGAAAAGGATCGGTGAATTAACCGCACCTTGTTGCAGACCGTTTTTAATTAGAAATGTTCCAGCAGAAGTCACATTGCCATTTTTGACAATGAACTGTCTACTGGTGAGCATGTTATGAAGTATGTACAGCAGTGGTTTGCTTATGCCCAGCCTGCTCAGCTTGTAGAAGAGTCCCTCTAACCATACGGTGTCGAAGGCCTTCTCCAAGTCAATCAGGCAGGCACCCGTGCACTGTTTCTTGCTTTTGTTCCATTGGATATCCGATACCAGTTTGGACGCGGCATGTATTGTATCATGCCCCGCCTTAAAACCGAATTGGTTATCCGGAATTATATTACTGTTCTCAGTCCACTTAAGCAGGGCGCTATTGATCACTTTCTCGAATACCTTGCTGATGTTCGGAAGGAGACTTATCGACCGGAGATTTGCCGGATTGGAAGTGTCCTTACCCCGTTTGGGGATGGGTTGTATCACTGCTGTTTTCCAATGCGCTGGATAATGTGCATTATTCAGCGCATTGTTAAACAGAGTGGTGTAAATGTCCACCGCTTCTAGAGGGAGATGTCGAAGCACAATGTTCGACACTCCGTCGATTCCTGCAGACTTTTTCCTCCTCAATGAGTCGAAGATCGCTTGGAGCTCCACCTTCGATATGTACGGGGGATGTACCCTTTCATCGGCGATGACATTATTTGCCATGTTATCGTCATTGAACTCGGTAAAACCTATGTTCTCGGATCGCCAGTGCTCTATATCATTTCGAAGGTAGAAGTTGTGCACAAGGACGCGATTTTCCAGGTCGTGGTTCGGGCAAATGGTATCATTCACCTTGTACACTTCCTGGAAAGTCGCTCCTATAGCCTCTACCTTCTCCTGCGGATCTTCGATCACAAAGAAGTTGTCATCCTCTACAGCGTTATCTGGATCTATACCTGCTGTTATTAGTATTTGTCCATTGTTCGTCGTTCGGGGGATCTTAAGACACGGAAGGTCGTTTTGATTATTCCTCCGAAATATTTTATTTATTTGCGGGAACATACTCGGGTTGTTGGATTTTACAGCCCGAATTTTGCTGTTCCAATGCAAATTTACAGAAAGTCTGTAATTTTCTCTAATTAATTTTTGGAGGTTTTTAATCAACGACTTCAGCGTCCTAACCTCCGAGTTTTGTCTGTCAGTAAACTGTCTGTACAAGGTTTTAAGTCTCGACAGCAGTCTACTTTTGTGTTGGTGTAGTGCGTCAATTGTTGCATTGCGGAATATGTCTGCGTTGTCAGTATGTTGATACCGAGGTATCGTATTGTCCATAGTTCGTTTAATTGTCTCGTCCATTTGTTTTAGGTACCAGTCAATCTCCTCGTTTGACAGATTCCTATTGGACGGTGGGTAGAGCGAATTCGAGGAGAGTGCTCTTGTCAAAGTTCTTGAGAAGCGAGTCCAACGCGTCCTACTATAATTGTAGGAGTACGTTTGGACAAACTCCTCCAACTCCGCAATTTCGTTGGGAATCGTTATTACGGCACTGAGTCCGCAATGGTCACTGTCATACACAAATGTGTGCAGGCAGTTTATAGTTTGTCGGTCCATGTCGGTCAGTTGTAACCGTACGTCGAACAGCATAAGATCCAAATAGGAGCCGCTTCTAGGAAACGACGGACTATCTGTAGCTTTCAAATCGAGTTTATACTCGACACTGTGCCGACTCCACCAATTGAATAGTAGGTTCCCTCTAGGATTTGGTGTGTTATTTCCCCAATCTCTATGTTTGGCATTGAGATCTCCGGCCATGATGAAATAATTCTCCTCTGACTCCAGCCTTAGGAATCGAAAAAGTGTCTCGAGCTCTGAAATAAATAAAGTAGATTGAGTAGCTTCAGGTGCATAGAGTGCGACCAAGTACATCCTCTTTCCACTACGGAGAGGGATGCACACGATACACGCTTCCAGCTCCTGGAACCTTCGCACTTCACCGCTGTACATAACTTTAAATTGCAGTTGTTTGCGTATGAAGATCGCAACACCTCCTCCTCGTGTGGAGTTGGGTCGGTCTCTTCTGACAATATTGTATTTATTGTGCCCCAATTTGTGCTTCTGGGATAGCTTTGTTTCGCTAACCATAAGCACATCAGGGGTTTGGTCTTCAAGCAACTTAAACAATACGGCTCTTCGCTCGATCCTAATCAGTGAATTCACATTCACCGCAAGGATCTTCAAGGATTGCTCCTCTATGTTCGTACCCATTACGACTGAAGGTGCGTTAAGCCCGGCAGAAGTGCGTAGATCTGGTCTACCCGCTTCGCCTGCTCCTGTACCTGACGTTGAAGCTGCTCCATCTGCCCTTGGATAGAGAGCAAGATGGTAAGCAAGTCAGTTTGAGCCTCCGGTGCTCTAGGCGCTGGGGCCTGAGAAGCAACCTTCGGTCTTTTCTGTTCCGCGTTTCCCCGACCTGCCGCCATTTGGGCGTAGGTCACTTGGGGAGTCACGGATGGTGTTTGAATTGGAGCAGGTGGACGTTTCACTACGACCTTCTCCTGGCGAACTAGATTTACTTTCTTAATGTACTGGAACTTAGGACAACCCCGATAGTTTGCGGTGTGTCCCGAGTTCCTGCATAAGTGAAAACTGCATTTTCAACGAAAAATGGCCATTATGAATTTCTGAGAATGCCGTTTGGGCTAAAGAATGCCCCAGCGACATTCCAGAGATTAATGAACGATGTATTAAAAGAGTTCATAAATAAAATCTGTGTGGTTTACTTGGACGACATACTTATATTTTCGACTAGCTTTGAGGAGCACTTGCAGTGACTAAAGAAAATTTTTCAAACATTAAAATAATTCAATCTTAAAATCCAAATTAACAAGTACAATTTTGCCGATCTTTCTACCAGCTACTTAGGGCATGTTATTGTAAACAATGGGATCAAACCAGACAAAATTAAAGTTAAAGCAGTAACTGAAATGAAACTACCAACTAACCTAAAAGGAATAAGACAATTCCTAGGAATAACCGGATACTACCGGAAATTCATAAGAAATTATGCCAAGGTAGCGTATCCTATGATAAGATATTTAAAAAGATCCGAAAAAATAAATTTATCAGACCCTCATTATATTGTAACATGCGAGCTACGGCTCGAGTAGATAAAACGATATTCTGTGAAATTTATTTCTTTATTTTCTACTCTATAGAACAATTCAAGTTCACACTATACTATTCTTCGCAAATTCTTTTCTTACAAGGTCTCTTTCCTCTCAAATCACTTTATCTCCTTTCAATTACTTAATTTACAAATCCAAACTAATTACTTTTTCTTGTTCACTCTCAACTTTCAATTTATCACAAAATTACAACTTCGCCTATTATCACTTTTCTAATCTCTTCGCCACAGTTTAAAAATCACTGTCCTTTTTTTGATCGCCATCTGTCCTTATATAGCAGAAGTTTCTGATAGCCAGAAACTTCTAGCAAATTCTTCGACCAAAAACAAAAATACCTAAAAACAAAATCCCTAAAAATTATGACAATCATTTCGTGCAGTTATAATTCTCTCTTGTTCTCTTTTATCCGCGATATTATCCGAGCTGTGGTGACTAATTTCAGACACGAACCTCAAAAGAAAACAATGAAAAGACACTTCGGAATTTGTTGCCTGTTCGAGGGCGTAGTTATTATGCTACATTATGTTACACTGCCCTCCTCTTAGACTTGTTCGTCCCGAACAAGTGTGTCCTCACTTCGGCCATTGTATCGACTCAGTCGGTCCACATGAACCACTTTCATTTTGGCCCTTGGTCCTCGCTGGATGCGGTAGACAACATCGTTGATGCGGGCTATTATTCTGTAGGGACCCTCCCAGTTCTGCTGCAACTTAGGTGATTTCCCCTTTTGGCGATGGGGATTATACAGCCACACTAGATCTCCTTCCTGGAATCCTGACGTTGTTGCCTTGGCATCATACCTGGTCTTCATGCGGTCGCTCGTCATCTTAATCTGGCTTCTGGTCCTTTGGTGTATGTCCCTAAGCCTTTCCCTCAGGTCCGCCACGTACTCTTCTTCATTTCTGGGCTCATTGGTAGGAGATCCAAATTTCACCTCACTGGGTAAACGAGCTATTCCACCAAATAAGATTTCGAACGGCGTATGTCGAGTAGTGCTATGCACGGCACTTCTATAGGCCATCAAAAACAAGGGAATCTGCCGGTCCCAATCCCGTTGGTAGTCACCTACGACCTTCGAGAGATGTTCGTCCAAAGTCCTATTGAAACGCTCCACCATACCGTCCGACTGTGGATGAAGCGGGGTTGTCCTTGTCTTTTTGATTCCGAGTAGTTGACACATCTCTTGGAAGATTCTTGACTCGAAGTTCCGCCCTTGGTCAGAATGCAATTCCAAGGGCACACCGAATCTGCTAACCCAATTGTAGACGATCTGCTCCGCCACGGTTCTGGCTTCCTGGTTAGGGATCGGAAACGCTTCCGGCCACTTACTGAAGTAGTCCATCACTACGAGGATATACCGATTACCATTGTCGGTTTCCGGAAAGGGCCCTGCGATGTCAATGGCGATTCGTTCGAAAGGTGCTCCCACGTTGTATTGGTGCATCTTACCTCGAGTTTTGATTCTCGGACCCTTGCTAGCTGCACACACGTCGCATTTTCTGCACCAGTCTTCGATATCTTCCTTCGCTTTTAACCAATAAAAACGTTCTCGTACCTTTTCTAACGTCTTATTCACTCCCAAGTGGCCTCCGGTCGCCCCGCCATGCATTTCCTGTAACACCTCCTTGACCCTCGTCCGTGGTACGACAAGCTGCATTACAAACGACTTTCCGTCGGAGGATTCCCATTTTCTTCTCAGAACACCTTCTTGGACATGGAGGGAGTCCCACTGCGCAAAATATGCCTTTAAGGTCGGGCTTCTGTGAGAGATGTCCTGATGATCCGGTTTCTCCATGTTCTCCTTCCAGGCCAGAATCGGCTCGATATCCGGGTCTTCCTTCTGAGCGTTCCGGATCTCATCTACGCTCCAGCCGGCGATAGGTTCGGCTCTCATTCTTTGGATGGAAACCAGCTCCCGTTCTTCCTGACGCGCACAATGTTTACAATCCGTTCTGCATGGTCTCCGGGACAGTGCATCCGCATTAGAGTGGAGTTTTCCTTTACGATGCTGTATTTCGTAGTCGTAGATTTGCAGCCTTTCGATCCATCTTGCGACCTGACCCTCAGGACTCTTGAACTGTAATAGCCATTTTAAGGCTGCATGGTCTGTGCGAAGAACGAACTTCCTCCCGTAGAGGTATTTGTGAAAATGCTTCGTAGCCAAGATCAAAGCTAGAAGTTCCCGCCTTGTCACGCAGTAGTTCCTTTCTGGCTTAGAGAGCACCTTGCTGAAGTACGCAACCACCTTCTCTTGGCCGTCATGCACCTGGGAGAGTACGGCTCCTACCCCGACATTACTAGCATCTGCATCCACAACGAACGTTTCCCCGGGAGTGGGGTAAGCCAGTATCGGGGCATCGCATAGCCGTTGTTTAAGTGCCTTGAAGCTCTTCTCGCACTCAATTGACCATTTGAATTGTTTTCCCTTTTCCGTCAACTGGTGCAGGTTCTTTGCGATCCCGGCAAAATCCTTCACGAACCGTCTGTAGTAGGTGGCTAGGCCCAGGAAGCTCCTTAGTTGGTGTTTGTCTTTGGGGACTGGCCAGTTTTTCACCGCTTCGACCTTCTCCGGATCGGTTCTCACTCCTTTCGCTGAAATTATGTGTCCCAGGTACTTGACTTCCGCTCTAAACAGGGCGCACTTCTTGGGGTTGAGCTTCAGGTGGGCACTTCGAAGCCTTTGAAATACATCCCTTAGATTGTCTCGGTGTTGCGCAAACGTTTTTCCTACGACGATGACATCATCCAAGTATACCAAACAGGTTTTCCATGTTAACCCTTGCAGGACACATTCCATCAATCGCTCGAAAGTCGCCGGAGCATTGCACAGCCCGAATGGCATTACCGTGAATTGCCATAGCCCATTTCCTGCGGTGAAGGCGGTTTTCTCCCGGTCTTCTGGATGGATCTGTACCTGCCAGTAGCCACTCTTCAAGTCGAGAGTGGAAAACCATCGGGCTCCTGATAGTGTGTCTAGCGTGTCGTCAATCCGTGGCAGAGGGTAGCTGTCTTTCTTGGTGACGTAATTGAGCTGCCGATAGTCCACGCAGAACCGCGTGCTGCCATCTTTCTTCTTAACCAGTACAACCGGTGATGCCCACGGACTTTTGGAACTTTCAATCACACCTTCTTTCTCCATTGCCGACACCATCTCTGCAACTTCTGTCTGCTTTGCCAATGGAAGGCGCCTAGCAGGCTGACGAATTGGTCTAGTATCACCAGTATCTATTCGATGTTGTACCAGGTGTGTTCGGCCGTATTCTCCGTCCTGTGAGGCAAATACATCAGCGTACTCATTGATAAGATTCTCTGCCATAGTTCGCTGCTCCTGATTCAGCTCACTGGACTGGAGAATCGTCTCTCTCGTTTCCGCTGTCCAAGGTGATGGGAGAGGTTTTGGAGGACCACGTTCAGATATTGTTGCGACGGCGGTAATCGGCGTGCATTTTCCAGTCACCTCCCCTCGCCTTAGTTTGACAGTGTGTGGTCTTGCGTTCAAAACTCTCACTGGAACCATGGTGTTCTTTGGTTCGACTAACGTCTTTCCCACGATGTAGTCTTGAGAATTCTTCTCTGGGTCTGGTTCTACTATGTAGAATCGGTGGCTCCCAAGATCACCTTCCAGCTTCGTCCAAATGATTGTCTCTGAAGACGGCGGCAAAACTTCGTCTTTGCTGATGACTGTCCTGAGAGTTACGGCATTCTCGTTTCCGTACACCATCGGAATCTCCACATTTCGATACCTCAGTACTTGCATCCCGATGTCCAAGATTACTTCATTTGCTTTCATGAAGTCTATTCCGATGATGCACTCGTCGCATATGTCTGCCACCAGAAACGCATGGGAGAACGTCAGTCCTGCCAGAGTAAGCGTAAGACGAACTTCTCCAAATACCTTCGCCATTTCCCCTATTGCAGTCTTCAGGCAGTAGCTGTTGGTGTTGTGCAGCCAGGAGCTTTTGACGATATCTCTTCTTACAATGGAGGCAGTGGCACCTGTGTCGATGGTGGCTACGCACTTCTTCTTGTTGATTAGTGCCTCCACTGTCAGGCTCTTGTTATCCCGTTTGGTTTGCGAAACTTGAATGGTGGTCCTGGGGGCCTCGATTCCAGTAACCAACTTCTGCCCCGCGAAGTTGGTCCTTACGCATTTCCCGACTGCTGGTTTTGGGAAGTCTGACTGACAGGATGGATGTTATCACCTCCAGATGCTTCCTCTCTGCTTCTCCTACTTCCGCAATGTGGACAATTTCCTCGTCTAGGTGCACTTCTGCACTGCCGTTGTAGGTGTCCGGTTTGGTTGCAATTCCAGCAACGGATTTGACTTCCGCGAGCTCTGTCTTCATCCATGACGGCTGTTCTCTGGCATGAGCATTCCACGACGGACATTTCCCTGACACGGTGTATTCCCTGGTATGCTTGGTCCGCAGCCTTCATTGACAAAGCGAATGCCAATGCCTCGGGAAGTGTTCGCTTTTCAGCCATCCTTACAGCCATTTGCAGTTGTCTGTCCTCTATGGCCTGAATAAAAGCTTCCACCGCCATTTCGTTGATAAGCTCCTCACCGGCTTTAGGGTATGAAAGATGGGCTAGTCGCTCTATATCCGCTTGCAACTGTTGGAGCGTTTCCCCCCTTTTTTGGACTCGACTACGCAGCTGAACCCTGTACACCTGCTGCATGTGTTCATCCCCAAACCGCATTTCGATAGCCTGAACCAGAGAGTCGTAGTTCTGCTGTTTATCTTCCGGGATGGTCTGCAAGAGCTCCGCAGCTGGACCCCTCAGTGCAAGTGTGAGTGCAATGGACTTCTCTTCATCGTCCCAGCTATTGGTCATTGCGGCCGCTTCGAATTGCCTTTTATAAATTGGCCATGATGTTTGACCATCGAAGATAGGAGGCTGCATCTCCTTTCTTCTCAGACCGTCGGTGGAATATTCCCGTGCTTTCTGTCTCTTCACGTTGCTGAGTTCCTTAGTAAGATTTTCGACTTGTTTTTCTACTTTTTCGAACTGAGTCTCTATTTTCCCGAACTGAGTTTCATGCTTCTCAAAGTTTTCATCGAATCTAGTTTCGACTTTTTCGAGTTGCGTCTCTACCTTCTCGATTTTCTCTTCGATCACTTCGAATTTGGATTCCAAGTTCTTGTTTTGCTCATCAAGTTTACTTTCCAGAGCATCTAGAGAATTCTTTTGTTCGTCCATCTTAAGTTCTAGAGAATTCTTTTGTTCGTCCATTGCCTTCTTTTGTTCATCCATTGCTTTCTTTTGTTCATCCAACTTAAGTTCTAGAGAATTCTTTTGTTCGTCCATTGCTTTCTTTTGTTCGTCCAACTTAAGTTCTAGAGAATTCCTTTGGTCATCGAGCTTATGACTTTGATCTTCTATTGCTTTCTTTTGTTCGTCCATGACTAACTTAAGTTGCAGGAGCAGACTTGTTATACCCGGGTCGGCTGCTGTACTTGCTGGTTCCTCTTCCACGTCAAACTCTACGTCGTGCGGATTTTCACCTTCCTGCGTTACTGCTTCTTCCAGACGAATCAGCAGGGCATCTTTTCCCCCAGTTGTGTCGAGGTTCCGCTTACTGAGTTCTGCCTTTAGTTGAGTTATAGTTAGTTTTCCCAATTTGCGACCCATTTTGCGCAACTAATTAACTCAACACAGAAATCGTTTTTTTTTTTTTTTTTTTTTTTGTTTGTGCAATTTCACACCACGGAAATAGTTATTCACAGAATAAGTTTTATCCCAGCTTCTGACACCAATGTAACATGCGAGCTACGGCTCGAGTAGATAAAACGATATTCTGTGAAATTTATTTCTTTATTTTCTACTCTATAGAACAATTCAAGTTCACACTATACTATTCTTCGCAAATTCTTTTCTTACAAGGTCTCTTTCCTCTCAAATCACTTTATCTCCTTTCAATTACTTAATTTACAAATCCAAACTAATTACTTTTTCTTGTTCACTCTCAACTTTCAATTTATCACAAAATTACAACTTCGCCTATTATCACTTTTCTAATCTCTTCGCCACAGTTTAAAAATCACTGTCCTTTTTTTGATCGCCATCTGTCCTTATATAGCAGAAGTTTCTGATAGCCAGAAACTTCTAGCAAATTCTTCGACCAAAAACAAAAATACCTAAAAACAAAATCCCTAAAAATTATGACAATCATTTCGTGCAGTTATAATTCTCTCTTGTTCTCTTTTATCCGCGATATTATCCGAGCTGTGGTGACTAATTTCAGACACGAACCTCAAAAGAAAACAATGAAAAGACACTTCGGAATTTGTTGCCTGTTCGAGGGCGTAGTTATTATGCTACATTATGTTACAATATAAAAGCATTTAACACACTGAAAACTTTACTTATAACCGACCCTATTCTTAAAAGCCCAGATTTCAACAAACCATTTGTGTTGACCAAAGACGCATCGAGTTACGCTTTAGAAGCAGTGCTTAGCCAAAATAACCATCCCATCTCTTACGCTTCCCGCACACTCAACAACCACGAACGAAATTATTCAACGATCGAGAAGGAACTTCTCGCAATTAAATCAGTTAAATATTTTAGAACGTATTTGTATGGGAGGAAGTTCACAGTCCGCACAGATCACAAGCCCCTGGTTTGGTTAAACGGCATTAAAGAACCAAACATGAAGCTTCAGCGTTGGAAGATCATGCACAATGAATACGATTTCGATATTGAGTACCTTAAAGGGAAGGAGAACTATGTAGCTGATGGGATAAGTAGATATACTAGTCAGATTTTTGAAAACAAAACGGTGTCGAATACTAACGACGAAGTTAGTTTAGGAGATATTTTAAATAACGAGGTAGCTGTTAGTGATAAAAGTGGTAATAACGATGAAGTCATTTCCACAGTTTCAAGGCCTAGGAACAACAACAACGATGTTATGTCCACTGGCGCTACTATCCACAGTGCGATGGAAGATGAAGCATGTCACATTTACATAACAAAAAGACCTATAAATTTATTCAAAAACCAAATATATCTATCTTATGGCACTAAAGAAAAAATTACGATGAAAATTGTCCACAAAAAAATACAAAATCGCGTAGAGTAAGGAAAATAGTGACATATTAAAGGGCTCATCTGCATATATTGCGATGATCTGTCGTTGTTCATTAAATTTCAAGATTTATACGTGCAATATTTTTCTATGAATAAAAATCTTAAATTATTATTAAAATCGAGCATAAAACTGAAAGATATCGTAGATAAGAACGAACTAATCACCATAATAAAAAACGAACATATTAGCAAAAACCACAGGGGTATCAACGAAACGTTCTTGGAACTGAAACAGTTATATTTTTATCCGAATTTACAAATAGAGGAACAGAAATTCGTCAATAACTGTGACATTTGTAATTTAGCTACCACGATCGACGACCACTCAAAATACCGATGCAAATTACAGAAACACCCCAATGTTTCAATGACATAATCCATGTAGACATATGGTTTCCTGAGCGAGGTAAAATGTATCTAACTACCATAGACAAATTCACAAAGTATGCGACAATCCACAACTTAGAGGACAGGAACTGGATGGCCATATTAGGTGCAATAAAGCAAAGAATTCCATTCCTAGGTAAACCGAAGGAAATGATATCTGATGGAGAAACATGCATATTGCACTCAGCGGTTGAACAGTTTTTGAAAGAAAATAATATTTCATTCCATCAAACAACAGCACGTTAAACGAACACTTGAGGATCCGAAACGCAGCTATGGATAATTCCGAATTAGACGAAAAATTATTCCAGATAATCTCTATTTATAATAATACCATACATTCAACGACAAGGTTAAGACCAATAGATTTCATTCTTAAAAATTTTAGCAAAAAAGACATTAGTACATTGGCAGAAAAATATAAAAAAGACAAAGAGACTAGGACAAAGAACAGAAATAGGGAAACAGATACTAGCCTGACCCAATGCATGGACATAGTTCAAAATAGAACAGCCATAAAATCTAAATCTAAGTACAAAAAGTTAAACAAATTTACAACACAGGGCAATTACGTTGTAGACAAATTGACAAAAAGAAATACAAAATTTTATAAAAAAACAATTTAGACGCAAGGATCCATAGTTACATACATATGTACATACCTATACCTAATAGATATTTACCGTGTGTAACTCCATCGCTTAATTTATTTCCCGATTTAGTTTCCCATACCTTCTCCTCTTGTAATTCAAATTTTTATTTCTTTTTGGTTTTCTTTTTCTTTAAAAATGTTTAGCCTTGAATTTTTTTTTTTTCAAATTTCTAACGCTTATCTATAGGTATTATCTGATGACGAGTACCTAATTAGTACATTTCCTATTCCTTACTCTGCGTAGACCGAAATGACATTTGAATGGGTGCGTACAACGTAGCCGTTGGTTATGTCTAGTGTAAGAAGTGCGTTCAGTGAAAATTCCTGTTTACACGTTGTAGTGTTGCCATCAAAGTCCTTTATAATTGTGATGACTCTTACGAATATTTGAAAATAAGATGTTAGAAGATATACGATGTGGAAAAAATTATAATTTGATTGAACTGTCTAATAAAAGGGGGATTAATTAATAGTAATTTAATAATATAAGAAAATAAAAACAATAATGAAATTCTTTTTTTGCGTAAGAATGCTTTTGTTAGGTTGACTCTATTTCAAAAAAAAGAGAGTCATTATAATACACATATACGCAAGTGGTTGCCAATGAAATACCCTACCTCGGAAAATGTATTTTGGAAATATATAAACAAAAAAAAATAATAAGAAATAATGAATTATCGTTATAAATAATTGTAACTCAGAATAAGACTTTGTATTTCCAAATTAAAATATTTCTTTTTTCCCTTTTTTGTAACGTAAAGTTGAACGTACTAAAATTTTTGTAAAAATAGATACTGTTAATTATTAGAAAATAGATTATAGTTTGTAAAAGCTATGAAATTAGTTAAAATTTTGCATTGTTTATGTTATTAAATACATTTGTGATATGCCAATTGCTCTAATTTATCAATATTGGCTTAACTTATATTTGCTTATCCATGTGTTTGTTACTTATACCAATGAACTTTTTTTGGGGACCAAAAAACAGTTAGTGGGGGAGGTGTCACATAATTTAATGCTACTTGCTTCATCCCTAGATGCGTGACCAATACCTTCACCCACTCGTAAGTTAACAAAGGGTTTTCTCTTCGCTACACTTGATGTTTGGTGATCAAACACCAGGCGTGCTGCGGGGGGGGAGTTTCGCCCAGTTCAGATTCTCTCTCTCCAACATTATGTTCTTGAGAAGATAACGTTGGAGAGTTCGAACTATTGATTAAGCTAGTCAGTAAGTTCTGAATTTCAAAAGGATAAACATAAATATAAAAGAATAAAAAATGTGTTAAAGACTAAAATAGAACTAGTGCTTCATTTTCTTAACCCATTTATAAAATTATGTAAATAAATGCAGTGCATCATATGTTTTGTGCTCTGGTTTTTGTTACTCCGTAAAGGGTTCATTTATATCATAAATTTAAGAGGTACAGGAAAGTTATAATCCGTCTAGAATGGATCGTATGATACCCTATGGAAGTTTGTCGATTTATCTATGTTACAAACTCTGTATCAAATTTAATATAATAAAAAAAGGGAATAAAAAAAAGATATTCTGATTTAATATACCCTGGCCAGGGTATATTAAGTTCGATACATAGTTTGTAACATAGAAAAATAATAACGATAGACCCCCAAAAGTATATATACTTGTTTTCAGTATCGATAATTATGTCGATCTAGCTATGTCCGTCCGCCCGTCCATATGTCACCAGTTTTTGGGCCTTAAATTTTGAGCTGGAAACATGAAATTTGGTATATAAGCTTCCTAGATTCTGAAGCCGTGCAAATGTAAACATTTTTGAAAGTTTTTCCTTTTTGCTAGGAACTGAAAAATATTGTCTAGGTAAAACATGTAGGCATTTATTTCTCTACATTTCTTTCATACATTATACACGCTAATTTTTTGTGAGCGGTTTCTTTAAAAATATATATATATTACTTTTCCAAAGCTATTTACCGTGATGGTTAAACCTTATTGTGTATATCTCATCAGAATCCGTGAACGATTGCTCTAATATGTTTAGTTTTTGATATGATGAGAGGATGTATGGCCATCTATTGCTTTTGTTATTCATATCTACAATTCAAATATATAACAAGATAATAATTGTAATGATGACATCAATCATCGCGTAAGAGTAGGGTGGAAGAAGTGGCGGAAAAACTCTGCTATCTTCTGTGATCGAAAAATGCCCCCTAAGTTGAAAGGGATGCTCTACACTGCAGTTGTTCGTCCGGCATATACTGTTCACAATGCTAGACAATGTACAAAAAGTATGAGGGCAAAATAAACGGCAGCTGAGATGAAGATGATTCGCATGACACCAGGAGTAACAAAGCTTCATAGAATAAGAAGTTCAAAGTTTCGAGGAAGCCTTCATGTAAAGGAACCCATCACAAGCAAGATAGAGTACGAATCGGCTCAGTTGGTATTTTCATGTTAAAAGGAGAGATCCTTCGAACCCCGTTAAGGGCAATATCAATCAACGTTCCTACACAATCGCACAAAAAAGGCAGACCAAAAAACAACTGGATAACACAAATGCGAAAACTTCAGCATTTGATTTGCCTCAGTGACGAAGTGAACCGAAACCGGGAGGCCTGCCGGTACTTCCTGAAGTCAAACTGACAAACTTCTACTCCGGATCATAACTTCGTTGTAACGAAAAAAGGAAGAAGATATATAATTAGAGCATGGCATACGATTACATTTGAAACTACTCTTGCTCCCGAATCAATTGTAATTTCTTTGATCTTAGGAAAATTTAATGCAAGGGTAAAATGTGCTGCGAGGTTACACAAGACAGGTTACTTTTCTCCTTTCTTAAGTGTACAATCAAAGGATGGATATGATTACGACAATTTTCTTTGGGTTAATTTGGATTTATGATTTTTTTTTTTTTATAATCTGCGCACGCCGAAGTGGATATGAATACCCTTAAACTATTTCATGACACGGGCGTTAGGGAAAAGGAGGAAGAGGAACAAAGGAGGAGCCTATGCACGTTGGCTGTGAATGTGTGAAGGTTGTAGTAATGGGGAAATACAGAGCCTGGTAGATCATTCCACAATCGTGTTGTTCGGCTTATAAATGAATCCCTATATTTGACAGTATGACCGAAGTTTGGCGTTAGGATAAACTGATGTGCATTCGAAGCATGTCGCGTATTGCGGGTGAAATTTTGAAGGGGAGGAATGCAATTGGCTATTTCGCTGGAGCATTTTTTATAAAAAAAAAATTATAAAACTGGGATATTCCAGTTTAGGGCGGATGAATGCTTTATAAATTGAGGCCAGATCAGAGGGAGTATAATATTTCTTGCACCTTTTAAGGAATCTTAAACATTTTGCAGCATTTTTGGCGACTTCGAATAGGTGATCGTTCCATCGAAGATGGTTATTAATACACATACCGAGAATGGCAAGTCTTTCGGTTTCAATGATGCAAGTACCATCCATGGATAATGGTTGAGGGTTTTGGTATCGCTTGAGAGACAGAAGACAGCATTGTGTTTTGGAAGCATTACGGCCAAAGAGCAAGGACGTGAGTTAGGGAACGAATATAAAAAACTGAGGGTACTGTCATCAGCGAAGGAATGGATTGGATTAGAAGTTGCTGACAAGAGATCATTTATAAAAATAAGAAAGAGAATCGGAGACAAAACAGAGCCTTGGGGGGACACCAGCATTTATTTGGTGGATTGGAGACTTGAAGCCGTCCAAGACAACTTGTATTGAACGCCCCGAAAGGTAATTTCTAATCCATTGAAGAAGAGACTCATCGATGCTATATGCACTCATTTTCAACAAAAGAGCCTGATGGTATACTCTGTCAAATGCCTTCGAAATATAAAGCGCAACCATCTTAGTTTCGCCAAACTGATGGAGAGATTGGTTCCACTTCTCGGTGAGATATGCCATCAAATCACCAGTGGACCTGTTGCTACGAAAACCATACTGCCGGTCATTAAGGAGTTTTCGTGAATCTAGATATTTCATAAGCTGACGATCTATCAGGGTTTCCATGACCTTGGAAAGAAGAGACGTAAGTGCAATGGGTCGGTAATTGGACAGGGAGGAAGATCCGCATTTTTTAGGGACGAGCTGGATAAATACTGTTTTCCATCTACTCGGAAAGGGCCCTGAAAAGTAGGACAGACAGAAAACCTTACGCAGAGGTTTTGCCAGCGTAGAAGAACACCTCTTCAAAACTACGGGGGGAATACCATCTGGACCAGCGGATTTGTGTATGTTAAGACCTTTGAGTACTCCTGCAACTGTACGAGTGCGAAAGTGAACTTGTCCCATGGAAAATTTGACGCTCTCAAATACAGGTGGAGACAAAGCATTATCTGGCAACGTGGAGTTCGCTGCAAAGTGAGCAGCAAGCAGTTTAGCTTTGTCTATTTGTCTAAGGAGCTGACAGCTGGAATGACATTGTAAATGAGCGTGGTGATGCCAGACGAGGCAGAATTTTTAATATTTTTGACGAATGGCCAAAAATTTTTACTACCTTTGGGACATTGTAGGATTTTTTGCCTCAATTTTTGGTCATGTAAGAATTTTACACGTCGAATATGGGCATTGCAGTCTTTTCTGGCCTTAGATTTGTTGGCTTTATAAGACCGAAAAATTACCTCTTTTAACCTGATAGCCTCTTTACAACTCTGGTCAAACAACGAGTTTGCCTATGAAATGACGATTTCAGTATGAGGGTACAAGGGGACAATTCGAGTGATGGAATCGAACAGCGCATCAAATTCGTCAAAAGTTGAGTTGCTGTCCGCACCTAGGGTTTCTGTAAATAAAGCAGTAGTGAAGTATTTGTTTAAGGACGGTGAATTTTAGCCATTTGAAATTAAATTCCTGGTTGGAACAGTGGCCATACTGTGGTGGAACTTGGTAAGCAATATCAGTACGGACGTAAATGGCGAGGCCACGTGGGGAAAGAATAGCGACACTAAGTTATATTCAGGCAGTTTCAAATCGGAAGATTCTTCAACTACCTGTGTTTCGCTTAGTGCCAAAACAGCTGGTTTATGGGAATGGGCGAGGGCGTACACATCGAAGAAATTCGTTCGAAGCCCACGAATGTTGGTGAAATCAACCATAAATTCCCTCATCACTACAACATAGAAATACAAAAAGACACAACTCTGACATAACTAAGCGAAGCTGTGAAGTGAAGATCCAAAGCATAGTTTACCAAAACATACTGTGGCAGGTGCTATGCCAAACGACAATCAGCTAAGGTCCGCTATTCGGATAAATATTCACAGTCCGATGTGCATCAAATGTTACATTCTCTCAATCATCGCAACTGGAAGTATGTACATACTCGTATATAACACATGCTCCAATTGAGATAACGAAGAAGCGCAGCAACGAGTGAGTGGGGGTGAAAGGATTGAAACACCGGCACTGAATTGTTTATTAGCTTTTTTTTAATTATTTATTTATTTATTTTTTTGTTTTCCACTGCACTTCACTGATTTGATTTTGCGCGCGATCGATTTTATTTTTTTATTTTTTCCTTGTTAGATGGAATTATTATTATTTTTTTTTTTTTATCATCACGTTGGAGAGTTAATAACGCGTGTGCACACGACGGCAGGCAAAAGGCAACTCCTTGATAATGTTTAAAGAAAAATAATGTACCTAACGCATATAACATATTAAAAGATCTCAATATTTTAAAGGAATTTGTATTTGTTTTAATTTAGCTGGAGTTGATTGCTATTTAGATATATCCTTCGGTTTGTATCAACTTAGCAGATTTGCTTACGGTCAGATGTTTCTGGTCAGACATGTCTCGTTGCTTCGATAATTCAGCAGCCAACTTGTTGCTTTGCTAAAATTTATACAAGTAATATGGTAAGTGCAATATATTGCCAATCTTGATAATTCTGCAATATGTTTGAACAACGTCATATTAAACTAAATTTCTGGTTTATGACAACAAACGTTACCATATTGAGTGTATAAATTTGGTCTATTATGACACTGTTTAAGCACATTAAGTATGTATTTTTGGTATTCTATATAAGATAAAAATAAATTTAAATACGCTAGAGAAGAATACCATAAAAACTTGACATCTCAATGACACTTAGCAATCAGCTGCTTATTAAAACTTGAAAAAATTTTTTTTTTAAAATAATAACAAGATATAAAACTCAAGGCAAACACAGATCATATAATTCTAGTAAAAGAAGTTTCGAGTGGGTTTTCTTGTTTAGGGGAGAGGGGGGCACCTTTGAACGTTGCTAATAAAATCCTAACAAACAAATATTTCGAAGCCTAAAGCGAATTATAAACTTGGCAATACTGTCTTTTTTTAACGTGAACGGCTTTCGGTGGTCCTCTCAGTAGTCGCGTGGAAGTAGGCCAGTAAGGAAGTTTTTATGAGTAAATTGTATTTTTATTTTTATTTTTTCGTAAGACGGTAAAAATTGTTTGGTGAGTTTTTATAACTGAAAAAATACATTTTGAAGGTGCAGGTTTATCTAGAACTGTATAAAGGTGAGTTTTTTGATAAATTTGTAATATAAAACTATTTACGATACATTTTGTTTTAGTGAGCATGTCGGGGCACGTTTGAACATGTTCAAAGCTGCCCCGTCCATTTTGTTTAAATCTGCGTTCACATGTGAAGCTGCATTTGAATTTTTGTATTAATATGAATAGGTATGAACATAATTAGGTGGTTTTTACATTAAGCTTAACTTAATTTTCAGGTTAATACAATGGTCCGTAACTACAAAAAAAAAAAGATCTACCGAACTTAACGAAGATGACGTAAAGAGCGCTATCACGGCAGTTATAAATAAAACAATGAGCCTTAGAGGGGCTGCTAGTGCCTACGGTATTCTGCCGAATACTTTATTTTATAGAATAAAGAACTATAAAAATAACAAAACTGTCCAAAGTCAAGTTTATTCCACTCAATTTTCCACAAGTCAGATTTTTACTACCACTGAAGAAAATATGCTTGAGGATTATTTCATCCGAAGCTCAAGAATGAACTATGGTTTGACATACGCTCAAGGTCGAACATTAGCTTTTGAATATGCCACTATATTACAAAAATGTCCGAGTACTTGGATTGAAAATAGAAAAGCTGGAATAGATTGGATGAAAAATTTTATGAAAAGGCACACTAATCTTTCGTTACGTAAGCCTGAAAACACAAGCTTATCAAGATCAACAAACTTGAACAAGAATAATCTTGCGGAATTCCATTCCAATTACCAAAGAGCCCTTGGTAAGTTCGACTTTACCCCTGATCGTATATTAAGATGAAGCGGGTGTGACTACAGTTGTGCAAGCGCCAAATGTTATAGCTCAAAAGGGCCAGAAACAAGTAGGCCAGTGTGTTTCTGCTGAAAGAGGCCAACTGATAACTATGTGCACTATTGTAAATGCAGTTGGGAACACAATTCCTCCCGTTTTTTATATTTCCACGGGCTAGATATCATGACAGCATGATTATTGGAGCGCCAGCTGGTAGCGTAGGTTATGCTAATAGTCCGACAAGTAGTTGGATGACGGGAATTCTTTTTATTAAAGTTCTTGAACACATTCAAAAACAAACAAGAAGCACAAAGAATGACATGATTTTACTTCTCCTGGATAACCATGAAAGCCATTGTTCAATATGAATGACTGTCTATTAAATAATCGTGGTAAAACTATAAGGATACATGATCTTCCGGGCATTGCCAACACTGCCTATATTACTGCATTTACCCCGAAAAATATCGTTTCTGTGTTTGCAAAGCCAGGGATTTACCCATTTTCTAGAACTGCATTTTTAGAGGAAGATTTTGTATGTGCAGAAGTCACGAATCGAGAATTAACAGAAGATTCTGGAATTCCTGTTAGGACAGATCCAATCATCATAGAAAGTAAAACTCCACAAAACGTTGTTGAACCGTTAACTGAAAATTACGAATCAAATTTTCAGCATTCAACTGAAAGCGATACTTCAAGGAAAATGTTGTTTCACCGGAAATTGTCAGGCCCTTCCCGAAAGCTCCTCCGAGGAAAACGTAAATAAAGGAAGAAAGAAGGGGAAGTCTTGTATTTTGACAGAAACACCTGACTATAATGAGATAGAGGCTGCGTACCAAGCCCGTCAAAAGCGCCTGGCAAAATCAGCGATGAAGACTTTTAATAAACGTTTAAAGATTGAAAAAAACACCAAACGGGCGTGCTAAAAAATCAAAAATATCTAGTTCGGAATCAGACGAGAGTCAATGATGACACCGATTTAGACTACTCGTATGATTTTGCTAATGACTCATCCATTGATAAAGAGCAAGTAGAAAATATGTGTACCGATCTAAGATACGAAAATTTAAATCCTGGCGATTTCATTTTGGTTGAATATTCCAATAAAAATAATAACATAATGTTGAACTTTGTTGGGAAAATGAATGAGAAAGATGACAACATGTAAAACGTGGCATACAAATTAAAGCTAAACTGCCACAACCATTAAACGCCCCTGGAACATCGAGAACAGCTTCCATGCTAAGTTTTGCCTTTAACTTCCCCAAATTTCAGTTGGGGTAGAGAAGCATACATATCTGTAAATTTTACTTAAACATTTTATTTATAAATTCTTTTAGTCTCTGTTTATATAGATTTGTTTCCTTACTATGTAATTTAAGTAATTTGTGAATTCTAGTCTTTTATGTTATATGTTGGTTTTGTTTCACTTAAGCCAAGAACTAAAGTTTTTTGGTTGTACAAAAATGTGTACTCGTAAATTCAGTTATTTGTGAATTCAGGTTTAATAATAATTAATTTATTTTACTAAGAAACAAAGCTTATATTCTTTTTTGTTATTGGTCAAAACTTTTACAAAATCTGCCTTCCAAAGGTGCCCCAGCCTTGTTCAAAGCTGCCCCACATGAGGGGTACCTTCGAACATAAGAGACTGCTTCGTTTAAAAAAAATAATAATTATAAAACTATATTAAATTAACGTTGTTATGGGCTTTAAGCAAAGTTTAATTCCATATTTCAAAGGGAAATTAATGTTCAGAACAATTATTCAAATACATAGGTTTTTATGAGACTCGAAAGAAAAAAGTGTTCAAAGGTGCCCCCCCTCCCCCCCCCCTCCCCTATTCATTATTTTTGATCTTTTTTTAGAGTCCTAGAAAATTGCGGATGATGTTATTTGTAACATCTCCTTACAAGTTATTGATTTCATTGTCAGATGGTTGGCCTGACAATACTTTGCTTTGTTGTTAGGTTGAAAATTGTCAGTTCACACGGTTGGCAGATGTTTCTTTACAAAAAATTTGCAGATTCGTTGACAGGCATTGTCAGACAAATTAAAAATGTTTTTTTTCATTCTGGACTGAGTGAAGTGTTTTTTTTTTTTTTTTTTTTGAGAGTTTTATTGTATTTTTTTGTATTTGTATTTAATTTTTATTCATTCCAACTTAAAACAAATTTCTTAACAATTAATAATTCATAAATTACTTCAATAATGGTGGAAGGAATAATAGTAGTTATTCTGTAACTATTTAAAGTTAGTGTTGAATGACACTTGACTAAAATGTGTACATAGGGAGAGAATGGAAACTTTAAAATTTAGGGA
Organism: Pocota personata; assembly: GCA_963082735.1. NCBI lineage: Eukaryota > Metazoa > Arthropoda > Insecta > Diptera > Syrphidae > Pocota > Pocota personata. Next base: position 75,563,555 of record OY720429.1, read on the forward strand.
AGAATATGAAAACATATATAGAGCAAATAAACTTAAGATTACAATTAAGACACATATCGGAACAACGATTCTATATTAGCATATTCGATAGTAAATAACCAATTTTTTACTTTATTTACAAATGAGTGAAAAAAGTATGTTCGTCTAACAGCAATCGATAGTTTATTAAAATATTTAGGCGCAGTAACAGTAAAAAAATGAGAAAATTTGGTTTTAGGTGCGATCGGAACATTGACTAATACTAGGTTATTAACGCGTAAGCTATAAAAACTAGAGTTTCTATTTGGAGTGTTACCACTTTGCTTAAAGAATTCTCTGAGAACTTTGAAAACATAAAGATGTCTTAACGGAAGAATTCGCAATTCTCTAAACAGCTGCCAACTATGAGCAAAGCGATTTCTACCACAAATATTATTATATTAATAATTATATATTTTTGATCTATAAGTAAGGAACCAAAAGTGTGATCATATGATCCTCCCCAACTCGTAATACCATATTGTAACTTAGAGTTTGCAAGGCCATAGTATATCATGGTTAATACTTTTTTGGAACAATAAGGTTTTACAAGATACATTTTGCGTGCCACTCGCTTGCGTATGAGCTTTCCAACTCAAATTAAAATCAATTATTATCCCCAGATATTTATATTGAGTAACAGATTCAATTTTAAAGTACTTATTTGAGCATTGAATGTTTTCATAATTTGATAATAAAATAATAATCGAAATGGAAAAAAAAGATGCATTTGCGATTGTTTTGGCCGCGTACGTTTTGGAAAGCAGCGAGGAGGATGAATTGCCACAAAAACGTCGGCGTGTTTGGACGAAGGATTGGGTGGCCCGCCGTCAGCAGGAGGGACTTTACGCAAAATTGCTTGTCGAATTGTGAGCTGAGGAGCCAGAATTGTATCGCAATTTTTTGCGTATGGATTCTAAACAATTCGCAATTCATTTCACTCATCGTAACAAATAAATCCAACCCGACAACTTAAAAAAATAGCACCAAAACTTCGTTTTGCTCTTTCAAATATGAAAAACAATTATCTAACAATAAAAAAAATTGTCAGACGTCATAAGCATAGCACATCTGAGAAAATGCAAATGAGTTTGCAAATGTCCTAAACGCCTGACAATGGTGTGACAATGGTACAATTGTGTGTTCAGACGATTGCCAGATACCTGACAATTTTATTGGCAGATGAGGATCTGACAATGACCTAACAATGTGTTTTCTGCAAATATTTTCAGACAAAATTGTAAGTTTAGACGGTTGTAAGGCATTTGGGACAATTTTTACATTGACAGATCTGACAATATTGTCAGATCTGGCAATCGTCTGAACATAGCTTTAGGTAATATGGTTGAACATCACCTATAGTTATTTTTAATTTTATACACAAAAATAACAACATTCATTACTAATCTTTGTTTTACAGAGAGCCAATTCAATGCATATAACAACAAATATATTGACACATACGAGTATCTATTGCACTTTAAAACAAAATCGTTGAACAATACTCAAAGTGAGGTTTCACTATAACATTCAAAATATTTATTTATTTATTTATTTATTTAAAGTAGATATTTCATTTCTTATTCTTTTTAGGAAACAAATTTTTTAGCAATTTTTTTACATATATAATCTACATGTTTAGAGAAATTAGGCTTGTTATCAATTATAATCCGTAGGTATTTAATCTCCTCAACTTGCTCAATGATCTCACCATCAATTGACATTCTTAAATTAAAATCTTGCCCAGTGTTGATCACCATTTGGTTCGTTTTGGAAATGTTGAGTTTCAATCTGCTTTGTTTCAGCCACTTGTTTACTCGCTGCAAGTCATCCTGAAGTAATCTATGACTTTTATCTATGTTTTTTTCAGTCACACATGTCACCGCATCGTCGGCAAAAAGAGCTAGATTCGCATTCTGTAAAACCTTTTGCATGTCGTTAATGTATATTATGAAGAGTAAAGTACCTAACACAGTTTCTTGCAGACACCTAGGTTTACTTTAATAGAGCCCTATTCGACTTCATTTATTTTTACTATTTGGGTTCTATTTGAAAGATATGGAGAAAACTACTTTAACTTTTTATACCATATCGTTTGAGTTTTAACAATAAAATATTTCTATCAATCGTTTCAAAGGCTCTTTTAAAGTCCAAAAAAACACAGTTCACTATCTTTCTATCTTTTGTTTCGATAACTCTTCTTTCCAGCTCGTAACTACTAAGTTAATCGCGCTTTCACGGGAATGGTTTTTTTCCAAATCCCGATTCAATGTCAGTTATTAAATTCCTGGATATCTTTAGCCGATATAGGTCAACGTTGTTGTTATATTTAGCATACACATTTGTTTTGAAAAGTGTCAGCAGTAGCTTCCCCCCTAATGACTGATAGATGGAGCCACCGCCATGTCAAAGCTGTCAAACTCCATTTTGCACCACACGGCTTTTCCGGTGGTCTTTGTTCTTTCTTTCTTTAGAGCAGCCGGTGCAAGTACCTCGTGTGCTGGAGATAAATCTATTTCACATTATACCTTATGTAACAAGGAGACTACGTTTTGTAACTTGGCAACGAAATAAACTTGTGTTACTTTGCCACTTCACGAAGGAGTCTCGGTTGCGGCCAAAATTTGCCGCAACATTTTACAAAACGTATCCGTATATGTGTGGACAAGCCAGCAACTGCTAATTTGCCGAGATGCCGCCGAAAAGACCAAAGACGCCACAGCCTTTCGCCGCATCCACTAGGACAAACAGATCCCCAGCAAGGAGTCCCAGAAATCCGGAAGATGAGTACAACTGCTGTTCCTGTGATGAGCCAGATTCAGCCGGGAACATGGTTCAGTGCGACAATTGCAACGCCTGGAACCATTACGCCTGTGCGGGCGTGGATAGCCACATACAAGAGGAGGAGTATCTGTGTAAAGCGTGTACAGGTAAGAGTTTCTGCTTATCTATTTTTTCAGAGGCGGTATCTGCATCTGCTGCGAGCACAGCCAATATTTATCACAGCACTGCCGTTGGTACAACTGTAATTTCGACCGCACCTACAGCTTCCTTGCACTCTGCGACATCTCCACCAATCACAAAAGCACTGCAACCACAAGCAGCATTATACACTGCCACGTTTGCCCAAGGTGTATCTGCGCGAAATGCAGCCGAAGTTGCTGCTACGTGTAGCTCTGATGCTGCGTTGCATCCTACAACATTGGCGCCTATTGATGCCAAATCTTTGCAACCACAAGCAGCATTATGCACTGCCACGTTTACCCAAGGTGTATCTGTGCGGAATGCAGCCGAAGTTGCTGCTACGTGTAGCTCTGACGCTGCGTTGCATCCTACAACATTGGCGCCTATTGATGCCAAATCTTTGCAACCACAAGCAGCATTATGCACTGCCACGTTCACCCAAGGTGTATCTGCGCGGAATGCAGCCGAAGTTGCTACTACGTGTAGCTCTGATGCTGCGATGCATCCTACAACATTGGCGCCTATTGATGCCAAATCTTTGCAACCACAAGCAGCACTATACACTGCCACGTTTGCCCAAGGTGTTTCCGCGCGGAATGCTACCGAAGTTGCTGCTACGTGTAGCTCTGATGCTGCATCGCACCTCATAACGTTGGCGCCTACTGATGCCACATTTTCACAACCCCAATTAGCAATATACACTGCCCCATTTGCCAAAAGTATTTCTGCGCGGAATGCAGCCGAAGTTGCTGATATGTGTAGAAGGCCTGCAACTACATTATGTTCTGCTACAACCTCGTATAACCACACAAAGTATCATCAACCAACATCAGCACCCAATAGCGCTGCGTTCACCCAAAGCGTTTCTATGCATAACGCGGCCGTAGTTGCTGCTTTGTGTGGAAACCCCAATCCTGCCACCGTACCAGCTGATGACTACGCCTTGTCCTCCCATGCAATCAGTTCGCCCCAGCATACAATTGGTTTGTCATCGCACCCCTAGACGCTTACGACTGCTGCCCATAAAGCTGCCACTGTTCCTGTACCTAATGCGTCGATCATATATTCGGAGCCCGGTTCTCTACCCATTAACACGACAAGTGCCTTTAGATTCGTGCCTCCCACCAATGGACCAAACACTGCACAAGAGTTCCTCGTCGACAATGTACCAGAAGTGAAGGCTATACTCCCGGGTTTTGCGAATCAACGTCAACGAAGACCCAACAGCCCATTCAGTTCTAGGTCATCCAATTCTTATTCAACCAAGCGACTCCAGCTAGAGCTACGGAAAATCGAGGAGGAACGAACATTGAGGGAAACACGGGAGAAGGAGGAGCTCGAACGAAGGCGAATAGGAGATGCCGAATATTTAAATAAAAAATATCAAGTATTGAGCCAAGTTGTGAACTCAGAGTCCGATGATGAAGATGCAGAGGAAGATGAAGGCGCAACCGCTTCGAGACCAAATGTAGGTAACTGGATTAAGAGGATGCCAACGCTGAATTGTCTGCAGTCCACAACGGATGCTGGTGAACATCGTCCAACCTTCGTGCCACACACTTCCCAAAGTCAACATATCGAGTCATGGACTAATGGGACGAGACCAGCACTGGACCCACAGCAACACTCGTTTGTGCCATCGAGGAGTACCCTGCCATCCTCGGTAAATTTCCGGATGCCCTCACAAGCTACACAACACTTTCCGCAGCCTACTTTACCGGCCTCACAACCTTTGCCTTCTTCTCACCATGGCCAACAAGAGTCTTCAGTTAATGTTTTAAACAGGAACCATATAGCAGCGCGCCACCTAATGTCACGAGACTTGCAGACTTTCGGAGGAGACCCTGCGGAGTGGCCACTCTTTATCTCCAACTTCAATAGAAGCACTGAGCTATATGGCTTCACCGATGAAGAAAACCTGATGCGGTTACACAAAGCTCTAAAGGGCAATGCGCTTGCAGCGGTGAGAAGTCTCTTAATACAGCCAAATTGTGTTCGCCGGGTTATTGAGACATTGAGAATGCTGTATGGGAGACCCGAGCTGATTATCAATACCCTGCTACATGCAATTTACTCAACGCCCCCTCCAAAGGCAGACAAGCTCGAATCTATCGTCACTTTCGCCATAGCAGTGCAGAACCTTTGTGCTACGGTTGAGACTTCTGGACTTGTAGAACATCTCAACAATCCTATGCTGATGCAAGAGCTTGTGAATAAGCTTCCTCCTGTTTTGCGTCTTAACTGGGCAATCCACAAGCAAACGCTACCAATATGTACACTTGTGCACCTAAGTACATGGATGTACAAGATGGCCGAAGCTGCCAATGGAGTTCTCGTTTCGACACCGCATACATATGCTGAGGAGAAAAAGCATCGAAATAAAATCTGGAAAGAAAAAGGGATCGTGAATGCTCACCTTGAACAGAGCGAACAACATCATGACAAAGGACAGAATAAGTGCTGTGTTTGTGGAGGCAACTGTTCTTCGGTAGCCGACTGTAGGCGGTTTCAGCAGTTCAACCGAACCGCAAAATGGGCTGAAGTGAGAAAGCACCAGCTTTGCCGACGGTGCCTAAGAAAGCACGGGAACTACAGGTGCAACTCGGAGTCAGCCTGCGGACAAAACAACTGCACTTTAAAATACCACAGGCTCCTTCACAATGATCAGAAGGACATCGATCAAGCACCAAAAACGGGAACCGTTGGACTACACTCGAGAAACCCTCCCGACACTTTGAGCTACGATACCGCTGCTGCACTCTTTCGAGTTGTACCTGTATTCCTGTATGGACAAGGAGTCAGAATAAAGGCGTATGCATTCCTGGATGATGGATCATCTCTAACACTAATCGATGAGGAAGTAGCAAGGCAGTTAAACGCAAAAGGCACGCCACGGCCACTATGTTTGAAGTGGACTGGAAACACATCGCGATATGAGAGACACTCCGAGTTAATTCACATGTATCGAGTACCAAATGCGAAAAGATTCTCCTTGACAAATGTTCACACTGTGGAAAACCTTTGCTTACTGGCGCAGACACTTAATGCAGAGGAGCTGCAGAAGAAGTTCGATCACCTGAAAGGACTTTCTATCGATTTTTATAGCAAAGCTGTTCCACGGTTGCTAATAGGTGTTAACAACGCTCAACTGGGGCTCCCGTTAAGATCCAAAGAGGGGGGTCCGCAAGAGCCTGTGGCGACTAAAACTCGTCTCGGATGGGTGGTTCATGGCAATTGCTTCAAGAGGACTAACGACCACGGAGGCACTGGTAAAAACTACAGCTTTCACGTTTGTGAATGCAGCGACCTAAGTCACCTAATGAAGGATTTCATTTGTGAGGAAAATTTTGGAGCCTCAAACCCTCAAAAGGTGACAATGTCCAGCGAAGACGTGCGAGCTTTAGATCTTTTGCGCACCCGCACCGTATACAAAAATGGAAAGTATGAATCGGCACTCCTCTGGAAGTTTGATGAAATCCGGTTACCGGATAGTTTCCCGATGGCCAGGAGACGGCTAGTGTGTCTTCAAAGGCGTATGGAACGTGATCAAGGCATAGCTGACGCAGTAACCAGGAAACTTCATGAGTATGTCGTGAAGGGCTACGCTCGTAAACTCTCAGCCGAAGAGGTACTCGAAGGTCGCGAACGGTCATGGTACCTGCCGATTTTCCCCGTAGAAAACCCTAACAAACCCGGAAAAATCAGAATTGTTTGGGACGCTGCGGCTGCAGTTCGGGGAATTTCACTAAACTCCGTACTGCTTAAAGGGCCCGACCAACTGACGCCTCTGACGTCGGTCATCTACAAGTTTAGGCAACACAAGGTGGCAATCTGCGGGGATATAATGGAAATATTCCACCAGGTCGGCATCAGAAAGGAAGACCAAAATTATCAACGATTCTTGTGGGGTAGCGACGCCAAAGGAAAGCCCGATACATATATTATGACGGTCATGACCTTCGGAGCCACAAGTTCTCCGTGCACTGCGCAATTCGTTAAAAATACCAACGCGGACCGTTTTATCGGGGAATTTCCGAGAGCTGTTCAATCGATTAAGGAAAATCACTACGTAGACGATCTGATGGACAGCGTACCATCGGAGGAGGAAGCCATTAAGATAGAACAGGAGGTTCGACACGTTCACAAGCAGGGCGGCTTCCATATAAGAAACTGGGTTTCCAATTCTGCCACGTTTCTTAGAGCACTCAAATCGGAGCCCACAGACCAACTAGATATGAACGTCAACGTCGAATTAGGGACGGAAAAGGTGCTCGGGATGTGGTGGTGCACCTCTTCAGACTGCCTTACGTTCAAACTTAATGCGAACCCAAAACAGGCAGAAATTCTTTTCGGATCAAGGCGCCCCACAAAACGCGAAGTCCTGCGAGTGCTCATGACGATCTGCGACCCACTGGGACTGATAGCTTGCTTCCTCATGTACATAAAGGTTCTACTGCAGGAGATTTGGCGCTCCCGGATTGATTGGGACGACGAGATCAAAAATGAAGAATATGTGAAATGGCAAAAATGGGTGCGACAATTGAGCAAAGTGGAGGCCGTTAAAATTCCGAGATGCTATGTGAGTGTAGCTTGGGGGGCGGAAATATAGCTCCACGTATTCGTTGACGCTAGCGAGAATGGTTTCGCCGCTGTAGCGTACGTCCGGACTTCCAATAGCAAGTCTGTAGAGAGTAGCCTGATAGGTGCAAAAACCCGAGTTGCACCTCTGAAATCACTATCCATTCCACCTGGAACTGCAGGCAGCACTCCTAGGTGCCAGATTCGCGAAGTGTATAGCAGAGTCTCACGGTATTGAGTTTACCCAACGATACTTCTGGTCGGACTCCAAAACCGTCCTATGCTGGCTGCGCTCAGACCACCGAAGGTACCGGCAATACGTAGCCTTCCGGGTTACTGAAATTCTTGACCTCACCGAACTTGCGAATTGGCGATGGGTTCCCACGGGGATGAATGTGGCTGATGAAGCTACAAAATGGCAAAGGCCTCCAGATCTCGCCGCGACTAGCCGATGGTTTAAGGGACCAGCCTTTTTGAAATCACCTCCGGAAAACTGGCCACAGGAAACAATCACGGGCTCTACGATCGAGGAGTTAAAGACGCAGTTTGTGGGCACGCACATTTTGGGGCAAGAGAGCATGTTCCGGTTCAGCGAGATATCCAGTTGGACGAGACTATTGAGGAGTACGGCGTACCTACTTCGATTCGTGCACAACTTGAGCACCAAGAGGACCCAGCAGCCTAAATTGAGCGGATATCTATCAAGTGAGGAGCTTCAGCGGGCCGAGAACTGCTTGATAAAGGATGCGCAAAATAGCGTGTATCGAGAGGAAGTGGCAGACATGGGCGCAAACCGTTACGTTGAAAAGAGTAGCACCCTCTTTAACCTGTGTCCACTTCTTGACAAAGATGGCATTATTCGAGCAAATGGAAGGATTCGCAATGCGAATGAAATCAGCGAGGACTTCAGGCTACCCATTATTCTTCCCAGATCGCACCCGACTACATTACATATTATCAAGAACGTGCATAGTCGATACAAACACCGAAATGACGAAACGGTGATAAACGAGCTTCGGCAGAAATTCTATATCATTCGAATGCGATCCGCACTTAAAGCCGTAAGGAGGTCCTGTCAAGTGTGCAGGAATGCCCAAGCTCAACCGCGCCCACCAATTATGGCTCAACTTCCACCAGCGCGACTGGCCAATGACAGTAACTATAGGACGAAGAGTTGAAAAGAGATGGGGCGTTCTCCTAACCTGTCTTACTACGAGGGCAGTGCACATAGAAGTTGCCCACACCTTGACGGCCGACTCCTGCATTCTTTGCTTTCGCAACTTTATGGCAAGACGCGGGACACCCATCGAATTCCATAGTGACAACGGAACCAACTTCCACGGCGCAGAGAGGGAGTTAAAGGAAGCTTACGAAACAATCCAAAAGGGCAGACTAGCGGAGGCGATTACCACAACCACCACAAAATGGAAGTTCATACCACCTGGCTCACCGCATATGAGTGGCAGTTGGGAGAGATTTGTAGTTCTATAAAAAACGTTATCCATGCAACTCGACCGGCGCGGAAACCGACCGATGAACTACTGCGAAGTATGCTAATATAAGCGGAAAGTATTCCGAATTCGCGGAAAACCAAGAGGTTCTAACGCCCAACCATTTTCTGTTGGGCTCGGCTAGTGGATCAAAACCTGTAGCGGAATTCAACGATGAAGTCAGAGTGCTAAGGAAAAATTGGCTTGTCTCGCAGCAGTTTGCGGACCGCTTCTGGAGGCGCTGGATGGCGGAATACTTGCCCACGCTTACTATACGCACAAAATGGTTCACGCACGTGAAGCCTGTTGAAGTTGGAGACATCGTTTTGGTCGTTGATCCAAATAGCCCCAGAAACTGCTGGCCTAAGGGCCGAGTAGTTCAGGTCAAACTATCGAAGGATGGTCAAGTACGAAGTGCCTTCGTACAAACACAGAGTGGCATCTACGAAAGACCCGTGGTTAAACTGGCGGTCCTCGACGTTGAAGCTCCAAAGGGAATAAGCCCAGGGGTGAAACTACCGAGGGGGAGTGTTGGGAAAAGTGTCAGCGGACCCTAAAGGCAGTAGCTTCCCCCCTAATGACTGATAGATGGAGCCACCGCCATGTCAAAGCTGTCAAACTCCATTTTGCACTACACGGCTTTTCCGGTGGTCTTTGTTCTTTCTTTCTTTAGAGCAGCCGGTGCAAGTACTTCGTGTGCTGGAGATAAATCTATTTCACATTATACCGTATGTAACAAGGAGACTACGTTTTGTAACTTGGCAACGAAATAAACTTGTGTTACTTTACCAGTTCACGAAGGAGTCTCGGCTGCGGCAAAAATTTGCCGCAACAACATTTTTCACTAAATCAATTATATTGCCTCTTAAAGCAGGGAATACACTTGCATATAATTGACAATGTACTTAAAAAATGTATACTCTCAATATTGTAACATAATGTAGCATAATAACTACGCCCTCGAACAGGCAACAAATTCCGAAGTGTCTTTTCATTGCTTCCTTTTGAGGTTCGTGTCTGAAATTAGTCACCACAGCTCGGATAATATCGCGGATAAAAGAGAACAAGAGAGAATTATAACTGCACGAAATGATTGTCATCTTGGAATTATTGTATCAGAATTTTTCTTGCTCCAGTGGTCGAAGAATTTGCTAGAAGTTTCTGGCTATCAGAAACTTCTGCTATATAAGGACAGATGGCGATCAAAAAAAAGACACAGTTGGTTTAGAACCGTGGCGAAGAGATTGGAAAAGTGATAATGGGTGAAGTTGTAATTTGGTGATAAATTGAAAGTTGAGAGTGAACAAGAAAAAGTAATTAGTTTGGATTTGTGAATTAAGTAATTGAAAGGAGATAAAGTGATTTGAGAGGAAAGAGACCTTGTAAGAAAAGAATTTGCGAAGAATAGTATAGTGTGAACTTGAATTGTTCTATAGAGTAGAAAATAAAGAAATAAATTTCACAGAATATCGTTTTATCTACTCGAGCCGTAGCTCGCATGTTACAATATTGTAACATGCGAGCTACGGCTCGAGTAGATAAAACAATTATTCTGTGAAATTTATTTCTTTATTTTCTAGTCTATAGAACAATTCAAGTTCACACTATACTATTCTTCGCAAATTCTTTTCTTACAAGGTCTCTTTCCTCTCTGATCACTTTATCTCCTTTCTATTACTTAATTCACAAATCCAAACTAATTACTTTTTCTTGTTCATTCTCAACTTTCAATTTATCACCAAAGTACAACTTCGCCCATTATCACTTTTCCAATCTCTTCGCCACGGTTCTAAACCAACTGTCCCTTTTTTTTGACCGCCATCTGTCCTTATATAGCAGAAGTTTCTGATAGCCAGAAACTTCTAGCAAATTCTTCGACCACTGGAATAAGAGAAATAATTCTTGCAGTTATAATTCCCTTTTATCCCTGATATTATTCGTCTCTTTCGTTGACATGAGCTGTGGAGACTTCGTCCCAGACACGAACCTCGAATGAAAGGACAGTACGAACCAAAATTCTGCCAGAATGAAGTCACTTCGGAATTTGTTGCGTCATATTTTTAGGGGGCGTAGTTATTATTATGCTACACTGCCCCCCTCTTAGACATGTTCGTCCCGAACAAGTGCATCCTCATTTCGGCCATTGTATCGACTCAGTCGGTCCACATGAACCACTTTCATTTTGGCCCTCGGTCCTCGCTGGATGCGGTAGACAACATCGTTGATGCGGGTTATTATTCTGTAGGGACCTTCCCAGTTCCGCTGTAATTTAGGTGATTTCCCCTTTTGGCGATGGGGATTATACAGCCACACCAGATCTCCTTCCTGGAATCCTGACGTTGTTGCCTTGGCATCATACCTGGTCTTCATGCGGTCGCTCGTCATCTTAATCTGGCTTCTGGTCCTTTGGTGTATGTCCCTAAGCCTTTCCCTAAGGTCCGCCACGTACTCTTCTTCATTTCTGGGCTCATTGGTAGGAGATCCAAATTTCACCTCACTGGGTAAACGAGCTATTCCACCAAATAAGATTTCGAACGGCGTATGTCGAGTAGTGCTATGCACGGCACTTCTATAGGCCATCAAAAACAAGGGAATCTGCCGGTCCCAATCCCGTTGGTAGTCACCTACGACCTTCGAGAGATGTTCGTCCAAAGTCCTATTGAAACGCTCCACCATACCGTCCGACTGTGGATGAAGCGGGGTTGTCCTTGTCTTTTTGATTCCGAGTAGTTGACACATCTCTTGGAAGATTCTTGACTCGAAGTTCCGCCCTTGGTCAGAATGCAATTCCAAGGGCACACCGAATCTGCTAACCCAATTGTAGACGATCTGCTCCGCCACGGTTCTGGCTTCCTGGTTAGGGATCGGAAACGCTTCCGGCCACTTACTGAAGTAGTCCATCACTACGAGTATATACCGATTACCATTGTCGGTTTCCGGAAAGGGCCCTGCGATGTCAATGGCGATTCGTTCGAAAGGTGCTCCCACGTTGTATTGGTGCATCTTACCTCGAGTTTTGATTCTCGGACCCTTGCTAGCTGCACACACGTCGCATTTTCTGCACCAGTCTTCGATATCTTCCTTCGCTTTTAACCAATAAAAACGTTCTCGTACCTTTTCTAACGTCTTATTCACTCCCAAGTGGCCTCCGGTCGCCCCGCCATGCATTTCCTGTAACACCTCCTTGACCCTCGTCCGTGGTACGACAAGCTGCATTACAAACGACTTTCCGTCGGAGGATTCCCATTTTCTTCTCAGAACACCTTCTTGGACATGGAGGGAGTCCCACTGCGCAAAATATGCCTTTAAGGTCGGGCTTCTGTGAGAGATGTCCTGATGATCCGGTTTCTCCATGTTCTCCTTCCAGGCCAGAATCGGCTCGATATCCGGGTCTTCCTTCTGAGCGTTCCGGATCTCATCTACGCTCCAGCCGGCGATAGGTTCGGCTCTCATTCTTTGGATGGAAACCAGCTCCCGTTCTTCCTGACGCGCACAATGTTTACAATCCGTTCTGCATGGTCTCCGGGACAGTGCATCCGCATTAGAGTGGAGTTTTCCTTTACGATGCTGTATTTCGTAGTCGTAGATTTGCAGCCTTTCGATCCATCTTGCGACCTGACCCTCAGGACTCTTGAACTGTAATAGCCATTTTAAGGCTGCATGGTCTGTGCGAAGAACGAACTTCCTCCCGTAGAGGTATTTGTGAAAATGCTTCGTAGCCAAGATCAAAGCTAGAAGTTCCCGCCTTGTCACGCAGTAGTTCCTTTCTGGCTTAGAGAGCACCTTGCTGAAGTACGCAACCACCTTCTCTTGGCCGTCATGCACCTGGGAGAGTACGGCTCCTACCCCGACATTACTAGCATCTGCATCCACAACGAACGTTTCCCCGGGAGTGGGGTAAGCCAGTATCGGGGCATCGCATAGCCGTTGTTTAAGTGCCTTGAAGCTCTTCTCGCACTCAATTGACCATTTGAATTGTTTTCCCTTTTCCGTCAACTGGTGCAGGTTCTTTGCGATCCCGGCAAAATCCTTCACGAACCGTCTGTAGTAGGTGGCTAGGCCCAGGAAGCTCCTTAGTTGGTGTTTGTCTTTGGGGACTGGCCAGTTTTTCACCGCTTCGACCTTCTCCGGATCGGTTCTCACTCCTTTCGCTGAAATTATGTGTCCCAGGTACTTGACTTCCGCTCTAAACAGGGCGCACTTCTTGGGGTTGAGCTTCAGGTGGGCACTTCGAAGCCTTTGAAACACATCCCTTAGATTGTCTCGGTGTTGCGCAAACGTTTTTCCTACGACGATGACATCATCCAAGTATACCAAACAGGTTTTCCATGTTAACCCTTGCAGGACACATTCCATCAATCGCTCGAAAGTCGCCGGAGCATTGCACAGCCCGAATGGCATTACCGTGAATTGCCATAGCCCATTTCCTGTGGTGAAGGCGGTTTTCTCCCGGTCTTCTGGATGGATCTGTACCTGCCAGTAGCCACTCTTCAAGTCGAGAGTGGAAAACCATCGGGCTCCTGATAGTGTGTCTAGCGTGTCGTCAATCCGTGGCAGAGGATAGCTGTCTTTCTTGGTGACGTAATTGAGCTGCCGATAGTCCACGCAGAACCGCGTGCTGCCATCTTTCTTCTTTACCAGTACAACCGGTGATGCCCACGGACTTTTGGAACTTTCAATCAGACCTTCTTTCTCCATTGCCGACACCATCTCTGCAACTTCTGTCTGCTTTGCCAATGGAAGGCGCCTAGCAGGCTGACGAATTGGTCTAGTATCACCAGTGTCTATCCGATGTTGTACCAGGTGTGTTCGGCCGTATTCTCCGTCCTGTGAGGCAAATACATCAGCGTACTCATTGATAAGATTCTCTGCCATAGTTCGCTGCTCCTGATTCAGCTCACTGGACTGGAGAATCGTCTCTCTCGTTTCCGCTGTCCAAGGTGATGGGAGAGGTTTTGGAGCATCACGTTCAGATATTGTTGCGACGGCGGTAATCGGCGTGCATTTTCCAGTCACATCCCCTCGCCTTAGTTTTACAGTGTGTGGTCTTGCGTTCAAAACCCTCACTGGAACCATGGTGTTCTTTGGTTCGACTAACGTCTTTCCCACGATGTAGTCTTGAGAATTCTTCTCTGGGTCTGGTTCTACTATGTAGAATCGGTGGCTCCCAAGATCACCTTCCAGCTTTGTCCAAATGATTGTCTCTGAAGACGGCGGCAAAACTTCGTCTTTGCTGATGACTGTCCTGAGAGTTACGGCATTCTCATTTCCGTACACCATCGGAATCTCCACATTTCGATACCTCAGTACTTGCATCCCGATGTCCAAGATTACTTCATTTGCTTTCATGAAGTCTACTCCGATGATGCACTCGTCGCATATATCTGCCACCAGAAACGCATGGGAGAACGTCAGTCCTGCCAGAGTAATCGTAAGACGAACTTCTCCAAATACCTTCGCCATTTCCCCTGTTGCAGTCTTCAGACAGTAGCTGTTGGTGTTGTGCAGCCAGGAGCTTTTGACGATATCTCTTCTTACAATGGAGGCAGTGGCACCTGTGTCGATGGTGGCTACGCACTTCTTCTCGTTGATTAGTGCCTCCACTGTCAGGCTCTTGTTACCCCGTTTGGTTTGCGAAACTTGAATGGTGGCCCTGGGGGCCTCGATTCCAGTAACCAACTTCTGCCCCGCGAAGTTGGTCCTTACGCATCTCCCGACTGCTGGTTTTGGGAAGTCTGACCGACAGGATGCTTCCTCTCTGCTTCTCCTACTTCCGCAATGTGGACAATTTCCTCGTCTAGGTGCACTTCTGCACTGCCGTTGTAGGTGTCCGGTTTGGTTGCAATTCCAGCAACGGATTTGACTTCCGCGAGCTTTGACGGCTGTTCTCTGGCATGAGCATTCCACGACGGACATTTCCTTGACACGGTGTATTCCCTGGTATGCTTGGTCCGCAGCCTTCATTGACAAAGCGAATGCCAATGCCTCGGGGAGTGTTCGCTTTTCAGCCATCCTTACAGCCATTTGCAGTTGTCTGTCCTCTATGGCCTGAATAAAAGCTTCCACCGCCATTTCGTTGATAAGCTCCTCACCGGCTTTAGGGTATGAAAGATGGGCTAGTCGCTCTATATCCGCTTGCAACTGTTGGAGCGTTTCCCCCCTTTTCTGGACTCGACTACGCAGCTGAACCCTGTACACCTGCTGCATGTGTTCATCCCCAAACCGCATCTCGATAGCCTGAACCAGAGAGTCGTAGTTCTGCTGTTT
Organism: Pocota personata; assembly: GCA_963082735.1. Taxonomy (NCBI): domain Eukaryota; kingdom Metazoa; phylum Arthropoda; class Insecta; order Diptera; family Syrphidae; genus Pocota; species Pocota personata. The sequence goes on from OY720429.1 coordinate 75,578,872, forward strand.
ATCTTCCGGGATGGTCTGCAAGAGCTCCGCAGCTGGACCCCTCAGTGCAAGTGTGAGTGCAATGGACTTCTCTTCATCGTCCCAGCTATTGGTCATTGCGGCCGCTTCGAATTGCCTTTTATAAATTGGCCATGATGTTTGACCATCGAAGATAGGAGGCTGCATCTCCTTTCTTCTCAGACCGTCAGTGGAATATTCCCGTGCTTTCTGTCTCTTCACGTTGCTGAGCTCCTTAGCAAGATTTTCGACTTGCTTTCCTACTATCTCGAATTTCGTATCCACTTTTTCAAATTGAGTCTCTATCTTCCCGAACTGAGTTTCATGTTTCTCAAAATTTTCATCGAATCTAATTTCGACTTTTTCGAGTTGTGTCTCGACCTTCTCGATTTTCTCTTCGATCACTTCGAATTTGGATTCCAAGTTCTTGTTTTGCTCATCAAGTTTACTTTCCAGAGCATCTAGAGAATTCTTTTGTTCGTCCATTGCTTTCTTTTGTTCGTCCATTGCTTTCTTTTGTTCGTCCATTGCTTTCTTTTGTTCGTCCAGCTTAAGTTCTAGAGAATTCCTTTGGTCGCCCATTGCTTTCTTTTGTTCGTCCATCGCTTTCTTTTGTTCATCCAGCTTAAGTTCTAGAGAATTCTTTTGTTCGTCCATTGCTTTCTTTTGTTCGTCCAGCTTAAGTTCTATAGAATTCCTTTGGTCTTCTATTGCTTTCTTTTGTTCGTCCATGACTAACTTAAGTTGCAGGAGCAGACTTGTTATACACGGGTCGGCTGCTGTACTTGCTGGTTCCTCTTCCACGTCAAACTCTACGTCGTGCGGATTTTCACCTTCCTGCGTTACTGCTTCTTCCAGACGAATCAGCAGGGCATCTTTTCCCCCAGTTGTGTCGAGGTTCCGCTTACTGAGTTCTGCCTTTAGTTGAGTTATAGTTAGTTTTCCCAATTTGCGACCCATTTTGCGCAACTAATTAACTCAACACAGAAATCGTTTTTTTTTTTTTTTTTTTTGTTTGTGCAATTTCACACCACGGAAATAGTTATTCACAGAATAAGTTTTATCCCAGCTTCTGACACCAATGTAACATGCGAGCTACGGCTCGAGTAGATAAAACAATTATTCTGTGAAATTTATTTCTTTATTTTCTAGTCTATAGAACAATTCAAGTTCACACTATACTATTCTTCGCAAATTCTTTTCTTACAAGGTCTCTTTCCTCTCTGATCACTTTATCTCCTTTCTATTACTTAATTCACAAATCCAAACTAATTACTTTTTCTTGTTCATTCTCAACTTTCAATTTATCACCAAAGTACAACTTCGCCCATTATCACTTTTCCAATCTCTTCGCCACGGTTCTAAACCAACTGTCCCTTTTTTTTGACCGCCATCTGTCCTTATATAGCAGAAGTTTCTGATAGCCAGAAACTTCTAGCAAATTCTTCGACCACTGGAATAAGAGAAATAATTCTTGCAGTTATAATTCCCTTTTATCCCTGATATTATTCGTCTCTTTCGTTGACATGAGCTGTGGAGACTTCGTCCCAGACACGAACCTCGAATGAAAGGACAGTACGAACCAAAATTCTGCCAGAATGAAGTCACTTCGGAATTTGTTGCGTCATATTTTTAGGGGGCGTAGTTATTATTATGCTACAATATTATAATGTATAGCATTATATTAAGCCGGGTATGAACGCAAGTTTCACTTTTTAGTATTTTGGAAAAAGAAAATACAATATACCGTTTAATTTACACGAGAGCTTTATTTCACTAAATCATTTAATGGGTTCGCCTTCTTATTTGTTTAATTATCTTTTATTACATATTCGGTCAACAGAGTCAATAACATCCAGCGGAAATCGCGCCGCACATATGTCACTAGGTAATTGACCGATATTTGTGCTATACAAATTACCAAGCAAAAAGTTTTGCTTTTTACTTGATTTTGTATGCACTGGGGAGGTCAATTGCTACGTTCGGGCTAGTAATTTATAATGTACTTAACGACGTTATTGTCGCGATCAGACTTCGCGAACGGAGTCATAAAATCTCATCAAGTAAAAAGTGGCACTGGCAGCACCAGAAAGCGTAGCTGACAATCAGAGAAAGAGGAGTTGCGCCAATATTTTTTATTCAGTTGGTTTCGACGAATCAAACTGTGCGTTGTATTCACGAAGTATCAAAGGAGTCAGCAAGTAGCGAGCCGGAATACTAAAAAAGAATTTGTTGACTTTGTTCATTTTTTGGTTCAAAATAAAACATATTGTAATATGCGAGCTACGGCTCGAGTAGATAAAACGTTATTCTGTGAGATTATTTCTTTATTTTCTAGTCTACACAACAATTCAAGTTCACACTGTACTATTCTTCGTAAATTCTTTCCTTACAAGGTCTCTTTCTTCTCTAATCACTTTATCTCATTTCAATTTACTTAACTCTTAACTTTCAATCTATCACAAGTCCAATCTCTTCGTGCGGTTCGAAAACCAACTGCCCTGTCTCCATCGCCATCTGTCCTTATATAATCGTAATTTCTGATAGCGAGAAACTTCTAGCAAATTCTTCGACCACTGGAACAAGAAAATTCTGATGTAATAATTCCAAGATGACAGCTGCAGCCAATAATCTCTTGTGGTTATAATTCTCTCTTAATTCCGCGACGCCGTCTTAGACATAATCCCATTCTATCCGTGGACACGAACCTCGAATGTGTTCAGAAGGAAGACACTTCGGAATGTAGGGCGTAGTTATTATGCTACATTATGTTACAATATTGTAGCATAATAATAACTACGCGCCTATGTCTATGCAGCAAATTCCGAAGTGACTTTCCATTCTGGCAGAATTTTGGTTCAAACTGTCCTTCATTCGAGGTTCGTGTCGGGGACGAAGTCTCCACAGCTCATGTCAACGAAAGAGACGAATAATATTAGGGATAAAAGGGAATTATAACTGCAAGAATTATTTCTCTTGTTCCAGTGGTCGAAGAATTTGCTAGAAGTTTCTGGCTATCAGAAACTTCTGCTATATAAGGACAGATGGCGATCAAAAAAAAAAAGACAGTTGGTTTTAGAACCGTGGCGAAGAGATTGGAAAAGTGATAATGGGCGAAGTTGTAATTTGGTGATAAATTGAAAGTTGAGAGTAAACAAGAAAAAGTAATTAGTTTGAATTTGTGAATTAAGTAATTGAAAGGAGATAAAGTGATTTGAGAGGAAAGAGACCTTGTAAGAAAAGAATTTGCGAAGAATAGTATAGTGTGAACTTGAATTGTTCTATAGAGTAGAAAATAAAGAAATAATTTCACAGAATAATTGTTTTATCTACTCGAGCCGTAGTTCCGCATATTACATTGGTGTCAGAAGCGGGATAAAACTTATTCTGTGAATAACTATTTCCGTGGTGTGAAATTGCGCAAAAAAAAAAAAAAAAAAAAACGATTTCTGTGTTGAGTTAATTAGTTGCGCAAAATGGGTCGCAAATTGGGAAAACTAACTATAACTCAACTAAAGGCAGAACTCAGTAAGCGGAACCTCGACACAACTGGGGGAAAAGATGCCCTACTGATTCGTCTGGAAGAAGCAGTAACGCAGGAAGGTGAAAATCCGCATGACATAGAGTTTGACGTGGAAGAGGAACCAGCAAGTACAGTAGCCGACCCGGGTATAACAAGTCTGCTCCTGCAACTTAAGTTAGTCATGGACGAACAAAAGAAAGCAATAGAAGATCAAAGTCATAAGCTCGATGACCAAAAGAATTCTCTAGAACTTAAGCTGGATGAACAAAAGAAAGCGATGGACGAACAAAAGAAAGCAATGGGCGACCAAAGGAATTCTCTAGAACTTAAGCTGGACGAACAAAAGAAAGCAATGGACGAACAAAAGAATTCTCTAGAACTTAAGCTGGATGAACAAAAGAAAGCGATGGACGAACAAAAGAAAGCAATGGGCGACCAAAGGAATTCTCTAGAACTTAAGCTGGACGAACAAAAGAAAGCAATGGACGAACAAAAGAATTCTCTAGAACTTAAGCTGGATGAACAAAAGAAAGCAATGGACGAACAAAAGAAAGCAATGGACGAACAAAAGAATTCTCTAGATGCTCTGGAAAGTAAACTTGATGAGCAAAACAAGAACTTGGAATCCAAATTCGAAGTGATCGAAGAGAAAATCGAGAAGGTCGAGACGCAACTCGAAAAAGTCGAAATTAGATTCGATGAAAATTTTGAGAAACATGAAACTCAGTTCGGGAAGATAGAGACTCAGTTTGAAAAAGTGGATACGCAATTCGAGATAGTAGGAAAGCAAGTCGAAAATCTTGCTAAGGAGCTCAGCAACGTGAAGAGACAGAAAGCACGGGAATATTCCACTGACGGTCTGAGAAGAAAGGAGATGCAGCCTCCTATCTTCGATGGTCAAACATCATGGCCAATTTATAAAAGGCAATTCGAAGCGGCCGCAATGACCAATAGCTGGGACGATGAAGAGAAGTCCATTGCACTCACACTTGCACTGAGGGGTCCAGCTGCGGAGCTCTTGCAGACCATCCCGGAAGATAAACAGCAGAACTACGACTCTCTGGTTCAGGCTATCGAGATGCGGTTTGGGGATGAACACATGCAGCAGGTGTACAGGGTTCAGCTGCGTAGTCGAGTCCAGAAAAGGGGGGAAACGCTCCAACAGTTGCAAGCGGATATAGAGCGACTAGCCCATCTTTCATACCCTAAAGCCGGTGAGGAGCTTATCAACGAAATGGCGGTGGAAGCTTTTATTCAGGCCATAGAGGACAGACAACTGCAAATGGCTGTAAGGATGGCTGAAAAGCGAACACTCCCCGAGGCATTGGCATTCGCTTTGTCAATGAAGGCTGCGGAGCAAGCATACCAGGGAATACACCGTGTCAGGGAAATGTCCGTCGTGGAATGCTCATGCCAGAGAACAGCCGTCATGGATGAAGACAGAGCTCGCGGAAGTCAAATCCGTTGCTGGAATTGCAACCAAACCGGACACCTACAACGGCAGTGCAGAAGTGCACCTAGACGAGGAAATTGTCCACATTGCGGAAGTAGGAGAAGCAGAGAGGAAGCATCCTGTCGGTCAGACTTCCCAAAACCAGCAGTCGGGGGATGCGTAAGGACCAACTTCGCGGGGCAGAAGTTGGTTACTGGAATCGAGGCCCCCAGGACCACCATTCAAGTTTCGCAAACCAAACGGGGTAACAAGAGCCTGACAGTGGAGGCACTAATCAACAAGAAGAAGTGCGTAGCCACCATCGACACAGGTGCCACCGCCTCCATTGTAAGAAGAGATATCGTCAAAGGCTCCTGGCTGCACAACACCAACAGCTACTGCCTGAAGACTGCAACAGGGGAAATGGCGAAGGTATTTGGAGAAGTTCGTCTTACGATTACTCTGGCAGGACTGACGTTCGCCCATGCGTTTCTGGTGGCAGACATATGCGACGAGTGCATCATCGGAATAGACTTCATGAAAGCAAATGAAGTAATCTTGGACATCGGGATGCAAGTACTGAGGTATCGAAATGTGGAGATTCCGATGGTGTACGGAAATGAGAATGCCGTAACTCTCAGGACAGTCATCAGCAAAGACGAAGTTTTGCCGCCGTCTTCAGAGACAATCATTTGGACGAAGCTGGAAGGTGATCTTGGGAGCCACCGATTCTACATAGTAGAACCAGACCCAGAGAAGAATTCTCAAGACTACATCGTGGGAAAGACGTTAGTCGAACCAAAGAACACCATGGTTCCAGTGAGAGTTTTGAACGCAAGACCACACACTGTCAAACTAAGGCGAGGGGAGGTGACTGGAAAATGCACGCCGATTACCGCCGTCGCAACAATATCTGAACGTGATGCTCCAAAACCTCTCCCATCACCTTGGACAGCGGAAACGAGAGAGACGATTCTCCAGTCCAGTGAGCTGAATCAGGAGCAGCGAACTATGGCAGAGAATCTTATCAATGAGTACGCTGATGTATTTGCCGCACAGGACGGAGAATACGGCCGAACACACCTGGTACAACATCGAATAGACACTGGTGATACTAGACCAATTCGTCAGCCTGCTAGGCGCCTTCCATTGGCAAAGCAGACAGAAGTTGCAGAGATGGTGTCGGCAATGGAGAAAGAAGGTGTGATTGAAAGTTCCAAAAGTCCGTGGGCATCACCGGTTGTACTGGTTAAGAAGAAAGATGGCAGCACGCGGTTCTGCGTGGACTATCGGCAGCTCAATTACGTCACCAAGAAAGACAGCTACCCTCTGCCACGGATTGACGACACGCTAGACACACTATCAGGAGCCCGATGGTTTTCCACTCTCGACTTGAAGAGTGGCTACTGGCAGGTACAGATCCATCCAGAAGACCGGGAGAAAACCGCCTTCACCGCAGGAAATGGGCTATGGCAATTCACGGTAATGCCATTCGGGCTGTGCAATGCTCCGGCGACTTTCGAGCGATTGATGGAATGTGTCCTGCAAGGGTTAACATGGAAAACCTGTTTGGTATACTTGGATGATGTCATCGTCGTAGGAAAAACGTTTGCGCAACACCGAGACAATCTAAGGGATGTGTTTCAAAGGCTTCGAAGTGCCCACCTGAAGCTCAACCCCAAGAAGTGCGCCCTGTTTAGAGCGGAAGTCAAGTACCTGGGACACATAATTTCAGCGAAAGGAGTGAGAACCGATCCGGAGAAGGTCGAAGCGGTGAAAAACTGGCCAGTCCCCAAAGACAAACACCAACTAAGGAGCTTCCTGGGCCTAGCCACCTACTACAGACGGTTCGTGAAGGATTTTGCCGGGATCGCAAAGAACCTGCACCAGTTGACGGAAAAGGGAAAACAATTCAAATGGTCAATTGAGTGCGAGAAGAGCTTCAAGGCACTTAAACAACGGCTATGCGATGCCCCGATACTGGCTTACCCCACTCCCGGGGAAACGTTCGTTGTGGATGCAGATGCTAGTAATGTCGGGGTAGGAGCCGTACTCTCCCAGGTGCATGACGGCCAAGAGAAGGTGGTTGCGTACTTCAGCAAGGTGCTCTCTAAGCCAGAAAGGAACTACTGCGTGACAAGGCGGGAACTTCTAGCTTTGATCTTGGCTACGAAGCATTTTCACAAATACCTCTACGGGAGGAAGTTCGTTCTTCGCACAGACCATGCAGCATTAAAATGGCTATTACAGTTCAAGAGTCCTGAGGGTCAGGTCGCAAGATGGATCGAAAGGCTGCAAATCTACGACTACGAAATACAGCATCGTAAAGGAAAACTCCACTCTAATGCGGATGCACTGTCCCGGAGACCATGCAGAACGGATTGTAAACATTGTGCGCGTCAGGAAGAACGGGAGCGGGTTTCCATCCAAAGAATGAGAGCCGAACCTATCGCCGGCTGGAGCGTAGATGAGATCCGGAACGCTCAGAAGGAAGACCCCGATATCGAGCCGATTCTGGCCTGGAAGGAGAACATGGAGAAACCGGATCATCAGGACATCTCTCACAGAAGCCCGACCTTAAAGGCATATTTTGCGCAGTGGGACTCCCTCCATGTCCAAGAAGGTGTTCTGAGAAGAAAATGGGAATCCTCCGACGGAAAATCGTTTGTAATGCAGCTTGTCGTACCGCGGACGAGGGTCAAGGAGGTGTTACAGGAAATGCATGGCGGGGCGACCGGAGGCCACTTGGGAGTGAATAAGACGCTAGAAAAGGTACGAGAACGTTTTTATTGGTTAAAAGCGAAGGAAGATATCGAAGACTGGTGCAGAAAATGCGACGTGTGTGCAGCTAGCAAGGGTCCGAGAATCAAAACTCGAGGTAAGATGCACCAATACAACGTGGGAGCACCTTTCGAACGAATCGCCATTGACATCGCAGGGCCCTTTCCGGAAACCGACAATGGTAATCGGTATATACTCGTAGTGATGGACTACTTCAGTAAGTGGCCGGAAGCGTTTCCGATCCCTAACCAGGAAAGCAGAACCGTGGCGGAGCAGATCGTCTACAATTGGGTTAGCAGATTCGGTGTGCCCTTGGAATTGCATTCTGACCAAGGGCGGAACTTCGAGTCAAGAATCTTCCAAGAGATGTGTCAACTACTCGGAATCAAAAAGACAAGGACAACCCCGCTTCATCCACAGTCGGACGGTATGGTGGAGCGTTTCAATAGGACTTTGGACGAACATCTCTCGAAGGTCGTAGGTGACTACCAACGGGATTGGGACCGGCAGATTCCCTTGTTTTTGATGGCCTATAGAAGTGCCGTGCATAGCACTACTCGACATACGCCGTTCGAAATCTTATTTGGTGGAATAGCTCGTTTACCCAGTGAGGTGAAATTTGGATCTCCTACCAATGAGCCCAGAAATGAAGAAGAGTACGTGGCGGACCTTAGGGAAAGGCTTAGGGACATACACCAAAGGACCAGAAGCCAGATTAAGATGACGAGCGACCGCATGAAGACCAGGTATGATGCCAAGGCAACAACGTCAGGATTCCAGGAAGGAGATCTGGTGTGGCTGTATAATCCCCATCGCCAAAAGGGGAAATCACCTAAGTTACAGCGGAACTGGGAAGGTCCCTACAGAATAGTAACCCGCATCAACGATGTTGTCTACCGCATCCAGCGAGGACCAAGGGCCAAAATGAAAGTGGTTCATGTGGACCGACTGAGTCGATACAATGGCCGAAATGAGGATGCACTTGTTCGGGACGAACACGTCTAAGAGGGGGGCAGTGTAGCATAATAATAACTACGCGCCTATGTCTATGCAGCAAATTCCGAAGTGACTTTCCATTCTGGCAGAATTTTGGTTCAAACTGTCCTTCATTCGAGGTTCGTGTCGGGGACGAAGTCTCCACAGCTCATGTCAACGAAAGAGACGAATAATATTAGGGATAAAAGGGAATTATAACTGCAAGAATTATTTCTCTTGTTCCAGTGGTCGAAGAATTTGCTAGAAGTTTCTGGCTATCAGAAACTTCTGCTATATAAGGACAGATGGCGATCAAAAAAAAAAGACAGTTGGTTTTAGAACCGTGGCGAAGAGATTGGAAAAGTGATAATGGGCGAAGTTGTAATTTGGTGATAAATTGAAAGTTGAGAGTAAACAAGAAAAAGTAATTAGTTTGAATTTGTGAATTAAGTAATTGAAAGGAGATAAAGTGATTTGAGAGGAAAGAGACCTTGTAAGAAAAGAATTTGCGAAGAATAGTATAGTGTGAACTTGAATTGTTCTATAGAGTAGAAAATAAAGAAATAATTTCACAGAATAATTGTTTTATCTACTCGAGCCGTAGTTCCGCATATTACAATATTATATTATTGTCGTCCGCGACAAAAGTTTATTTTTAAAGTTTTTTATTGGGGCTCGTATCGCTTCGTTTTTTACTCTCCCGGCTAGTCGAATGACGAGAAGAAGCTCGGGACGTAATAAGGGTAAATTGCCAAATAAATTCAAAGACAAGAGACATGGAATTGGACAAAACTTCCGAACCCTCTGACGAGAAGAGTGCCGAATTTCTAACTCCACAGATAACTGAGCAGTTGACGTCAATGAAGCAGAAGGATTCCGCGACGCAATTCGTCATAACTCCAGCTGCAATGTCTGCGTCCACAATGCCACAGGCGCCTGCCTTGCCGTCTGCGACGCAATTTACGCCAACAGTTGGAAATGCCTTGCCAACTGTATTGCCGCCCGCGACGCAATCCGTCATAACTCCAGCTGCAATGTCTGCGTCCACAATGCCACAGGCGGCATATGCCTTTTCGTTAGTGACACCGCCTACTACGATGAAATTTCCACCCGCGGTTGGATATTCCTCGCCAACCAATATTACGCCGTCGATGCCTTCATATATGCATGCCAATACATTCCACGGAAACCTTAGCCGAGACAACAGAAGAATACTCCATGATTTGCCAGAATTTAATGGCCGTCCTGAGTGGCCTCTCTCTTCTTTAGCACGTACTTGGAGTCAACCAACACTTTTGGTTAGTCGGCTTTAGAGAACACAATGCGACTACAAAAATGCCTCAATGGAATCGCAAGGGAAGTGGTTGAATCCCTACTGATTCATCCAAACAACCTGCAACAAGTTATTGACCAGCTTCAGTTTAGATTCGGTCGTCCGGAGTGTCTGGTGAAGAGCCAACTCGTTAAAGTCAGAGCTTTTCCTGAGATAGCGGAAGACGAGATGGATTTGCTCATTCCATTCTCTATCAAAATCCAAAATCTGGTTGCTTTTTTGAAGTCTTCTGGGGTATTTCCACATCTAAACAATCCGATCCTCTTAGAGGAACTAGTGCAAAAACTACCATGCAGCAAACGTTTGGAGTGAGCACGATTTGCATCCATTGTCGGCCCTTATCCAACGATCGAGCACTTGGGACATTGGATCAACGAAACGGCACGAATTGTTTCAACTATATTGCCGGTTACCGTTGGGGAGGCTCCAGCCGTCGGTCGTGCCTCCACAAAGCTGCCCAAAACAGAAGCCCATGTTGCACATTGTACCAAGTGTGACCTGCAAAGTTTGTAAAGGAGATCACCGACTATTCCATTGTGCGTTGTTTAAAAAGATGTCCATTAAATCCAGATGGGACCACGTCAAGAAGGAGAGGTTGTGCTTTTCTTGCCTGCGACCTGGCCATAGCACACTTAAATGCCTAAGCCAGAGAACATGTGGTGTGAACGAATGTCAACGTTTCCACCACCGTGAACTTCATGACAGTGACCAAGACAAGACAGCAAGAGGAAAGCCAACTCACGATGCCGCAAAGTCGTTGCTTAGTTCCCGCAATGCTAATGAACTGGAGTCCATCCTACTTTTCCGAGTAGTGCCAGTGAAGCTTCACGGTCCTAAAGGAGTGGCCGAAACTTATGCGCTATTAGATGAGGGATCGTCTGTCACCCTCGTTGAAGAAGACTTGGCAAGAGATCTTGGAGCCGTTAGAACTGACGCGCCGCTGTCGCTTCGTTGGTTCGGAGACCAGACAATAGTAGAAGATTCAAAGCTGATCGATGTCAAGATCAGTGCCTGGACAAAGAATCGAAAATACGGTTTGAAATATGCTCGAACAATCAAGAAGCTGTCCTTGCCGGTTCAAAGGCTTAAGCTAAAGGATCTACAAACCAGGTTCAGACACCTAGAAGACTTGCCAGTGTATGACTATACCAAAGCCACACCACGTGTTCTTATTGGTATTGATAATTGTTACCTCGGATTGCCACAGAAAACTGTCAGTCGACAGAGGGGACCGGTAGCCGCCAAAACTAAGTTGGGATGGATTGTCTATGGGCCGACACGGGATGACAGTAGAGGAATGGAAACTGCGTTACATATAAGTCACATCAATCTCCAGACACTGCACGACTTAGTCGAATACCACTGGAAGATGGACGAGTACGGTGCAAAACGACCACATTATGTAATCGAGTCAGCCGAGGATTCACGAGCCCGTGATTTACTTTTTTGAGACCGGCCTGGTGTGGGCCAATGATACAGTGGTCTTGCCAAGCAGTTATTCAATGGCTCAACGCCGTCTTCAGAGCATTGAAAAGAAAATGGAAGAAGATAACAAGTTTGCCAAGAATATGAACGCAGCATCATGGCTTATGTCGAGAAAGGCTATGCTCGAAAGATTCTTCCCGAAGAGCCCAAGACAGTCGGTCCTAGAACGTGGTATTTACCACACTTTGGCGTCAGAAATCCTCACAAACCGGGAAAATTGCGTATTGTGTTCTATGCTGCCTCAGCCATGCATGGCGTTTCTTTGAACTCCGTTTTATTGAAGGGTCCCGACCTAAATCAGCCGCTCAAGACGTCTTACACAAATTCCGGGAAGCTGCGGTTGCCGTATGTGCCGATATAAAAGACATGTTCAGCCAAATACACATACGTCGGAAGGATCAGGACTCTCAACGATTTCTCTGGAGGCATGGAGACAAGTCAAGTGAAATCGACACCTACATCATGGAGTCAATGATATTCGGGTCCTCAAGTTCCCCCTGCAGTGCTCAAAAACAGGAACGCGACAGAGTTCAAAGAAGCCAGAAACCAGAGAGCCCACAGTGAGGAAGACATTGGCGTCGCTGTGGAACAAATACTTAAACACCATTTTGTTGATGATTACGTCACCAGTTTCAAGAACGAACACGTTACCATTCGTGTGAGTAAAGCTGTTCGAGAGATCCATCGTGCTGCAGGATTTGAGTTGTGAGGTTTCATCTCTCAGTCGAAGTTAGTCGAGAGTAACGATCCACAACAATGTCTGAAAATGGAAAAAGGCACGACGCTTGCTGCCGACAAGATTCTAGGAATGTGTTGGGAAATTACCGCCGATATGTTTGTCTTCAAGTTCCAGCATCACAGAATCTCACCTGAATTACTTATCTCAAGTCGCCGCCCTACAAAACGAGAAGTGCTCAGCATAGTCATGTCAGTTTTTGACCCCTTTGGAATGCTGGCCAACTTTTTAATTTATTCGAAGGTCATCATCCAAGATCTGTGGAAGGAAGGAACACTGTGGGATGAACCAATACCAAACATCTTGAACGACAAGTGGAACCAATGGTACACGGAGTTGAAGAAGGTGGAAAGCCTCAAAGTCCCTCGAAACTATTCGCCATCGATGTTCGGTGTCAAGAGGAAGTTAGAACTTCACGTTTTTGTCGACGCAAGTGAGGTTGCCTACGCTGCCGTTGCGTATTGGCGTGTGATGGAAGGAAGCAACATTCAGGTCGTCTTCGTGGCTGGGAAAGCCAAATGCGCTCCAAGAAAGCTATTGTCCGTGCCTCATTTGGAACTCAGCGCCGCAGTACTTGGAGACCGATTGAGGAACTCCATTGTAAATAGCCATTCAGTAAATGCGGATGAATGTTTTCTTTGGACTGACTCTAAGACCGTCGCCAGTTGGATCCAGTCTGAGGTACGAAGGTATCAGCCATTTGTTGCCCACCGAATTGCTGAGATTTTGGAAACCACGAAAAAGGAAGAGTGACATTGGGTAGCCACCCATGAAAATTCAGCGGATGAAGCCACAAGAACAAAGTATCCACCGAAGTTTAAGCCAGATTCTCGTTGGATAAGTGGACCAGCCTTCCTCAGAAACACAGACATGTTCCTGCCAATTTCAAAAGCCGCCGAAGTGAATGGTGAATGCGACGTAGAACTTCGCCCTAGTTTCCGGATACTGCATATACAAGATGATACATTGTTGCCATGGAATCGTTTCTCCGATTATCTTCGACTCAAACGTACTGTCAGATGGATTGTGAGATACATCCATAACTTGATGTCGCTTATGTTGGGAGTGCCACTCCAATCCGGTGAACTAAACGTTGCCGAACTATCCAAAGCCGAACGCATTTTGTGCCATTACGTTCAAGAAGAGTTTTACGCTGAAGAAATTTGGCAACTAAAACAACAAAATATTGGGTGAGTCAAGTTCATTATTTACACTAACACCTTTTTTCGCCGAAGGTTCTGTTTTGCGTCTGGGAGGAAGAATCAATGCCGCCAAATGCCTTCCCAAATCTGCCCGTCATCCGATCATCTTGCCACAGAATCATCGGCTGACACGATTGATAGTTGCCCGGTATCACAAAGATCTTCATCACCAAAATCAAGATGTCATTGTCAATGAAGTCCGCCAACGATTTTGGGTGCCACATCCCCGCGCCGTTGTGAAGGTCAAAGCAGAATGTCAAGTCTGCAAGAACAAGTGTACTCCCGAAACAGCCATTGATGGGCCAGCTACCTGAAGAACGTCTGACGCCGTTTGTAAGACCATTTTCCTATGTAGGACTGGACTACTTTAGCCCAATGGAAGTGACGATTGGGCGATGCCGAGTGAAGAGGTGGGTCGCACTTTTCACCTGCCTCACCGTTCGCGCCGTCCACCTGGAACTTGCACCTGACTTGTCAACAGATGCATGCCTAATTTGCATACGAAATTTTATGAATCGTCGGGGGGTACCTGTCAGAATCCGAAGTGACAACGGTACCAATTTCGTGGGTGCGTTCAATGAGTGGAGGAAAAACAAAAAGCTGTTCGATTTTGATATCGTTAATGCCGAGATGACATCGAAGGGTGTGGAATGGGTTTTTAATTGCCCGTCTAATCCAAGTGCTGGCGGCTGCTGAGAGAGATTGGTTCAGTCTGTAAAAAGAGTTCTCGCTGATACTTTAAAGGAAGAGGCTCCTCGACCAGAAACATTGCAGAGCTTTTAGTTGGGAACGCCGAACTCCACTCAAACGCCAGCTGAAGACGAACACCTTTGCCTAAGGAAGCAGTATCGCATAGCCATGCAGCTGAAGAATCGCTTTTGGAAGACATGGATCCACGAATATCTTCCAACACTGACTCGTCGTACGAAGTGGTTCCACAGAGAGACACCTTTGAAACCAGGAGACCTGGTCCTGATAGTTGAAACCGAGTTACCACGAAGCCAGTGGCGAAGAGGGGTCATCAGTCGTGTTTATCCAGGGCAAGATGGACAGATACGAGTGGCAGATGTCCGTACCAAAGGGGGGGTCCTGTGAAGACCAGCATCCAAGTTAGCCGTTCTTGATGTCGTTGGTGTGAAGCAAGCTGAGGTAGCTTCACGAAGGTATGTCGCGATCAGACTTCGCGAACGGAGTCCTAAAAACTCATCAAGTAAAAAGTTGGGCTGGCAGCACCAGAGAGCGTAGCTAACAATCAGAGAAAGAGGAGTGGCGCCAATATTTTTTATTCATCTGGTTTCGACGAATCAAACTGTGCGTTGTATTCACGAAGTATCAAAGGAGTCAGCAAGTAGCGAGCGGGAATACTAAACATAAATTTGTTGACTTTGTTCATTTTTTGGTTCAAAATAAAACATATTATATTAAGTATTTGCACATTTTAAATTTGCCGTGGTTCAGCCCGCCGTCCGCGACAGTTATAATAGACCAAATCTGCACCCAATATGATAATGCAGTGCGAAGAGGGATTGAAGAACAGATAATCCGCAGAAAATTTACACAAAAGTAAATTTAAAAATTAATAGTTGGTTGTTTCTATTATGCACATTATTTTCATTCATAACGAGAACGAAATGCGATCATTCTGGCAATATAATTGGAACGTGGTTTTTGTCAAAAGTTTGGGCACAACATTATGTTGCAAGTTGTATACCTCCCTTTAGGCCTCGGACATTGACATTTATAAATACATTATGAAAAACAGTACATGTAGTGATAATTTGCGACTTTAATCTGATTAAGGGGTGTCAAATTTTGAATTACTTGAGAACGTAAACTTAACTCATTCTTAATTTTTTATTTGGTGTACACTGCAAATATTTTCAGAGTTGCTGATTCCGGTGCCTGAGATTTTGCTGCAGTGAGGAATATTTAATTTGGTATATACAAACAATTTCAGACTCTCTTTAGATTAATGATTATATGTCATGAATTAGTATGGATGGTCAACCACGGGTTTCTGTTTCCTCGCGTGCTACGTGGTGTGACCATTTACATCTATCGTATATAGAAACACAATGTCTGTCTGTAAACGCAATTATACTAGAAAATATTGAATTAAACCATTTGAGACGTTCTAGCACTTTAGCGGCTTTGCATATAATTGAAATAATTTGTTTTGCTATTTTACATCCCAAATTATTCGATTCATAACTCGTACCTACCATTTTAAGCTGAAAGCAAGTAATGGCTGAATAATACATATTTAAATGTATTTAAGTTTCGCTTTCCTCAGAAAGGTTCGAGAAACAAGGAAATAGTATTCAGAATTTGAAACAATAATAATTTTAGATATAATTTGTAATAATATTTCTTATTATTATTGTTTATATATTTATTTTAGTTAACTTAATTTAAAATTTTTGTTTTTCATTCTAATATGTTTTTTTTTTTTTAGTTTATAAACGCTACACTATCTTTTTATCTTTTTTTTTTTTTTTGTTTGTCACTTAGTAATGTAACATTAATATATTATAGTATTGTAATTAGTACTGAAGCTTGCACTATTTTAAAAGATTTGTATCTTACTGTGTGAGACTATAAGGAATAAATTATTTGAAATTAGAAATTTGTGTAATAATTAAAATCGAACAAAAGCTATGTGTGCGAACTTTTGATAAATTCGATGTAGTCTTAGATTTTTGTGTCTACAAATCAATCTATTTGCACTGATAGTTTTTATAAACCTGAAAAAAAAATTCCGAATAGGCATGTAATGACTTTTTAAAAACACAAGTGGGGTATTCACGCTTCGTTGTTTCTGGTCTTGTATCGTTGTAAGAGTGTGCGTTTCTTACAATACAACCAATCCTTCAACCCTATTGTTACGGAAAGTGTAAGAGTGTGACATTGAATTGAACATTTTGTAACATCCTGGCAAAGTACTTCTCACCGACGAACATAGCTTGTCAACACAGCCATGGTGCGGGAGCACATCGATAGTTTGGGAACACACCCATTCCGGCTGTCACCAAGCATATCAGTTGTTCCACATTCTACGTTCCACGATTGTGGATGGAAATGTTCGAGATGACTTTCGATGACTGTGTTTGGAGATATTCGAGAAGAATTTCTAACAACTGTGTTCGGAGATATTCTAGAAGCCCTGGGATTTGATATAAATTTAGCAACCGTCAGCACAGTCAGAGTCAGTTTTGTTTTGAGACAGTTCTTATTTAGAGTCAGTTGTTGTTTGCAGTGAGTTGTTTTGAAAAGTTTATAGCGACTTTAGTGAAGAGCGAAAAATAGTGAAGCGAAGTGAAATAAACAGTATAAGGAATTAGAAAAGTAAAGAGAATAGTATGAATAAGAGAAAAATTGGTGTAATAATAAAGTGATTTAACTATTGTGAAGTTGTTAGAGTTTTTGTATTGAATAAAGAGTTTCGAAATATACACAAGATAGTTTTATTAACAAAGCCGTAGCCCACGAAGAATATTACAATATGTGTTTGACAGCTGGTTCTCTCAATATAATAATAATAAAATTTCTTTAAATGAAAAAATTGTCCGAGCTAACTTTGCCTTTATCGATTTTTTTGGCATTGTGTATTTATCTTAGCAAATTGTGATTTTATAAACAAAAATCAGCTAGTTTTGCTATAAGCTTCAGTTTTGCTACAAATACGAAAGAGTGCATTCACTCATTGGTGCAAAAAAAAATATACTTTTACACTTTTACAAGACCAAATACAACTAAGCATGAATACCCCTAATGTATGTAAATCCTTTCAAGAGGTATAGCATTTACTAGCCGTTTACCAAAAAAAATAATTTGCAGTCAAATGGAGATTAATAAGATCACTCCAGAATGAGTTGACTCTTGGTTATTCAATTTTTTTCATTTCTACAGAAAAATAATATCGCTCAGTATTATTGGAAACGTTATCAAAATTTGTTTTCTTTAATTTTTCTTTTTTTCGATAACTCTAAAATGCTGGTGGGTTGTGGCCTTCAGAGAGTATGAATGAAGTACAATACAATAACTAGTGTGTAACAATCTGAACGAACAGAGTTATTACATATTTATTTTGTTGAATTAAACAAAATTCTTAAGACTTTATGTCACTATTTGCATCTATTTTATTTATTATGATACTAATATAAGTATTAACCAAATTAACCTTATTAAGTTGGTAGGTTTATTTAAAATATTAAAAAAAAAAGTTTCTACGACGAGATTTCTATAGACTGATTGAATGAACTGAATATGAAATATTACATATTCGAAGTTCAGGTGAATAAGTATTTTAAGGTCACATCAGCATAATATGCGCTCATGAGCCTACAGAGAATAAGATGACGTAACCAAAGATAGTTTTTATGAGCTCCTCAACATGACCAATGTCATTTTTTATTTATTATTAACATTAAATCATACTCAGCGTTTTAACGCAAAAATTAGAATGCGGACCTCTTTGGACACATCGACTTTAAGGCGACGCGAAACACTACTGTGGCTAGCACACGATTCCCGTACCTCAATATTGCTAAGGGGACCAGGCCCTCTCAACTAACTGTCTACCAAATTAATCAGGTCGCGATTGATGCAAGGCATTTCTCCAGTATTTTAGATTTTAGCTCCTCCCAAGCAGATCGAGTGTCCCTGAACCTCTCAAGTGGTCCAGTGCGGCCAACGTTAAACGTTGATAAGCAATAGCATCATTGTCAGCAAGCCATCAAGAACGCAGTCTCTGTTGTGCTATGTTTCTCAAAGAAACCAGTAGTTTGATGAGGAGTGCATTTTCCGTCTATCATCTATAGAGTATTTGTGCACATGCACAAAATCTTAAATTGTACATATTACTATTATTAATCATTAACAATAGTAATTTAATGTGTAAGGCAAATTATAAGCCGATAATTTTTCTTGTTTTCTTATTTGTTATTCCATTTTGTTTTCATACTTTATAGATAACTATAACATATCAACAATTACTTCTAAAAAAGTTTAAGGAACATTTCCTTAACTAAGCTTCAGTTCAAAGTATTACTCTCGAAAGTTTTACTTTCATTTGTGTAAGCATAGTACTACTTTTGAATTTATAAAATAAAGAGGACTGAAATCGTGACTAAGTTATGTCAAATACTTCATATATATATGTATTTTATTTTAGATAGCCGAAACTTATGAAAACACTCAACTAAGACCAGAGTCTAAGTGAAAAAATGTGTAATTTGATGTAGTATTATCCATTTTATAGAAAAACTTTGTTTTGACAACAAAGGCGACTCAGATAGATCTAAAGCACCGAACAGAATTCTTCCGATCCGATCCATTGGTTCCGGCTAAAGTGTTGCACAGAATGCTTCCGAACCGATCAGGCATTTGACGTTTCATCATTACTCGAGATAGATCTAAAGCGCCGAACAGAATTTTTCCGATACGATCTATTGGTTCGGGCGAAAGTGTTGCACAGAATGTTTCCGACCCGATCAGGCATTTGACGTTTCACCATCGCCATTACAACTTTTCGGAAAGATACACAAAATATGTAAATACATACATGGGTTGTCAGATGTTCAACTTTTTGGAAGCACTGGAACGGATCGAATCGAAAGCATTCTGTTCGGCTTTACCTAGCAATCACGCCGTTGACATTCATTATGCATAAACATCTCAGTTTTCTGCTTCAGACAATGCTATGATATAAAAGGATATACGTATCTATTTACCAGCAATTTTAATTTATTTATTCACCTTAAAATGTTTTACTTTCCAGCATATTCACCAACAAAGTAGGGTTTTAGAACGTAGCTCGTCAAATTCTAATCATTTTTGACAGGTGGTCTATTAGCTGGGTACGCGCAACACTTTTTGCAAGAACCTATACCCTAGCAAACTCATGAGTTTCTTAAGTTTTTAGGCCGAAAGAGGGAACATCTAGAAGTTGGCCCTCTCATTATGCCTCACCTGTGATATGAAGTCTAGGAAACAAGGTTAAAAAAATACATCGATGGAGGTTGAGAGCACTGCAGTTGTAGATGACAACAAGTTCAGCTTCGTCCATGCACTAATTGTAAGTGAAAATTTTAGTAATTTAAAGTATTCAGTAATAAATCCACTTGCAAGTCAGGTGCTGTAGCTGGAGCGGTAGTTGACGTCGCTCTTTTCCCTATCGACACTGTAAAAACTCGATTGCAAAGTGAGAATGGATTTTGGAGATCGGGTGGGTTTCGTGGTATTTATAAGGGACTTGCTCCTGCTGCAGCAGGGAGTGCACCGACTGCTGCATTGTTCTTTTGCACTTATGAAGGATGTAAAAATTATTTAGCTGTCGCAACAGGGCACAAGAACTCCCCCTACATTCACATGGTGTCGGCATCGGTGGCTGAAGTTGTATGTAAATTATAGATGCATATGCACTCGACAATCATTTTAATTTAACTTGGCTTCAGGTAGCTTGTATTATTCGTGTACCTGTAGAAATTGCCAAACAACGACGTCAAGCACTTGGAAACCGGATGAATAAGACTGCTTTGGAAATTCTCTGGACAGCCTACAAAACGGAAGGATTGCGCCGAGGGGTTTATAGAGGATTCTGTACAACAATTTGTCGTGAGATCCCCTTTTCTTTTATTCAGTTTCCATTGTGGGAATTTCTGAAACTGAAGTGGACGGTTGCCACAGGGTTACCCCTGACACCGGCGTCTGTGGCAATTTGTGGTGCCATTGCTGGTGGGTTATCTGCGGCAGTTACAACGCCATTGGATGTAGCTAAAACGAGAATAATGCTAGCTGATGAAAATAGTGGGCGTAAATTTGGAATTAAAAACGTTCTGAGTTCTGTTTACAGAGAAAAAGGAATTAGGGGGTAAGTCATGAGTGTTTAATTGCTTGGTTACATGTGCACATAAAGCTCCTTGATAACATTTGATGTACCGCAATTAGTGTCAATTTTTGCTGTAATGATTAACAATTTTAACTTTTTCTTTTGAAGAAATCGACTACATTTTTCAATTTTCCAGCGACAGTGAATCGACACTATGTTTTCCTTGAATATAATTTACTTACGCGTCCTAATGGTCACTCAATTTAGGCAGGGTGAAACAAAGAAATTGTCGCAATGGAGGGATTTTATGGGTCCACTGAGGACGGAATTCCGTGTACACGTCCGGTTAGGAGAGGTTAAAAGGATTTACTATTTTTTTGGCACTACGACAAAATCGTCCATCAACAGAAGTTTCACTTTAGGTGATGCTATAATCTTGGGCCTCGCTAGCTAACTCTTGCTAGTTTCGCTCAACAAATTGTTTGAGTTCCTCTTCCAATTATGCGCGGAGCCTGAGGTGAAGTAGAATGAACTCTCATTTACTACAAAGTATTTATTTATTTATTTGGCTACATAAAATCAGTAGCATACAATTCAAACCGGTCAAAGTTATATAAAAAAAAATCATTCAGTCATTGAAATGTACAATTTTATTTTTAAAATGGGACTTGCTTTGAATGAATCATAATGCGCTTCAAATTCATTTACCATGAAGACTATAATCACTTCTCCAGTACCGCAGGGTTAAAAAAATGTATGTATGTATGTGCTTAGAGGCCTTGCACCAAAAATTATTTTGAGTATACCAAGAAGTGTAAGAGAATTTATGGATCCATTCAATAGTTTGAACATAAAGCGAACATTTGTAATAGATCTACACTTGTTTAAAGAAGGTAGTTGCAGGAGAAGTAAACGAATTAGATAGGGAGGCGGATTTACGTGTCTACAACAGAGAATGGCACGGAGAGCAAATAATAGAAAACGCTTTTAGACAAATTCAATATGAGCATTATGGATAGAATAGTTTGGTAAGCAGGCGCAATTACAGTAATCAAGGATTGGACGCGAAAGTGAACAGTAAAATGTTTTTCTATGTATTCTCTTTATATTAATGTATTCTGTTTAAAATCCGTTTTAGGATCGAAATTCACAACAAGATCGGAATCAGGAGAAGACTTTATTTGAATCACTGCGTATTAAGAGGACCTAAATCCAAGTTAGGTAGTTTCCAGCAAAAGAAAAACACTAAAAAAATGTATGATCAATTTTTTTTTTAAAAAACTGCACTTGACAAATTGGACAAAGATATATATATTTATCGCAATATTTCTCAAAATTTATAGTATATTGAATGTATTAAATACATTCATGCAAATTGTTTACACCTGAAATGTCCTTTTAGCATCTCTTGTAAGAAATTAGAAATTGAGACGTGTCTTAGGTGATTATGGCTCATTTTAAATAATTTTTTTCAATAAATTAAAAGTTCATATTCATAGTATGAATACCATATGCTGCATTATTTCTCCAATATACTTTTGTTAGAAGTTTTGCTTCGAATATGATCGCGATTAACTCCCGATCTCACTTAACCTTAATCCCACTCAGCAACTTAACCTTGACGCACCCGAACATGATGAGTCTGAAAAACACTCATATCAACGCTACCACTTTGAATGCTATATGATAAGATTCACTAAGTATTAAATGAAGTCTATTGTTGTTCTCATTGGTAGGTAATAGGCGAATTTCATTAATTTAATTAAATATTTAAAATTTGCCAAATAAAGCTCACGAAACTTGCACTTATGCACAATTTCAATAAAAAGAAACGTTAAAATTCGAAAAAAAATATTCCAAAACTTGGTATGCAATTATGTACCTTGCATTGACCTATGCAAGGTACATAATTACATACCAAGTTTTGGAATATTTTTTTTCGAATTTTGCTTAAGTATCGATTTTGATATTTTACAATTTTCCAGAAACCGGTCAAGACGTAAAGTACCGTTATACGTATTTTTTTGAGCAAAATTTGGTAGCTCTTCTATTGGCATATGTTCACCGCTTTTGAATATATATTTTCAAAAATCGGCCATTAGTAAAGTACCGCTAATTTTGGGGTAAGAATGAAAACTCCAATTTCGCCTCCCATTGTGACCCAAGGCATTAAGTTTGAAGAAAAAGCGTCCAGTCGCTTAGGGTGCATCGTCCATATATACAGATAGACAGACAGAAGTGAAAAACCCACTTTTTAGAGATTCTCTGTTATAGTAATGTCATGTTTGATTAAAATCTCGCAAGTAAAAAACGAAGGTTTTTTTTTTTCTATTTTGTAGTTCTTGCCCAATATCAAAAGTATTCAACAAAATTACAGAGGAGGATCTTTAAATATTATTTATTCATTATTCAACGCGTTAAAAATTGCAATCAAAAATATGAAGAATGTTGATGTTCTGATTTCCTTTAAGAACCTTGATTTGATTTAAGTAAACATGAAACGGATTAACCATCTTGTCTCCGCACAGTAAGGTAACATGCGAGAGCAGTTCGTTGAACATCATCAGCAACCAAAAGAATAATCTCGGCGGTAACCCTAAGTTCCTTTTTTTCCATTTTTATCCATAAGAAGGTACATATATTTTTTTGATGGTCAATTGGATGCTTCATGTTTTTTTTTTTTAATTTGCACTTCACTCTTAAACTTCTGATTTTCATTGAATTTTCACTGCTGGCATTAGCAAAATTAAATTATTCTTGCAGTCAAACACAATTCCTTCTAGATAGATTCCTTCTTTTTTTTGTCAATTAGGAACATAATATTTGATTTTTGTTTTAGGTAAATTATTTATTATTTTCTGTTTAAGCCCAGTAGGCACGCAGTAATTTATGCCCCAACTAAAATCTCCACAAACATTTTCCCAGCATTTTATTAACAGTTACATTTGTATTCAAATTTGTATTTGCAATCATTAATCACTGAGTTAATAGGCGTGTTCCACTTACGGGTCTCTCAGAGATTTTCCTCCGACACCTCAGCAGAGAATAGGTTTGCTCCCTTATTGTCTGCACTAACATTCGTAAAATCATAAGGGAGTGAGGAACAAATCTCCGAAAGGTGAAAATTACAAAAAAGTTAAGAAACGCGTTGAACAATAAAAGCTGTGCATAAGGGAAATGTCAGGAACATATTAGAAACAATCTGTTTTCATACGCAGGGATGTTTTCGGATTTTATTTTATCCTCACTTGTATCAGACTATATAATTCGTACTATAAGACTTCGCACGTAGAACAACATTTTGTCTTTTTGTTAATTTTTTTGTACTGCCACCCATTTCGCAAGATTTCGTTGTTGACGAAATATATCGGAAGCAAAAAGATTCGCATTGTTGTTTTTTTCTATGTAGCAGATACATTTAAATATTTCAGAAATATTTCAGTATGTGCTGAGCCGGCACATTGACCGGTTGCACTTCAGGGTTTTGGTTGCCGAGCAACAAAGTAAAAATAAAAGGGAAATACATAAATCAGGGAAATACACAAATATACATGTATGTCTGTTTGTGTTAAGATTCACTTTAAATGTGTGTGTTTATTTTGATTTTGCCTCAGAGCAAGAAAAAGGATAATTTGCCTCCGATTATATTTTCACCCACGGCTTTGATTTTCTACTGACTGATTCATCTTTTACTACAGTCGATTTTTTTATAGATTTATTTAGTACTTAGTATTTAGTTATTTTTCCAATTTGGGGATTGAGCCCTCATAACCTTTATATGAACATATGTGTGTTTGTAATCTGCGTAATGAGTTCTTCACGTTTACATCCAATTACAGTTATAAATATGTATGTAAAAGTTTTAAAGGCTCTAATGTTGTCCAACTTTTGCATGTTAAGTAACAGATGCAGTTGCGACTGAATTTAATACTATTGGATAAAAGAGTCTAGCAGACACACACGCCTTCGCCTGAGCCAAAGAAGCACATTTAGGTTTTTTTTTTTTTTTTTTCTGTTTTAGATTCTAGTGTGTTCAAGATAATGATATTGCTGATGTTCCAGTTTTTACGGTTAAGGTGATAAATATCGTATCATTTCCGTGCGCTATAAAATATTATCACTTCATCTTTTTTTAATGAAGAAAACTACATTGAAATCGGTTCAGCCGTTCTCAATTTGTATGGCAAGAAATCAAACAAATCGTTAATATATTGAAAACAAAAAGTCTTTATTACTAATTATATAATGATCTTAGTCTGTTGTCTTTAGTACCACAGATAATAAAGTTGCATAGATATCGCATGCAGAGCAAAAAAAAAATTACCACTTTTTCAACGACAATAAAATTCTCAAACCTAAGGGTTGTTGCATCAATTCGGTATGAAACCATTTTAAGTTGTATAGTCGTGGATATCAACCATCCTCCAGTGTGTTGTAACTTCGATATACACACATTTTTTTCATATTTCGTTTTGCTGCAACCCTTTATTTTGTTTTACGTCTCAATCGATCTTGCAAACGAACATATACGAATGATTGATTGTGTCGCTGGTGTTCATCTGGATCGCTACACTGTGGTGTGTTTGTGTGGATATTTTTATTGAGGAGGTACATCGTATATATACATATGTATATATTTTGAGAAGGACGTCAATGTCGCTTTTGTTCGATTTTATTTTTCATTTTCATTCGCCGTCAACTTTCGGGGGATTTGACTATTTTTGGTTTATGATTGAGCGATTTTTTTCAGCGGTATACTTTTTAAATATGTGTGATACACGTAAAAGGAAGTCTGGCGTTTCTTGTTCGATTTGTAAAAAAATCGAAAGAATTCCCCGATCTGAAAATGTTTGCATGTCCTTCAAATGAAAAAAATTGAAATTTTGAGTAATTTGTGGAGGCAGGCATGCAATTTTAAGAGCGAAAGAAAATATTTTGTTTGTCAAAATCATTTTTCTTCGGAATTTATTGGCAGAAAAATGCTTAAAAGGGACGCTGTTCCCTCCTTAAATCTAAATTGTAATTGAAATTTAGACTTAAGTTTAAAAAATCTTTCATCTTTGCTACCAAAACGGAGAAGGACCTCTAGTAGTTCAAATATTTCTTGCGTTAGATGCAATAAATTATTAGAAAAATGCGCACAAGAGGAGAAAACAAATTCTGAATTGAAAAAAAATATATTTATCTGCAGACTTAAAATTCAAAGCTTGAGAAGAAAACTTCGCTCTAGAACTAAAACGCATAACGCTCTACGAACTAGCAAAATATCAACTAGTTTATCATCGCAATTTCAAGTACTTTATATTTTAGAACATTCAAAAATTGTTTGTGGTATATTGATGGGGCTGTCCAATTCAAAAAAATATAATGTTGCCGAAAGAGAACTTTCTCAAAACATTTTTTACAGATCTCAGAACTCTTATAAATTTCTTCGAGATACGCTTACAACCTGGGGTCGAATTACGACATCAGTTGACGAGTGAATGAAATCCATACGCTATCGAGTGATCGAGTAACTACATTGGGATGATCACATAAGAATGGTCTCGTATCGAGTGCACTTTGAAAATTGTACTAGTACAATTCTACTACATTGAATTAAGATGGCTGACAAATGTCAAAACTATTTATTTTTGTGTGAGGAAAAGTTTTGTATTTACCGTCTTCGATTAAAAATTTAATATTTACTTTATTTTTCATCTTCTGATATCCTCTGAATCAGAAGATGAAAAATAATCGCTATGAGAACGAAGCCTTTTAAAAGATAAAAGCGATCCCTTTTCTTTACAAGACTGCGTACGTATACAAAACTATAATTTTCTGAAAATATCTTTCACAACATACACTTTTGATTGGAGTTCTATTAGTGAATGCACAGTTTTATTAATGCACAGATTGCATTTTTATTTATAATGGAGACGATAAATTTTAGAGGATGCACCTAAGCCGCTGTCCCAGCTCATAAAATTTGCCAAAATTTCCTTTTGCAGACTCATCCTGAAATAAATTTCAAACAATAAATTTAAACAAACGCAAATATAATAAACAAAGATTTTATCACATATTTTCTCCCAAATGCACCTCAGCTCGTCAGCAGAAACCATATCGAATAAATAAATACACGATCACTGATGACAGAATGCCAAATTTCTATACTCGATACTCGTTCTCTTAAGCGGTCATGTCAAATGAACATTTATCAGTCACGTGTTGCTCGATAACTGATGCGGTAATTCGACCCATGGATTCCAAAACAATGCCCACTGTTTTCTGAAAGCAAAGTTTGCATCATTAAGCCAACGTGAACGGAATGTGGTACTGATATTTGATGAAATTAGAATTCGTCCAAATCTCACGCACAATATCAAAAATGACTTAATTGATGGATTTGAAGATCAAGGAGTGGATCGCAAAAATGTTTCCCAAAATAGTGATTTTGGGAGTCTCTTAGCACCAACTGATAAATTTTTCAATATTTGTAAGCTCCATTTCAAAGTATTCCATAGTTTTTAGAGATCGTCCGCATATTAGAAATATAAGGGAGAGAATGTATGTATGTATGTATGATGTATTTATTTCTTATATGTAAATTCATTAAACAAGCAAATAATTTAATCAATGTAAAACAGTTCTAGTAGGAACAAAATATAAGAAAGGTTGGTGACATTCAGTATTTATATACAAGTAAAAAATAGAGTTGAATGCCACTTCAATTAGTTAAAGTAATACAAACAACATTTGTGTGTGGGGTGACCCTTTAAAAATTCAAAGAAAAAGAAAATAAAAAATAAACTTTTAACATTTCAAGAAACATAATAAATAAATAAAGTAATTTAATTCGAACAAAAAGAAAAAAAATAAAAATTATAGTAATTGTAAAAAATGCAAAATGAGAATGGAAATAATGAAGACGAAGATTAGACCAAAACATCAGAAATACGAGATTCTAACGCAACATAATCAAAGCTGAAGAGCCACAATTTTACGCTTTTTAAAAACATTCCAGGTATTGTTATTGTCCTGATTGACTCAGGGAGTTCATTAAATAACCGATAAGACAATTTTGAAAAAAAATTTCGATATGCAGTGGTTCGGAAATAGGGTACAGATAAAAAGTTTGAAAGGTTTCCACGAAGATTATAACAAGAAAATAAACGAAAATTAAGATTGCCAGACTTCATAAAGAAAATTTTTAATACCTTAAAACAATACAAATGACGAACAGGAAGAATTTTCAGGGCACAGAACAAAGGAAAGCTAGAATGTCTACCAGATTTTCGACAAAAATTTTTCTTAGGACATATTTCTGCAAAATTAACAGTGGTTGTATTTTATTTCGATACACACCCCCCCAACAAGCAATTCCATATTGCAACTTGGAATGGAAAATTCCATAGTAAATTATCCTTAAAAGCTTGGTTGAGCATAAGTTACGCAGATAATAAAAATGTCGAAGGGTGCATCGGAAATACTTTTTCAAAGTATCAGCGTGATTCACAAAACTCATCCTAGAATTGAGGGTAAGCCCCAAATATTTAAATTCGTCAACACTCTCTACTTGGAAACACTTATCACTACAGGTTAGATTATGACAAAAAGAGGGAGAGGAAAAACCAGACGAACAATAGCAATTAGACAGTTTATATTTAAGACATTCAGGTGCGTGGAAGTACACATTGAGCTTATTACTAAATTATGTTCAGCAAACCAGTATCTCAATAAACTTAGATCCCAATTAACATCAGAAACTAGGTCTAAAGGACTGTTTAAGCCATAAGTGAAACCAATGTCATCAGCAAAAGCTGTTGGTGAACCCTTAAAACTAAGAGCAAAGAGTGAATTGATATAGATCAAAAACAGAATTGGACCTAAAACGGAGCCTTGAGGAACACCGAGGTTAAAGAACATTATATCGCTCCTTATATTATCTATCTTCACTCTTTGCGACCTGTTTTCAAGATACGACGAGTGGAGCATGAAACCACGAAATCCAGCTTTTTCCAGTTTCCTCAATAAGAAATTATGGTTGACCATATCGAATGCTTTGGTAATGTCAATAAATAAACCAGCCGTAAATTTCTTCCCATTAAGGTGTGACATTATTTGGGAGCAAAACTGTAAGAGCGCATCTTCCGTTGATTTGCCTCTTTGAAAACCAAATTGAACTGGATTGAAAAACTTAGTTTTCTCTAAAAAAAACTCACTATTCTATTCTTCATTAGTTTTTCAAAAATTTTACTAAAAACAGAAAGAAGTGAGATAGGCCTGTAGTTACTGATTACTGAAGCGGAACCTTTTTTGAGTAAGGGAATGACATCTGCACATTTAAGACCTTCAGGAAAGACACCTTCAAACACGCAACGATTAAAAACAATTGCCAAGACATCCACTATGAAACATGCAATTTTTTTAAGTACACAATTTGAAATACCATCAATTCCGCATGAAGTCGAATTAGGTAAAGTACCAATAACTTTCAAGATTTCAAGAGAAGTTATAGGCTGAAAAACAAAAGTACTACTATTTAACGGTTCAGCACGTCCACAAATGGAAGGACAAGTACAACAAATCAATTGAAATGGTCTTGGAATGCATGAGAATAATAAACCTTAGAGACTCGAACTGGTTTGATGAGCAAAACCAATGCTTTGAGCGTCGCAAAGAAATTCTTTACTTTACACTTCTTATTCTCTTGCGAAAACATTGTGCCTGGAAAATCCAAAAAAAGAATTACCAGTAAAAATCAAAAAAATCAAATTTTGTCAGGAAAACAAGTGCAAAACAATCACGAAATTGAACCAACTACGCCAGAGTGAGAGACACGGGGACCTCACTATAAACCAACACCCCAAGAGTACACTGGTGAATCCAATCTATGACTTCCGTCTATGTATTCAAATGAAATAATTTAGCAACCAAATTTGAAAGAACATCATGTCTTATGCATGATTCGAACGAGTTCGATCAAACTGGGACGTAGTAGTAAATCCCATTCGCCTGAAAAAGTGACATATTTTTTTACTCTGCATGCGATATCTATGTAACTTTATTATCTGTGGTAGTACACTGTTTTGACATACCATTTATAGCTTAGCCGTCATATCAATAAATTCCCCGCACTGATGATTTTTAGCTGACTTCGGTGCTTCAGCGTCTACCTCCGATGTCGGACGGAAGTGGCATATCGTTGGCCTAATAAGAAAACTTCGTAACTCCAGTTTTTAGTGAAAATGAGATTTTGATGCCATACCTGGTATCTGATAATAAAATGTAAATCAGCTAAAAATTTACTTTTTTAAGCCTCATAACTTCTCTCCAATCTAAGTCAACTAGGGAACTACAGAGAAAAAGCCGTAACTTCCAGGAAAATTATGGATTTTTCGCAAAATATTTTTCCTAATCAAAATAAACAATTAATGATTACTGCAACAAAAACAAATCAGTATAAATCCAAAAGGTAAGCTAAATAGGAAACCGCATCAAAATCGGTTAAGTGGTTCTTAAGTTCTAAACAGGCAGTCAAAAATAGAGAGAGACATATTTAATATAGATATAAAAGTATATAGTATATGTAGAAAAGAGATGGACTTATGCTCTGCATTTCGTGTCGCGAAATGATTATATGGATTGACATTATGTACGTTTAGGTTTTTTATTTCATCCATTGCTGATTCTAAATCTTAATCGTTTCGAGCCTATTTCCTTGTGTGACACATTCTTGCGAATGGACCGCAGTCAAATCGTCGACATTTTAAAGCCAGAATAATCTACAAAGATGCTTTCGTGTTTTTGATTGCGTGAAGTTAAAGAATTGCGTATTGAGGGAAGTTCTAAGAATCACACACGGGTAACCTACACGATATATCGGGGTTTTTGTGAATACATAATATGTAATGTATATTACCGTCATAGTCTCCTCAGAACCAAATATACCTAGGCAAGTTTTTGTCAAAAGCCAAAGACGAACTATCCGCTGACTTTCTCAATAATTTCGCACATTGCCTTGCTTAGCAAACCTATGAATCTACGATGGTATATTAATTTAATATCAATTTATACTTATGTATATAATGGGAGAATTTTTGAAAAAATTGTCTCAGTTACGAAAAATCCCTAGCCAAAGCTCGGTAATGCGTCATTAATAATTCATTACCAGTCTATTAAGAATGAAGAGCATAGCAAAAACATTATGGGTATGCACTTACATATCTTGTAAACATACTTCAATCATACCGAAATTAAAGCTATTCGATATACATACCTATCCCTAACTACATTATATCTTAACTATTATCATTATTCATTCAACCATTCGTGCGGGGCACAGCACGAGTGACAGCGAGCAGCTAGGCCAGGACCTGCATTCGGCTATTAGCACCAAAATATTATTATTATTATCATTTATGCATATTTCGAAATTCTAATACTTTTGACAAATTTAAAATGGAAAAGAGCTGTTCTTAAATATGCATTGCTCAATAGAGTTAAATGCAGATACTACTACTGCAGATCCTGATAGTGCTATAAGAATAATTCTATCTTACTACTGCAAATATAAGCTAAAAATTATCAAAACAATACATCATCGAAATATTTGTAAATTTCCCTACCATTTTAAAATCGTCTAATACCTGCTTATATCGAACGTACCGATATGTATCCAGTTTTTAGTTTTCTTTTATTAAAAGTTTCTCGTTGTCGTAAAGACATAAAAAGTAGAATTAGGAAAAATAGCTTTACTCCGAAGCGAGCAATTTATACGGTTCTCGAACAAAGCGGACGAAAGAAATATTGATGAAACATTCACTGATTTACTTCAAACGTCATATTGAAATTTTCATTCTAGCCTCAAAAATGGTATTTAACCTTTAACCTTAATTTGACGTAATATGCAAAAGGACTGCTTACTTAGGCTCGCTAAAAATCGAATAACGGTACATTAATTATTGGCGGACTTGCAAAAAATGGCTACTCCTCGGATATGGCTAAGTTAATTTTATTTAAAATTGATATCTAAGTCATTTTTGAAATATGTACATATGTATGCAAGTACATGTCATGACAATTTTTGTCATATTAAAAAAAAAAAATTTGCTTTTTAGCGCACTCTACGAAGAATATTTTAATTTTTCTTTTTTATTGATTTTGTCTAAATTTGAAATCTGAAAAATATAGAAACGAACAGCATATGTATGTGGAGCAAGTACATATGTACGTGCATCTCATTTGTGCCCTTTATTTTTTATGGCATAGGCAGGATTTCGAAAAAGGCTATTTTTTCAATTCTCCCTATTACCTAATGGTCAAATGAATAGATTATGTGGATTTCTTTAGTGTAATATATTATTCGTTATCATTAATTTTTTATTGCATTCGTCTTCAGATTTTATTTAACATGACATAGAAACCTAAAACAGATCATCACTGGGAAAATTTAAAGAAATAAATTTAAATAAGTGAAAATCGCAAATGCGAAAGTTTCGTTCGACCCAGTTGTTCACTTTATTTCTATTACATATGAAAACAACTTCAAAGACAACTTGAAAATATATCTGATACACTCCGTCTCACTTGATTACGAACAGGCAGTTTTTTGTTTTAATTTTACGATATTTTTCAAACCCTTCGCTAATCTGGGAAAAACCAATTACACAAGGAATGAAGGATATATTATGTTTATACTGTAAAAAAAATGGGATTAAGTTGATAAATGCAACTTTTATGACGCTTT
Source organism: Pocota personata (assembly GCA_963082735.1). NCBI lineage: Eukaryota > Metazoa > Arthropoda > Insecta > Diptera > Syrphidae > Pocota > Pocota personata. The sequence goes on from OY720429.1 coordinate 75,610,896, forward strand.
TTCGAAAAAGGGTCTTAAAATTTACATGTTTTTTTTGTCTCACTTGATTACGAACAGTAGCTAAATCTACCTGTTACCATGTTTTAAATCAAATAAAAGGATACTTGGAGTATTAAGGAGCTTAGTTCAAGAAATAACTTCATACAATCCACAACTATGGGTAAAGGAAAGACATTAACCAAGGAGGAAATAGGCCAAATTCGAACTTACCGGGAACAAGGAAAATCCATCCGTTTCATAGCCAGCAAGATTGGAAGAGGCGCCACTGTTGTACACAGCTTTATTAAGGACCCGGAGAAGTATGGAAAAAACCGCAAAGGAAGAGTCAGCAAAGCAACAACTTGTCAGGAAAGGCGGGCCATACTGAGAGTTGCTTCAAATTCAAGGCTCTCCGTAAATAAAATTAAGGCAGAAACTGGAGTTACAGCTAGCAGATCGACTGTTCATCGCGTGATACAGAAGGCCAGCCATATTCGCCATGAAAAAATGAAGAGGAAACCACCATTGAATGCGGTACGTAAAATCCAGCGGCCTGATTTTGCAACAAGTCACATCAGGTGGAATCGAGAGTGGCATACCGTCGTCTTTTCTGATGAAAAAAAATTTAATTTGGACGGACCTGATGGATACAGATGTTATTTCCATGATTTGAGAAAAGAAGAAATACATCTTCAAAGGCGGCACAGCAAAGGAGGTGGTGTAATGGTATGGGGAGCAATAAGCTATTACGGGACTGTGGAGCTGGATTTCCAAAGCTCCAAAATGACGGCAATCACTTACAAATCGATACTGGAAATAGCTTTTCCACAGTTTTCGGAGATATTTGGTGGACAGCGATGGACTTTCCAACAAGATAATGCACCGATACATACCGCATGGACAATATGATGAAACGGAAGAGATTATTGAAGCCATAAAATGAGCCTGGTCCGAAATTCCGATAGATTATTTGACAGCACTCTATGAATCTCTACACAGCAGGCTACTTGAAGTGATTCAGCGATCAGGAGGTAGTACCCATTACTAAAAACTATTGCTACTCTTTGAATAAAACCAACATTTATTTATACAAACAAATTTTGTATTGTTTTTTTACCTTTTAAGCTTCTAAAAGGTAGATTTAGCTACTGTTCGTAATCAAGTGAGACAAAAAAAACATGTAAATTTTATATTTAAATTTTATATTTATTATGTTATAATTAGAATAACATGATGGATTGCTACAAATTCAATTTTATGTTAAAATGGCTTAAGTTCTGAGACATAGTAGCAGGCAACTTGGCCAAACGAATTTTATAATTCGCTACAGTTTACTGAATTTGCATACTATTTATATAAATTCAACAGGACAATGAGTTTATTGACAAAATGGCATTCTTAACTCCAATCAGCCAAAATAGTGACTCGGACCTCTTTAACATGGAGCGATTCATTTATATAATAGCAAAAATGGTAAGATATGACCTTACATTTTTTAATATTCAAATCCATATATCCTGTGCACCAAGCGCAAACATTATTCAAGTCGCCCTGAAGTAGAGAATGTTGAGTGGGATCCTTAAATGAAAATAAATTTTTCGCATCATTAGCATGTAGCAGAGTTTTTCAACGATTAAGGATTAATATGGCTTTCCTGGGGATCGCCCGAATTTAACAGACTTGGATTAGATGTGATATATACAAATAAGACAAACTGAGTTCTATCACAAAGGTATGAATGAAACTACTTATTACTAATAATAAAAGTCAACAAAATATAATTTTCATATGAGAATTACGTGATCAACTTTATTTAAAACTTTGTAAAAATCAGTTTGTAAAAATTTAACTGATCTCAAGTAAGTTCGCATTAGTTGATCTTTGTCTAACGAAGCCATGCTGATTATCTGTTATAGTAGAATTCCAGCAGAAGTCAATATGCTTACAAATAATATTCTCAAACAGTTAAGGTACGAGGGGCTGATAATTTAGCGGCCTGAGATACTCAACAACGAGTCATCTTCTTATTAGTCATTAATCTCATTTTGTTATTATCTGTGCCAGGATAAACATCACCATGTTAGCCGAAATCGGAAATTCTCGCAATTTTGAGCACCGCGCCGTGATAAAGTACCTCGTGAAAAAAGGAAAATCACCTAAAGAAATTTTAGAAGACATGTCATCTACTCTTCAGTATTCTGGACTTCGTATACCATGGTCAAAAAATGGGCTCGCTTATTTTAACAAGGGCGAGAGAGCTGTGAAGACGCGCCCAGGGCGTCCTGTGTCAGTGGTCACTGAAGAAAGCGTCGGAAAAGTTGAAAAATTAGTTCTGGTTGACAGAAGAATAAAAATGTGGCAGACAGCTCACGAGTTGCATAAAGAACAGATTATAGAAATTTTGCACGAGCATTTAAACGTGAAAAAAAATGTGCGCGCTGGGTACTGAAAATGCTCACGCCGTTCGACAAGCAACAACGACAGATTTGCAAAGATTTTTTGGAGTTAGCTGGGGACGAAATTTGCAACCGAGTCGTAACTGTAGATGAGACTTGGGTTCGCCAATACGATCCGGAGTCCAAGCAAGAATCTATGCAGTGGATTGAAAGGGGCGCCGAAGAAATTCGAGGTGGGAAAATCGGCTTCGAAGCTTATGGCAACTGTTTTTGGGGACAGCGAAAGTGTTTTGATGATTGATGAAGGGGAATGAATGGTCAATATTATGCAAATTTATTGATTCAGGCACGTGAAGCAGTCGATCGGAAGCGACATGGGAAACTCAGGCACGGAGTGTTGTTTTTGCCTGTTCACACGGCGCGGGTTTCGAGACAGCCCTTAAAAGACACAGTTTTTTCAACGGTAGACCACCCACCCTACAATTAGAAAAAGGAGTTACGAGGTCGGAGATTTGCAGATGAGAACGAGTTCATGGCGGCCGTAGAAAGTCATTTTGAAAGCAAAGAAAAATAATATTTTTTCGGTTGTAATAAGGCACTGTATATATGAAATTGTGGTGGGTACCAGGTCATGTAGGCGTTGACAGCAATGAAACTGCAGATTTGCTAGCCAGAAAAGGTTCCTCTGAGTTGTTCATTGGACCTGAACCTTTTTTGCGAAATATCTGAATTTGCATTCAAACTAACCCTAAACAATTGGGAACGCAACATGTGCATTTCCCACTGGCATAACTCCCAGGGCCTCAGACAAGCTAAAAGAGCTGACCAACCCTTCCAAAAAAGGCAGCTGATATCCTAAAATATAGCGGGAATGACATAAGAAGGCTTGTGAACTTCCTTACTGGTCACTGCCAATTACTCTACCACCTAAATAAAATAAGAATTTCAGAGGATATTACCTGCCGCCTCTGCCTAGAAGAGGACGAAACTACAGAACACAATTATATGAGTGTCCATCTCTGTGCAGAAGTAGGAGAAGCTCCTTTCTTAAGGAGATAATATCTCCATTAGACCTAAGGAATTCCTTCGCGGCCGTAATTATAGCTTTCATAAAGAAAGTTGAAGTACTGCTGCCCTAGTGGTTTCTGACACAATAGATCTCTCTGGTCGCAGTGCCTACACGCCATTTGGGCGTGGCCACACTCCTGTAAAAAAAAAGATACTGTATGCCCGATGTGAGAAATGCATTTCACTCGAGGGAGGTTATATTGAGAAATAAAATGTTTTAATCGGGCCTCTTCTTTCACTTAATGGCTTAGGTCACGAGCTTATCAGCCGCCTCTGGTACGCACGAAAGTTTGGCTATACATCTACAGTTACTAAAGTCTCATGTTGCCAGATTTAAGCAGTAAATATATTACAAAGATTTCCAAATAGAGAGAGAAAGGCATAGATTCGAAGTGAGAGATTAAATTTTTTTAGCAAAGGAGGAATCAGAAAATGTTTATATTTTTTCAAAATACAGGAAGGAATTTTATCAGGATTATAGAAGGAATCATCGAGATCAAAAATGAAGTTTGAAGTACATCGCTAATCGTTAGAAAAATATAAATAAATATTTTGGCGCTAACAGCCCATACAAGGCCTGGCCTAGTTTCTCGCGACCACTAGTGTTGTGCGCTGCATGAATAATTGGAACCTACAGTGTTATGCAGTTTCTGCAGGGCAAGATTTTTTTTTTCGAGAGGAGCTTCCTTCTCATGACAATTTTATTCTCGGATGTTTGTAAGACATTCGTGACAAGTGGGACCGTGAGAAAACTTTTTCCTTGTATGTGTTTTCTGGGTTTCGAGCCTTGAATCACCCGCCTCAGTGCGCGCACTTAGAGCCAAAATTTGTACCTATGCCCTTGCAAAAAAAAAAAAGAAAACTAAATATACTACGACGAATCTGGTCAAAATTTTTTTGATTAGGAGGCCACCTAGTCCTCTTATGAATACTGAGGTGTTGCAATAGGGTTTAAACCACAGATTTAATATTATAGACTAAATACGATTAATATATATTAGGTATTAAAATTATTTAAAACAAATTTAAGAACAAAGCAAAACTTAAAGATATTTTTTTTCATTTACAGACTATTTTCTGGATTAGTTCCAAGAGTTATGTGGATCACAATGGGCGGTGCAGTATTTTTTGGCTTCTATGATTTGACATCAAGATTGCTTAAGACTCACGATCCATAAATATAGTTCGACAATTTTGTTGGTATAAATTTACACACGTACATAATTAATTGTATCTTTGGCACATGATTAAAATAAATGAACTACTTCTCTCTGGTTTTAAAATATTACAATATAATGATACCTGCTTATAGATTGATTAAATTTTACGTATACAGTTCTCTTCTGTTCGCAATTCCGCTTTGGTATTTATCGTAACGCTGTTGAATTGAAAAGACAAATTAGAAAGGTAATAGGCAACTTAATGGTTTATACATTATCTATTTGCAATTTTCCAGATAGTAAACACTCAGTTGGATCATCGTTACCCTCTATATCGCAAGTACCATTTTGACACCACTTAGGTGCTTGAACTTGTTTGTAGATCTTTACTAGTTTTCGCCGGTTTCGTGCCATTAAATAAACCTAAAAAGAAACTATTATTAATGGTATCATCAACGATTTTAGACACGAATGCAGTTTAGCTCGCAAGCTTATTTTTTTGATGCCATTCGATTTGCGCTGATTTCGAAACTGTAATAAGAGAAGTCGGATCTTCCGTTCAGGAGTTATAGCGAATTTAATATAAATTTCGATGCAAAATGTATGGCGTACAATAGTCGCTCGAGCGAGCAATTCACCTGGGTGCTATTGCAATATTATCCGTAAAATGAAAAAATAATAGGCAAAAATGTCATAATCATATGTAAACCATACATTTTTCTCTAAAATGGTAAACTTCAAGCCTCTATGACTCTTGAAAGGAAAGAGCTCCATGTTTTTTTTATTAATTTTCAAATCGGCACAATGAAAAGCATCAAATGGCATCTAAAAATCACTAAACTGCATTCGTGTCAACATTTTATTTAATCCACTTGCCAGTGCAGATAACGCCATAGTGCCTAATAAAACGGCCAGAGGCACGAATATAAATCGCAGGCTACCGTCTCCGCCCTCTACGAATGCAACCAGTTTCGTAGTTTGATTTCCTATTATAAGTGTCTCAGTTACATTGGTTGCATTAATAGTGCTCATTTTCTCAATATCGTATTAAAACAAGTTTTTTTTTTATTTATTATTCTTTCGTGCAGTGTTTACTTTTCCCGAATGTTGCAAAATTAAATTATTCATTTGACAGCCGATTGTAAACATTGCGGAAATAAGTTTGTTCGATGTGTATTGCGGTATAATTATAACAGAAGTGTCAAAACAGTTCACCATTCCTTCCAGAACGCATTGGTGAAAGAGCGGAATAGCTACAATTCTGTAAACGAGGAAAATCATATCCAAGATTTAAATTTTATAAATTAATACTTATTTTATAATAGTTTAAAAAGGCCGGCGGAGGTAATACTTTAAGCGCAGACGATTCTCATTTGTTAATCAATTATTTTCGAATGTTGAAGTTGACATTCGACGCTTAGTAAAAAAAAGGAGAAAAGAGATAGTAATACAGTAATCTGTCATTATTAAGAAAGACGTATGTATATTTGTATTTAGTTCAAGTTATTTATTAATAAAATAAATAAATTCATGAAAGTGTAATTTATAAGATAAACGCCGTATAGAATGCTTCCGACCTAATCCGTTCCAGTGGTTCCGAAAAGTTGAAAATTTGGCTTGGCAGAAAACTGTATTTGTAATGCTATAACAAACTAAGTCCGGTTAAGTTCACACAAAAAACAAACACCATCTTCGGTAGTACATTGTTTGTTTGCTTGTGTACATAATACGTGTAATAAATGTGCAAAAACATTTGAATATAGTTGGTCCAATTATTTTTTAATTTCCACATATAATTTTGCCGTTTTTCGCTTATTTTAAAATAAAAAGTATTTAATAAAGCCTGCAGAGTGCATAAAAACACGAATTTAATAGGAAACGAGTAGAAATAAAATGAGAAATCATTAAATGTCGTGACCGGCGAGATTTAGAATGGGAGATATTTTAGAATGGAGTGATGTAGCACTATACACACATTCGCTGTATTCATCTAATGGAGGTGATGACTGATGCTAAAATCTTAGTGTGAAAGCTCTTGCTGTTGTTAAACTGGTGTGAAACTTATGTAAGAACACTATAGTTCAACGAGCTAATAATTCGGGTTGAAGTGGGTGCCAGCTAAAAGCCAACACACTTAGACCAATGATAGGTCTATTGCGATACCACATGGATCTTAGGTGAACAATTTCCCTTACCTGCACGTTGAACCAATTGGAGCTTCTTTTGAAGAGGTTGGAGGCTTCTAACGTCTGCATTAATCAGATTGCTTAAGCCACTGAAGCAGAAGGCTCCTAAGCGAAGTTTTCTGAAGCTAGGCAGGGACAAAGAAGGTGAAGAATTGTTTCCTACAGCGTGCAGCTTTATCTTTTTATTTTATCTGGTAGAATGGATATCGTTGTTCCACTTCTCTCAAATTCATCGGCCTTACAATTTCCTGGAATGTCCCTATGCCCTGGCACCCAAAAAATGTGAATTTTGAAGTGATCTACCATTTCTATAAGAGACCATCGGCAATCTAGAGCTGTTACTGGGTTTGGAGAAAATAATTCCTAGGACTTGATTGCTGCTTGGCTGTCAGAAAGATGCGGATATCTACTACTGATATCACGTTTTTCTTTAATCAGGATAAGACTATTTGCCATTATTTCAGCCTGGAACACGCTACAATGATTTGGGAGATAGAAGGAAAGGATAAGTTTAAGCCTATCATAGAAGACGCCTCCACCTACCCTGTCGTTAGTTATTGAACCGTCGATACAGAAATGTAACAACTTATTTTCTAAAAATACATTTTCCTCCTAGAATGACCTGGAAATGATGGCGACTTGGAAGTTTCTGTCAAAATTTAACTTGGGTATGGTATAGTTAATGTTTTCAGGAAAGTTTTTATAGTTTCTCAAAATTGAGGCGTGGCCAAATGCTTTAATGGACCACTGTGAAGTGACTTTAAGGCGAATAGCTTCACACGCTGCCATTTGCCTATCATAGATAACGAGGGATGTCAGATGAAAGAGAATATCTACGGCTACAGAAGGTTTCGTGCGGACTGTTTCGCTTATGCATAAACAAGCTGATCGTTGGACTTTGCTTAGTTTTGTATGGTTTGTGGCCTTATCTAAGGCAATCACCCCGTATGTGAGGATCGGTCTAATGACCGAGATGTAGAGCCAGTGAAGTATTCTGGGTTGTAAACCCAATTTATTCCCAATAGCTTTTTTGCAAAAGAAAAGTCCTAACGTGGCTTTCTTTACTCTTTCTTGTATGTTAGGACGAGTAGGCGCTTCAGATGCAGGACAATCACATAGGAAGTGTTCCTCAGTGTCATTGCCCTTTCCACAGGATTCGCAGACAGGGGTAGCGCTCAAACCTAGCACATGGAGGTGCTTGGCAACGGCGAAGTGGTAAGAACGCCAGTAAGTTGTCTGCAGTCTTTTCTGCAAGAATGCAGCAGATTTCTTACAGACGACGAGAACCATTCGTTTAGTCTGCCTGCATCCTGGAGAGTCATGCGTAGACGCAGATACATCGCCCCTTCCACCTGTTACTTACAATATAATCCGTAGCCATTAGGATAACATATGTTTCAGCTTGGAAGACAGACGTATGTTTCTCCAATGAAAAGTGAAGCCTAATGTAGTCGCATTCCACGAATACACCAGCACAAGATCCCTGCCCAGTTTTGGAACCGTCCTTGAAAATACGACTAGATTCCTTTCTTGACTCAGAGTCTGGCCAAAGCCAACCCTGAACACGAGAAATGTCGACTTCAAATTTGCACCGCAGCCAGCCATAATTCGAGTGTCATTGCATCAGACGGCATATCTTTGAGACAGGGGTCGTAGGATAACCGGCACGCAATGTCATCAAAACTCCAGTACGAGTCGTGCCAGAAACCACTTCTTTTTAAACGGAAGATGGCTCTGAGTGTACGCACCATGATATAAATATAAAGGGGGGCGAGGTTTATTAAAGCGTCCAGATCAGAGCCAGGCGTACTGGGAAAGTTCCAAAGCAGCCGAGACAGACCGTTCTTTGGAGCTTGGCGAAAGCAGCAGTAACGTATTTACGTGAAAGCTTATTCCACCAAACAACTGACGCTTATGAGAGGAAAGGTCTTATCATTTCCGTGTAGATCCAAAGGACTTTCCTTGGCGACAAGTCCCATGTCTTGCCGAAAACACCTTTTCATTGCCGAAAGACTGACAGAGCTTTGGAAGTCTTCAGCTCGACATGTTTCGTCCATAGAAGTTTGCTATCTAAGATTACTCTTAAATATTCAGCTTCATTATAGTGTTGGATAGTGACGCCTTTCAGTACTGGCTGGGTCAGATCAATCAGTTTCCTTCTTCTCGTAAAGAGAACCACCTCGGTTTTGCGAGGATTAACTGAAAGCCCATTCCTAGCGCACCAATCGTCGGTTGCGTCTAGAACCATCTGCACCTTAGAGCAGACAGTCGGTAGGCACGATCCGACAGACAGAACGGCAACATCATCTACATATACTTGAGCGTAGACGTTAGAACTATTGAGTGTGTTTAACAGAGAGTCAACCAGCATGCACCAAAGCAGTGGAGGCAGAACACCGCCTTGTGGGCAGCCCCTGTTTACACCTGCCATAACACACCGCCCACAATCAGCATCTACAATCAATGTTCTGTTCATCAGCACTGCTTTGATCCGCAACACTAATGATTCTCCTACACCGTGATTTCTGGCGGAGCTACACATGTTGTCAAAAGACGCATTGTTAAAGGCACCCTCAATGTCTATGAAAATGCCTATCGCGTACTCTTTCCTGTCAGGCGCACAGTCTATTCCGCTGACCAGATTTTGAAGAGCAGTCTCGCAAAATTTTCCGCGTTGATAGAAATGTTGCATCTCTGAAAGAGGATGTACCCTCAAAGCAAATTTGCGCACTTGTATCTCAACCAACCAATGTTAGTTGGGAGCCAACATAGCTAAAGGTAAGATCAGACGATTGTATGAACTCCAGAAGACGATCTCCCCGTGCACTGCCCTTGGTGATGGGGGTAGTACCGAGTCATAGGGGAAGTAAGCAGACGCAACGACGTAGGTTTTCCATTTACCGTCCGTTTTGTAGCTTATAGCTGCAGTGACTAAGTCCTGGCAACAAAACTGTACAAGCTTAGTTTCTGAAAGAGAATTTGATACAATAAGACAAGATCTTTCGGACCGCTCTTCATGCCAGGCCACAAATGTGCTTGTTCCACGTCCATGGCTCGTGGATAGATATTATGTGGGGTTTTGTTCTACTAGCTGCAAGTCTGCTACTGATGAGAGCGGTGGCAACCTTGCAGTGTTGTAGGTTGATCTGATTAAATATCATTAAATACTAGTGTTTTTTTTCGACGATTGTTCGCATTACTTGGTAGCGGAACTGAATCCTACCAAGATGCAAATACGGCCGCATTGCGTACCTAGACTTAATGGCCTCGGCAGAACCCTTGTACAAACTCACAACCACAGTAGAACCATCTTTATTTTGACGATTCTTTCTTTCCCTGTGTATATGAACAGTCCACTTGGTCGTCTCGAGTCCAGGATTTTGTGTACGCAGGTGCGCTAGTACATCCGCCATTTTCCCAAGTTTCGCCGGGATCCATCAGACGGCGCGCGTCTGTTTTGTTGTCCTGAAGAGATCAAAAGTAGCGGTCTCCAGGTGGGCGGGATTTTCGGCACCGAAATGCTAATTCATTCAGAGTTTTGCTGTGAAGAACACTTCACCATAAAAGTTCTGCTTTTTAACCCACAGCCCTCTACCTGAATGAAGGCATTAGTTGCTTGGGCTAGCTCTAACAGATGAACTTCGCAGTGTTTGCGCTCCGCGTCGGTCATGCTGTTGTCATTGGCAGCCTTCCTGATTCGGACAGGTAAAGAGGAGATAACAACTTTCTTGTAAGAGACCTGCGTTTTTCGCTCCCTAACCACCGGGTTTTTCTAGATTTGTCGGCGACAGCTATCTTCCGTCTACTGGAAAAACAACTGGTTATATCATCGGTATCATTCGGAATTTGTGCGCGGGTAACCCTACCGATAGGAGGGGTCAAGTCAGTGGATTTCCCTGCGACATTCAGTTTCTGTCCACCGGTACTACCGCTCAGTTTCCTATCCAAAATAAGACCCAGATATTTTGATTCGTTAGAAAAAGTTAAGCTTATTTCATTAAGGGGCGGAAGATCAATGATTGAAATTTTATATTTCCTGGAGAAGAGAACTATTTCAGTTTTGTGGGGACTTACACCTAAATCACACCGAGCTGCCCATCTACAATAGAAAGATATTTAAAGCGTTTTGTATTAGTTCCTTTAAGGATAATTCAACTAGTAAGCAGTAAATTGATCAACTCGCCAAGTGAGCTATCCACCTTCAGATTTGACAGTGCATTTGTTATTTTTTTTTTTTATAATTCGCGCGCTAAAAGGAATATGAATACCTTTATACTGTTACAGGGCATGAGCTTTTAGGAAAAAGGGGAAGAGGAACAGAGGAGAAGCCTGTGCACGTTGTCTTTAAATGTTTGAAGGTAGTAGTGATGGGCAAATACAGAGCTTGGTAGATCATTCCACATTCGTGCCGTTCGGCTTATAAACGAATCCCTATATTTGACAGTACGACCGAAGTTAGGCTTTAGGGTAAACTGATGTGCATTCGAAGTATGTTGTGTATTGTGGGTGAAATTTTGAATGGGAGGAATTCAACTGGCTATTTCGCTAGAGCATTTTTTTGTAGAAAAAACGATAAAACAGAAAGAGACATGAGACATTTTTCCGACGTTCAAGTGAATGTATAGCATTCACAATGTCTCTATCACCTATAAGTTTTAACGTGCGATTTTGTACTCTTTCAAGAATGTGCAGAACGGTCTTGGGTGCACCAGAGCAGATGTGGTCGTTATATTCCAGCTTAGGGCGGATGAATGCCTTATAAATTGAGGCCAGATCAGACGGGGTAAAATATTTCTTGCACCGTTTAAGGAATCCTAAACATTTTGCAGCATTTTTGGCGACCTCGAATATGTGTTATTAATACACATGCCGAGAATGGCAAGTCTTTCTGTTTCAATGATGCAAGTACCAACCATGGATAATGGTTGAGGGTTTTGGCTTCGCTTGAGAGACAGAAGACAGCATTGAGTTTTGGAAGCATTAAATTCCACTCTGTTGGTAGAACCCCATTTGATTATACTGTCCAGGTCAGAATTTAATGTGTTTAACATATGTTGCCGTTCCCCTTCTACGGCCGAAGAGCAAGGACGTGAGTTAGGGAACGAATATGAAAAATTAAGGAGACTGTCATCAGCGCTGATGTATTGGCGTTGTTAAAAGCGCCCTTTACTCGTTATGGTGCAGGGAATACTCTATTTTACTTAATGCTGTATCCACTAATTTACGAGTACCGTTGCAGTATGTATGTTGAGTCGCAGGCAGTAGTTGTGTGTCGATATTGCCACGTAAGTGGATATCAGTTAGTCATTTCAGTGCTTTTAGAAGTAATGATGATAGACTAAAAAATTTGAGATGTTTTGAATTCACATAAGAACATTTACCAGCCGTGGTTATGAAAAATAGCCGAATACGAGGGTTCCGTTTTGGATTTCCTCATTTTTAGCAGAAAGTACATATATATATTTTTTTTTTCTTTTTCCATCACAGAGCATAGAGAACACTATGTTCTCTCAATGCATATTCTCAGTATCGCTTTACACAACTGTTTTTTGTTGCGCGACTAAGGATCATCTACCGATTTTAAATCTCATAGAGTACTTCAAATAAACAATAATGTTATTAGTCTAAAATCAATGAATAAACACAATTCTTAGATTCAACTCGAGATGAGCTAAAATCGATTTCGCTGCAAAGATCATTAAACGTGCATATGCACCTAGTTATAGGTTCATTGCTACCATAATTGGTTCTATGCATTCTATCAAAAAGCAAATTTCTCATCCGCAGAATTAACATAATAATTAATTAAATCGCGGATAAAAATGACAGCAGTTGTCTTACGCCTGAAACTTAACGTTCGCAGGCCAATAAATTTGCATCTTTCGTCATAATTAGGAAGTTCATCAAACATATTTAATTTACGGATAGCGTACCTCGTGAAATTCTTTTGAACTCTTTCGAACCTACGTTCTTGAAACCAATACGGGGAATCCCAAATGATGGAGGAATATTCTAAATAAGATCTGACCAACGAGCAGTAGATAGATTTAAAACTATAGACATCTCGGAAGTCTTTGCTATTTCATTTAAGAAATCCTAACATAGAGTTAGACTTAGCAATGGTGTAATCATAATGCATTGAGAAATTCAATTTTGTGTCAAATACCACCCCGAAATCTTTCACTTCATCAAGGCGAATAAGTTTAAGATCATTAATAAAATAATCATGAAAAAGCCGCGTTATAATTCGGTGCGCTGTAAAAATCTTACATTTAGAAGTATTAAGCTCTAATGCATTGCGTTTACACCATATCGAAGGTATATTGATATCTGACTGAAATCGAATGCATTCAGCTGTATTATTTATCCGTGCAAATAATTTTAAATCCTCCGCGAAAGTTAAAACCTCACAGAAATTGAATATTTCGTGAACATCATTTAAAAACAAAATAAATAGCAAAGGGCTCAGATGACTTCCTTCTGGGACGCCAGAAGTTACTTTTATTACCCGAGATGTAAAACTATCAACTTTTACCAATTGCCTTCTATCACTTAAATAATTGGAAAACCACCTTAGCATTGAAGAGTGAAAAGAGTGATGTACTCTATCAAAAGCTTTTGTAAAATCTGTGTGGGATGGATGACCTCAATCATCGCGTAAGCGTAGGGTGGATTAAGTGGCGGGAAAACTCCGCTATCTTCTGTGATCGAAAAACGCCCCCTAAGCTGAAAGGAAGGCTCTACACCGCAGTTGTACGTCCGGCGCTCATATACGGTTCACAATGCTTGACAATATACAAATAGTATGAGGGCAAATTAAAGGCAGCTGAGATGAAGATGCTTCGCAAGACAGCAGGAATAACGAAGCTTGATAGAATAAGAAGATCAAAGATTCGAGAAAGTCTTCATGTAAAAAAACCCATCACAAGCAAGATAGAGTACGACCGGCCCAGTTGGTATTGTCATGTTCAAAGGAGAGATCCTTCGAACCCTGTCAAAAAGGCAATATCAATCAACGTTCCTATACAATCGCGCAAAAAAGGCAGACCAAAAAACAACTGGATCACACAAATGAAAAAACACCAGCATTCGATTGGCCTCAGTCACGAAGTGATCCGAAACCGGGAAGTCTGCCGGTACTTTCTGAGGTCAAACCGGCAAACCCCACAGGCGGACCAGTAGGGATGCAGTAAAGTGGGATGGTTGTGATCCTTGTACTCCGGATCATAACTTCGCCGTAAGAAGAAGAAGAAGCGTATCTCGTGAAATTCTTTTGAACTCTTTCGAACCTAAATTCTTGAACACCATACGGGGAATTCCAAATGATGGAAAAATATTCTAAATAAGGTCTGACCAACGAGCAGTAGATAGATTTAAGACTATAGACATCTCGCAAGTCTGCTATTTCGTTTAAGAAATGCTAACAGAGTTAGACTTAGCAATGCTGTAATCATAATGCAATGAGAAATTCAATTTAGTGTCAAATACAACCCCGCAATCTTTGACTTCATCAAGGCGAAGAAGTTTAAGATCATTAATAAAATAACCCTTAAAAAGTGGCATTATAATACGGTGCCCTGTAAAACTCTTACATTTGGAAGTATTAATCTCCAATGCATTGTGTTTACGCCATACCGACAACCTGTTGATATCCGACTGAAATCCGTGCAAATAATAATTTTGTTTTTCTTCTCCATTGCTTGTTGTCAACTAATTCTCTATCTGTCTACAACATAAATGTCAAAGCACAATAATATTTGACGCCATTTGCAAAAATTATGGCACATTCACATTATGGCACTAGTTTTGCCCCACCTCGTACATATGTCCGCTTATTCAAACCATCAACTGCTTCTCTCGTGGCACTCATTTTGGAAGAGATTTGCGTGGTGGTTCTTCACAAACTGCGAACATGTGCTGTGTCCATTCCCGCGCTTTTACCGTTTCTCAAGAGAAATCATTGGCACTGTTTACCTTTTTTCTGAATCCTTATTTGACCACATCAGCGTTTACTGCCACTTCTTGTTCTCGCAATTTGAAAAGTTTCGTAAATGACAATGACTCAATGACTCAATTCACTTTCGCAGACACAGGTAGATACTCTCTTTCGAAGCAATCCTTGCATATTGTCGTCAACCTTCCACACGTAATGCCACAAATAAAACACCTCAATTCGTCCAATTTGTTGGGTTGGATTTAGGAGAGAGAGTTTATTTTCTAAGAACGTATTAGTCGGTATAATGTTAAATAAATATCTTAATAAAATCACTTACTTGCTGGCACCTGGTTCACGACTTCATTCGGGGTTGGTTTACGATGGAATGCACGTTTATTCAAAAGGGTTGAAAACCTTAAACTGACAGCCAAAAGGATCTGTCCGCGAAGTCGATCGTGAATCAGCGTCTTAGGCAAGCGTTACATTGGCAAAGTACATGGAACTTTGCGACATCCCACCCCCCGTGAGGCGCCCGAGTCCTGACGAGAAGTCTCACTCACATCTAAGATAGCGAGTTTCACTGCAGGCCTCCGGATGATTCCTGTCGCTGTTTTCACTTCTGCCGAACGAACCTGACGACTCTGCCTCTTGGCCATCGGCTCCGTGGCATGTCGACATCGCATATGAGAACGATATCACCAATCTTCAACGGCGGGACCTTCTCGAACCATCGGCATCTCTTGGTGAGAACAGGAAGGTACTCCCTCGTCCATCTCCTCCAAAATCGGTCCTTAAGCTGTTGGCTAATCCTCCATTGCTTCCGAAGACACAGAACCCTATCACTGATCGGTCCTGGTGTCTGAGTTGAACTGGTAGATCCGAGGATGAAATGATTCGGAGTGAGATGTTCCTCGTCCTCAGCTGAGATGGGTAGGTATGTCAACGACCGGCTGTTGATAATATTCTCTGCTTCTATTAACGCACTCTGCAGAGTCTCTAATCTCGGTGCGACTTCGGACAAAGTTCGTGACAGCACCCGCTTGATGGATTGCACCAGTCGTTCCCAGCATCCTCCTGCATGTGGGTTTGCAGGGCAATTGAACACCCTTCGATGCCTTTGCTGGCGAATTCTGCTTTCATTACCTCATTGTCGAATATGCTGCTGTTGCTTAGTTCATTCTTGACGCATATGAAATTGGTCCCATTATCGCTCCCTATGCGTACCGGCACTCCTCTTCGATTGACGAAGTTTCACACGCATAAAATGCACGCATCAGTTGATAAGTCCGCTGCGACTTCAAGATGTACGGCTCGTATAGTCAGGCATGTGAAGAGCGTGATCCACCTTTTCTCTCTTCGGCGGCCGACGGTTATGACGACGGGTCCAAAGTAGTCGGGGCCAGTAAACGTGAATGATCTGACGTTCGGCGTAAGGCGATCCTCCGATAGCTGTCCCATCAACGGCGGTAATGGCTTGGCACATCGGATGCGGCATTGTTGGCATTCGTTCTTCACCATCTTTACAGCGTCAGGCAGACCGACTATCCAGAAACTCTGTCTGATCTCATTGACCACTGTATCATCTCCCTGGTGGCCCAAGCGGCTGTGAAATTGATCTATCAGTAGTCTCGTCACTCTGTGGGACTTCGGCAGTATAATAGGACGTCTTGTGGAAAACGGCACTGTCGTATCAGCATCAATCCAGCCCATAATGCGAAGGATTCCAGATTCGTCGAGATATGGTGTAAGTTGGTAGATTTTACTGTTCTTCTCAACGAGTAAGTTGCGTCGCAGCCTGTGTATATCAGAACCGTAGGCCTCTCTTTGTATCTGACGCACTATCAGACGCTCAGCGCTGACAAGCTCCGAAACGCTTAATTCTCCTGGCTCAATCTGCGTACCCCTGCATGTAGCTAGAAAGCGGAGCACCCATGCCATCGTCCTCTGCAGCTTCAGGTACGTCGAAAATCTAGACTCGTCGAAACAGGCATTCTCGGCTGGGGTCACGTTCAGTATGTGCTTGGGACGCAGCTCATCTTGGTTTTCGTAAGCGGCAAGGTCATCTGGCAGTTGAGGCCATTCTACTTCCGGCAACTTGAGAAAGGCAGGCCCATTTATCCACTTGTTGTCTAACTGAAACTCCGGAGGATGGCGTGCTCGAGTACCATCGTCGGCTGGATTCATCTTGGAGGGTACCCATCTCCATTGCTTTATCTGGGTGCTGTCTAAGACCTCGGCAATCCGAAAGGTCACAAATTCCTTGTGGCGGCGAGGGTCGGATCGAAGCCAGTGCAACACCGTTTTTGAGTCGCTCCAAAATACGTGCTCGGGGATCGACAAATCGTGATGTTCCATGACGGCATTGCTAAGCCTCGTGCCCAGAACGGCGGCGGTAAGCTCTAGGCGTGGTATGGAAAGAAGTTTCTTTGGACTGGCTCTTGTCTTCCCATACACGAACGACACGTGGAATTCTCCGTTGAACTCGACCCTGAAATAGCTCACTGCGCTGAACGCATCTTCGCTTGCATCTACGAAGGTGTGAAGGCTCACTCGATCTGCTTTCTATAGATGGAGGTGGTGGCATCTTGGGACAGTCAGACGCGTCAAGATCGGCAATTCCATTTTCCACTCAGTCCACTGAGCAAAGACTTCATCTGGGATCGTCCCGTCCGATGCGGTGATGCCAGATCGATCGTAACAAGAGTTTTAGATGAAGCGAGAAATTTGCGATCATCCCAAACGGATCGAAAATAGATCTCGTTAGACTCAGGAACTCTCGTTTGATCGGTCGTCGGCTGTCCTTAATGATGTCTTGGCTCACACGTGCAAAGTTAAGATGGAAAACGAAGACGTCCCTCTGGGTATCCGAATACAAGCCGACGACCTTTTCCGTCGCTGAATCCATATTCAAGTCGATTGCATGGCTGGAAGATCCCTCTTGATGATTGACAATTTCTTGAATTAGCTCATCCGCATTGGAGGCGAAGTTTCGCAACTCAAAACCACCACTCTTATGGATAGCGACAAAGGCTTTTGTCACCTTAATGGCTTCGTCGATGTTCTCAAAGCTGTCGACATAATCATCGACATAGTGATTCGACGGCTCTGGAGTTTTCCGTTGAGAATCTTGAAGCGTTGAGGTTCTTCACGAAGTTGGCGGAACACGGCGAACAGCTAGCACCAAAGGTCATGGCTTCCATCGCGTAGACGTCTATTGGCATATCTCTGTTATGTCTCCACAGAAAGCGTTGAGAGTCCTGGTCTTCTTTCCGGATAAGTATTTGGAGAAACATCTCTTTTATGTCCCCGATGACTGCTATTGGCCGCATACGAAAGTTGGGCAAGACGGCGACTAGTGGCCTGTAGTCGTCGGGCCCTTTTAATAAAAGAGAGTTTAGAGACACACCACTTACCGCTGCTGCTGCGTCGAATACTAGCCGGAGCTTTCCGGGTTTGCTGGGATTCTGTACTCCAAAGTGGGGGAGGTACCACGTCCTGGGACCTTTCATTTCAGCTTCAGTGCGTGTTAGTTTTCTGGCATACCCCTTGTTGACATAACTCGTCACGATGTTTTTGTATTTGATGGAAAAATCAGGATTCTTCTCCATTTTTAGCTCGAGGCTGAGCAGTCTCTTTTTGGCTTGCTGATAGCTCTCAGGGAGTTGGAGGCCATTCCAGAGCAAGCCTGTAGAGTAACGATTACCAGTTGGTACCGTTGTCGTGGAAAGAAGCATCAACGCACGCTTGTCATCATCAGAGACTAGGTTCTCTTTCGGTTTTTTGACGCCGAAGTTCTCGATCCTGAAATAGTCCTCAATAATACTGTCTGAAAGCTGGTCTTGCTCTCGAAGACGGCTGCTACATAGAACGATTTTATCCTGGCTATGGGTGATTGAAGCTGCTTTCCCATACACTACCCAACCAAGCTTGGTGAGCGACGCAACCATAGCTCCGTTTAGCATCTTGATGCTTTTCGTTCCAACTCGGAGGCGGTAAACGTCTGCATCGGTAGATTAAGCTCCTCAATCGTCTGAACTCGACACATGTTGAACTTAACAGCTTTCTTGCGATCGGAGCTTATTTGAACATCAAAGATGGACGAGTTTTCGGACAAAGTTTCGTTTCCGAACCATCGCAAGTTCAGTGTTTTTGAAGTTCCACTTAATTGTAATCGTCTGGCAAGGTTGGAGCTCATTAGGGTCACCGAAGAGCCTTCATCAAACAGGGCATGCGTTCGCTCCATTATGTCACCGTTGTACACTCTCACTGGCACTACTCGAAAGAGAATTTTGGAATCACCGCTTCGTTTGCAACTTAGCACTGGCTTTTGGACATCACTTTGTGTACAGGCGTTGGTCTTCGGATCATCCAGATCCACATCGGAGATAGTGACGTCGTCATGGCAACACATATTATTCGCGATAGACGGTTCAGCCATCCATTAAAGTGCTTGATAGTGGCACACGGCTGAATAAGCATACTGGTCTGTACCCACTCCAATCTCCTGGTCATTGGAAGCTTCCCAATCAACTCGTCGAGTAGCAGAGGATCCATCAAGTATTGGCGCATACCACTTGCCTCGAGGAATGCAGTAAGATTCTGCACTTTGGTGGCGAATTCCACGATTAGATCCACCTTCGACTCCGAAATCTGCGCAGTTTCCCTCACCTTTTTCAACTGGCTCTGGACGAGACATTCCGGTCGTCCAAATCGGAACTCCAACGTTGCCATAACTAGTTCGACATTATTCGGGTGGATGAGCAAGGATTCGACGACATCCTTTGCCTCTCCCTTGAGGCATTTTTGGAGGCGAAAAATATTCTCTACCTTACTGTACTGGAACATATTGGTTGATTCTACAAAGGCTGTACAGAAAATCGGCCACTCCTCAGGCTTTCCTTGAAATTCCGGTAGGTCATGTAACTTACGATGACTCCCAAAGGATCCTGACGATGACGTCGGTTGTTGGGCATTCAAAGATGCTGGATGTGGCTCAAAACCCCGTGGTTCAAGCGTTTGAAGAGCTTTGAGTGGTGGCAGGAACGTGGGAATCCGACTGGCTGTTTCGAATCCACATGTACTTGCTGTCGATTGACTGGGTTTCAGCAACAGTGGGGCTGGTGGTGGCCAGGAGTAAGGCGAGTACGCAACACGTGACGTGGGCTGCGTTGAACCGGCTTTGGGAAGAACGGAAGCTGCATTAGGTGCAAAAGCAGGAAACGGCATTGGCGTGTGGGCTTCGGACGCGGCGACGTGAGTCATGGCTGTGGCGAACGGCGTAACAGCTTGTTCGTTCTTAGTCGCTACCGATGAAGGAACGTTCATGGCGAAGGCTTCCGTCGCAGGAAGACATGAATCCTTCACTGCGGAAATAACTGGATCGACACTGACCATAGCGCTTGAAAAGACTGTAGCTGGGGTAGGCGTAACAACAGTAAACGTAGGCTGTGTTGACTGCTGTTCCCTAAGTAGTCCTTCAACGCGCCGGCGTTCCTGTCTCTCCTCTACGGCTGATGCTGTGGCTGCTTGCAATTGCGCACGTAGCTCTATTAACTCTCGTTGCGATGAATCCTCACACCCTTGTCTCCATTGTAGTTTCGTTTTCTTCTTTCTCATCTGGAACAGATTCACTCCTCTTCCTGGAGGAAGTCCTTGTCCCTCTCAAATGCCCCTTTGGCATAATGGCTTACTTTGGCGTGGACTATTGTTGCTGGATACGTAGCTACGGGAGAGATTCTTGAGCTGTATATATGAATGTATTACCTGCGAAAGCGGCTTTTGCGGGCAAATATCTGGCAGATTTGCTGTTGACTGTGGCAACGGCTCGCAAATCTACCGCTGGCTATGGGCAAACAAATATTCCGCTGGCTGCAGCCTGGCAAATCTTCCGCTGGCTGCGGGCAAACAAATATTCCCCTGGCTGCGGCCTAGCAAATCTTCCGCTGGCTGCGGACTGACAAATCTTCCGCTGGCTGCGGGCAAACAAATATTCCGCTGGCTGCAGACTGGTAAGTCTTCCGCTGGCTGTGGGCAAACAAATATTACGCCGGCTGCGGACAAGCAAATTTTCCGCTGGCTGCGGACTGGCAAATCTTCCGCTGGCTGCGGGCAAACAAATATTCCGCTGGCTGCAGACTGGCAAATTATTCCACTGGCTGTGAAAGTTTCTCCTGGCGGGCTTGTTGCAGGCAGCAACAGGATTATGCAGGCGGCAAATATGATTTCCTGGCGGGAGTTTTAATTTCTTTCACGGCGACACACTTCTTTACCAATTTTTTCTTCTTCTCCGGCAAAGGCAAACTTACGGCTTCGTTGCTGGCTGTCGCCACAAAGTCGTTTGTAGCACGAAGAAAAATGGCTGGCAGCAAAATAAAAATGGCTCCCAGCGAAAAATAAAGCACAAGGAAAAATGGCTGGCAGAAAAAAATAAAGTTGTCGTCAACCTTCCACACGTAATGCCACAAATAAAACACCTCAATTCGTCCAATTTGTTGGGTTGGATTTAGGAGAGAGAGTTTATTTTCTAAAAACGTATTAGTCGGTATAATGTTAAATAAATTTCTTAATAAAATCACTTACTTGCTGGCACCTGGTTCACGACTTCATTCGGGGTTGGTTGACGATGGAATGCACATTTATTCAAAAGGGTTGAAAACCTTAAACTGACAGCCAAAAGGATCTGTCCGCGAAGTCGATCGTGAACCAGCGTCTTAGGCAAGCGTTGCATTGGCAAAGTGCATGGAACTTCGCGACACATATCCTTGGGACAGCAACTCAAGCATATTGTAACATTCAGGTAAAGTACTTCTCACCGATGAACAGAGTTTGTTAACACAGCCATGGTTCGACAACACAGCCATGATTTGGGAACACAGCCACTCCAGCTGTCACCATGCATACCAGTTGTTCCAAAAATGTGGTTGGAAACGTTCGATAAGACTATTCCAGGATTGTGTTCGGAAATATTCTAGAAGTCCTGGGATCTGATATAAATACACCAACGATCAGCATAAGTTCAGTTGTTTTGAAAAGTTTATAGTGCCTTTTGTATTATTATTATTATTATTATTATTATTAGTGCCTTTTGTGAAGTGCGAAAAATAGTGAAATAAACAGTATTGAAAATCAAATAAATGAAAAGTGTGATTAAGGGAACAACTCGATAGTGTTTTTGTATTGAATAAAGAGTTTTGAAATATACACAAGATAGTTTTATTAACGAACCCATATCTCACGAAGAATATTACAATATGTTGTTTGTCCATTCGAACAAATGATTTTCTTTCTTCAATGGCCTTTCCAAACTAAACAGATGACCCGAAACCATTGAGAAACTATCTAGAAATCAGACGTCGTTTGCTTCATAATGTCCATTACTCGACTGGCTTCACGGCTGACTCTAGTATTATTAAGCGGGATGACACTAAACTCATCTATTGTAAACTGACGCTTGTCGAGATCGTGAAGTTCATCTCCCACATTCATATCGTTGTGAAACATAAACTGCGTAGAAGGTAGCATTGTCTGTTGAACGCATGAAACGTTGAATTTCGGAGTCAATGTCCCTTTCATGATCCATCCCAGTAGCGTCTCCGAGGTACACGGCTCGTCTTCAAGGTGTACGGCTCGTCTTAAACACTTTCGCAAAGTGTACAAAGAACAATTTCTTAAAGATTCACTTACACTGGTGTTTAGAATCCTTAAAATACTAATGTTGAGCAACATAAACTATTAGAAAATTAAATTCTCCCCTAGTTATAAAATTCTTATTTTTTTCTGAACTTCTCCTCTGTAGTGCATCTGCGTATAATGCTAGGAACAATCTCGTCGCTCACGACGGACACGACGCAGAGGGACTAAAATGTCTACAACGTTGAGCATACGATGGTGGAGGCAATTTCTACGGCTACGATGCACACGACATTTAATGTTTCCTCAATTTCCTTCCACTTGTTTTTTTTTTTTTTTTTTTAGTTGCACAATTTTATGCACTTGCAGGCTTTGTTATTTAATTTTTTTTTATTTAGGTTCAATTTAGTCAAGTTTTTCCCACTAAGGAACAAACAGCTGAGTGCACAAAGCTGACATTTGGATGAGCAAAAAGTTGAAATTGAACCAACATTACGTCTTGAGCATCGCGTCCGCCGAGATTACCCGTTTTTACGTGTAAGGTAAGCATCTGCTAAGTGACGGCACAGCGCTGCCTAGTGCTTGTTTTTGGAACCTCTCCTCACATCTTATTTTCTTACCATATGTATCAGCTACATGTCTGAGTAAACTTAGGATCCTAAATTCATCAAGACCCGTTTAGCATTTCTCGTGTTAGGAGTTTAGTAATGATTCCCATAGCATAGCCTCTCATGTCTAATCTCCAGTCCACCCAAGTTTATTTCTTTTCATATGGAACTACCAACACACTATTCCAAACACAAACACATTTCATCAAAATCCTTGTAATGGTTCTTAAGTAGATATACGACATGAACTTTTTTTGAAGATTTTTACAACCTCACCCTCACCACCACTATAATCGATATTGATGATTTTCATGGGACGGTATATGCACAATTTCCTAAAATCTATTAACTAGTACTTGAATTAGCGGCGCGTTACAAACATCATTTTTGAAACTTCACCACCCATATCTTACCACAATTTTGTTAAATGTTGATAATTTTCAGACGGGAACATCTGCTCGTAAGATCAAACTAACAAGCCAAATATTATCAAAATTCAATAAACGGTTCTTGAACTAGGCATTTGAAAATAGATTATTAACAATTACAATATATGATGACTTTTAGCACTCAACCTCCAATATCTTACTCCCACTCAATCTTATTTAAATGATTTTTGGGTATGACATACATACAAATCAACTCGCGGTTCTTGAAGTAGGGTTATGAGGAGGTTAAAAGGGACAGACAGACCGACAGGCAGATGGATTAACAGACAGAAGGATAAACATACAGATAGACACGGAACGAAAAGTGATTGTTTAGACCTAAAATGGATGAATCAATTAAAAAAAAGGGGGAAATTTGCTCTTTCGTGCAATCTTGAAGTTGATTAGTACCTGTTTAGGTTCAAAATAAGTTTAAGGACTTTATTTTGAATTATTTTTAATCTCTATTCTACACAGTTATACCAAACAGTTGATCCATATAATAAAATGGGTTGGAAAATAGTTTTAAATATTATTGTTTTTGAAAAGTCAACTTATTATCCATAGTGCTTCCACTCATTACTCCATTCTACATCCATATTATTAAACCTAAGTTTAGTAAGGTAGGAAACAATTTTCCTGCTTCGCGTGAAGAGAATAGCTTAGTGGCGTTTGCTTTGATTTTCCATTTGAAAAAGTATTTTTCAACATTATTTAGGGCATGTTGAAAAGACGAAACAATATTTGATGAGAATAATGCTGTATCATCGGCAAACATGGCGAAACCCGTATTGGAATTTAGTGGGGAAAAGTCGTCTACATACTCGTATATGTCCAAACTTTATGAGTTCAACTTTGAGTATATTAGGGTCCAAGCCTCCCATACAGTATAGAACTAATTTAAACGCTTTCACACTTCTCAGATCATGAGAAAAAAAGTGCCAATTTTGTTGTTTTAATTTAGGAATTACTAAGGTATAAGAATCCGTGGATTCACATACATATTTGCACATATTGTTTAATGCAATAATCTGCATTTAATGATTTTAATAGATTGTGAACGTATTCACTCTATTTTTGAAGCATTTTTATTGGCGGCACATACAATTTTTTTTGAACTTCACTCGGAATTATTATATCTTCCGTATCATCATTGTCACTATCCGGAAGACTCAAGTAGTTTATACTGGAGTCTTTTTTACGAGCACTAGCAATTTTCATAATGCGACAGAATTTGTTATCCAAGGACAAACGATTGTCCTGGGTTTCAGGCGATGTATGGCGCTTATTTATTTGTTGATTTAAAGAGGGTGAGTCACACGCATATGTCATGCGCAGACAAAAGCTCCGGGTAGACTGTGTCAATGGATAGAATCTTTCGCGAAATAAAAGAAATAAATACTGTGAAAGAGATCAAGATTAAAGATTTGCGACTATTAGAAATACTGGAACATACGAAAGAAGACACAGTCTGCAAGGAGTCTTTTTTGTCAAGAAAGGTTGGCCTCAAAATAGAAGCCTTGTACCACAAGCAGTTAAAACTTCAGAGAACAGCTGACAGTACAATAAAGGTATTTGCTAAAAGGTGACATATTTGTGATTCCAACATCGCCACAAGTTCTTTTAACGTATTCATTTACCACGTTTATATGGCGGATTGAAGCCGGATTCAATTCGGGTTGAGTGTCATGTAAACTCAAATTGGATTGAAACAGGATTGACTCGATGCGATCACAAAATTTTCTGCGATCGAGTTGAGTTTTTGCATGTAAACGCGGGTCAAAAGATTGAGTTTGACAGATAGAGAAAAAAGAGATACCGATACTCTGCACACAAGAGAAGTGTCAAACTCAATCTTCTTTCGATTTCATTCTAACTCGATCCCTCAATTCGGTTACAGCGAAAACCTGGATCGAAACTCAATTCTTTTTCAATCCGATCTCTCAATCCGGTCATATAAACGTGGTAATTATAGTCATCAGGGAATCGAGTCATGTCAGCGGCGACCCAGTGATACTATATTCAGGCCTGGCATATCAAACAACATTCGAGACGATTGTTACAGCTGTGTTATTTGCATGCGAAATTCAGCCAGTCAGGCAAAACTACCGTACAAAGTGACAAATGTTGATTACTGCAGATTATTACTCTGAATGCAAAAAGAACTTCAGTCGACATGACATTCCTGAAGTTGTCGTTACTTATGGAGGAACGCCTTTTGTGAACAAGCAGTTCCATGAGTTTTCAAAGGAATGGGGGTTCAATCATACTAATAGCTCTTCAAATCATCAACAAGGAAATGGTAAAGTTCAAGTATCTGTTAAAATAATGAAGTCTCTTTTCAGAAAAGTGCAAAGTTGCAATAGTAGTTTTGGAAGGCTCTTCTCGAATGGGGAACTATGGCAAATGAAATTGGTTACAGCCCAATACAGCTCATAATGTGCCAACGTACCAGGTGCATTTTTTCTACATGTCAGAGGAGATTATCACCTGAAACACGTCATAATGTGAAGCATAACATAAGTGGTTTTTCAATAGGGACAATTTTGTATTATAATACAAATGCACCCATCAACTTTTTTTATGATCTGTCAATGTCAAAATGTCAGTCAAGGTTTACTTTTTTATCATGGTGAAGTTCACGAACGAACAACAAAATTATAAAAAAATTACTACCGAAATTCTGAGTCGGCGGTCGCAACTTACTCCAACTTTCGGTCGTAATAATAGTTCCACCAGACAGGCTGTGCGTGCTATAGTGTATAAATTCGAATCAATATATTCACTATTGAATGTTCCTATGCCTGTGAGACAACGCACCGGTTGAAGTACCAAAAATATCGCAGCCGTGAGTGCGTCAGTTCAAAATAAGCCAAATCAGTCGATTCCACGCCGTTTACAGATCTTGACCTACACCCTTACTAGATCAAATCAACTCAAGAACTGAAGCCTCCTAATCATTTGAAGCGCCGAAATTTCTCCTATTGGAGTCGAAAAACCATCTTCAGCGAAGAAGCTCATTTTAGCTTAATGGCTTTGTCAATAAGCAAAATATGCGTTATTGGACAGCAACAAACCTACATTGCATCCATAAAAAGTGACCGTGAGGTGTGGATTTCATGCCGGAGGTGTGATTGGAACGTATTTTTTCGTCGATGAGAATGATTGCCATGTTACGGTCAGTGGAGTTCGCTATCGTGTTGGAAGACTATTTTTGGCCAGAATTGGATGGACTTGACATCATTGATATGTGGTTCCAACAAGATAGTGCCACATGCCACATCCCGCTCGCTCATGCGGGGCGCGGGACATGGCAGCTCCGCAAAAGTGAAGGTCCACCATAAGAAAAACTTACATTACAATCACATGTAAACTGTAAGACCTTTCAGAGTTTAGTGGCCCGCCAGAAGATTGGGCTACATTTGTGACATCAGTCTTCAGAGGCATATGAGTATACTAACTTGGAGAATACGTTTCGTCTCCAGAAATGCCTTAATAAAATGTTTTCAGCGTAATGGAGCTGCTTGAATTCAAGTTTGGCCGACCGGAACTTTTGGACAAAAGCCAGCTGCAAAAAGTGCGTGACATTATACCTATCCCCAGAATTATCTGGAGCGTTTGGTGTTATTCGCCTTAAATGTTGAGAGTTTAGTCAAGTTTTTGCAGACCGCAACTGCCCGCCAATATTTGGAAAATCCAACTCTATTATACTAACATCGAAGATGACCATGACGAAAGGAATTGAATGGGCATTATCGTAGCTAGGTCATAAGCTGCGATGTTATCCCGGACATTTTTAGTTGATATAGGTTACCATTGTTGTTGTATTTAAAACTCCAATTTTCCGCTATGCTTATATAAGATACGAAAAAACACATCTACTATTGTTTTTATTAAAATATTCATTCCAGTAATAATGACATCTTTTTATAGGCTAATATATGGAAAACAATTTAAGTGTGATATTTTGTATCGCACTCGGCGCTTTCTGTATAAAGTCTGCGCTGGCGGAACAATGCGTCTTCGGAATGCGACATTAAAACTCAGGGTCGGAACTCTCCGCTGAAGGGGCTTTAATTTATCATTTAACACAGTTACTCCTAAAAATCCAGACAATGCTGATTAGTTTCCTCACCCTGAGATATTTCTCAGTAATCAAACCATATCCAATGTTAGAACATTTTGCTGCTTGAATTAAACCTATTTCGAGGGTCGTAGGCAAGACCACTTTGAACATGCCATCGACGCCATCTCCTGCAGCCAGAGGAGTAGTAGTTCAACAGCGTTCAAACGCGAAGACAATGTTTGCCGTGAACGAGACGTCAGCTTTAAAATGTAAAAGAGTAGTTATAGTCGTACCGAATATATGAAGTCCCATTTCATATCGCAGTGCAGGCAGTTCTTTAGTAAAGCCGTGGAACAGAGATGAGAGACTGTAAAAAAATAAACGTTTGCGTTTCAGCTGCCTGTCGAAAGGTCATAACATATACCAGTGTAAACGAAACAAGGACTGCGGAGTGGATGGGTGTAAGCGAGTACTTCATTATATACTTCACAAATCTTCGCAACGAAACAACGATTCCAAAGTTCAGCAAGGCAACATCATGTATGAGAAGCTGTTTAACCCGAAGTCGACGAAGTTACGGTTAGGTTCGTCTACAACGTTAATAAACGAATAGATTGCCAGTCAGCTAGCAACGAAGGAAAGAAAGCAGCTACTCAGGCTTCAATAGTTCGGCGGATATATTAGAGTAACGGAAGTATCATCGATGTCGTTAGTGCTACCAGAGGGTTGAACAAGAAAAGTAGATGGCTTAAATAAGCGCTTGTATGGTGCCAAATTTTAATCTTCCTGTGCAGATAGTTAAGCTCACCAAACTTCAAGATAAATATCACCAACTACGAGATCTTCCAATCGCCGAGTATGTGTTTGCACGCCAACAGTCTTAATTGGTTCCGTTAATTGTCATTTAACGGCTAATTTAAGAAGGGAGATAACAATCTCGCAGCCGCCCACAAGCCTATAAGGTAGGTGATATACGGGAAGCGCATGTGAGGTCATTATGCCAACTGTCAGTCATAATGCATGCCAAGCAAAAAGAAGATCATCTTGAGGCTGTATCGCCGATTATTTCACGACTTAAAACTTAGGAGTTTCGATTGCAGAGAAATAACTGGAATCAAAGGATGATGTTCGAGCACGAAAGATTCAGGAAGAAATAACACAGAAGGTGGACCAGAGGTATGGAACAGGCTTTCTACGGAAGTCGGATGATATCGCGTTGCTTAATAGCTATAAAATGGTCGTAACTCGTTTGCACTCAATAGAAAGCAAAATGTGCAAGGACCCAGGATTCGCCAAATCCTATGGAGATGGAATGAATCATTACATAAAGAAGGGTTATGCTAGGAAGTTATCGTCCACAGAAGCTGCAGCCAGAACTTCTCGAACTTGGTATTTGCCATACTTCACTATTTTTAATGCCAACAAACAAGGTCAAGGTTGAGTTGCCTTCTGCCTGCCGTCGTGCGCACACGCGATATAAACTTTCTGCAAACGTTGTGACAAAGAGAAAAATTCCATCTAATAAGAAAAAAATTGCGCGCCAAATCAAATTAGTGAAGTGCAGGGGAAAACAAAAAAATAAATAAATAAATAATAAAAAAAAAGGAAAATTAAATTAACAATTCAGTGTCGGTGTATTCCATTCTTTCACCCCCACTTCCTCGCAATTGGAGTACATACTTCCAGTTGTGATGACTGAGAGTATAACATTTGATACATAGCGAACTGTGAATGTTTATCCGGATAGCGGACCTTAGCTGATTGTCGTTTGGGCATAGCACCTGCTACAGTTTGTTTTGGAAAACTATTCTTTGGATCTTCACGTCACATCTTCGTTTAGTTAAGTTAGAGTTGTGTCTTTTTGTGTTTCTATGTTGTAGTGGTGAGGGTTGATTTTACCAAAATTCGTGGGCTTGAAACGAATTTCTTCGACATATACGCCCACGCCCATTCCCATAAACTAGCTGTTTTGGCACTTAGCGAAACACAGGTAGTGGTACAATCTTCCGATTTGAAACTGCCTGGATATAACTTAGTGTCATTATTCTTTCCCCACCGTGGCCACGTCATTTATGTCTGTAGTGATATTGCTTACCAAGTTCCACCACAGTATGGCCACTTTTCCAACCCGGAATTTAATTTCAAATGGCTAAAATTCACCGTCCGTAAATAAATATTTCATTACTGCTTTATTTACAGAAGCCCTAGTGCGGACAGCAACTGAACTTTTGACGAATTTGATGCGCTGTCCGATTCCATCACTCGAATTGTCTCCTTGTACCCTCATACTGAAATCGTCATTTCGGGCGATTTCAATATACACAATTCGGATTGGCTTCAACATTCTGGCTAGACAACACCCGTAGTAATGTATGTTGAACTTTTCGCTGAGGTAAATAATTCGACTCAGCTTATAAATGAGCCTACACATATACCGGACATTGAAAGTCATTCCGCCAACTCTTTGGACTTGTTTCTTACTTCGCACCCTGATAAATACACTATCGATGTTTTAGCGCCTCTAGGTCGGTCTGACTATCATATCGTATCAGCTAAATTCTCGTACTCCGACCACTCAGTTAAAGAAAAAACTCCAAAAGAAAAGTATGGCAATACGAGAAAGCCAACTGAAGCGGCCTTAATAGCTTCTTTAGGAGTTTTAACTCGTGGCTATGCTTCCTCGATAGCGACGATGATACCGCAGCTGATATGATCACCGACACTATCCTCTTAGGTATGAATGACTTTATTCCTAACAGAATGAAACAGTTGAGAGAGTGAAGTCAAGATGCAATACGTGAAGAAAGATGACGGCTAAACCACTGATATCCCTTATGAGTCAACTTCCTGCAAGCAGACTAGCTTGCGACTTACCTCCGTTTTACCATGCAGTAGTGGACTGCTTCGGGCCGATGCTAGTTAAGAGCTAACGAAGTGTTCCTAAACGGTATGGGATGATTTTTTTTCTTGTCTAACCTTTCGTGCAGTTCACGTTGAGCTTCTCAATGATCAACTTTATTGGTACCAGGCACTTGATTAGAGACATCAGAGATGTGTGAGCAAGCTGCAAGGCACGAGGGAGTCCATTTGCAGTTCATTCCGGCGTATTCGCTTTGGATTGGGGGCGCCTGAGAACGTCTCATCAGATTCATATAGACCAGTGTCGAGTCTGTTCTCCAAGGAGTGATTCAACGAGAAGATGTGCTGCGAAATGCTCTAATTGAGACATATATTAGTGGATGCAGGGGAACTAGGAAGAATCGTCAGCACAGAAGTTACATTTCAAGAAATGGACGGATATAGATGCTAGGAAAGGAGTCAGGCATAACAGAAAATTTTGAATTTTAACCAGTGGAGATTAAAGGCCGAACTATAACAGAAGAGTGGTTTCGTACGACCACTTCCGAAACAGTCCGAATAAAAAGGATTTGTATTGTGTGACCATAATAGCTTTTTGCTTCGATTCGTTAAGTCTTTGTTCACTTACGAAAGAGCGAATCCATTCGCTCTTTCGTACGAAAATTTGTCACAACAGCTCAAATGACAATCAAGGCGATTTGACAGTTGCTTCCGAACACATACACCTATTATAGGCTACTTGAGCAATTGACAGTACTGAATGTAACTTAACGTAGTGCACCCTTAAGACACAGATGCACTGCAGATGAAAATTTTACAAGAAAAGGAGGATTTTATAAGTGGAGAATCTAATTTGTAATACTTTATGTTGTTTAACATCGGCATTTTAAGGATTTAAAACATCAATGACTCTTTAAGAATTTGTTCTTGGTAAACCTTTAAGTATTTCCTTATGAAATGAAATCATCAATCAATCAACTTTTTGTTCTGTTAAACCGTGGAACAACACTTGCCTTTAATAAGTAACACAGTTTTAAAAAAAAAACTCGACTGGTAAACCAACATATTGGCCGACTGATAACAACAAAATACCCGATCTGATCGATTTCTTTGTCGTAAAAGGAATACCAGACAAATGTATTCAAATTGATGAAAGTTTTGATCTCTCTTCCGATCATTCCCCTATCATTCTAACGATGAGCGAACGCCTAATTAAAAAAGATGTACCTGCTAGACTAACTAGCAGAAAAACTGATTGGGAAGGCTTTAAAAAAGACGTTGAAGAACATATCGAACTGAGAGTATCACTTAGGACGTCTTCTGAACTCGAAATCGAAATTGATCGTTTTGTTGAAGTTCTGCAGCGCGCCGCTTGGAAAAATACTCCCTATCAAAGGAAAACGCCAATCAATCATGCCCAAAAATACCCACCGGAAATAAAAGAAATGGTAAGGGAGAAGAGAAAAGCGCGTAAAAAATGGCAACAAACTCGTGCTCCGCAACATAAATCGCATTTGAATCGCTTGTGTAACTTGCTAAAAAGGCCATTATTGATTTTAAAAACCGGACAATACAAACCAGCATTGAAAGCTTAACAGCGGACAAAGATTCCAATTATTCGCTCTGGAAAGCTATAAAAGGCATTAAAAAACCGAAAATACAAGCGGCCGCAATCAAGAAAAATGACAACGAATGGGCCAAGAATGATAAAGACAAAGCAGAAGTCTTTGCCGCCCATTTAAAAGAAACATTTAAACCATTTGATGGGCAAGCGCTTGCTGAAAATGATAATGCGTCGGATATAGCATTTCACAATTACACAGTAAGAAATGCAAGGCTGACCGAACTTCAACAAGAAATAAAGAAACTAAAACCGAATAAAGCTCCTGGATACGACCTAATCACAGGAGAGCTTCTTAAATCGTTACCTAGAAAAGCGTTAGTTAAGTTCCTTTACATTATAAACGCAGCGATAAGATTAGAATATGTTCCGAGTCAATGGAAAGTCGCGGAAGTAATAATGATTCTGAAGCCAGGAAAACCACCGAATGATAAAAAATCGTATAGACCTATATCGCTGCAGCCGATTATGTCTAAAGTTTTCGAAAGAATAGTACTTAAGCGATTACAGACGGTTATAGAAGAAGGATCTCTTATTCCCAATCACCAGTTTGGGTTTAGAACCAAGCACTCAACAATAGACCAAGTGCATAGAATAACTGATTTAATTGAAAAAGCTTACGAAGAAAAAAGATTTGCTCGAGCGTATTCCTTGATGTTTCTCAAGCTTTTGACAAGGTCTGGCATGAAGGCTTGAAATATAAATTACGACAAGTTCTGCCGGAGCAGTTATATAATATTCTAGAAAAATACTTGACGAATCGACTTTTCCGAGTCAAACACGGAAACGAATATTCGGAATTTAAAGAAATAAGGGCTGGGGTGCCGCAGGGAAGTGTCCTTGGACCGCTTTTGTACCTATTATATACTCGTGATATACTGCAAGAAGGCACTGTATTAGCTACATTTGCCGAAGACACTGCCATCCGGGCAACGGGTAAAACGATTGAAGAAACGACTGAAAAATTGCAAGAAGCATTGAATAAAGTAAATGAATGGACAAAGATTTGGCGACTAGCTTTAAACGAAAACAAATCTGTTCATGTCAATTTTACTTATAAGAAAATAAATAATTTGCCCATCTTTTCAAACTCGGTTCAAATTCCGTTTGCAAACGAGGCTAAGTGACACTTGATGCTAAGCTGAAGTGGAAATCGCACGTGAAGAAAAAACGTAAAGAACTCGAAACCAAATACAGAGAAATGTGCTGGTTACTTGGAAAACATTCCAAGCTTAATATAGAGAACAAACTGCTTTTATACAAGCAAGTGCTAAAGCCGATATGGACATATGGAATACAACTTTGGGGTTGTACCAAAATAAGTAATGTCAATATTTTACAAACTTTTGAAAATAAAGTGCTAAGATCAATAGTTAATGCACCGTGGTTTATTAGAAATAGCGATATCCATAGAGATTTAGGAATTGCGACAGTCGAATATGAAATCAAAAACTTCGCGCGTAAGCATAAAGACAGATTACAAGGACACGTTAACAATGAAGTCCTTCGAATTCTAGATGAGAGGAATTTACTGCGTCGTCTACAAAGGGCTAAACCTTTCGACTTAACGCGATAGCAAGAAACCGCGCCTAATTTGCGGAACAAGCAGGAACTTTCAATGGAGGGGGACCTGCCAAACGATCTCAATACGTGAAAGAAAAACTGCTGGATAAGTCAAAACTTAGTTGTAGTATGCAATCAAAGAAATTTATCACGAAGGGAGGTTTTTTTAGTGAGTAAAAATCTCACACTACTATGAGCACGCGCTATCGATCCTCATAGTGTCTTCATGAAGATTTTTTACCTACCCTCGGAAAAAAAAGTTTCAAAAATACCAGGGGAGTGTTATAAAGCAAACTGCTACGTGAGAGCTGAGAGAGATAACGAAACATGTGATCTTTCAGGCATCTATGAATCCATAAAGAATATTAAAGTGTAAACCATTGGGCGAAGAACGTCAACAAACATGGTTGGATGTGATCAGAAGAAGGACTGGCCTGAGTGTGGTTGATGAGTGTTTTTAGTAATATTCGTCAGGTATGGATTGATACCAAATAGCCCAATTTCCTAATGGAATCTGCATTGTAATGATCTACCCATATTTACAATTATGTATATTTATAATTAAATGGGGTAAATTATTGTTATTACTCTTTTAATTAATTTAAAATTGATCAAAACGAATGAAATACATTAGAGATGGTTCAGCGTTGATTGGGTTGTTGGCACTTCTGATTCGTCTACTGTGCCAGACATCTAAGTGACGTTTAAGAAGAGGAATAAGACAAACCAAGGCAGGCACTTTAGCCCTGAATTCTAGTACCTTCTACCTAGTTGGTACTGTCAAAGCGTCGAATGGAAATTCTGTTTTATTATTTTTGTTTCCTGCGCATAAACAGATACCTAATTGATGTTCTCGATATGCATTAAAGCATTCTTATATTTAATTAAAACTCTTATTTACGAGGAAAATTTACAAATACTAAAGCCCGTATGATACTACATTTTTTTCGCATTTTTAATGCATTAGATCATGTTAAAATGTCAGCTTTGCATGAAAGAGACAACAAGTTTTTTTTTTTAGGAAAAGAGAAGCCATTATTTTGCAAAACAACACTCATATGCAAATACTAACACAAGAAAAACCTAAAAAAAAAAGTACAATAAGCGAAAAGAAGTAAAATGTATTGATTTCAATCCTTATCTGCGATCTCTTATAATAAAAAGAGCACACAACACAATTTGCCAGCACGATCACATACGGCTCTATTCGCTGGCTATGCAGAAATGTCAAAAAAAAAAAAGCTCCCAGTGGCTGAAAAATGTAGTTTGAGTTATATGTTTAATGCATTTTTTTTTTTACATTTTCACATTTATAAGGTTGGCGCGTATGCACTCACTCCTAAAGGGAATTTCAGTAGTGAATTTGTTGCACTGCTCTAGTTTCATTTTCAGCGCATTAAAAATGCGAAATACGGGCTTAAGGAAAGGTGGTTAATATCCGTCTGGTTTTTAGTTTTTATTCCCCTTCTTAAAAGTAACCTGGGTTTCGAGGTACGTAGGCCAATCAGAAAAGCCGACAACCCAGTCAATGGTGAAGCAGAACTTGCCCAATTTAACCTAAGTGGAAGGGAAAATTAATAGGTTGGTAAGTGTGCCAATCGACCAATTGGAATAAAGTTCCCTGGATATGCTTAATGGGTTCTTCGAATCCGAACGCGCCCATTGGAATGCCACCCAGATCTGTTATATTTGTTTGTCACTGAACAAGCTGCTGTCATCAAAATCATATGTTTTTGGCATCTATGTAAAAAAATGTCATAATGACCATTGTATAAAAATAATTGTATAGCCTGAAAGCGCATGTAAAATGAATTAAAAATCAAATTATGAATATTTTCTGATAATAAACCTGCAATTTTTTTGTGATAAAAAAATAGAAATTTTTAAATTCACTATCAGGAAAAGTGCGCTGTCGATTGTCTTACTGCTGCTAGCCAATTTTGTTTGTGTTGTTCAGACTCTGACAATCTTCCAAACCACCTATTAAACATCTTTGTAAAAAATTAACATGTTTCGAAGTCGTAGTTGGTTCGGAGGAGGATGGAACCGTCCAAAAAATAGGCTTTCGCTCGAACATTTGAAATACTTGTATAGCATCCTCGAGAAGAACACTACAGTTTCGGAAAATAATCGAGGCCTACTCGTGGAATCATTGCGCTGCATCGCGGAAATTCTTATTTGGGGCGATCAACATGACTCTTCAGTCTTTGAGTAAGTTCGAAAATACATGAATGTATGTACAAAAATGTGTGCTAAGCGCATTTTTAGTTTTTTTCTAGAGAAAAATATGCTTTCCTACTTTCTTCACATAATGCGGCAAAAGAGCGGAGGCTCCAGCTTCGTCTGTGTTCAACTGTTGCAAACACTGAATATTCTCTTTGAGAATATTCGCAATGAGACATCACTTTGTAAGTAGCAGTTCGAAATGGAATAAATGTATCACTTCTTACAATTTTTACATATTTTTTATTATTATGTTGATAGACTATCTTTTAAGCAACAATCATGTGAATTCTATAATTGTACATAAGTTTGACTTCTCGGACGAAGATGTAATGGGATATTATATTTTATTTCTGAAAACTCTCAGCCTAAAACTGAATACTCATACAATACATTTCTTTTATAACGAGGTAAGAGATGTTCTTTTGAATACTTTTCAAAGTAACATATTATTTGTGATATTGCAGCATACAAATGATTTCCCACTATATACGGAGGCTATAAAATTCTTCAATCACCCTGAATCTATGGTGAGGATTGCAGTGAGGACTATTTCATTGAACGTTTACAAAGTCCAAAACGCTAGCATGCTACAATTCATACGCGATAAGTGAGTAGAAGTATTTTCACCCAGTTACAGGTTTTGTATGTTTGTTTGTCAAAACTTAGGAAAAAACTAATTAACCAATTTTAATAAAAATCACGGGAGTATTATTATGTATTATTATTATGAATCAGATTTGATCGGTAGATGGCATATTGCGTAGGTACATATAAGTTTGTTGCAACCTCAACCAAAAACAACTTGTAAGAAGCCTCTGCCCAAAAGATCGAGTTCAGCTTGGAATATACATAATAGTTAAGAATAAAAATATATAAAGGATTATTTTCTGCATTATGATCTGCTTAATGATTTTCTCCCTTCCAAATCCAAACTAGAATTAACTCCAGGGGAACTGATATCTTCCTTTTATACTTCCATTTCATTTCAATGACAAACAATCAAAGTTCTCTAGATCGTATATAGAATAATATTTACAGTCGCTAGACTACAGTACGATTTATAGTTTTTTCGGCCATCCTGCAGCTTCCACCGCTCTCGATGAAAGAACAAGTTATTGAACGCAATAAGACCAAACAGAACAAACATTAAAAATAAAGTGTTCGTTCAACAAATTGATCAAACAAAGGTAAAATTAAGGACAGATTCTTCTTGTTAGTCATTTTCACATTTATCATTTAAATAAAGCATTTGGCCCCTTGTTAAGAGAAAACCTCAGCATTATGTCACTTTGGACATAATTCTATCCACATGTTTAACTATCCTACAAACAATTGTAGCTCAGAAGCGATCTTCAACTTGCCTACAATTATCCAGTTCACTTAGGATTAATGCAATGAATATTCGTCAGAGGTCTAGCTCTCAGGCATAAACTTATCTATATGTATACATAAATATTCTATACATGATCACAATGATCAGTGAACATGATCAATCGGAGCTCAGAGGTAATATTCGGCTTGGCCTGGTGTGGGAATATAGGAATTGGCCGTGTAGGTATATAATTGTATTGCTGATCGTGTCACTGTGTGAGAGTAAAATTGACATTGTAGGAATAGAATTGCATTACTGGTCATGTAGGAACTACAATTCTATTCCGGTGACATGGTCAGCACTGCAAGTAAATACTTACACGGTCAATTCCTATATTCCCACACGGTGACACGGTGTGTATATAGGAATATACCTAAACTCATATTTTCGCACGGCGACTCGGTCAAACAGATCGAATTTACCCCTAATTTGACATTTGTACACAGTCACCGTGTTGCACAATGACACGGTTACCAATTGAAATTGCTCAAAATATCATCAAAACAAAGAAATTTTAAAAAATCAAGACTTAATAAATGCGCAGTGGCTGAAGCCAAAATAATCAATAATCAATCAGATCCAACATAATTTTATACTCAGAACAAGCCCAAAAAAAAATATGAATACAAAAACTATCGTGAACTCCTCCACATTATTAAACTCAATGACATGGTTACCTCATTCTCCCAATTAAAACCTATTATCAATATAAAATTATTATTAATTTCGCATACCCTGTGTTTTTACAAATTTTCTGTAAATTTAACATCCAAACAAGGTATCGGTATTTTAATAAAAAACAACATCCCGCACAAGCAAATAATTATAAATTCGAACATCTTAATCTTAGCCTTGGAAATATAACTCCCACGTTTTTTTTTTACGGTGGTTTGTATTTATATTCCCCTGATCAAGTGTTCACAGGAAATGACTTAGTCAGTATACTTATATAATTACAGTTTACCCTCAAACACCGGTAAGC
Source organism: Pocota personata (assembly GCA_963082735.1). Lineage (NCBI taxonomy): Eukaryota > Metazoa > Arthropoda > Insecta > Diptera > Syrphidae > Pocota > Pocota personata. The sequence continues at coordinate 75,648,975 of OY720429.1, forward strand.
CGCACATTTAAAACTGCTTTTTCTAATTGGTATTATTACAGTAAGCACATTATAGATCATTTATCAGTATATAATCCTTCAACCAACATAAACAAAGAGGCTGCGATGCTTCAAAATGCAATTCGTACGGCCGTATGGAAGCGCTTCAAAAGGTATCCCAAGCAGAATAACTTAATGATTAAAAAAAAGCCACTAGGCCCAAATTCATCTTGTAGTAAGATCTGGCATAACATTCACTGCCTAACCTGCGACTATATGAGTACTCAACAAACTATTAGAATCATAGAAACTCACACTGCACCCTTATCCACCCCAGCTGACTTAGCTCCCATTTCGCCCTTATCTGGTCAAATCTGTCAAAGGATGAAAACTTCCACTCTAGTTTCTTCAGCAAGAAAAGTATTACTCTAGGCTCTTCCCTTCATAGTTATCCTATCTCCTCATCAGCAAGACGCATTGAAGGACAAATGATAATATTAGAATTTGATTACTGCCTTAACAACCGCAAAGGCAAACCTCCAAGTAGAGGTAGAATATCATACCCTTATGCTGAAAAATCTCCCATCTTCAACAATCCTTAGGCTATTGGCATTATATAACAATATTCTCAGTGCCCAAAATTGGAAAAAGGCAACCATACTTCCTCTACCAAAACTAAAGAAAAATATAAGCACAGCACTGTTAACGGGTGTCGACCAATTTCACTTATTCCTTGTATGGGTAAAGTAATGGAGAAAATTATTTGCTAAAGGATTACTCTGGTTTATTCTATCAAAAAATCTCATAAGCCCAAACCAGGTAGCATTTAAACCAGACAAAGGTTGTGCGGATGCATTACTACACATCGACTCTTATATATCACAATTTTTGTATTGGACTTTGAAAAAGCGTTCGACAGAGTAGGCATCCACCTAGTTCTAGATAAACTTAAAACATGGGGTATCGGTCCCAAGAATATGTGTAAAATCAAACAATTGTTTTTCACCTTCTTTTCCACTTTTTAAAGGAATCCTGCCATTATTAAATTGGTTATTTATTATTTATTTGTCGTTTTGACGATATTAGCAAACTTGTAGCTAAACATACAATACATACATCCTTAGTAAACACAGTTACCTCGTTAAAATAAAGAATGTGTTATTGAATGTAATGAAAGACATATCAACATGGTCTACCTATTCCGATGCTAAACTCTCAGTATAAAAATGCAGAACCTTACACATTTATCGTAAGACCCCTTGTAGTAATTTTACTCTTAATTATAACAATGTTAATATCGAAAATGTTACACATTTAAGTATTTTTATTTAAATATAATTGAAAGTATTATTGTCTAGAATTAAAAAAGCCTAGCTGCGAGCACTAATACGAATATTGTCAATTGGTTGGTTGGTTTAAGAGGGTGAACTTATGCTCTTCACTTAGGCCTCCATTGGACCCGTTGTGTTCCCCTCATCTATGGAACTGTAAGGAATAGTGTTGTGCTTTGAGAATTATGTGTTTGAAAGGATTTAGGTATTGGGATCATGGGGAGTATCAATGGGGAAACTATATCGTATAGTGATCGGGGAATTGTAGTGTTCATCTGGCGGACTCCAATATATCCCCGATTCCTTTCTTACTGAAGTGTGTAATATCCGGAATCCTTGGAGATCCCAGAATTTTCAGTCTTAACCTCGCTGTAGCAGGGCAGTGGCAGAGAAAGTGTTCTATATCTTCCTCCTCCTCACAGTTGGCACAGATTGTTGTATCAGCTATCCCTAGTCTGAACGAATGTTTGTTGAGATTGATGTGCCCTGATAAAAGTCCCACCATCAATCTCAATTGTGTTCTGCTTGAGTTAAGAGCTCCTTTTGCTGTGTTGCTACTCGGTTTTGTTATTACAGATCTAGCCACACTGCACGTGTCTAGATTGGTCCAGTAGTTATTGAACTTCTGTCGTATCTTTTCATTGATTACTATTTTAATAGTTGTCAGAGGGACCCCTTTTGTATTATCCTGGTTCAGGTCTGTATTGCCCGCTCCTTTCCTTGCTAGTTCGTCTGCCTTTTCGTTATCTGATGGTGACATACTTACATAGGGATACCATCTAATAACGCATCCATTTTTATCGCAGAGGCACTAGCTACCCTAAAAACCATAATTAATTTCAAAGACAATTGGTAATTCGTTATAGGGACAGATAGCTTATAAGTAATAAAAGCCGTAGAAAATCCTAATAACAATGCTCTAATTATCAACAAAATTAGAGACTGTCTCATTAGAGACTGTCACATTAGGCAATGTGGGTTCCTAGTCACATAGGAGTAATAGGAACTGATCGTGCCGATATCACCGCCAATCTCGCACACCGCGCTCCAGTTTTTGAATCGGCTACTTGCATCAAACTTGACCTATTGCGACTCATCACAAACAAACAGCTTAGACTTACTAAGCAATTTCTGGAATGAAGCAACTATAGTCATCATTACCCAATTATCAACACCGCCAGATCACATCCAACTTATCCCAACTCTAATTCTAAATCTACACGACCTTTGTTAGACTATGATTAGGTCACATAGCCTTTAACCACCACGTGCTATGCTTGCAACTTACCCATCGTCGGAAGAGGAGAATCTTTGAAAGACGAAACTGACCCCGTACTCAGTAACAGTGTGGGATTCCCACCCACTAAATCCACTTTCTCTCCTACCTCTGGACCTCGCGGCACTGCTGTCAAGCATTTCATCGCGAGGGGAGATTTCAGCCTTAGGTACTCCGCTTATTCGTGTTGGCAGCCTGCTGCGCTGCGTTTAGTTGTCGCTCCTGGCTTCGCTGCTCCTTCACAATATTTGGCACAGGGTCGCTAACTGCTTCCCAAGCCTCTTCTCTGCTCATCATCTGTCTGGTGATGTTGTCTCGGGTTAGGTCCTCACCCAGTTTGTTCACTAGCAGGTTCCCTTCAGAATATCGTGGACAATGGAACATTATATGTTCTGCATCCTCGACTGCTTGTGTGTACGTTGGGCAATAGGGTTTGGCGTCGTGTCCAAACCTGTGGAGGTAGGCTCTGAAATATCCATGGCTAGTACATAATCATCTGGGTCAGGTAGCAATTCTTCGATAGAATCATATTTTATGTATAGGTGTAGACACGTAAATCAACTGTTAGCCCTTTCGCCACCCTCAACTTACGAAATCCCAACCACGCGAATATTGTTAAAATTTACAACTTTATAAAGATTTCTAAATTTAATATTTAATATAAGTCTGTACCAAACCAATAGAGCCGAAGGCTAGCGCTCTTTCACTGTTAACCTATTAATTGATTGATATGTTAATAAATTATAATAGCAATAATAATAATAATAATAATAATAATAATAATAATAATAATAATATTTTTACTTTAATTTTGGAAACCGCCGGCAAGACGCAAATACATCTTCAGTTTCCTTTCTTTGGGAGTTTGATGATCATTGACTTGTTCCACTCTTCTGGAAAGCTTTCGCTTTCCCATACACTCCTTATGATATAGTGAAGGAGGTCTGCCGATGTACGAGTACTTGTAAAAGCGCGACAGGAATGCCATCAAGCCCCACCGCTATATTTTTCTTGAGGGCTTTGATTTACTGGGAAGGCAGATGCGAATTTGGGTAATTGTTGCTTCGGATAGCTCAATTAGGTATGAAGCAGCAAAACTATCGCCTAAGCTATTTAAAACCGTGGCGAAATGCTCCTTTCATCTCCTGAGCTGATGTAGTTTGAAACTCTGACCGCCTATCAGTCCCTTTGTGATTCTATAAATGGTCCTACTATCGCATTTGTTTCCTGCTTCCTCGGTAGGAATCCTTAAATCTCGATGCAGGTCACTGTTGCTGATGTACCACAGAGCACTCACAATACTCCTGGAAGCGTGGAATAACATAGTTGAGCGCCATAGTGCCACAATGGTTTTAGGACCTGGTTATAAAGGAGTATTTTATTATGTGTTGAGAGCACTGACTTCTGGCCTATAAGCCATTCAATTTTTCGCCAGTTCGGTTCTTTTGATTTTAATATCCTCTTTCCACCTAACTTTGGCGTCTAGAATCGTACCTATATACTTCGCTGTATTAGCATGTGAGATTGAACTGCCTAGCAGCGTTATAGGATAGTACGAAATAGACTTATTTGTGCAGATTTGTTCGAATTTAGTTTTATTTGCCATATTTGTATCCACCTGATTATTTGATCTGTGCAGCTTGTAATTTTTGCGTTGAGTCCGACGTTGACTCAAGGTTTCAGGTTAGTGTAAGGTGTTGTTGGCAAGTCGCTAGTGTAGAGGAGGTATGAGAGAGTCCCACGGATATTTTCTCGAGGAACTCCGGCTTTTATCTGTACTAGCTTAAAGTAACAGTTTTCTTGCTTTATACGGAAGTATCGCGATGCTAAATAAAATTCTATTAGGTGGACGTACTGTTCCGGAAGATATACTTAAGTTACGCTTAAAAATCAGTCTTTATAACAGCTTTGAAAGAAAGGGAAGTAGAGATATTGGCCTATATGAGGACACCTCGTAAAGGTCCTTACATTGTTTAGGGACCATAATCACTTCGTCTACTTTCCACAAGCTAAACGTAAAAGTTTAACTAACCCTTTGTTTGGTAGTTGCTTCAGAACTTATCCAGTAATCAGGTCAAAACCTGGAGCTTTTTTTCTTTTAAGCACTTTATCTCGTATTTTAGCTCACACATGGTGATCGGAAGGATTATAGTACTCCAGTTTTCGTTCATACGGCCGAAAAGTATTTGGTAGGTAGTCCGCAAATACAGTAACTGCATCTAATTGTTGGAATATGGTTAGTTGGTCGCTTAAGATATTTTGTACCAAAATGCATGGTCAGTGGTTTTATCAGCAAATAGTTCTGAGAGATATTTTTTTATCGACTCATTCCTGATTAGCTTTATTTCGAGTTTGAGATCTTGAGTTGCCTTGTGTAGTCTTGCTTTATCAGAAGGAGATCGAGTTTGTTGGAACTTCGCCGGAGTTTTCTATTATTTCTTATAATTTCTTTTGCATGATTGCTACCCTTCGTTATCCTCTTTGATGGAGGAGTACAGCTTCAAGCTGCATGTTGGATTAATTTGACGAACTCATGTGCTTTGTTTTAAAGCTGATCTGTCGCCTCAATAGAAGTACTAATATTAGCATTTTCTCTTTTTTAAAACTAAACCAGTCTGTAAACATATTTGAAAGGTATGAATTTTGCTCTTTGACTATAATACTATCACTAAGTAACAGGTATATTGGCGAGTGATCCCAGTCGAGATCCAAACCTTCGTTTATTTGGATAAAATTCCTTGATAGTTTATTTATAATAAAAAAAATCTATCAGATCAGGTGTTTTATTAACATCCGTCAGCCAATATGTAGTTTTGCCAATAGATATAAATTCACTGTTTCCTAACTATCCTCGTAAAGTTCACGATATCTTGAAGTAGTCAGTCGTGATCTCCAATATATATGTTTCTGTTTCCGTAGCTACTTCTTCTTCATCGGTTTCATAATTTTTGATTTTGTCGCTGCCATTGAGGTTTTCTTTTATTTATTTTAGTTATAGTTTTAGTTTATCATATTCCTTCTTTAGATCTTGGTACAGACGTTCTAATTCAATTACTTTTTTTCTTAAATTAGTTAATTCGGTGCTGGAGCTATGTTCTCTTTGTTTTTGGGCATTTCTGCTTATAAAACAATTATTTTGCAGGTTCTGTTCTTGATAATTATTAATAGGATTGATTTTAACTTGTGAATTGTACTTACTAGTTCTTCCTGGGGGGAGTGCGATCAATTCCCATTTTTAATATTTAAATAGATATATTTACTTATATATAACTTTATTTAGTTTAAGTGAATTTTGAGTTGGCAGTGCTGGAAAGAGAGCTTTTACTGAGTTGGGGAAGCTTTGAAGATAGAAGAAAGTTTTGTAATCCACGATCCATAAGTTAGGTTCCGCACTGAAATCTTTGCGTCTTGTTTTCTCCAGCCGCCGGTCTTTGTGACAAATATGTGTATATATGTATGTATATGTAGTACTTTACCTGTTTTGCCCACGGGTTTCCGGAAATGCAATCGGTGTTACTCCAGTGTTTCACGATGCAACAGTTCAAGCACTTTTGTTTGGTATGTAACACAGTTTTTTATCGACCTTAATCGAAAAGAAGTGACTGCACTTTGACTTAATTGCTCTCTAGCAGAACGGAGTTTCCAGAAGAATCGTGATAATACTGGTGGTGGCTCTTTGGTGAATATGCTACTTGTATTGTGTCTAATGTTAGTGTGCCTCATCTTTAGTCTTATGTAGTTCTTTATCATCCTTGTAGGGGTATATTCCTTTCTCAGCAAATAATATCTTTTTTGTTATGGGAAAAATCAGAGCTAAGGGAGTCATTGACAATGCCCTATGTCAATGACTGCTTTAGCGCTGATTTTTCGGTCGCATCCAAGCTGTTCTTATAACAACATTCTAATTCCCTAGCTTCTTCTCTACTGTAGTACGGGTTGACTTAAAAAAAAAATTGATTTTCTCAACAGTTTCTCCAAAGTGCAACAAAGAATAAAATTAAGGTTTTAGACATTATTTCATTGGACTTAGACTCAAATAAGTTTTTCGGAAACGGCTTAAAACTGTAGGCCCGTATAATATTTATTTGTTTTACTTATTGGATGATTTTTAAAAATTTGCTACTTCTTGGTTTTGATTTAGTCGATTTTGTTAATATATTTAGATAACTTGATAAACAAAAAATATTTATTTATCGTTAACAGAACCGCAGCCCCATATTTTAGCAATCTGGTTTGGTTTATTGGAAAACATATTTTGGAATTAGACGCATGTGTTCGAACGGACATTGAGTAAGAATTTCTTAAAAGAGAACTAACGCAATTCAGTCTCACGTTATACATTTTAATTTTTTAGCCATCAGTCGAATCAAAAACTCTCCAATCTAGTTGCGGAACACCTTGATCATTTGCATTACCTAAACGATATTCTTCTGCTTGAGATTCGCGATCTAAATGCAGTGCTTACAGAACATCTTCTGCATAAGCTCTTCGTTCCGTTATACATATTCTCTCTGACACCAGCTCCGCCACTCTCAATGGCTGTAGTTACGCAAAATCTAGCAGCTGTTCTCAACAAAGTCGTTGACATTGATATTCAGGAGATGAACAATCCACGTGTGTCATCGATAGTTGCCTTGTATCTACTTTCTTTGGTTTTTTTGGTCATTACACATGGGCCTTTAGTGCATGCCTTAGCTTGGGTAATATTAAACGCGGATCACAAAGTCTTTACGGAAGGTGCCGCGGAAATCCTTAATGCATACGTCGAGCGACGAGAAGTCGTTGTACCCGGCTTCGTAGAACCAAGAGAAAGTCTTGAAGAAGCTTTAGATACTGCAGCTACTGCTTCGTTATCATCTAGCATTTCTATAGAAGGTAATATCCCGGCAATGGATAGCAGTGGTTCGCCTGTGCATTCCGAAGCGGAGGAACAGCTGCCAATATTTCAATCGTTGCATAAATCCAACATCACCGATGAGGAGAAAGAAAGGCTGAAGAAACTTGTGGAATCATCATCAGCAGACATGCTTCGTCCGTTCTTGGATGTAGTGCTATCATCTCTAGACTGTGGGGAAAATGATTATTTAGCCTTGCTATCGCTCTGCCTTATATATGCCATGGCAAACAATCGAGGTGGGTATTAACTAAGAAACATTTTGTATAAATTATTGATTTCTTTGTATCGCTAAACTAACCTTTGCTCCTTTCCATTCTAATGCAAAACTATTCACAAAATCGTTTTTTAGATGGTACGTAATTTAATTTATTCACATTTTGAAACATTTTTATTTATTTTTTCTAGTGAATAGATACCCTTTCTACTATTAGCGTTAAGTATGTACATATTTATGAATATAATTATACAAAGTCATGCACGACTAATTTGCTTACGAAAATGAAGGAATACCTTATCTGCATTCTATATTATTAATGTTATTAGCTAGATGGGGTACCTATCGTTACACAAGCAAAGTTGCAAAGCTTTTCAGTCGTACAACTAAAATTAGTGAGTTTGATTTGATTAATAAGAACTTGTTATCCAAAGGTATGCACAATTTTTTAGGGACAGTAAAATGACAATGACAGTGGCTGAAAGGAATTTAAATTTGTTTTATTTTTTGCTTTCTGTAAAGAAAGAGAAATCAGCTAACAAGGTATCGTTGAATGTCATTTTCCTATAACGCTGTGCGCTATAACGTTTGATATTATTTAATGGAAAAAATCACACGTCCGGACAAAACAACGATATATACAATACTATCAAACACATACCAATATATGTGAGTGAAAACCTCCTCTTATAGTGGGCGTCTCTAGGTGTTTGATTTTTTCTACCCTGTCTTGTAAGTACAATGTGGAACTAAAAACTGGGACCCTCAATTCTGTTTGTCTCTGCGTCTGGCGTATGTACGCATGACTACAACCTAAACGGTTGGATGGATTTTCTTCAAACTTAATATCTAGGGTCTGTGGACTCGCAATTCGTGACCAAATCATAATTTTCACTCTAACCCCAAAATCAACTGTACTTTATTAAGGCCAAGAAAGAAAAGAAAATGTAGATTTGTTCTTTCTCTTTCTCTCTCTTTCTCTTCCCCTCTCTCTCTTTCTTTTCCCCTCTCTATCTGTTCTCACTCTCTATCTATCTCTCTCCCTCTCTTTTACCTATCCGTGGTCGGCCCTCCTTGTCCTGAATAGCCAGTAGTTTCCATCCTGAGTTGTTCCTTTTTGAAGACTATTTCCCCTGATGTCCTTTTTAATAGGGCCTGACCAAGCTCTCTGTGGTCTTCCTCTCGTTTATGATTGCTCCTATAAATTCAGCGACATCTTAACGATATGACTCATCTCTACGCATCACATGGCCATACCGTTGGAGTTTTTTTTTTTAGTTTGTCGGCAACTGATGCTTTTTTGTCGGCAACCGATGCTTTTTCGTCCGTATACAAAATGTTTCACTGTAGTTGGTCTTGCAGATAAGCCGTTAAGTAATCTATTACAATATTAAAGAGTAACGGGCTAAGAGTTGATCCCTGATGGACGCTGACTTCAATAAAGAAAGTATGAATCATTCCATCCGAAAAGAACATTTATTTAGACTGTTAATCGTCTAACGACCATCGATCCGCTGTCAGCGAGAATGAACCATTCAACTTGGACGATGAAAGCCGAATTCGTTGGCCACCCGACCAACATGAGGTAAGCATAGCAATACCTAAGATCAAATCCAGCAAGGCTGCTGGAATTTATGGCCTACCCACTGAGAATGCACGTGGAATGTTCATCACCGCCATCCAAGAAGTGCGAATAAAAAACGGTGACATCCACTACGGTGACTGCTACAACGAACAAAAACAGCAAAACATCCTGAGCTTCGGGCATGTGAGCGAACGCCTGGCGGCAATCCACATTAAGACAATATTCACACGATTCGCGCACCTCAATATTTATAAGGGGACCTGGCGCTCTCCGGATAAACTAACTATCAACAAGATTGATCACGTTTCTATTGACGCAAGACACTCTTCCGGTTTTTTTTTGACGTTCGTAACTTCCGAGCATCCAACACTGACTAGGATTACTACCTTGTTGCCGCCTCTCATACGCTGCCTTTCTCGCAACCACCACAAAGAAACCTCTGAGGCTTTACTCTGTATTTTGATTCGAAATTCAAAATATTCGGAAGCGGATGATTAGAACTTCGTAATCTGAAAATCGGATTGCTATATCCGAGAATTGAACAACTTTTTGCTGCTGGCAACAATACAATTTTCTTTCGGAAAATTGGCAGTCACTTCAATTTTGGATATTAAATTCGTCAAGTGTTTAGTTTGCGAATTGGTTGATTTTTCTTTGAAAGTGAAAGATTTTTTTATGGAAAATGAAAACCAATTTATTTAAAAGATGTCAGTTGATAAATTATAGTTACAAATTCGCATTTTATTGGTTATTGTACTTCTTTTTGTTAATGCCGGTATTTTTCGCCCAAAAGTGCTGTATTTTCTGTTGATTCAAGAAGAGCCATAGTTCGCTTGAAATTATGTCAAATTTGTTTACTGAAGGACCTTCAGTGGTGATTAAAATTCACGTTGACTGCTAAGAGGCTACTAGACATTTTATTAAATCGTTAATCACTCATAGGAACACATCGCTTAACAGAAGAGTTGAGAAATATAACACAATTAATTCAAACCAATCTTTTTATGTTTTTTATTATTGTTACGTCTAAATATTTATTTAAATTATTGGTAAAGGCAAAGTAAATCAAGAAAATATTTAACAAATGTGCAGCACATCCTCATACTGATCTATGTACGTTGACGTTGGTCACTGACATTCCAGAGACTAGCAACAAAATCCGGAATTTGTGGGAATATGATTAGCAACATATTGCATTCGTTTCGAAAGGGTTAGATAGTGTCAGATACTACACACTTAATATTATAAAACTTTACACGTAGAACAAAATTGTGCCTCATTTCTTTTTTTGTGCTACCACGCATTGGTGGTAGCAGGTGTAGTAAAACTTTTCAGAAACATTTTAGCCCAGACAGCATATTGGTCGATTGTATGGAGGATGTACTTCAAGACTTAATTTTTTTTACCTTCCGGTTGCTGAGAAAGAAAAGGAAAGAACAAAATTATATATATATGTACGTGTGTTGGCATTAGGGTACGATTTAAACGTGTGCGTTTATTTAGAATTTGCCTCAGAGCAACAAATGAAAATTCGTCTCGAGTTATATTTTTCCGACAATATTGATTTTCTACTGGCAGTTTTAGCTTTTATTACAGTAGTAACGGTTTATTGTTTAGATTTATTTAACTATTTTCCTAATTTGGGGATTAAGCATAAACAATATGTGTTTGTAATATGCGTTAGAAGTCCTTTTCGTTTATAACCAATTGCAGCTACAAATATGTAAAAATATTAAAGGCCCGTGTGAGGTCATCCAACTTTTTCATGTTAAGTAGCATAAAGCTAACTGATTAAGTTTCGATTGGCTCAGTATTTGTATCTACATACATATATATAAAGCAGTTATGCTCCGCACAAAATTACGTGTCGCGAAACGATTATATTATGGTGTGGATGGTAAATCCGCAATGAACTATAAAAATGCTTTCATGTTTTTAATTCTATTCGCGGTATTACTTTAATTTGGAGAATTGTGTATTGAGGGAAGCTCGAACGAATTCAATCGCCTGTAAGCCAATTCGCTTACGTACGTACCACTTAATATGGGGGTTTTGCACATATATCATCGTCGAAGCCGTAGTAATTTCGCACTTTGCCCTGCATAGGCAAACTTATGAATCTACGATGACAATATATTAATTTGATATCTAATTGTACTTATGTAAATGGAGAATTTTTGAGAAATAGTGTCAGAAACGAAGATTGAGTAAGTTTCCTCAATCTAACCAATCTTAAAGTAGATATTCGATATTCATGCCTATCCCTAACTACATTATATCTTAACTATTATCACTATGTATATTTTCAAATTCTAATACGTATTGCAAAATTCAACTTTGCCGTTGGTTATATTATATATTAGATTTGAAAGTCGTCTAATACCTACCTACAGTGAATGTATTGAAAAGTATCCAGTTTTTAGTTTTCTTTTATTGTTTGATACTCACTGTCGTAAAGACAAACAAAAGTAGAAATAGAAAAAAATCATTCGGTCCTTGAACAAAACGGATGAAAGAAATATTAAGGAAACATTTAAATGTATATTCTATGAAAGAAAAAGATCAATTCAAATGTTTTCCTCGACTAGTAACATGTTGAGGCAATAAAAAAATGACACAATTCCGTGCCGCGGATGGAATTTGAAGCAGCTCTGTTTGGGAACCGCCTGGGTTCCAGTCCCCAAAATGGACTTTCGATTAAGATATCTAATAGATTCTTCTAATTGGATTCATTAATCGTTAACTCTGATCAACGAAAGTATAAACAGTTTGTAGCTTTTTGGGTGGAAAGAGTATTGGAAGCCAGAAAATTGTTAGAATGGAGATGGGTGCCAAAAAAATTGAATGTGACCCACAAATCTACCAAATGGCAAATAAATTCAGAACTTCGCTACATGAACAGAATCAATCTTCTGAATAGCCGATAAACATACTGCAAATTACTTCCATCGATACATATCAAGATGAGTTCGAACAGAGTTATAGAAGTAGAACGATTCTCCAACTCAAGCACTTGTTTTCCGATTCCTTCACAATTTGACCTCTATAAACAGTCCGTATCACGACGAGGATAGACTAGCAACACCAAACGAAAAAAAACACCATGTGACCAGTCTTATCATTAAATGGTATTGCCAAAAATATCACCATCATAATAATGGAACGATTGTGAATGAACTAAAGTAGCTGTACCCCGTACCATGTCTTAAATTTGCAGTGAAGCAAGCTAGAAGATCATGTAAATAGTGCAAGAACTACGATGCATCGCCAAATCCTTCAGAGATAGCCGAACTACTACTTGCAGCGAGACTTATTTCATTTACACGGCCGTTTTCATATATTGAAATCGATTATTTTGAACCTATGCCAATTAAAATCGGGCAACGAGCTGAAAAGCGATGGGGCATTTCTATAATCTACTTAACCACCAGAGCGGTTCGCATAGAAGTTGCCTCTACATTATCGATGGATTCGTGCATCATGTGTCCCCTTAAATTCTCTGGCAGAAAGGGCACCTCCATTGAGATCTTCAGTGATAATGGCACGAAATGGAATTTCTATGGAATGAAACTGGGAATGACTTGTGAAGTCAATAGAATATACTTTGAGAAGCATAATGACGACAAGGAATTCTACTGAAAATCAGCTATATAGCATGTTATTAGAAGTTGAAGCCACTCCATTGACCTATGTGTCTATTAGCAACGAAGTGGAAGGTCTTACGCCCAATCATCTGCTTGGACCATCAAATAGTGTGAAACCAGTGGTTGAATTTTCCGAGGATGGTGTATTGCTGCAAAGAAACTGGATTACCGTAAAGCGTTGGACGACTTGTTCTATGACCCTTTTTCTGGGAAGTATATTAGCGTCCTTTATAATGACCAGATCGTTGAATTTGATGTCGGCTGCGATCTGCTGCCAACTAGGACGATGCTGTAATGACACCAAATATTCCATTTGCCAGCGTTTCCAATATTCTTGGATATTGAATTGCAACTGTTTCCAGCAGCTACGATTCGCCTGGAAAGAAATGAGCAGGTATTAGTGGGCCAAGGTCACTATCATAGGTTTCGCACAGGGGTTTCGAGTTTAATATCGCTTCGATCTGAGTTAGGAGTTGGTACAATTGCTCCTTTATACGAGGGCAAGGTGAAGTGTTCTCGGCCTGACAATGAAAGACTGCGATTTTTAGTTAAAAAATGATTTTATTTTTCTACATAATATCCCTTGACTTCAACACACTTGGTCCAGCGTTTCTCCAACATCAGTATTCCTTCTCGGAAGTGAGAGTCTGGAAGGCTGTGAAAATATTCATCTATGGCCCTCTCAACTTCTGCATTGGATGCGAAGCGCTTCCCAGAAACGAATTTCTTCAAGTTTGGGAACAGATGGAAGTCTGAGGGTGCCAAATCAGGTGAATAGGGGGGATGGCCGAGCAAATCGTACCCCAAATCCCGCAGTTTCCCCATCGCCAACGCACACTTGTGTACAGGTGCATTGTCCTGATGAAAGATGATTTTTTTCTCCTTCAAGCCAGGCCTCTTCTCGCGAATTTTGCCATCCAGCTGGTCAAGAAGATTGGAGTAATATTCGCCTGTATTTGTTTTGCCTTTCTCAAGGTAATCAATTAACAGGATCCCTTTCGCATCCCAAAACATACTGGCCATGACCTTTCCGGCAGATGCGATAGACTTCGCTTTCTTTGGCGCTGAAACACCGGCTTCCACCCACTGCTTCAACTGCTGTTTCGTTTCTGGCGTGTAGTGGTGGACCCATGTCTCATCCATGGTGACAAATCGCCGCACAAAATCGGTCGGATCCCTATTGAATCGGTCCAAAGATTGCCGCAAAAATCGTTTGCGCATTTGCTTTGGATCGGCATTCAGCAAATGCGGCACCTATCTTGCGTAGAGCTTTCGCATCCCTAAGTTTTTGTGCAAGATGTTTCGCACCCTCTCTTCCGATATACACACAGCCTCAGCCATCTCAATCACCTTCACTCGCCTATCGTCCAACACAATATCATGCGCTTTTTCGATGGTTTCGGGTGTGGTTGCGGTTTTTGGCCGTCCTTCACGTGGGTCATCTTCGAAGGACGTGCGACCACGTTTAAATTCAGCTGCCCACTTTAACGGTTGACATGGAAGGAGCAGAGTCCCCGTAAACTTTTGTCAACTTTGGATGAATTTCCTTAGGGGCCAACCCATCCAAAACGAAGAATTTTATCACCGCACGATATTCAAGTTTATCCATTTTAACGAAAAACACGCAAGACGTCTACAGCAAAAATTCGTGCAAAGAAACTACTTGAGAGAACAAGTTGAAACTTGTCATATGAACTAATGAGAAGTGCACCCAGGCAGGAAACATAAATTTTTGCTGATTGGAACGCTATCTCTATTATTTATATCCTTTAACTGAGGATTTGTCGTTACTTAGTTTAGGAATTGGGAATGTTGAAAATGTTTTCCAAATTTGTGGAATTACCCCAGAGTCGAGTATACTATTCTACAGTTGGATAAGTCTTGCTTTTGTTGATCATGACAATTTGTTTAGCATTGGATAGGATATTCTATCTCTACCCGGGGTTTTACCTTTAACCCTGTTTAGGTAGGCTTCAAATTCAACAAAAGTGTTGCGAATTCCTGAGACACTCTTTTTTTTTTGTTAAAAGTTTTGGGAAAATTCATCTCAGTACGGACTAAGTTTTGGCGAAAAGATTACGAATTTTTTGTGGATCTGAAACCAGGCCGCTGGATGATTTTATACAGCTGATTGTTACCCTCTTAAGGGTTCCTGTCAAGCCGCGAATGTTATGCCAGATATTGGCAGGGGAAGGGTTGAGATTAATATTTGACGTAATTTCAATAAAACTATTGGCTTTGCTTTCTTTAAGCAGTCTTCGAAATTTTGCGTTTGCTTTTTTGTATTGTACTAAATTGCTTTAGGGGGGATGTTTTTGAAATTCTTTTTAAGGCTATAATTTTTTTCCTCCGAAGTGCTGATAGTTCGGGGTTCGACCAAGAGACTACCTGTTTACTCTGTCTTGGGTGTGTTTCGGGGATAAAAATGTTCGTGGCGGTCCTAATTGCCTTTAGCAATAGTGCAGGTTCTTTATTGATGTTTGAGGTTGGGTTTTTATCTGGTAGATAATTTATAATTTAATCCTAAAGATTGACCAATTGGATAGATGTGTGTTTTTTAAGTTAGGAGTGTTTTGTGTGGTAGTACAAAATTATATACGTAATTTTTAGTTTGAATTGCAATTCGAGAGCTAGGACTAAAATGTTGGAATTGAGATGTAGGACTCTGTGGAATGTTTTTTTTTAATCAAGACATGTACTTATGTCTTACTTGGATATCGTGTTGTTTGGTAGATTTTTGAAGTAGTGCGTCTCTTGGAGAGAAACAAGGCAGGGACTGTTTTGTTAAAATATTTAGCTCATCAAAGTTATTTAAAAAACCTTTGATATTACATTGCAAATGTCTGAGAGCCATATTTGAATGACACTGATTCCATGAGCTTTTATTACGTGAAGCAATTAAAGTGTGTCGTGCAGTGCTTGGTTTGGTGTTTTGCGGAAATGAATAGTTTTGTCTGCGCTTTATTGTAGAAAGCTGGGTTGGCGGAATTGAGATGTATAAAACTTTGACTCGTCGGTTCAGATTTTGAAGCATACAAACTCCCTAAAGAGCTTGGATGATTCAATCCCCGAACAGCAGAATCATGATTTTAGACATAAACTTTATTATTAAACGTTTAATATAGTAATCATTGTTCGTCAGAAGTGCCTGTGTTACTGTTGATATAGGTGAGTATGTGAGTATTTGGGTGCAGTTCACAGTATTTGTGATTGGAGTGGATGTGGGATGAGTATGTGAACTGCTATTTGAGAGGTGACATGTTTGAGTTTGTTGAAGTGGAGTATGTGGGGGATAGGTTTGTGTTTGATGATTTGGTTTGGGGACTACTAAACAATTTGCTTGGTTGTGCTGTGAAGTCGGTAGGTGGTTTTTCTGAAGTTGTGTTTATTGAGAACATGATTATTTTTTTCGGGTTGCTTACTTTTAACCTATTTGCAGCTGTATTAATGGTGGAGACGGAAGATGGTTTGGACTAGGCTGAAGAATAGATTGATTTTGCTGGGGCTGTGTACTGTGCTTAACTTTGTGAATTTTTGTTTTGCTTTTATTGTTATTATATTAGGTGCGCAAGTTCTCGCTGTTTTTTGATGAAAATGCAACTTTATTGTGAAAAAATGGTTACAAATGAATCATTCAAAGTATTGTCCATCGCTAGCTACAACTTTTTCCCATCTTTCTGGCAGAGCTCGAATACCGTTACGGTAAAAGTGTTCATCTTTTGAGGCTATCCACTAATCACTTTTTGATGTCTTCATATGAGCGGAACTGCTGATCAGCCAGACCATGTGCCATCGAACGGAACAAGTAATAATCGGATGGCGCAATATCTGGGGAATATGGCGGGTGGGGTAGGACTTCCCATTTGAGCGTTTTCAGGTAGGTTTTAACGGGTTTGACAACGTGAGGCCGAGCGTTGTCATGCTGTAGAATCACTTTTTTGTGCCTCTGCTCGTATCGTGGCCGTTTTTCGCGAAGTGCTCGGATCAATCGCATCAATTGAAGTTGATAGCGTTCCCCAGTGATGGTTTCGTTCGGTTCCAACAGTTCACAATAAATGGCACCGACCTGGTCCCACCAAATACACAGCGTAATCTTCGCAGCGTGAATATTCGGCCGAGCCGACGACGTAGAAGCAATGAATCCACTTTTCATCACCCGTCACGATGCGATGAAGAAAACCCTTTCTTGTTTTGCCGCTGGGGCAGTTGTTCACGGGCGAAAAAACGACGCCCAACGTCCCTTGGCTTCAAATCATAAGGAACCCAAGTTCCTTGTTTTTGAATCATTCCAAACGCAGCAATGCTGAAGCAAGCTGTTCTTGCGTTTGGCACGAATCCTCCAATTCAGCGTCTTCGAAGGATTTGCGCTTCAGCCGCCGTTTTCTTCGAATGAAAGAAGAAAATCAACACTTCCCGCAAATGACGATTATTTGGCACAAAATCAAACATTTTCACAACCAAAAGTATATGACGCCAAAACAAAATCACTAATATGTCAAAACCATTGTCATTTATAGTAAATTTATATACTTCTGTAACTCCTTCTTTTCATTTCTGTAACGATTTCTGTTTCAAACACTTTAATTCTGCGCGATTCTGTTGGATGCGTTTAAGCGATCATAAAGCTTCACTACAACGGGGCACTCACTAGCAAGATTATTTACTTTAAGAAAAATGTTAGCAATTTTCTGTGATTTCACCAAGATCAGCATGTTTCCGTCGCGCAGTTGATATATTTATGTTTATATAGATAAATATAAATATCTCAACTGCGCTTTCGTAACCAAAAAATGGATGGAGGGTCGAGATGGGTTTTAAACAGTTTTTGGAGAGATAAGAATAAATCTACAATTTTTCGCATTGGATTTTGTTGGAAGATCGGGGTAATTGTACAAAGGTGTTAAGGTGTTTTTTTGAACCCAATTGTTTTGCCAAACCGAAGTAGTAGCGGTTTCCTAGGGTAATTCTTCGCCGGATCTCCACTAGGATGTCATTTGTGGAGTTCATATTTACTCCGAGGTAGATAAACTCCTTAACTACCTCGAAACTGTTGCTATCAATAGTGACGTTCTGTCCTAGGTGGTGGACAGATGCTTGATTGTTTGTTGATAGCATGTGCTTAGTCTTATCCTCATTTACTACAAGGCCAACAAATTTCGCCTGTTCTTCAATCGCCGTAAAAGCCTCTATCACGGCACGCTGGGAGCGACCGATGATGTCGATATAGTCTGCATACCCTAGTAGCTGGACGGATCTGTTGAAGATAGTGCCTTCCGTGTTGACACCTGCCCTGCACACTATCTGCTCTAACACGAGATTAAAGAAGTCACATGATAGTGCGTCTCCTTGCCGAAATCCGGTGCATGTTTGGAATAGTTCGGAGGAACTACATCCAAATTGCACGTTGCAGCGAGTGTTTTCCAGCGTCACGCTACAAAGCTGGATCAGTTTTGCCACATAAAGCTCCTGACGATGTATGCTATCATATGCGGCCTTGAAGTCGATGAATAGGTGGTGAGTCTCGACTTGAAATTCATTGGTCTTTTCCAGGATTTGCCTCAGTGTGAAAATTTGGTCTATAGTCGATCTGCCGGGCCGGAAGCCACACTGGTACGTGCCGATTAGTGTGTTGCAGAATGGTTTGAGACGTTCACACAGTACGTTGGATAGGATCTTGTATGCAACATTAAGCAGGGATATGCATCGATAATTTTTGCAAGACATAGGATCGCCTTTTTTGTAGATGGGGCATATGAAGCTGATAGTCCAGTCATCGGGCATGCTTTCTTCCACCCATACTTGGTTGATGATTTGGTGCATGCGCCCTACCAAAACATCACCATCGTATTTGAAAAGCTCCGCTGGTAAACCGTCAGAGCCGGCGGCCTTGTTGTTCTTAAGCTTTTTTATTGCTAAGCCAACTTCTTCATTGACTGGACGTGGGTTCTCTTCTTGCCCTATCACTCTCTCTACATGATACCCATTTAGCAGCTGCTGGAAGTGTTGCTTAAACACATCTACTATTCCCTGCGCTTCGGTGACTAGATTTCCTTCGCTGTTTCGAAGAGCCTGTGTTCCGGTCTTGAAGCTAGCACCCAGTTGCTTGGCTTTCTTGCCAGTTGCTTGGCTTTCTTTGTAGAACTTCCGGATGTTGCTTCGATCATGAGACTTTTCGATCTCCTTGAGCTGGGAGACTGCGTAGGCCCTCTTCTTTCTACGCAGTATTTTCTTCTCCTCCCTCCTCCTGGCTCGATACTCTTCCCTCGCTGTCCTTGTTTTGCGCTGCAGCGTCTTCATGTGTGCATCTTCTGTCATCTTTTTCCGGTGTACGCATTCATCATCTTACCACGGGCTCTTTCTCTGAGGTGGCTGGTACCCTAAAGTGGTTTCGGCTACCTCTTTGACGATGTCGCGATACTGGGACCACTGGATATTGGCGTCTGTGGTAGGTGGATGCACTGCGGAGAGTTTCTCACTCAGGCGCTCTCTGTAGACTCTGGACTTTTCAGAATCAATGGATTTTTGCTAGACAAGACAGGAGCCACATACTGATCGACGTGTAAAGAGCGTCTATGGTACAACGTCCGTGACTAAAGGTTCCCTAGTTAAAATTTATTAGATTTTTGTTGTCCAAGAACCAGAGAAGTCTTTTTGAAAGAATATTTTCCAATATCTTTCCTGAGTTTGGGAGGGGAGAAATGGGGCGAAATGAGCTAACCTCGGATTGCTTTGGAATTGGTATTATGCTGGCTTTTTTACAAGTTTGTGGAATTATCCCCTGGTTATATTATCATATTGTAACATAATAATAACTACGCTCCTCCAGCCCATTCCAAAGTGTCTTTTCATTCGGGGTTCGTGTCTGCGGTTAGTCTCCACAGTTCATGTCTATGATAAGAGACGGATAATATCGCGGATAAGAGAGAATTATAACTGCACGAAATGATTGTCATCTTGGAATTATTACATCAGAATTTTTAGGTATTTTGTTTTTAGGTATTTTTGTTTTTGGTCGAAGAATTTGCTAGAAGTTTCTGGCTATCAGAAACTTCTGCTATATAAGGACAGATGGCGATCGAGAGGGGGCACTTGGTTTAGAACCGTGGCGAAGAGATTGGAAAAGTGATAATGGGCGAAGTTGTAATTTTGTGATAAATTGAAAGTTGAGAGTTAACAAGAAGAAGTAATTAGTTTGGATTTGTGAATTAAGTAATTGAAAGGAGATAAAGTGATTTGAGAGGAAAGAGACCTTGAAAGAAAAGAATTCGCGAAGAATAGTATAGTGTGAACTTGAATTGTTCTATAGACTAGAAAATAAAGAAATAAATTTCACAGAATATCGTTTTATCTATTTGAGCCGTAGCTCGCATATTACATTGGTGTCAGAAGAGGGATAAAACTTATTCTGTGAATAACTATTTCCGTGGTGTGAAATTGCACAAGAAAAAAAAAAAAAAAACATTTCTGTGTTGAGTTAATTAGTTGCGCAAAATGGGTCGCAAATTGGGAAAACTAACTATAATTCAACTAAAGGCAGAACTCAGTAAGCGGAATCTCGACACAACTGGGGGAAAAGATGCCCTACTGATTCGTCTGGAAGAAGCAGTAACGCAGGAAGGTGAAAATCCGCATGACGTAGAGTTTGACGTGGAAGAGGAACCAGCAAGTACAGTAGCCGACCCGGGCATAACAAGTCTGCTCCTGCAACTTAAGTCAGTCATGGACGAACAAAAGAAAGCAATAGAAGACCAAAAGAAGTCTCTGGAACTTAAGCTCGATGACCAAAAGAAAGCAATAGACGACCAAAAGAATTCTCTAGAACTTAAGCTGGACGAACAAAAGAAAGCAATGGACGAACAAAAGAATTCTCTAGAACTTAAGGTGGATGAACAAAAGAAAGCAATGGACGAACAAAAGAAAGTAACGGACGAACAAAAGAATTCTTTAGATGCTCTGGAAAGTAAACTTTATGAGCAAAACAAGAACTTGGAAGCCAAATTCGAAGTGATCGAAGAGAAAATCGAGAAGGTCGAGACGCAACTCGAAAAAGTCGAAACTAGATTCGATGAAAATTTTGAGAAACATGAAACTCAGTTCGGGAAGTCGAAAATCTTGCTAAGGAGGTCAGCAACGTGAAGAGACAGAAAGCACGGGAATATTCCACTGACGGTCTGAGAAGAAAGGAGATGCAGCCTCCTATCTTCGATGGTCAAACATCATGGCCAATTTATAAAAGGCAATTCGAAGCGGCCGCAATGACCAATAGCTGGGACGATGAAGAGAAGTCCATTGCACTCACACTTGCACTGAGGGGTCCAGCTGCGGAGCTCTTGCAGACCATCCCGGAAGATAAACAGCAGAACTACGACTCTCTGGTTCAGGCTATCGAGATGCGGTTTGGGGATGAACACATGCAGCAGGTGTAAAGGGTTCAGCTGCGTAGTCGAGTCCAGAAAAGGGGGGAAACGCTCTAACAGTTGCAAGCGGATATAGAGCGACTAGCCCATCTTTCATACCCTAAAGCCGGTCAGGAGCTTATCAACGAAATGGCGGTGGAAGCTTTTATTCAGGCCATAGAGGACAGACAACTGCAAATGGCTGTAAGAATGGCTGAAAAGCGAACACTCCCCGAGGCATTGGCATTCGCTTTGTCAATGAAGGCTGCGGACCAAGCATACCAGGGAATACACCGTGTCAGGGACATGTCCGTCGTGGAATGCTCATGCCAGAGAACAGCCGTCATGGATGAAGATAAAGCTCGCGGAAGTCAAATCCGTTGCTGGAATTGCAACCAAACCGGACACCTACAACGGCAGTGCAGAAGTGCACCTAGACGAGGAAATTGTCCACATTGCGGAAGTAGGAGAAGCAGAGAGGAAGCATCCTGTCGGTCAGACTTCCCAAAACCAGCAGTCCGGAAATGCGTAAGGACCAACTTCGCGGGGCAGAAGTTGGTTACTGGAATCGAGGCCCCCAGGACCACCATTCAAGTTTCGCAAACCAAACGGGGTAACAAGAGCCTGACAGTGGAGGCACTAATCAACAAGAAGAAGTGCGTAGCCACCATCGACACAGGTGCCACTGCCTCCATTGTAAGAGGAGATATCGTCAGCAGCTCCTGGCTGCACAACACCAACAGCTACTGCCTGAAGACTGCAACAGGGGAAATGGCGAATGTGTTTGGAGAAGTTCGTCTTACGATCACTCTGGAGGGACTGACGTTCTCCCATGCGTTTCTGGTGGCAGATATATGCGACGAGTGCATCATCGGAATAGACTTCATGAAAGCAAATTAAGTAATCTTGGACATCGGGATGCAAGTACTGAGGTATCGAAATGTGGAGATTCCGATGGTGTACGGAAACGAGAATGCCGTAACTCTCAGGACAGTCATCAGCAAAGACGAAGTTTTGCCGCCGTCTTCAGAGACAATCATTTGGACGAAGCTGGAAGGTGATCTTGGGAGCCACCGATTCTACATAGTAGAACCAGACCCAGAGAAGAATTCTCAAGACTACATCGTGGGAAAGACGTTAGTCGAACCAAAGAACACCATGGTTCCAGTGAGAGTTTTGAACGCAAGACCACACACTGTCAAACTAAGGCGAGGGGAGGTGACTGGAAAATGCACGCCGATTACCTGGTGATACTAGACCAATTTGTCAGCCTGCTAGGCGCCTTCCATTGGCACAGCAGAGATGGTGTCGGCAATGGAGAAAGAAGGTCTGATTGAAAGTTCCAAAAGTCCGTGGGCATCACCGGTTGTACTGGTTAAGAAGAAAGATGGCAGCACGCGGTTCTGCGTGGACTATCGGCAGCTCAATTACGTCACCAAGAAAGACAGCTATCCTCTGCCACGGATTGACGACACGCTAGACACACTATCAGGAGCCCGATGGTTTTCCACTTTCTACTTGAAGAGTGGCTACTGGCAGGTACAGATACATCCAGAAGACCGGGAGAAAACCTCCTTCACCGCAGGAAATGGGCTATGGCAATTCACGGTAATGCCATTCGGGCTGTGCAATGCTCCGGCGACTTTCGAGCGATTGATGGAATGTGTCCTGCAAGGGTTAACATGGAAAACCTGTTTGGTATACTTGGATGATGTCATCGTCGTAGGAAAAACGTTTGCGCAACACCGAGACAATCTAAGGGATGTGTTTCAAAGGCTTCGAAGTGCCCACCTGAAGCTCAACCCCAAGAAGTGCGCCCTGTTTAGAGCGGAAGTCAAGTACCTGGGGCACATAATTTCAGCGAAAGGAGTGAGAACCGATCCAGAGAAGGTCGAAGCGGTGAAAAACTGGCCAGTCCCCAAAGACAAACACCAACTAAGGAGCTTCCTGGGCCTAGCCACCTACTACAGACGGTTCGTGAAGGATTTTGCCGGGATCGCAAAGGGACTGCACCAGTTGACGGAAAAGGGAAAACAATTCAAATGGTCAATTGAGTGCGAGAAGAGCTTCAAGGCACTTAAACAACGGCTATGCGAAGCCCCGATACTAGCTTACCCCACTCCCGGGGAAACGTTCATTGTGGATGCAGATGCTAGTAATGTCGGGGTAGGAGCTGTACTCTCCCAGGTGCATGATGGCCAAGAGAAGGTGGTTGCGTTTACGAACGGATTGTAAACATTGTGCGCGGAAACGGGAGCTGGTTTCCATCCAAAGAATGAGAGCCGAACCTATCGCCGGCTGGAGCGTAGATGAGATCCGGAACGCTCAGAAGGAAGACCCGGATATCGAGCCGATTCTGGCCTGGAAGGAGAACATGGAGAAACCGGATCATCAGAACATCTCTCACAGAAGCCCGACCTCAAAGGCATATTTTGCGCAGTGGGACTCCCTCCATGTCCAAGAAGGTGTTCTGAGAAGAAAATGGGAATCCCCCGACGGAAAGTCGTTTGTAATGCAGCTTGTCGTGCCGCGGACGAGGGTCAAGGAGGTGTTACAGGAAATGCATGGCGGGGCGTCCGGAGGCCACTTGGGAGTGAATAAGACGCTAGAAAAGGTACGAGAACGTTTTTATTGGTTAAAAGCGAAGGAAGATATCGAAGACTGGTGCAGAAAATGCGACGTGTGTGCAGCTAGCAAGGGTCCGAGAATCAAAACTCGAGGTAAGATGCACCAATACAACGTGGGAGCACCTTTCGAACGAATCGCCATTGACATCGCAGGGCCCTTTCTGGAAACCGACAATGGTAATCGGTATATACTCGTAGTGATGGACTACTTCAGTAAGTGGCCGGAAGCGTTTCCGATCCCTAACCAGGAAGCCAGAACCGTGGCGGAGCAGATCGTCTACAATTGGGTTAGCAGATTCGGTGTGCCCTTGGAATTGCATTCTGACCAAGGGCGGAACTTCGAGTCAAGAATCTTCCAAGAGATGTGTCAACTACTCGGAATCAAAAAGACAAGGACAACACCGCTTCATCCACAGTCGGGCGGTATGGTGGAGCGTTTCAATAGGACTTTGGATGAACATCTCTCGAAGGTCGTAGGTGACTACCAACGGGATTGTGACCGGCAGATTCCTTTGTTTTTGATGGCCTATAGAAGTGCCGTGCATAGCACTACTCGACATACGCCGTTCGAAATCTTATTTGGTGGAATAGCTCGTTTACCCAGTGAGGTGAAATTTGGATCTCCTACCACTGAGCCCAGAAATGGAGAAGGGTACGTGGCGGACCTTAGGGAAAGGCTTAGGGACATACACCAAAGGACCAGAAGCCAGATTAAGATGACGAGCGACCGCATGAAGACCAGGTATGATGCCAAGGCAACAACGTCAGGAGATCTAGTGTGGCTGTATAATCCCCATCGCCAAAAGGGGAAATCACCTAAATTGCAGCAGAACTGGGAGGGTCCCTACAGAATAGTAATCCGCATCAACGATGTTGTCTACCGCATCCAGCGAGGACCGAGGGCCAAAATGAAAGTGGTTCATGTGGACCGACTGAGTCGATACAATGGCCGAAATGAGGATGCACTTATTCGGGACGAACACGTCTAAGAGGGGGGCAGTGTAACATAATAATAACTACGCTCCTCCAGCCCATTCCAAAGTGTCTTTTCATTCGGGGTTCGTGTCTGCGGTTAGTCTCCAGAGTTCATGTCTATGATAAGAGACGGATAATATCGTGGATAAGAGAGAATTATAACTGCACGAAATGATTGTCATCTTGGAATTATTACATCAGAATTTTTAGGTATTTTTGTTTTTGGTCGAAGAATTTGCTAGAAGTTTCTGGCTATCAGAAACGGCGAAGTTGTAATTTTGTGATAAATTGAAAGTTGAGAGTTAACAAGAAGAAGTAATTAGTTTGGATTTGTGAATTAAGTAATTGAAAGGAGATAAAGTGATTTGAGAGGAAAGAGACCTTGTAAGAAAAGAATTCGCGAAGAATAGTATAGTGTGAACTTGAATTGTTCTATAGACTAGAAAATAAAGAAATAAATTTTACAGAATATCGTTTTATCTACTCGAGCCGTAGCTCGCATATTACAATAACTTAAAATATTGTGTAAAGTGGATGAACTGTAATTATTGTCGGTGTATCCATCAGCGGCGGACGACATGTCCGACGATTGCCGCCACGTGGTGCTGACAGATGACGTAAGCCCACAGGCGTATCGTCCTACCGTGCCATCAACGATGGAGATACCAAGTTGGCGGGAGCGAATCCATTCGCTCTTTCGTAAGTGAGCAAAAGTGAACGAAACTTGACGAATCGAAGCAAAAAGCTATTATGGTCACACAATACAAATCCTGTGTATTCGCTCTGTTTCGGAAGTGGTCATACGAAAGCATTCTACTATTATAGTTCAGCCTTCATTTGTGGGGTACAGGTTTTTCCTTAGTGTTGTTGCTAACGGCAACAGGGGATTTTGTAGTTGGTTTTAAAGCAGATGAAGATGTTGGTGGTATTGGTAAAGAGGGAGAAGAGGACGAATTTGGATGTTATTGTTTTGCGTTGGCTTTGCTACTTTAATTAAGAACAGAGTCATATGGGTTTTCATATATTTTTTTATATCTGTAGCTAGTTTTACTATTTCTGCAAAGAGATCATTATTTGAATCAATTAGTGGTGGTCTTATCTTTGGGTTTCTATTTTTAGAATTTCTTTCATTTGGATGAACTTCGGATAGTCTTAGAAGGTGGATGGGTGTGGAGCAAGGCAATTGGCACACATGGTTCTGATGCTTAGGGTGTGGTGGAAGATTGCATATATGGCACATAGGCTTATTTCCACATTTTTTTTGTAGTACGCCCAGGCAATTGGCAGGCTCGGCACAGCAAGAGGGTTGTGTGGTTTCCATCCCATTTTCTGCAGCTGCCTTCTCTGCTCTCCTCTATTTTCAATGGGACTGGGCCGTAGCTGGAACTTGGTTGCTTGGTGGTCGCTGTGCTTACTCTTCACACAGCATTTCTTGCCAACGGGATTTGCGAAAACTGTGTCCAACGGTGTGAACGCCTCCAAGAGTATTATTCCTTTGGCGTTTGTGGCTCTGAGGAGCAATACTTTGCCTTGTGACCCTTTCCACTGCATCTGTAGCAGTGTTCGCACCGGTCTTCGCTCTTGTAGTCCTTTGCACGGGGACCATACCCGAGGCATCGGTAACATCGATAATTTACCCAAACGATTTTTTCCTCATAGACTTTATTGCAGTTTCTGTTATCGGCTTTTGTTCGGGACGGGTTGGTTTCCTTCTCTGTCTTCCACGTCCCTTCACCTGCGTTCATTTCTGCGTCTTTGCTGGCCCTTGCCTCTTCGCCCATCCTCTGCCCGCCTGTGTACCACATTTTTGTTTTCCTTTTTGGTTCAGGCAAGTGCCCCTTTTATGGACTCGCTTGACTTTTTGGCTTGGGAGACATTTCTTTTCATCAGTATATTTACTTTGAGAATTGTTTTTGTTTGTCAATAAGTGCGTAATTATCTTCCTCTTGACAATTTTACCGTTATCAAAAACCATCAAACATCTCTATATAAAAGATCTCGGCACAAGCTGTGACTTAGCTGGAGGCCCGTTGAGTGGTTCTTGAGTTAGATGCGTGAGAAAAATGATTCGTAGGTTTTTAAAACACCTCCCCATGTCTTACCCCCACTTTATCCTTTTAGATCATTTCCAGGTGAGGCAACTACCGTGTCAGTCTTAGCTTACGGGCAGTATTTCTTCAGAATCTATTCAGACATTCTTAAGTTAGATGACCAAAAAATATAATTTAAATATTTTTTTCCCGTCTCCCACACCTTACCAGCACTCCATCCGATTTTGACAATTTTTTGACGAAATTACATATGTATGTACCTGCATATCAAGACAAACATACAAATCAAATTTCATCAAAATTTCTTCAGAAGTTCTCGAGGGAGTCGTGTAGATATGGAACAATAAGAGTTTGTTTTGATCCGACCCTTACAAATACGATCATACATAAATACACCTTTTATCCTAAAATAACTGTACGGAATACTAATCGCGCGAGCCCCGACTCTCACTTGACCAATTTTAGTTAATTGGATTCAAAGTAAAAAAAAAATCCCAATAATAATCGTTAATGAAATCCGAATATTTGAATAATACATAAACATATATTTTATAGCTATGTAAAACTAGATAATATAAATAATTTGTACCTTAATAACTATTTTATGTGTGCACTAGTATTCATGAAAACGAACTTTTTTATTTTGTCTTTGCTTGCCTATGTTTAGTTAATATTTTGTTTAAGTAATCTTATTGTAATTTTTAGGAGTAAGCAAAGATTGGCTCGATCAAGTCCTTACCAAATCTGGAAAATCTTCTCAAACCTACAAAGCGGAACTAGTGGAGAGTCTGCTGAACATAGTCAGTTTATCTAATCAGCCCTGTAAGTGAATACAATTTCTCATTTCTATTGAAATTACACCACACAATTGATTCTTATTCGTTGATAGCGTGTCGAATTCGTCTTATAACACTCGAGATAACACTGGATTTGTTACTCAGTTTCACGAAGCCTAACACCGATGAATGCTGTATTAGTGAACCTCAGCAGCACACTCTCTTTCTAGCCCAGTGTCAAGCAATGGCTGCATTACGAAATTTTTATAAATCTGAAGAAATTTTTCTAGATCTCTTTGAAGATGAATACAATGAAATGAAAAAATCATCGTTAAACGTTGAATTCTTATGTATGGACTCAACGATCCTTCTGCCACCAACGGGCACACCACTCACTGGAATTAGTTTCACACGTCGATTGCCTTGCGGGGAAGTAGAAAAAGCGCGTCGCGCCATTCGGGGATTTTTCTTGTTACGCCGAACATGCCAGAAATTTCTCAATGAAACCGAAACAATGCTTCCTCTGACAAATGTAACAAACTGTGTGCAAGTGGATAACGTTTTGGACTTAAGTAAGATATGATTATGAATATAAAATAAATAAAATAGTGTAACGAAATTTCAGATAACAGCGACCTAATTGCTTGTACCGTGCTAACAAAAGATAATACAAAGCAGAGGAGGTTTCTAGTTATTGACTCCTTGCAATTGATTTTGGTGGAACCAGATGCTAAGTTATTAGGTTGGGGTGTTGCGAAGTTTGTTGGTTTCCTTCAAGACGTTGAGGTTGTAGGCGATAAGGATGATTCTCGTTGTTTGCATATTACGGTACATAGAGGTGGTGCGTCTCATAACCGCACACCACTATTGTCAGCCAAATTTTTATTTGATGATCACATACGATGTATGGCAGCTAAGCAGCGGCTAACGAAGGTAAAAATATAAAATAATAGTATTTAAGTAAAAAAATAAAGATTTAAATAAATTTTGAAACCAGAAGCATAGTAAAACTCAAACAGTGAGACTCAATAATTAGGTATCCAGATACTGTCCAATCGCCTGTCCATCTGTTTTTGTCAACGCAACAGAATTTCTTAATTTATTTATAATTGCACAAAGTTTGTGAAGCATTTCTTTATTTAATATATTTTTGGTTATCATTTTATATTCTTGTAAACATTTTATGACGTTTGTTACCGTTTTTCCCGGTGAGAAGCAAAATACCAATACCAATACCTATAAGAGCAAGTACTGTTTTCGTGAAAATTGTTGATCTCGAGATTTAGATCAATCATGACATTACCATCATAGAAGAACTTGAAAGTGGGTCCTGAATTCTGCCTGCTCATACCCGAGGCGAAATTAAAGTTTTCATTCTAGTCCCAAAATTAACGGTATTTTACTGCGTGCTAATTTTGAAAAAGTGCATTTTTTTCGGAAACGGATTTAACGATTCATTATACCTAGGATATGCCTTGTGCTTTCTGTGTACTTCATGCATCTACGCCTAAAAAAATAAAGTGCATGAATGGGTCGCACGTACTTCCACCTCTATGCTCTTTATCTGCAAAAATTCAGTTTTGAAATTTAAGCAAAATCGCTAAAATGATTTTTTTTTTTTTAAAAAGAAAAGGTTAAAATGTTTTGTTCTACAAAAAAAATAAGATTATTATTAAAATATATCCACCATAACTCAAATATCAAATTTGATGAAAATCGTCGAGCCGTTTTCAAGAAAATCGTTTTCAAAATCAGCCATTAGGAAAGTACCTCGAATTGTGAACCCACTGACCCCAGATATGAAGTTTGAAGAAAATCCGTCCAGTCGCTTAGGCTGCAGTCGTGCGTACAGACAGACAGGCAAACAGAATTGAGAGACCAACTTTATTGAGTTTCTCTATTATAGTAATGTCAAATTTGATCAAAATCTCGAGATCGAAAATTTTTAGGAAACCAATACTTTCCCTTATAGGGGCTAGATTATCCTCTGTACAGCCGCGATGATTGGTTTCTACCTGTGAAGAAGTGCATTATTAATAATGGTGACTACCTTGTAAAAGTCTAATTGAACTAAGCAAACACCTTATGTATGTACATATATACCGTTATGTATTTGAACCATCGCGCTTCTGATTTAATCATCCTTCGTACTTTTCAAATTGTATCTTTCTCCCAATGATTGCGGGGATTTCTTTCGTCGACTACAAGAACAATGCTTCCTCTTTTAATGGTACGACAAATATCAACAGTTTAATAAAAACCAATATATTTTATTTCGAATTTGAATTGTAACCTCCAATTAAATCACCTTTTATAGGTTGTTTTTCCTTGTATAGATATTATAAAATTAAAAATGTTTTTCTGTCTGTCTGACTGCGTGACCGTTTATAACCCAAGAATCACTTTTGATTCGGTTTTTCTCTTTTGAAACAATTACTAGGCTGTATGGCACTTCCGCCCGGCATTAAAATGCTGGACCTGAAGCTGTTTGTGCACCGAATTCGGATAAAAACCATCAGTCCGGTGCTTAAGATCTTAAGCTATAAATGATCATTACACGTTATCTGCAAACTACGCAGCTAGCATGTGTGTAAATACTTAAATTTCCTTCAACTCAAAAAAATTAAATTCATTCACATCCAACGAGTGCCACTACAACTGCGTGATGGGCTTATATACCTACGTATTTGCTGTCTGTGCCTGTTAAATATTTTTACTTACAGACTTATAGAAGAACTCAAAAAAGTGGGTCTCTCAATTTTGGATGTATGACCGACTGCAGCCTAAACGGCTGGACGGATTTTCTTCAAACTTCATATCTGGGATCTGTAGGGTCACAATTCAAGGCGAAATTCAGAATTTTCATTCTATTCGATTTTGAAAAAAAGTTTCGATTTTCTCGAAAACATAAGAGGGTTTGATCAAATTTCATATTTGAGCTACAGGATAATGTACCAGATTTTTTCCAAAAATAAGTATTTTACTTATTGATTGGTTATTGAAAATTTCCTTGTTCTCAGATATGAATCGGGCGATTTTGTTAAAAATCAATATCTAAGCAATATCTCATAGCATACGAAGTTTTGGAAAATTGTCGAAATAGTTTTTTCTTTAACTGTGTGGTCGGAGTACGAGAATTTAGCTGATACGATATAATGATCAGACCGACCTAGAGGCGCTAAAAGATCAATAGTGTATTTATCAGGATGCGAAGTAAGAAACAAGTCCAAAGTGTTGGCGGAATGGCTTTCAATGTCCGGTATACATACATGTAGTCTCATTTACAAGCTAAGTCAAATTGTTTACCTCAGCGAAAAGTTTAACATACCTTTCTTCGATGGTCTGGCCAGAATGGTGTTGCCAATCCGAATTGTGTATATTGAAATCAGTATGAGGATACAAGGAGACAATTCGAGTGATAGAATCGGACAGCGCATCAGATTCGTCAAAAGTTGAGTTGCTGTCACACTAGGGCTTCTGTAAATAAAGCAGTAGTGAATTAATTGCTTATGGACGGTGAATTTCAGCCATTTGAAATTGAATTCCGGATTGGAACAGTGGTCATACTGTGGTAGAACTTAGTAAGTAATATCACTACGTACATAAATGGCGCGGCCGCGGTGGGGAAAGAATAATGACACTAAGTTATATCCAGGCAGTTTCAAATCAGAAGATTCTTTAACTACCTGTGCTTCGCTAAGTGCCAAAACAGCTAGTTTATGGGAATGAGCGTGGGCGTATATGTCGAAGAAATTCGTTCGAAGCCCACGAATGTTGGTGAAATCAACCCTAAATTCCCTCATCACTACAGAATAGAAACACAAAAAGCAACAACTCTAACGTAACTAAACGAAGTTGTGAAGTGAAGATCCAATGAATAGTTCTCCAAAACAGCAGGTGCTATGGTTTTTATTTATTTATTTCTCCCCCCACTGCGCGCGAGTTACGTAAGCATCGGAATATTTCCCAATTGGTAAAACTCAATACATTGACCCCTACTGCGGAAATGCTAACGCTGACATTTCCAGCGGAAATGCTGCAATTGCGATTAAGTCAATAAAACGCATTTATAAAATATAAAATAATGATGACTGGGAAAGTTTCCGATCGACGACACTTCTCGGGGCAATGATCGATAAAGTAAAAACAGATTTATTTTTCCAATCCTAAGAGTTGGATGTATTTCTCCTTTTTTTGTCACAACAATTGCGGATCGCCTGTACGCACGACGGCAGGCAAAATGGAACGTCCTGCTTCGTTTCCTCGAATTCAGGTGTGTCTAGGAGTCCAGGCGAGAACTGTACTGCAGTTTTGAAGATAACTTCTTATGGAATCCAAAGATGGACACTTGTTGAACACACTTTTAAGCCCCATTAGAATGCCGAGGTTGTCGGAGGAGACGAGGGTTTTTCTGAATGCCTGCTAACTTCGTAATGTAGCTCTCTACCATCTCGACTATTAGACCTTGGTGAAGAGTTACGATTTGCTTGTACGTTTTAGTTCCACGACTGCATACGAAGAGTGGCCTGCAGCGCATGGCCCATCTGTGTATAAAATTCTTTTCGGGCAGATGGACTCAATCATTTCTTTGTGGAGGATTTGAAATGTACTGTTCCACTAGGCCCTTCATGAGCAAATTACTTTTAGAGCATTATTTTACCTGCAAGTTCCATTTCAGGTAATTCCTAGCACTTTAAGTTCCTTTCTCAATGAGAGTGTCACCTCTCTAAAGGAGATCGAGTTTTCCGTGCAATTGGCTTTCTTACATAAGTGTAATGCTTATAATTTTGATAGTTGAACTATAGCGCTTCGTTTGTTTTATTGTCTATCTATTACTGTGTTGTGACCACTTGACGCTAATAGACAAATGTTGTCCGCTTATACCCCGACAAAATCCAGGTTATAGGTTGGGGATAAGTTCTACTAATGAATCAATATATGCGTTGAATCTTGCATCAGAAAAAGAAGTCCATATAAGCCTAAAAATTTCCTTAGGCGAGCCCCATTCATGAAGCTGACTGATTACGGGCTTTAAGGTTACTCGGTCAAATGCTTTTTTCAGATCGGTTAAAAGAAGAACACTATGCTTAGATGCAGCCAGGTCGGCCACTAGTTTTAGTTTATTAGTTTATTAATGACTTTTATTTAATTTAAAAGATTTACATATAAAAAGGTTCAAAGTCTACTTTGGTTTGGCATTCTGTAGCGAAAAGCATTTACGGTGTAGTAGTTATAAATAAAGGTCGGCCACTATTCTGTGTTGCAGAAGGTGAATAAGAAAGTGAACCCCTTTCTTATTTCTAAATGCGTGCTGTCCTGAACTTATTTTCTCATCTATGAACCAACTGATGTGGCTTGCAACGATTTTTTCAAAAACCTTTGAGAGAACTGGAAGGAGTGAAATGGACCGGTACTCATCGTAGGAGTGACAACTTCCCGCTTTTTTGGGGATGGATTTTAATTGCGCTAGTTTCCAGTCATGTGGGAAATGTCCTGTGATGAGAACGTTGTAGAATAATGAACAGATTCTAGTCTTTAGACTTTTGGAGCAAGAATTATTTATTTTATAGGTTATTTTATCTTCGTCAGGTTTTGTTCCTTTTGCCATTTGAAGTGTCATATCCACCCCTATTATTAGTTAATTGATGTTGAAGTTATTCCTTTCTTGAGTTATTCTATCCATGTAAGTGCAATCCGCGCTATAGAACTTAAATTTTGTTCGAATATGTTGGCAATATTTTCGGGATCATTCTGCAAGGTGGTATTAACCTTCATGGTGGTTAAAGTTCTAAGAGGGTTTATTCGATCGAAGGGATCATATCCTCCCCCATAGTGTTCTTGAATCCGAAGATTGGTCCATTGTGTTGACGATATTAACCCAAGCAAGCCTTTTTGTAGTTCCACGTTGTGGGACTCCGCCACACTCTGTTCCATGCCAATTGTTTTTCTTTAACGATCTTCCGAATGTTTACTGTAAACCAGATGGGATTAGATTTGTGACTGTGTTTTGTTACTGGAATGCTTCTATCTGCAGCTGTTCTAATAATTTTCTTTATTTTTGTGGCTTCCTAGTTGATATTTGTTGAAATCGGTGGTGGAGATGAGAACACTTTGGATGTAGTTACAAAAATGCTCCAGTTAGTTGAGTTTTCTTTAAAACGGGAATGAATTTTCTTGTCTGTTTTCGTTTTGGGCTTCGAATGATTATGGGGATATATTCACGGGTTTCAGCAAAAGGTGGATGCCTCTCAGTGAAGAGGATCAGCAAGATCCGGTGTGGCTGGGGTGATATTGATAGCGGTGAGTGTGTTTCTGGTAGAAAAAAGTATAGGTGATTCGTCATTAAGAATGACAAAGCCCTTTTCGTTAGCAAAACTTTCAATTTTAAAGCCGGCACAGATCGTGGTCCGTGAACCCCATATCGTATTAGCTTCTTTAAAGTCCACCATTATAATCTGATAGGAGTTGTTACTATTAGGGCTATCCTCCAGAACCTCTTGGGAAATGATGGTACCTCCAACCTTGTATATATTTGTAATAGTATTGGGTTTTCTTCCTGGAATCTGTATGGTTTGGTGGAGAAAGTGGTGTGAGAAGTATGTTGTTTTTGATTAAAATGCCTGCTTTGGCATAATGGGAGTTTTTATTGTAGTGACAAATTTTGTAGTTAATATTTAAGTATTTTAGATTCTTTGAGATGATGTGAGTTTTTTGCAATGCTATGAAGTCTGGGTTGTATTTAGGTATTAGTCTTTCTAGTGTTTTTTTTATTGCAGAATCCTTGCAGATTCCATT
Organism: Pocota personata; assembly: GCA_963082735.1. Classification (NCBI taxonomy): domain Eukaryota; kingdom Metazoa; phylum Arthropoda; class Insecta; order Diptera; family Syrphidae; genus Pocota; species Pocota personata. The sequence goes on from OY720429.1 coordinate 75,683,521, forward strand.
GGAGGAGAAGTAAATTTTTAACTAAAGAGGTCATTATTGTGGTTTCTTATAAGTAAAGTTTGGTATCTTCGTCAGTGTATTTATTTTAATTATATCTTCCAATTGTGTGAGAGTGGTGTTTACTGATGAGGGCTGGTTAGCAGATACATGCACATCTAAGTCCATCTCATCAGGTGTGGTTGATTTAATTTATATTTTTGTTACATTTGGTTTGGGTTGAATGAATTTGTGGTGTTTTTTTTTTCAGCTTGTTTTGTGTTTGTGTTATGTTCGAGTATGTGGTACTGATTAGTTTATTTAGTATTGGAGTGTTTAGTTGAGGTTCTGTTGGAGAATTGAAAGGAGATGATTGTACCGGGCTATAAGAAACTTGGATTAGGTTTATTTTTGTTGATATCCGTTTTTTTTTTTTTTTTTTAATAAGTCAGCCATGGGCAGTTTAGTTCCCGGACGCTTTTAGGGGCGGATAGCTGGTGTAGAGCAGGATTATTGGTATATATTTGCCGTGTAGCGTCGATCTGCTTTGATCTTATTCACTAATTTATATTATAATATATATTAAGAATGATGGACAAGCCTGATCGTAAGATGTATGATTTTCTTCCTTACAATTTATGCAATACACACGTTCGCATTTATCATGTGGTGGGGTCATGCAACATTCTTTACAAGTCAGTACATTGGTTTTTGATGTGTCCCAAATGTTGGCATAAGATGTACCCCATTGGGTTGGGAATGTATTCTTCAACCTTAAAATTTACCCATCCTAGTTTTACATCTTTTGGTCGACAAATCAGATCAAAGGTAAGGATAGCAGCACCCGTTGAAACTAAATTATTATTATCTTTTTTAGGATTTTCCTAACTTCTATTACTTTATACTTCCTTAATTCTTTTAGAAGTTCATCTTCGGTTATGTCCATTAAGTGTCTAAGGAAAATTTTATCTTGAACCAAATTGAGTCCAATGTGGGAGGTTATTTTCACTGGGATAGTGTCGATCAGTTTGGCTTTAATGATTATTTCTGCTGTAAGAAGGTTTGAAACTTTTACTATTAGGTCACCTGAGCGCATGGCTTTAACCTCTAATATGTCTTTAGAAATATACACCAAGCCACGGTTTATTTGAAAGGGGTTATATGACGCGAGTGATTGAAATTTTTGTTTGTCTTTTCTATTTTTGCTACTACAATGTAGCGTGCAATGTTATCATATTTGTTAGTTATTGTGAAAACGTCGGAAAGCCGTCGTCTGTACGATTTTTCATGTCATTTTTATTAATTGATGCTTTGTCAGTCAAAAGATGAAACAAATTTTTTTTTTGTTCTATCTTAATTTTACTATTTATTAAAAGTGTGTAATGAACAATTTTTTTTTATTCTTACGCGCTAAATAAAAAAAAAATAAAAATAACTTCAATTTCAAGAAATTTGTCTGTGCAAAACTAACCGGATTTTTTCGAATTTTTTCTTTAATGTTTTATTTATTAGTATTTTGTCCAGTAGCCTTTGTTGTTTAGTACCGCTTTGCATCGGCGAGGCATTGAGGCCACCAAATTATCGATTATATTAGTAGGAACATTCTCCCACTCATTCTTCAAAGCTGCAAAAAGAGAGCTTGTTGAAGTGTGGTTTTTTTTTTCCAACTCGCCTTTTTAAAATCGCCCACAAATTCTCAATCGGGTTCAAATCCGGTGACTGAGAAGGCCACTCAAGAACACAAATGTTTTTTGCCGCAAACCACTCTTTTAACAGCTTTGAAGAATGTTTTGGGTCATTGTCCTGCTGGAACACCCAACGCAAAAGCAACTCCTCTTCAGCGTATGGAAGCATGACTGACTCCAAAATATCCCTATACTGGAAACGGTCCATTGTTCATGTAATTTGATGTATGGGGCCGGTGCCTGCACCCGAAAAACATCCCCAAACCATAACTGAGGCTCCTCCGTGCTTGACTGTAGGTAGAACATTTGCTGGCTTTAAGCGAGTTCCTTTCCAGCGCCTAACTGTTCTCCCGCCATCGGAGTAAAACAGTTTCCATTTGGTTATAGACCAGTTGAGATGATTTTTCGCAAATTCAACCCTGATAATAGACGTTTATAGTCAAAAATTGTTTTTCTTCAAAACACAATTTATGCCTCACCTTTTTTTTCGATGCTTCGCAGTGAGAAGTGGTTTTTTTGCTGGGCGAAATGCGCAAAGATCAAAGTCCCGTAATCGCTTCCTTACAGTACTTGAGGCAATGGGAAGATTAAGTTCGTTGCAAATTGTTTTCGACGTCGCAAATGGATCTTTAAGCACAAAGTTCTTGATGCGCCTATCAGTTTTGGACGATGTTTTGCGTGGGCGTCCTCCAAAATGGTCTGCTTCCACAGATTTTCCACTTCGAAACTTTTTAATAATGTCGTACACAGTTGACGTTGGGAGTTTTAACATTTTTGCGATTTTAATCTGTTTTTTACCAGCTTGATACTCTTGAATTATTTTGTATCGGATTTCGTTACTATGACGAGTCTTAGCCATTTTTTTTGTTGAAAGAAAACTTTTATTTGCCTTTAGCCTACAACTTTATAAACGAAATTTTCAAAGAATGGACAAGAACAACCGTTACCTGAGCTGTCAACATCACAACCTCAAAAAATCCGGTTAGTTTTGCACAGGGACGTTTATGAGTAACCTAAGACATTTTTTTTTTTTTTTGTTCTTTTTGCAAATTAAGCATTACTCTTCATAGATCTGTTAGATTTTTACATTAATGTTCTGAACTAGTTAAAAAAATTAGCAATTTTGAAAGTAATTTCCTTAAAATTGAGCATACAACATATTTTAAAGAAAAAATCCGGAATGTTTTTAGCAGCACTGTACGTTTTGATTTACCATTTCCGTTTAACAGAAACTCTAGAGATCCTTAAACCGGTTTTGATTAGGGGGATCTAAACCCCCTTAATTTTTTTTTAATTTTTTTTTATAAGCAAATATATTTCTCCACAGATTAGCCTATACGAAGTTAGAAATTGGGTTGGCGGCAAGAATTTGACAGTTCAAATGTAACAAAAAAATAATATTGCTCTCTCTCACACATCTTTACACAGCGTTTGCAAGAATAACACTGTCAGGCCAACTTCAAACGTCAATTTTCTGACTCAATAACCACTGATTCGCAGATTTAACTGTATGCTTCGGATCATTGTCGTGCTATGCTCAGCATAGGGAAGCATAATGTTGTTCAAAAATGTCCTTATATTTTATGTGGCCTCCACCATGTTTCACTGTTTTTATGGTATATTTAAGATTGAATTCCTGGTTGATTCCGCGCCTTACATATTGTTTCCCATGTGATCTGAACCGATTAAATTTCGATTCATCATCGGTCCACATAATATTTTGTCACCAGTCGGGATCCGTATTAACGTGATCGCGTGCAAACTCTAAACGGATCGAGTTTGCTCAAACGAACAATGGTCGAATCGATTCTAGAGGTGGTCTTTCATTTCGGAATTTGATTGCCCTTCTTATAGGCAAGAAAACACCGCCTGAAGTCCTCCATAGAATGATTTCCTCGTCCGATACTGTCGTTGATATACCAAATTCATTAAATGTACTTACCTTAATAATATCAGGGATTCTAGTTACAATGGATAAATAAACTGAGGTAAATAAAGGGAGTGCTATTTAAGTTGTCGACACTATCTGCCAGCTATCACAAAATTATGATCAGGGGTGCTTTAAGCAAAAACATGTACCGTTACTTTAGGGGGAGGTCAGATATTGTAAGACATAAAACTATATTATGCTCAATCGAATATACAGTAACGGACATAGAAATCCGGACATAGTGAAAAAACTAATTTTAGTAGAATAATTTTGGAGATTTTAAAGATAATCAAGATCCGTCTTTATCGAACGTTATTTTGTTGAAATACAATACATTTCAGATTTGGAAAACAATAAACCAATTTCGGAAAAAATGGCTTTAATACAAACATTTTCAAATTGTTTTAAGTTTCATTGAAAAAAACAAGTGAGTAAATGTGTAAGCATATCGATAGTTTTTATTGCTATTCGAGTTTATGATTCTTTTTACAGGAAACAGGCTTCTCAAACTTCGGAGAACTGAAGATGTTAATACTTTGTAATCCCTCCTTTTTTTATTACGGTTTTTATCCAGTCGTACATTGACGTCTTCTAATATTTTTTTATATTTTTCTGTGTTTACCGTTCCATTTATTACAGCCAGTCGTCCAACGTCGTGATAGGAAAAGCATCCCCAAATTATCCTTGAACCTCCTTATTTCACGGTTGTTGTCACATACTCATCATTGAATCTTTCTCCAGTTCTTCGCCTCACGTACTGTATTCCGTCAGAGCCGAATATGTTTAATTTGGACTCATATGAGAAGATCACATTTTTCCAATCCGTTATGTTCCAGTTTTCATGATCTTTAGCCCACTGAAGGCGTTTTAGTCGCATTCGTTTATTTAGAAATGGTTTTTGAGCAGGTCTGCTTGCGTTCAAGCCAGCTTCTTCAAGCCTTCGTCTTACATCCTCCAGCCTCTACGAAGTCTGTCCTTAAATCTTCAGCAGTTTTGAATCGATCACGCAGACTTATTCGTTTTAAAGGCCGATCTTCAGCGCTAGTGGTCTTTCTTCTGCGACCCGTACCCTTTTTTCTCTGCAATGAGCCCGTTGCCTCGAATTTTTTGATGAATTCAGCCACGACTTGCTGAATCCCACTTTTCACGCCACTCGTATATCACGAACACTTAATTTTTCATTTTTTAAAGTGATTATTTCGACTTTCGTTTTTTCACTCATTTTCTTTTTATTTTCCATATTAATAAAATTATTTCCACTTTTACTCAAACTACTTCTTTTTTCCATGAACTATTACAAAGTAAACTAGAATAACGTCATCAAAGCCTTTTTATGTAAAATTCTAAAAAATTCTCAAGATAATTGAAGTTTAAGAATTTTTTTACTCTGCCCGGATTTCTATGTCCGTTACTGTACATATGTACACTCCGTCTCACTTGATTACGAGCAGGCAGTTTTTTGTTTTAATTTTACAATATTTTTTAAACCCTTCGCTAATCTGGGAAAAACCAATTGCACAAGGAATGAAGGATATATTATGTTTATATTGTAAAAAAAATGGGATTAAGTTGATAAATGCAACTTTTATGACGCTTTTTCCAAAAATATCATAAAATTTACCTGTTTTTTTTGTCTCACTTGATTACGAACAGTAGCTAAATCTACCTGTTACCATGTTTTAAATCAAATAAAAGGATACTTAGAGTATTAGGGAGCTTAGTTCAAGAAATAACTTCATACAATCCACAACTATGGGTAAAGGAAAGACATTAACCAAGGAGGAAATAGGCCAAATTCGAGCTTATCGGGAACAAGGAAAATCCATCCGTTTCATAGCCAGCAAGATTGGAAGAAGCGCCACTGTTGTACACAGCTTTATTAAGGACCCGGAGAAGTATGGAAAAAACCGCAAAGGAAGAGTCAACAAAGCAACAACTTGCCATATTCGCCATGAAAAAATGAAGAGGAAACCACCATTGAACGCGGTACGTAAAATCCAGCGGCTTGTTTTTGCAACAAGTCATATCAGGAGGAATCGAGAGTGGCATACCGTCGTCTTTTCTGATGAAAAAAAAATTTATTTGGACGGACCTAATGGATACAGATGTTATTTCCATGATTTGAGAAAAGAAGAAATACATCTTCAAAGGCGGCACAACAAAGGAGGTGGTGTAATGGTATGGGGAGCAATAAGCTATTACGGAACTGTGGAGCTGGATTTGCAAAGCTCCAAAATGACGGCAATCACTTACAAATCGATACTGGAAAGAGCTTTTCCACAGTTTTCGGAGATATTTGGTGGACAGCGATGGACTTTCCAACAAGACAATGCACCGATACATACCGCACGGACAACAAAAGCCTGGATTCAGAACCAAAATGTAAACCTACTTGCATGGCCGCCATATGCACGCGACCTGAACATCATGGTAAACGTGTGGGGTTGGCTTTCAAGAAAAGTCTACGAAGGAGGAAGGCAATATGATGAAACGGAAGAGATTATTGAAGCCATAAAACGAGCCTGGTCCGAAATTTCACTAGATTATTTGACAGCACTCTATGAATCTCTACACAGCAGGCTACTTGAAGTGATTCAGTGATCAGGAGGTAGTACCCATTACTAAAAACTATTGCTACTCTTTGAATAAAACCAACATTTATTTATACAAACAAATTTTGTATTGTTTTTTTACCTTTTAAGCTTCTAAAAGGTAGATTTAACTACTGTTCGTAATCAAGTGAGACAAAAAAAAAAACATGTAAATTTTATGACCTTTTTGGAAAAAGCGTCATAAAAATTGCATTTATCAACTTAATCCCATTTTTTTTTACAATATAAACATAATATATCCTTCATTCCTTGTGCAATTGGTTTTTCCCAGATTAGCGAAGGATTTGAAAAATATCGTAAAATTAAAACAAAAAACTGCCTGTTCGTAATCAAGTGAGACAGAGTGTACATGTGATTTGGAGCATAACTAATGGATACCATATAACTGTGCTATTGATTATATTTTGTTGTCACTGTAAATACATTTTAAATATTATTTCAATGAACTTATGAAACACAAATGAACAAAGGTGTAGTTCAGTTGCTGCTAAAAGATTCCTGGTAAAGAAGAAGATATTTGGCTAACCTTTCTTTCCACGTAATCCCATAAAAGGTTCAAATCTGGCGACTGTGGTAGTCAAACCATGTTGATTAAAATCTTCCTTTTGTTGCAGAAAGCTTAAACACAACTTTGAAATACAGCTTTGAATAGCATTCGCATCTAGAATGGTTCTGTAGCCCTTTTTGTGCAATATGCCTTCGATACGAATTATTATTATTACAACTTTATTAACTTATAATGAATTATAAGATTATACTAGCTACCAGTGGCGTGGCGTCCATACAAGCCGATTCCTTCCGGCTTCCCTTTTCAAATATTAAACATTTTTATTTTGCCACTTGCCAACCATTACATTCAATTATTTGTTCATCAAACCATTTTTCATTCATAAATCATAACTTTATACGCTCGAAGATGAAATGCTGCGACCACTTCGGTTGTTTATTCATTTTTACTCATACACAAACTCGCACACATAGGCGAGACAAGTATGAACTCCTCTAGCGAGAGAGCGTGCAATGAATTTTTTTGAGAAGCCGTTAATTTTCCGGTTATGCATTCATTTCTTCACAGTACGAACTTTCAATTCTATTCCTTTCTGGCATATAGTAGAAGTTTATTTGCGATTTCTTTGTCTAACATACATTCGCTTATGAGGAAAATAACCCGCGATTTCTCGGCTTTTGTGGATGAACATTGGTGGAGGAGAAAGGTTTTAGTTCGAAGGAGTTTTATTTTTTTTTTTATTGTAGGCAACAAAATAAGCCGACGAAAATCGGGTTATTGGGTGATGTAGGGGTTCGAACGGCGTTTGAGGTTTTTCTTACTTGTTGGGTATTTTTTTTTTTTTTTTTGAAAATTTGAAATGACAGTTGCAAATCGGTTGTGTAATTGTGCGTGATTTATTGAAAATTTGGATGCAAATTTTTTTGATTTTTGTGACTGCTAATTATTAGAAAATTTTAAAAATTTAGCAATTACATATTGGTAGTTAAGTTAGTGTTTTAAATTATTAAATTATTATAAAATAGTGAGTGAGCTACGTGAGTAGTCATTAGCTATATACCAAGTAAGTAATTATAAATCTACTCAAGAGGTGCTCCATTGAACATTCTTATTATTCTTAGACAAGATGTCTCTAGTTAATTTTGAGTGTTCTTTAACTGATTTTCTTCTAAAAGAAACCCACGACACGAGTTTAGTAAGCTTTCTTTTTGCAAAAAAAAGTTATAGAACTTGAAATTATTTTTTGGCTTTGTTAGTAGTATCGTTAGGTTTTTTAATAAATCATCTAAAAGAACCAATCTGCTAAATTGCTGATCGACGAATTCATTCTGAATTTTTAAACTCATTTGACTCAAACTATGAGAGCGTAAGTGACTGCTCAGAACCTCCACGCAAACGCCGACTACTTAATATTGATTCAAAAACAAATTATAGCCGAATTTTTATACCAATTATAGATAATGTTAGAAGTCAGATTAAGAATAGGTATAGTTCATTTAGTTCATATATATCTTTGATTTATTAAACAAATCAAAATATGAATATTTTTCTAATTCAATGCCGGATTACAAAATATCTTCTTTAATTACCCTATTTCATGGAATTTTTTAATTTTACTACTTCAAAAAAAGGAACTCAACGTTTTATACACTACCCCTTCACTTAAAAAGCTTGAGGTTTTTCAACTTTATAAGCATTTTAATAAGAAAATGCTTAGAGATACTTTTTCTCAAACTCTAACATTGTGTGAAAAATTTTTAACCCTGCCTTTGACTGTGGCTTCTGTCGAAAGATCTTTTTCGACTTTAAAAATAGTCCACACTTAAGAAATTCCCACAAAGAAGAAAGACTCTCAGACCTGGCACTTTTATCTATCGAAAAGCACATTCTTTTAGAAATTAAAAATAACTTAAATTTTTATGAAAGAGTTTTAGCAGAATTCGTAAAAAAACAATCGTAGGATAGCTTTAGAATACAAATAGGTAGTACATAATTGTAATTGCTAAATTTTTTATATTTAACAACGCTCCGAGTTATCAATAACTTATATAGATTATTCTGCCCCTTGACTACGTAAATTCCAATGACTTAAAGTATAACAAAAGTAGTTTGGATTGCATATTTTAAGTCTGTGTTTCGAATGTAATTTTAATGATGGGAGTACTCACGCCAGTTTAATATTAACTTGTTGTGCCAGAAGCGTTGTATGCACTTTTTAATATCGTTGATGTTGTATGTCCAGAAGGTAATGAGGGGTTCCCTAACGGCCTCCTTGGCTGCCTTATCCGCCTCTACATTACATTTTATTCGCACATGGCCTGGTACCCATAAGAGGTTTAATTTGTTCCTATTAACTATTAATTTATTCCGGATGGAATCTGTAATAGGTGTTTTATTGTAAATATTCCTAATTGCCGTAATAACTGATAGACTGTCGGTACAGATAATGATTTTTGTATTGCTTACTAGTTTAGCAGCTTGGAGGATTGCGATCGCCTCAGCTGAAAATACAGAAGAGGAGGGAGCTAGGAGTCCCTTGGATAAGATATAGCCATTTTCATCTGATGATGTTGAGTAGGGTGTTAACATGGCAAAAGCTACTTTTAGAACTTGAATATCTAATAATATTAACCCTGGTAGTTAATTTTTTCTTTAGACTAATACAATGTTCCTTAAAATTAAATTTGTTATCAAAGATGACACCAAGAATACATAGATTATTAACATGTTTTATGTCTACATTGTTACAAATAAGTGATATATATTTAGAGCATTTAGTTTTTTTTTTACATATATGCAAAATATTACTTTTTTCTACGGAGATCTTGGAGCCTGAGACCTTACCCCAGGAGTTATCCGTTAGGATATTTGAAAATTTTAACGATAACTCTGTGAAATCTTTGCACTTTGAAAATAGAATCAAATCATCTGCGTAAAGTGAATGACCAATCGTTTTGTATGAGCTAAGGATCTCACTCAGGTCATTGAACGCAACTATGAATAGTATAACCGAGAGGGGGGATCCCTGTGGTATACCGTTATGAAGGCTTTGGATTGAGGAGTAAAATAAATAAATAAATATTTGGCGCAACAGCTCTTTAAGTGCCAGGGCCTCGCTTCTCGCAACCACTCGTGTTGTGTGTGTTATACTTTTCACACGAATGGAAGGGGGGACCTACAGTTTAGTACCGTATCCGAACGGCAATTTGTTTTGAGAAGCTTTCTCCTGACAACAATATTCTAGGATGTTTGTCAGTCGTTCGCGAGAGGTAGGATCGTGAAAAAACTTTTTGGTGTTTTCTGGGATTCGAACTTGGAACCTCTTGCGTAGTGATCCGACACACTAACCACTACGCCACGACGCCCACTTGAGGAGTAAGTGCTGTTTATTTTCACTCGGTATTTTCTGTTTATTAAGAAAGATTTTATATAGTTGAACATTCGTGCTCTCATCCTCCACTGCGCTAGTTTGTTCAATGTTACATGAATCCCAATACTATCAAAAGCCTTTTCAAAGTCTATTGACAGAATTGAGACATGGTTTTTACTGGATAGGGCGGATGCAACGTATTGATCATTGTGCAAAAGAGCATCTATGGTACAGCGTCCATGTCTGAAAGCAATTTGATTGGTGAAAATAAGATTATTGTTCTCGAGGAACCAAAGAAGTCTGAAGGAGATAATCCTTCCTAAAATTTTGCCTAAACATGGGAGTAGGGAAATGGGACGAAAATCGTTGACTTCGGAATGATTCTTATTAGGTTTTGGGTTTTCCAGGTTTGGGGAATTATTCCTTGTGCGAAAAGCTGGTTGTAAAGACCTAATAGACGATGTATCAGAATTGTTGGACTGTTTTTGATCATGATGTAAGAGATTCGATGGTACCCAGGTGATTTTCCTTTAGATCTCTTGAGGGCATTTTCAAATTCAAGTTCGTTTATAGGGGGCTCAATGAATTTGGTAGAAGAATCGGTATTCCAGTTTGACGGGTCGAGTTTTTCTGCTCACAATTTTAATTGGAGGAAGTCAGAAGAGAAATTGGTGTCAGCAGAGTATTCAGACCAGGTCTTGGCAAAGTGTTGCGAAATTTCAAAGGCGGTGATAGGGCTTGCGAGTTGGTATTCACGATGTTAATCGAGTGAGGTATGTAGTTGATTTAACATCTGCCCACAGTTTTTTTGCTGTAGTTTTGAGGCTTATGTTGGAGGTGAATTTTTTGAAGCTCGCTTGTTTGGCTAATTTGGCAGCTTTTCGGAAGAGAACGTTGGCTTTTTTGTAGGAGATCAGATTCGAATCATTCGGATATTTTTTAAATTTCTTTCAAGAATCTTGTTTGGATTGACGCAGGTGTTGGATTTCATTGCTCCACCATGGAACCATATATTTTTTTAAGGAGCTATTTGTTTGGGGGATTGCTAAATTAGCTGCATAACGCAAAGATTTTTGGATGGTTGCTGCTTCTTTGTTTATATTAGGTAATTGTTCCCTCTGTTCTAAGAAATGTGCAATGTTTGACTGGAAACAATTCCAGTTGGCTCTATCTGTTTGAAATTTTGGGAGCAGTTTAATATTTTGCGGGGAGCTCCCTGATGTAATTGTGGTTAAGGTTGGGAAATGGTCGCTCCCATGTATATCAGGGAGTACTGTCCATGTTGTTTTCGTGAATAGTTGAGGAGAGATAAAAGAGATATCGAGATGAGTAAATTTTGTATGGGTTGAGAAATGTGTAGGCCTGCCATCATTGAGAACAATTAAATTGGATTTTGCTAGGAATTCTTCATTTTTTTTGCCCCGGGAATTGGTACAAAGGGAACCTCATAGTGGGCTCCAGGCGTTAAAATCGCCGGTACACAGTATATATGTATAATATCGTGGATATCTTTGGGGGACAAAATTTTGGTCGGGAGGAATATATAAAGATATTATTGTAAGGGTTATTTTGGTTTGGATTTCTACGGCTATTGCTGAAATGTGGGAGTTAATGTTGATGAATTTGTGGGGGATGGATTTGTGCACCAGTGCCTACTGTCCGTGCCCTGTTTCGCTGAATTATTGGATTGTAAGTTGTGGAAGATTGTTGCGTATTGCTTGGGTGGAAAAGGGGGTCGTTTTGTATTATTTATATGTGTCTCCTGTAGGCAGATAACTGAGGGGTTTATTTGGCGTATTAAGAGTTGCAGTTCGTGGAGATTCTTGAGATATCCATTCAGGTTCCATTGTAAAACCTGGAGCATCATTCTAATGTATTGGGTCTTTGGAACAATATATTTTAATATATTGTTTCTCCTTGATTACAATCAATCCTCCTACAAACCAAACACTCAAAACCAAAAAAAACACTTCAAATACAATAACAACCACATTAAGTAATGGATTTGCGGGTGTTACGGTTTCTTTTTTCTGCTCTTTCAGAGTATAAATCAAGATTTGTGTTGGGTTGCAAGGGGTTTTGTTCTTTATATATGCGTTTAGCTTCGGCAAGACTGCACTTTTTTTGGTTTTAATTTTTAATATTTCCTTCATTTGAACGAACTTTGGGCAATCTTTTGATGAGGTGGGGTGGGGGGCAAGGCAATTGGCTCACATAGTTCTCGAACAGTCAGAATTCGTGTGAGGCGGTGGTTGCACGTTTGCCAGATAGGGTTGTTGGTAAATCTCTTGGAAGTATGCCCGAGTAATTGGCAAACACTGCACCTCATGGGGTTTGGGATGTATTCAGTTACCTTGGCGTTATACCATCCTATTTCTACTGTATTAGGAGGTTGGAAGGAGTCGAAGGTGAAAAGCATCAAGCCTGAGGCTCGTTGTTTCCCTTCGTATTTTTTTGGTAAATTTACATATATGTATACCTCGGTTACCTTTTGTGCTTTCATTTCGGAGACGTTTTCGTCCTCTGAGACGTCTATTAGGCAAGGGGCATAGACAATTCCTTTGGATGAATTTAATTGATTATGCAACGTGATTGTAACTGGGCACAGATTAGAGAGATTTTTCGTGGCTACAAATCTGTCAGCCACCTTTTGGTTTTTGGTTAAAATTAGGATTTTACCATCTCTGAGGTCAATTTGCTCATAGTCAGTGCTAATTCCGTCAATTGCTTTTCTTAATGCAAAAATACGTACAGATGTAAGGGGTTCGTTTTCACTTTGTGGAGAAATTAACACAAATCTAAGGTTTTTGGATGTTGATCGATTGGGGAGTTCCGAGAATTCTTCGAGGGGATCTAGCATGAATTTATTTTTCTTCGCCCGGGGTTCGGAAAGGATAACTTCGGAAAGTTCGCCAAACCGATTCCCAGGTCTCATTTTTGGCCCTGGGGCCATGCGGTTAGGTGAAAAATACTACACTCGCGAACGAGAGAACCGTAGTCTTAAGTGGAGTGAAAAAGAAAGAAGGTGTTTTGGAAACAAATTTTGAGAGAAACGTGGATAGATTCACAAAAGAGGACAAGCATTTGAAAGAGATGCGTGCAAGACGAAAGCCACTCGGTGACTGATGATACGAATTAGATCACGGACTCCGCTGAAGCAAAAGGTTCCCCACACAACGGTAGGAACAATAACCTTCTTTTCGTTCCAAGCTGGGATTTATCAGTCCTAAGAATCCTTCTCCAGTCCTCAATGCTCCAATTTCAGTGAGCACTAGCTCACTATAGTCGTTTCTTTTTATTTTACACCCAAAGTAACTGTTTTTTTTTATGGCAACACGTCCAAATAAATTAGCCTCCCAAAGACGCCTTTTGATTTTTGTAACAGATACTGGGATTTCTCTTCAATTACGCTAGTAATTACAATCAAGTTACCTTCCTGATTAGTGGTTTTTCTTGGACGTCCACTGCTCGGTCTGGGATTTTATCTCAATTTAAACATATTTTTTGAAAAATCCTTAAACTGGGTAAACCGATTAACATAAGACTTCAGGCATCTACATGCAAGTAAAAGGTGCAGGTATAATTCAATTAGGGATGAGGTTACTACATATTGCCACAATGAACTGAGTAAAAAAAAATTTCCTAATAGTAAATGGCTTGGTTTAAAAATGGGTGTAATCAAGGAAATAGCGGTGGTTTAAAACTTATGAACGATAGTGTAGGTGCAAGCACGTGCGACTCAGTCGTGCATTTTATTTTTGTTTTTGTTTAAATGTTCGATTAAGGGATTTTGATCAATTTTTGGTATCATAGAGAATCATAGAGAAACTCAAAAAAGTGGGTCACGCAATTCTGTCCGTCCGTCTGTCTGTACCTCGGACTGCAACTTAAACTGCTGGACGGATTTCCTTCCAACTTCATATCCGGGGTTTGTGTACTTAACTTAAGGCTAATTTTAAAAAATTGCAATTTTCTTGAAAATGGTTAACGATTTTGAGAAGAATTCATATCTCATATCATAAAACTTTTCAAAGCATTTTTCCAAAATTCAAATTTCAAAAAAAGAAAACCCAGAAAGTTTACTGGAGCTCCTCATTTACTACCGCACGGAAATGATTCGCTATATTTTTCACCTTAATCGTAAAAACATGAACATTATCAATGTCGCGATCTTTAGCTCTCTAGAACAGGCTCTTACTTGTAAACAAAATAAATAAATAAAAAGAGTACCTGATGGCTTTTTGGGAAGAGCGAAGCCGGGTGGGTCAGCTAGCGCATTCATATGAGAATGAAAGAACCACTCGTCAAAACTCACAAATTTGTCAGCTTTTGTTATTACCTTTTGCCTGCCGTCATGCGCGCACGCGATCCTAACTGTCCGCAAACTTTGTGACATAAAAAAGAATAAACAGAATACCAATCAAATGAAAATAAAAAAAAAAAACATATCGATCGCGCGAATTAAATAATATATCCTATGCGTTTTCTTTTAATATCTTTTTATTTAGAGAGTTTTTTCGTTAAACAGCGGTTGTCCAATCCGTCCCTAAAAAAGGCGAATCTTCCTCTCTATCTAATTACCGACCCACTGCACTTACATCCCCTCTTCCCAAAGTCATGGAAACGCTGATTAATTGTCAGCTTATGTAATATCTTGATTCACGAAACCTCCTCAATGGCAGTATGGTTTTCGTAGCAACAGGTCCACTGGTGATCTAATGGCATATCTTACTGAGAAGTGGAACCAATGGTTGCGCTTGATATTTCAAAGGCATTTGATAGAGTATAACATCAGGCTCTTTTTTCGCAAATGCATGCTTATGTCGTCGATGAGTTTCTTCTTCAATGGATTAGAAATTACCTTTCGGGATGTTCAATACAAGTTGTCTTAGACAGCTTCAAGTCTGCAATTCACCATTTAAATTCTAGTATTCCCAAGGCTCTTTTTTTTTATAATCTGCGCGCGCCAAAGGGAGTATTAATACCCTTTAATTGTTTCAGGGCACGGGCGTCAGGGGGGGAAGAGGAACAGAGGAGGTACCTATGCACGTTGGCTTTGAATGTTTGAAGGTTGTAGTGATGGGGAAATACAAAGCCTGGTAGATCGTTCCACATTCGTGTTGTTCGGCTTATAAATGAATCCCTATATTTGACAGTACGACCGAAGTTTGGCTTTAGGGTATACTGATGTGCATTCGAAGCATGTCGCGTATTGCGGGTGAAATTTTGAAGGGGAGGAATGCAACTGGCTATTTCGCTGGAACATTTTTTGTGGAAAAAACGATAAAACAGGGAGAGACAGGAGACATTTCTCCGATGTTCTAGTGAATGAATGAAATTCACAATGTCTCTATCACCTATAAGTTTTAACGCGCGATTTTGTACTCTATCAAGAATGTGCAAAACGGTCTTGGGTGCACCAGACCAGATATGGGCGTTATATTCCAGCTTAGGGCGGATGAATGCCTTATAAATTGAGGCCAGATCAGACGGGGTAAAATATTTCTTGCACCGTTTAAGGAATCCTAGACATTTTGCAGCATTTTTGGCGACCTCGAATATGTGATCATTCCATCGAAGATGGTTATTAATACACATACCGAGAATGGCAAGTCTTTCGGTTTCAATGACGCAAGTACCATCCATGGATAATGGTTGAGGGTTTTGGTTTCGCTTGAGAGACAGGAGACAGCATTGTGTTTTGGAAGCATTAAACTCCACTCTGTTGGTTGAACCCCATTTAATTATGCTGTCCAGGTCGGAATTTAATGTGTTTAACATACGTTGCCGTTCCCCTTCTACGGCCGAAGAGCAAGGACGTGAGTTAGGGAACGAATATGAAAAACTGAGGGTACTGTCATCAGCGAAGGAATGGATTGGATTAGAAGTTGCAGACAAGAGATCATTTATAAAAATAAGAAAGAGAGTCGGAGACAAAACAGAGCCTTGGGGAACACCAGCATTTATTTGGTGAATTGCAGACTTGAAGCCGTCCAAAACAACTTGTATTGAACGCCCCGAAAGGTAATTTCTAATCCATTGAAGAAGAGACTCATCGATGCCATATGCACGCATTTTCGACAAAAGAGCCTGATGCCAAACTCTGTCAAATGCCTTTGAAATATCAAGCGCAACCATCTTGGTTTCGCCGAAGTGATGGAGAGATTGGTTCCACTTCTCGGTGAGATATGCCATCAAATCACCAGTGGACCTGTTGCTACGAAAACCATACTGCCGGTCATTAAGGAGTTTTCGTGAATCGAGATATTTGATAAGCTGACGATTTATCAGCGTTTCCATGACCTTGGAAAGAAGGGACGTAAGTGCAATGGGTCGGTAATTGGACGGGGAGGAAGATTCGCCTTTTTTAGGGACGGGCTGGACAAATGCTGTTTTCCATCTACTCGGAAAGAGCCCTGAAAAGTAGGATAGACAGAAAAGCTTACGCAGAGGTTTTGCCAGCGTAGAAGAACACCTCTTCAGAACTATGGGGGGGATACCATCTGGACCAGCGGATTTGTGTATGTTAAGACCTTTGAGTACTCCTGCAACTGTACGAGTGCGAAAGTGTACTTGTCCCATGGAAAATTTGACGCTCTCAAATACAGGTGGAGACGAAGCATTATCGAGCAGCGTGGAGTTCGCTGCAAAGTGAGCAGCAAGCAGATTAGCTTTGTCTAAGGAGCTGACAACTGAAATGTCATTGTAAATGAGCGTGGGGATGGCAGATGAGGCAGAATTTTTAATATTTTTGACGAATGACCAAAAATTTTTACTACCTTTGGGACATTGTAGGATTTTTTGCCTCAATTTTTGGTCATGTAAGAATTTTACACGTCGAATATGGGCATTGCAGTCTTTTCTGGCTTGTTTAAACTTCTTTCGGTTTTCCTCAGATTTGTTGGCTTTATAAGACCGAAAACTTACTTCTTTCAACCTGATAGCCTCTTTACAACTCTGGTCAAACCACGAGTTTGCCTTAGGTTTAATGCTCTTTATTCTGTTAGGAATAAAGTCATTCATACCTAAGAGTATAGTGTTAGTGATCATATCGGCTGCGGCATCCACGTCGCTATCGAGGAAGCATAGCGACCAGTTAAAACTCTTAAAGAAGCTATTAAGGCCGCTCCAATTGGCTTTCTCGTATTGCCATACTTTTCTTTTATGAGTTTTTTCTTTAACTGAGTGGTCGGAGTATGAGAATTTAGCTGATACGATATTATGGTCAGACCGACCTAGAGGCGATAAAACATCAATGGTGTATTTACGAGTATCAGGGTGAGAAGTAAGAAACAAGTCCAAAGTGTTGGCGGAATGACTTTCAATGTCCGGTATACGGGTAGGCTCATTTACAAGCTGAGTCAAATTGTTTACCTCAGCGAAAAGTTCAACATACTTTCCTTCGGGTGTTGTCTGTCCAGAATGTTGAAGCCAATCCGAATTGTGTATATTGAAATCGCCCGCAATGACGATTTCAGTATGAGGGTACAAGGAGACAATTCGAGTGATGGAATCGGACAGCGCATCAAATTCGTCAAAAGTTGAGTTGCTGTCCGCACTAGGGCTTCTATAAATAAAGCAGTAGTGGATTATTTGCTTACGGACGGTGAATTTTAGCCATTTGAAATTAAATTCCGGGTTGGAACAGTGGCCATACTGTGGTGGAACTTGGTAAGCAATATCACTACGGACGTAAATGGCGAGGCCACGGTGGGGAAAGAATAATGACACTAAGTTATATCCAGGCAGTTTCAAATCGGAAGATTCTTCAACTACCTGTGTTTCACTTAGTGCCAAAACAGCTGGTTTATGGGAATGGACGTGGGCGTACACATCAAAGAAATTCATTCGAAGCCCACGAATGTTGGTAAGATCAACCCTAAATTCCCTCATCACTACAACATAGAAATACAAAAAGACACAACTCTGACGTAACTAAGCGAAACTGTGAAGTGAAGATCAACATCGTAGAAATGTCTCGTGTCTTTCCCTATTTTATCGCTTTTTATTATAAAAAATGCTCCAGCGAAATAGTCAGTTTCATCCCTTCCCTTCAAAATTTTACCTGTAATACGCGTCATGCTTCGAATGCACACAGTCCACCCTTAATCCGAACTTCTGATACTGTGAAATATAGGGATTCGTTTATAAGCCGAACGATACGAATGTGGAATGATATACCAGGCTCTACCAGACTCTGTTCCTCTTCTCCCTTTTCCCAAATCCCCGTGCCCTGAAAAAGTATAAGGGATTTCATATCCCATTTGGCGCGCAAATTATAAATAAAAATAAAATTTTAACCACGATTACTGATCATTTTTCTTACAGGCCCTCTCCGGTTCAATATGCAAAAATGCTAATATATTGTAATATGCGAGCTACGGCTCGAGTAGATAAAACAATTATTCTGTGAAATTATTTCTTTATTTTCTACTCTATAGAACAATTCAAGTTCACACTATACTATTCTTCGCAAATTCTTTTCTTACAATGTCTCTTTCCTCTCAAATCACTTTATCTCCTTTCAATTACTTAATTCACAAATCCAAATTAATTACTTTTTCTTGTTCACTCTCAACTTTCAATTTATCACCAAATTACAACTTCGCCCATTATCACTTTTCCAATCTCTTCGCCACGGTTCTAAACCAACTGTGTCTTTTTTTGATCGCCATCTGTCCTTATATAGCAGAAGTTTCTGATAGCCAGAAACTTCTAGCAAATTCTTCGACCACTGGAACAAGAGAAATAATTCTTGCAGTTATAATTCCCTTTTATCCCTAATATTATTTGTCTCTTTCGTTGACATGAGCTGTGGAGACTTCGTCCCAGACACGAACCTCGAATGAAAGGACAGTTTGAACCAAAATTCTGCCAGAATGGAAAGTCACTTCGGAATTTGCTGCATAGACATAGGAGCGTAGTTATTATTATGCTACACTGCCCCCCTCTTAGACGTGTTCGTCCCGAACAAGTGCATCCTCATTTCGGCCATTGTATCGACTCAGTCGGTCCACATGAACCACTTTCATTTTGGCCCTCGGTCCTCGCTGGATGCGGTAGACAACATCGTTGATGCGGGTTACTATTCTGTAGGGACCTTCCCAGTTCCGCTGTAATTTAGGTGATTTCCCCTTTTGGCGATGGGGATTATACAGCCACACCAGATCTCCTTCCTGGAATCCTGACGTTGTTGCCTTGGCATCATACCTGGTCTTCATGCGGTCGCTCGTCATCTTAATCTGGCTTCTGGTCCTTTGGTGTATGTCCCTAAGCCTTTCCCTAAGGTCCGCCACGTACTCTTCTTCATTTCTGGGCTCATTGGTAGGAGATCCAAATTTCACCTCACTGGGTAAACGAGCTATTCCACCAAATAAGATTTCGAACGGCGTATGTCGAGTAGTGCTATGCACGGCACTTCTATAGGCCATCAAAAACAAGGGAATCTGCCGGTCCCAATCCCGTTGGTAGTCACCTACGACCTTCGAGAGATGTTCGTCCAAAGTCCTATTGAAACGCTCCACCATACCGTCCGACTGTGGATGAAGCGGGGTTGTCCTTGTCTTTTTGATTCCGAGTAGTTGACACATCTCTTGGAAGATTCTTGACTCGAAGTTCCGCCCTTGGTCAGAATGCAATTCCAAGGGCACACCGAATCTGCTAACCCAATTGTAGACGATCTGCTCCGCCACGGTTCTGGCTTCCTGGTTAGGGATCGGAAACGCTTCCGGCCACTTACTGAAGTAGTCCATCACTACGAGTATATACCGATTACCATTGTCGGTTTCCGGAAAGGGCCCTGCGATGTCAATGGCGATTCGTTCGAAAGGTGCTCCCACGTTGTATTGGTGCATCTTACCTCGAGTTTTGATTCTCGGACCCTTGCTAGCTGCACACACGTCGCATTTTCTGCACCAGTCTTCGATATCTTCCTTCGCTTTTAACCAATAAAAACGTTCTCGTACCTTTTATAGCGTCTTATTCACTCCCAAGTGGCCTCCGGTCGCCCCGCCATGCATTTCCTGTAACACCTCCTTGACCCTCGTCCGCGGTACGACAAGCTGCATTACAAACGACTTTCCGTCGGGGGATTCCCATTTTCTTCTCAGAACACCTTCTTGGACATGGAGGGAGTCCCACTGCGCAAAATATGCCTTTAAGGTCGGGCTTCTGTGAGAGATGTCCTGATGATCCGGTTTCTCCATGTTCTCCTTCCAGGCCAGAATCGGCTCGATATCCGGGTCTTCCTTCTGAGCGTTCCGGATCTCATCTACGCTCCAGCCGGCGATAGGTTCGGCTCTCATTCTTTGGATGGAAACCAGCTCCCGTTCTTCCTGACGCGCACAATGTTTACAATCCGTTCTGCGTGGTCTCCGGGACAGTGCATCCGCATTAGAGTGGAGTTTTCCTTTACGATGCTGTATTTCGTAGTCGTAGATTTGCAGCCTTTCGATCCATCTTGCGACCTGACCCTCAGGACTCTTGAACTGTAATAGCCATTTTAAGGCTGCATGGTCTGTGCGAAGAACGAACTTCCTCCCGTAGAGGTATTTGTGAAAATGCTTCGTAGCCAAGATCAAAGCTAGAAGTTCCCGCCTTGTCACGCAGTAGTTCCTTTCTGGCTTAGAGAGCACCTTGCTGAAGTACGCAACCACCTTCTCTTGGCCGTCATGCACCTGGGAGAGTACGGCTCCTACCCCGACATTACTAGCATCTGCATCCACAACGAACGTTTCCCCGGGAGTGGGGTAAGCCAGTATCGGGGCTTCGCATAGCCGTTGTTTAAGTGCCTTGAAGCTCTTCTCGCACTCAATTGACCATTTGAATTGTTTTCCCTTTTCCGTCAACTGGTGCAGGTTCTTTGCGATCCCGGCAAAATCCTTCACGAACCGTCTGTAGTAGGTGGCTAGGCCGAGGAAGCTCCTTAGTTGGTGTTTGTCTTTGGGGACTGGCCAGTTTTTCACCGCTTCGACCTTCTCCGGATCGGTTCTCACTCCTTTCGCTGAAATTATGTGTCCCAGGTACTTGACTTCCGCTCTAAACAGGGCGCACTTCTTGGGGTTGAGCTTCAGGTGGGCACTTCGAAGCCTTTGAAACACATCCCTTAGATTGTCTCGGTGTTGCGCAAACGTTTTTCCTACGACGATGACATCATCCAAGTATACCAAACAGGTTTTCCATGTTAACCCTTGCAGGACACATTCCATCAATCGCTCGAAAGTCGCCGGAGCATTGCACAGCCCGAATGGCATTACCGTGAATTGCCATAGCCCATTTCCTGCGGTGAAGGCGGTTTTCTCCCGGTCTTCTGGATGGATCTGTACCTGCCAGTAGCCACTCTTCAAGTCGAGGGTGGAAAACCATCGGGCTCCTGATAGTGTGTCTAGCGTGTCGTCAATCCGTGGCAGAGGGTAGCTGTCTTTCTTGGTGACGTAATTGAGCTGCCGATAGTCCACGCAGAACCGCGTGCTGCCATCTTTCTTCTTAACCAGTACAACCGGTGATGCCCACGGACTTTTGGAACTTTCAATCAGACCTTCTTTCTCCATTGCCGACACCATCTCTGCAACTTCTGTCTGCTTTGCCAATGGAAGGCGCCTAGCAGTCTGACGAATTGGTCTAGTATCACCAGTGTCTATTCGATGTTGTACCAGGTGTGTTCGGCCGTATTCTCCGTCCTGTGAGGCAAATACATCAGCGTACTCATTGATAAGATTCTCTGCCATAGTTCGCTGCTCCTGATTCAGCTCACTGGACTGGAGAATCGTCCCTCTCGCTTCCGCTGTCCAAGGTGATGGGAGAAGTTTTGGAGCATCACGTTCAGATATTGTTGCGACGGCGGTAATCGGCGTGCATTTTCCAGTCACCTCCCCTCGCCTTAGTTTGACAGTGTGTGGTCTTGCGTTCAAAACCCTCACTGGAACCATGGTGTTCTTTGGTTCGACTAACGTCTTTCCCACGATGTAGTCTTGAGAATTCTTCTCTGGGTCTGGTTCTACTATGTAGAATCGGTGGCTCCCAAGATCACCTTCCAGCTTCGTCCAAATGATTGTCTCTGAAGACGGCGGCAAAACTTCGTCTTTGCTGATGACTGTCCTGAGAGTTACGGCATTCTCATTTCCGTACACCATCGGAATCTCCACATTTCGATACCTCAGTACTTGCATCCCGATGTCCAAGATTACTTCATTTGCTTTCATGAAGTCTACTCCGATGATGCACTCGTCGCATATATCTGCCACCAGAAACGCATGGGAGAACGTCAGTCCTGCCAGAGTAATCGTAAGACGAACTTCTCCAAATACCTTCGCCATTTCCCCTGTTGCAGTCTTCAGGCAGTAGCTGTTGGTGTTGTGCAGCCAGGAGTTTTTGACGATATCTCTTCTTACAATGGAGGCAGTGGCACCTGTGTCGATGGTGGCTACGCACTTCTTCTCGTTGATTAGTGCCTCCGTTGTCAGGCTCTTGTTACCCCGTTTGGTTTGCGAAACTTGAATGGTGGTCCTGGGGGCCTCGATTCCAGTAACCAACTTCTGCCCCGCGAAGTTGGTCCTTACACATTTCCCGACTGCTGGTTTTGGGAAGTCTGACTGACAGGATGGATGTTATCACCGCCAGATGCTTCCTCTCTGCTTCTCCTACTTCCGCAATGTGAACAATTTCCTCGTCTAGGTGCACTTCTGCACTGCCGTTGTAGGTGTCCGGTTTGGTTGCAATTCCAGCAACGGATTTGACTTCCGCGAGCTCTGTCTTCATCCATGACGGCTGTTCTCTGGCATGAGCATTCCACGACGGACATTTCCCTGACACGGTGTATTCCCTGGTATGCTTGGTCCGCAGCCTTCATTGACAAAGCGAATGCCAATGCCTCGGGGAGTGTTCGCTTTTCAGCCATCCTTACAGCCATTTGCAGTTGTCTGTCCTCTATGGCCTGAATAAAAGCTTCCACCGCCATTTCGTTGATAAGCTCCTGACCGGCTTTAGGGTATGAAAGATGGGCTAGTCGCTCTATATCCGCTTGCAACTGTTGGAGCGTTTCCCCCCTTTTCTGGACTCGACTACGCAGCTGAACCCTGTACACCTGCTGCATGTGTTCATCCCCAAACCGCATCTCGATAGCCTGAACCAGAGAGTCGTAGTTCTGCTGTTTATCTTCCGGGATGGTCTGCAAGAGCTCCGCAGCTGGACCCCTCAGTGCAAGCGTGAGTGCAATAGACTTCTCTTCATCGTCCCAGCTATTGGTCATTGCGGCCGCTTCGAATTGCCTCTTATAAATTGGCCATGATGTTTGACCATCGAAGATAGGAGGCTGCATCTCCTTTCTTCTCAGACCGTCAGTGGAATATTCCCGTGCTTTCTGTCTCTTCACGTTGCTGAGCTCCTTAGCAAGATTTTCGACTTGCTTTTCTACTTTTTCAAACTGAGTCTCTATCTTCCCGAACTGAGTTTCATGTTTCTCAAAATTTTCATCGAATCTAGTTTCGACTTTTCCGAGTTGCGTCTCGACCTTCTCGATTTTCTCTTCGATCACTTCGAATTTGGATTCCAAGTTCTTGTTTTGCTCATCAAGTTTACTTTCCAGAGCATCTAGAGAATTCTTTTGTTCGTCCATCTTAAGTTCTAGAGAATTCTTTTGTTCGTCCATTGCTTTCTTTTGTTCGTCCATTGCTTTCTTTTGTTCGTCCAGCTTAAGTTCTAGAGAATTCCTCTGGTCGTCCATTGCTTTCTTTTGGTCGTCCAGCTTAAGTTCTATAGAATTCCTTTGGTCTTCTATTGCTTTCTTTTGTTCGTCCATGACTAACTTAAGTTGCAGGAGCAGACTTGTTATACCCGGGTCGGCTGCTGTACTTGCTGGTTCCTCTTCCACGTCAAACTCTACGTCGTGCGGATTTTCACCTTCCTGCGTTACTGCTTCTTCCAGACGAATCAGCAGGGCATCTTTTCCCCCAGTTGTGTCGAGGTTCCGCTTACTGAGTTCTGCCTTTAGTTGAGTTATAGTTAGTTTTCCCAATTTGCGACCCATTTTGCGCAACTAATTAACTCAACGCAGAAATCGTTTTTTTTTTTTTTTGTGCAATTTCACACCACGGAAATAGTTATTCACAGAATAAGTTTTATCCCGCTTCTGACACCAATGTAATATGCGAGCTACGGCTCGAGTAGATAAAACAATTATTCTGTGAAATTATTTCTTTATTTTCTACTCTATAGAACAATTCAAGTTCACACTATACTATTCTTCGCAAATTCTTTTCTTACAATGTCTCTTTCCTCTCAAATCACTTTATCTCCTTTCAATTACTTAATTCACAAATCCAAACTAATTACTTTTTCTTGTTCACTCTCAACTTTCAATTTATCACCAAATTACAACTTCGCCCATTATCACTTTTCCAATCTCTTCGCCACGGTTCTAAACCAACTGTGTCTTTTTTTGATCGCCATCTGTCCTTATATAGCAGAAGTTTCTGATAGCCAGAAACTTCTAGCAAATTCTTCGACCACTGGAACAAGAGAAATAATTCTTGCAGTTATAATTCCCTTTTATCCCTAATATTATTTGTCTCTTTCGTTGACATGAGCTGTGGAGACTTCGTCCCAGACACGAACCTCGAATGAAAGGACAGTTTGAACCAAAATTCTGCCACAATGGAAAGTCACTTCGGAATTTGCTGCATAGACATAGGAGCGTAGTTATTATTATGCTACAATATTCTTAACCCCAAGTTTTACAGATTTCTTGCTTTCGGTTTATTTGATAGACCATACCGCAAATACGGTATGCAAACGCAAAACGAAGGCAAATGCTCAAGAATCTGCTTATAGAAGACAAAGAAATCCATAAAATTACCTATTATTTATATTATAAATTTAAATATTTTGGCGCTAACAGTCCATTCCTGGCCTAGCTTCTCGCTGTGCGACACACGAATGAGAGGGACATACATTTTTATTTCGTTACCAAAGAACATTTTGTATCGATTGAGAGAAGCTTCTCATCACAATTTTATTCTTGGATGTTTGTCAGACGTTCGCGATAGGTGGGACCGTTAAAAAACTTTTTGGTATTTTTCCGCACCCGAACCTTTAGTCTCCTGCACAGTGATAGCGCACTTAACACTGAGTCACGGCGCCCATTTTTTTTGTACTATATATTATAAATGATAGTAATATAAGTAATAAATAAGTTGTATTTGTCAGGAATAAGCAAATAGTTTTCTCGAATTAGTCAACCCTTAAAATGCTGAAGTAGCTTCTTTATTTATCTCCCCATTAATTAACGTTAGATGGAAAAATGTTTGTCAATACAAAATGTTCACTTAGCCTACAGATAAAATACTCCTCTGAGATATCTGATTGTTATTATACGGCTTATTAATAGTACTCCTTATGTGCAATTTAGTCTGTTGGCGAATTAGTGAACCAATATATTTTCTGGATAAAATTCTTTGTATAAAAATTACTGACAAAATTTCTTACATTACAAATAATCTGCTTTTTATGGGCAATTATTCAATTATATGTTTGACGGCTTCCAAGCTGGCTTGTGCATTAAAATTAGACATTTAAATCGCTAAGTGTTTTTTAGATAAGTTGAGAATGATGATGACGTGGAAGCTAGTGACGGCGACAAAAGCAACGTTGATATTCCATTTTCTTATATTCATATTTATTAATTTTTGTTCAGTTATACTCCTATATTAACTATTAATTTATTTACCGTTTACCTTAAAATACATAAATTTATAGGGCCGTAGCAAAGCACGTCAAAAGAAAATGTATCAAATCGCGCAGCTCCTAGAAATGCCGGGACAAATAGTTGATTCGCCAGTTTATGCGGTATCTGGGCTTCGATCCGGAAACACTTCAAGGATTTCTCGAGATCACAGGCCAATTTTTTCAAATGCCAATCGAGTGCCTGGATTTGCAGCCGCATTACGAAGGGATAATACACCTGTAACAGGTGTTAGTCGCATACATATCGCTCAAAATCGATCAATTGAAGGGTGAGTAAGATAAAACAAAAATTACTAGATAGCTTTTACTTCTGACTTTAAATTAGTATTCGTAATGAAAGCAATGGGCGTTCACGTCGACGTAATTCTAACACTAGTTCCGGCTCATCAACACAATCGAATGACGTGCGCGACAATTCACCAGGTGGCAAAAGTTCTTCACAGTCCCGTGAAAACTCAAGAAACCGCTCTCCACGTTCGCGAGAGAGTAGTCCGCGAATGCCAAGGCCTCGGTATTTATAAATACGTATATTTTTTGAATTAATAGTGAGCCCAGACAGTCGTTTTTACAGATCGGAGGAAATTCCCTTGGAGGATTTTCAGCATTCAAGAAATGGTAGTCCGCATTCGCGTAGCTCATCTAATGCTCCCTCTCGATCGCATACACCTTCTAAAGTAAAGTACGAAACAGTAAGTGCTCATAATGCGTCGCCAAGCCATTCTGAGCCATCGTTGCTAACACAGATCAATGGAGTAACTGTTGCTAAAGAAGTTGTCGCTATAAGCTCAGAGGAAACTTCCTTTATTTCTCAGGAAGACAAAGAACGACGTAGAGGTACAATTGAAACCGTCTAATATGGAAGAAGGAAATACATTTTCTTTTATAAAAATTATTATTTTGTTTGTTCTAAAATATTGTTACATTTATATACCCATATATGCAACATGTAGACAAAGAATTTAATTGCTTGTTTATTGGTTGAATACTTTTACAAATCATATTTTTGTGTACTATAGATGAAATAAGGAAAAAATAGTTATTAAGCGATTTTTTCCAACGTTAATTAATCGTATTTTGTAAGAATGAATTTATTTTAGTCAATTTAATAAATAATAAGATTAACGAACGTTTGTTAAAAAAAGTGTGTTACATTATGCTAATTACTGTTATACTCAGTGGCGTTTTACACCATTTGTCGTCGAATGCCTCTACGTTACGACAAACGTCACGTGAATAATTTCACTATTGGCGTTGAGCGTCAAAAAACGACAGAAACGATATTTGCCGTTGATCATGTAGTAATCGCCAGGAAGTGAAAATCGGCTGGGAATAATGTAAGTCTCATATTTATTTCAATGACTAAATTAAATTGTTTTGATTTCTAGTGCGAAAATAACAAATCAAAAACAATATAAGATGTTAGTGGAGCTGATTGAAAAAAAATATTTGGGTGCCAAAGGGCGTGTTTTAAATGTTGATGACAAAATCGAAAGGGCAACCGAAAAAAGATATGAAAGAATGGCATAAAGTTTGTTCTTAACTAAATACTGAAAGAAAAATGCATAAAATTCAAAGTGAAAAACTACAACAAAAAGGAGTGTGAAGCTACCATCAAAAAAAAAATATTTCTCAGATTTGGTAGAAGTTATTTAAAATGTTCTTTCCTACGGCAATAATCAATCCGAAGGGAAAAGCTTTGACTAATACACAAATTAGTTCGATATCACAGCAATCTATGTACATCTTCAAATTCAATTACGTTGACACATCGGTTATCATGTTATGAGTAAGGTAATTTTTCTCGTTTCCTCCTTTTCGTCGCTGCTCCAAAACATTGCAATGCCGTTAATTTTGTTATTTAAACAAATTAAATCGAATAAAATTAACTTAAACTGCGTAGAATATTTTATCTTTTAATATTTAATAGTATAATCTTTATGAAACGTATGTGGAATGTGAACATATTCAACGTCGCTGCGTCGAAGTTATGAAATAGAGGTGTGTTCGAAGTTGGCGAATGAGCGAATAGTCGCCAATTCTGGCGTGCCATTCACAAGCACTTAACTTCATGTTCGCAGCAATCTGCAAATTTCAGTTGTCAATTGTTTGTAAACAAGAAAGATGTACAATGGCAGTGAGTCAACAAATATTGAAGAAAAAACGATTGATACTTGCATAATTGATATTGAAAGTATTTTATGAGGTCAGACCGATCAAAACAAATTAATTCTGAGGTTAAACTCGAGCGAATGTTTTATTCGCGAGAATATGGAATGCGAGAGAATGTATAAAGATTGACAGTTCGCGAGAAGCATTCGCTTTTTGGCAGAAAAATAAACGAATTTTTAATTCCTTTGAAGAAACTTTCGTCGTCTAGCTCCTGTAGCGTACGCATCGCATTCTTACTCAGCTAATTTTTTTCGCTTCGACTACCTCTTTCTAACTATGAAATTGCGGTAAATCCACTGCGCCTTTAAACCGCGTGTGTGAAAAAAAACTAATTCTTATTAGTGGAACCAATTCAGAGCGTTGTCGAAAAAAAAAAGTCTAAAATCGCACATTCTCATCTTGAGGACTTTCCCCATCTTCCAAGACCAGCAGCAAAGAACACCAGATCCATCCTAATTTCACCCAGTAATCCAGTTAAGTCTTTAACATCTGTTAGTGGCTTCGAAAGGCAATCGACGTGATCAACACTGAATACAATAATATTACGCAACTTAAAGACGGCAAACTACTCATCCTCAACTCAAAATTACTTATCTCGCCTACTATTAAACTTCACGATAGCTTAACTGCTGCTAAGGTATGCACCCTGTCTCAATTAATATCCCAGAAAAAGAAATCGTTTCAGAAAAGAGTTCACAAAAAGTCACTGATGTGTACAAGTTTGTGAACTGATAATGAGTAACCACGTGCGGTAGGATGGTTTTTTTCATTTGACTCGTACCATATACCCCATTCGGTCGAGATAGGCTGGTATAACGAAAAGATAACGGAGTAGATCCCTAATCCGATGCGATGCCGTAATTGTAATTAAAATAAAAACAAAAAATAAATGCAGCATGGCAGAAGCCGGGCGGACATATAACCTTCAAAACCCAGCTCATCTATTCAACCCAACATATTATGCAGCCAAAACAAAGGAGTTCCCACCCTCAACTTCAAATCGAACAACTTTACAATCCACCGCACAAGAGAAACTCTCTTCTACTAACGTTCAAGTTCCAAAGTGACTAGATCTGTAATAACCAAACCGAGTAACAACAGCAAAAAGTGCTCTTAACTCAAGCAGAACACAATTGAGATTGATGGTGGGACTTTTAACAGGGCACAACAATCTCAACAAACACTCGTTCAGACTCTGGATAGCTGATACAACAATCTGTGCCAACTGTGAAGAAGAGGAGGAAGATATAGAACACTTCCTCTATCACTGCCCTGCTACAGCGAGGCTAAGGCTGCAAATTCTGGGATCTCCAAGGATTCCGGATATTACACACCTCAGTAAGAAAGGAATCAGGGATATATTGGAGTTCGCCAGACGAACACTACGATTCCTCGATCACTATACGATATAGTTTCTCGTTGATACTACCGACGATCCCAAGACCTAAATCGTCTCAACACATAATTCCCAAAACACAGCACTATTCCCTACAGTTACAATCCCAAATTCAAAATAGACTCAGCCGACTAGCCTAAGTATCAATCCAACATCCTAAAATATTTATCACATATACCACATTCCACCAATATCAATAGAGAAGCTGCTTTACAATACGTCTATTCCCCAAACTGCACCAATTCGCCCAAAACGAATTGTGCCCTGGTGGAACTCCAACTTAAAATACTTGAGGGATGAAAAAAGTAAAAGTTTGGAAGCATTTTAAGAAATATCCAAATCAAATTAACCTTATTGCATACAAAAAAAAGTAATGCCCTTTTCGCAGGGAAATGAAAATCAGCAAAAGCAAAGGCCTAAATGACTTCACTTTAAAAATATGCCCTAACTCTTCGCCTGGTAAACTGTGGCACGATATACGCTCTCTTACTAGTAACTATACCTCTACACACACGCCACTTCTTCGTCGTAAGAAATCAGCAACCTTTTTACATCAACTTGGTCAAATGTGACAAAAGACCACATGTTTTCGAATAGCTTCAGAACTCTAAAAAGTGTAAGCATCAGCGTTGATCTATCAGAACTTACCATCAGTTCATCAGCAAAACATATAGAAAAGGACATTACACTCTTAGAATTAGAAAGCTACTTAGTTGCACTCAAAGGTAAGACACCAAATAGAGATAGAATATCCTACCCAATGTTAAAAAAAACTTCCCGGTTCAATAAAATCTCGACTTTTACAATTATATAATATAATTTTTAAGACGGGGACCATTCTTCAAAACTGGAAGGTAGCAACAGTAATACCTATACTCAAACCAAAAAAGAACCTAAACAATCTGTTTTGATATCGACCAATCTCACTGATTCCTTGAATGTCCAAAGTTTTGGAAAAAATAATTACCGAACGGTTGTCTTGATTTTTCGAATCAAACAAATTTCTAAGCCTTACTGCACATCGACTCATACATACGAGTATCCAAAGCTCTCTCTTCTCGTAATCATTCGACTTCCAATAAACCTTGTACTAAACAGATTGAAAAAATAGGGTATAGGACTAAACATCTAACAATATATTAAATCATTTTTATCTAATAGAAAACTATCAGTTAAAGCTAACAAGTTCTTTTCTCCAATCTTTCCTCTTCACAATGGAATTCCACAAGCTTCCCCACTATCCGTGACTCTGTTCATCATCGCGCTTTATGAATTGAGTCTTATAATACAAAAACATAAACGCCTAGATCATTGCCTTTACGCAGATGACGTCTTCATTATGTGTAAACTCAACGATCTAGAAAGAATAAAAATAGAGTTACGAAACATAACTAAAGATATTCTGGCCTGGTCGGGAGACTCTGGAACGAAACTTTAATTAGAAAAGTGTAAAATGCTACACGTTTGCCGAAATTGTCTTGTATACAACCCAGTTTAAATGTAAATAATAGTACCATAGAAAGTGTTACTTACCTTAATATCCTCGGTATTTTATTCAACAAAAGATATAATTTGAAACCAAATTATATACAATAAAGAAGAATCTAGTTGTACATACTAACAACATTACTTACCTAGCTAGTAAGAAGCTAAATGTCCATACTAATACTTTATGCTACTTAACTAAATCACTCATCTTACTCGTAAGTAAGATCAATTATGGATTATTTCTATATGGCAACTGTGCAAAATCTTCATCCTTCATAACGACGCTGCTCTACCTCATTCGCTATAACCAGTGAAAACGGCCCCACACTAAGAGTTGGCATACTGCCAGCAACTCTCTCAATTTTTACCGCAGAAGCCGTTGCTATCCTGGAATCAACAAAAATTACATGTGAAATGCGTGGAAAACACATAATATGCAGTGATAGCCGGTCTGTTATTAACAGAGTAAAGAACCCAAACAACAATACCGATGTTGTAAACAAAATTATAGACACCCTTATCAGATGCCCAACAAAAATAAAGTTTATGTGGATCCCTAGTCACACTGGTATTCTCGGCAACGAAATGGCTGATAAACTTTGTAACGATTCACCGATATAGTTATGTAACTACGTGACCAAAGTGGACTAACAAAAATTTATAACCAATACACTGGCAAAAAATCGACTTGGACTGGTTCAACCATAAACATCACTACTGAAAAGTCAACAAGGACCAGACAGCTCCTACTTACTCTACCACCACCACCAAATCGATGAATTCTAACTTTATAAGACTGCGTTTGGGACACACTGCCTTAAGTCACTAACATCTTCTCAAAAAGGAACCACCACCTATTTGTCACAACTGTAAAGTAGTGATCAATATAGAACACGTCCTTGGCCTTACTCCATGTCTTGCCTCTTCATCTTTATTCACAACGATATGCCCAAATCAATCAACATATGAACTAGGTACTCAGAAACGTAAACCAAGAAAATATCATTAACATTAATAATTATATCAGTAGCAATAATCCTTTAATCTAAGTTCGTCCCTTAATTAACCCATACATTATTATATTCCCCAATATTATAAATATTGTAATATGCGAGCTACGGCTCGAGTAGATAAAACAATATTCTGTGTGATTATTTCTTTATTTTTCTAGACTATAGAACAATTCAAGTTCACACTATACTATTCTTCGCCAATTCTTTTCTTACAAGGTCTCTTTCTTCTCAAATCACTTTATCTCCTTTCAATTACTTAATTCACAAATCCAAACTAATTACTTCTTCTTGTTTACTCTAAACCTTCAATTTATCACAAAATTACAACTTCGCTTATTATCACTTTTCTGTGCGGTTCGAAAACCAACTGCCTTGCCTCGATCGCCATCTGTCCTTATATAGCCGCATTTCTGATAGCCAGAAACTTCTAGCAAATTCTTCGACCACTGGAACAAGAAACTTCTGATGTAATAATTCCAAGATGACAATAATCTCTTGCGGTTTATAATTCTCTCTTAATTCCGTGACTTCGTCTTAGATATTATCCGTCTCTTACCGTGGACACGAACTGTGGACACGAACCTCGAATGAAAAGACACTTCGGAATGAAATTATGCTCGAATGAAAAGACACTTCGGAATGAAATTATGCTCGAATGAAAAGACACTTCGGAATGTGTTGCATCTTTTGAGGGCGTAGTTATTATGCCATATTATGTTACAATATCTATAACTCTATCTTTACCAAAAAGTCGAAAGCCACGTCGCTTGTACTCTCTAGAATTTAACATGAATCTTATAATTTGATGTTAATAGATAATAATAATAAATTTAGTTCTTTTTGTATTAAAAAATAAATAAATTGAACTCTTTTCGAAATGTATATTTTGGAATTTCGTGTATATAAAAGTGCTAAAAGTGATTAGGTCGCAGTTCGCGCGTTCGCTGAGCTGTGAATGCTCCTTAACTTTTGAAAAACGAAACGCCTAAACAAAATTAATAACGTCATGGATATTACACGTCACTGGCAATAAGGGTGAAGATCTTGGAATATGTAACTTGTATATTAACATAGGTATACATATATACACTACCGCTCATATGAATTTAACCACCAATATTTTTTTAATATTTCATTTCAGTTTTTAGATAACTGGACAAGGCAAATAATTTTTTATTATTTTGCAAATCTTTCTACGTAAATTAGACATTTTGCAGTGGCGGAAATAAAATGACTGTCATTTTGTTCGAAGCAGTAATGGAAAGAACGGGTCTTTCGTTTGTTTTTGGAACTTCTCAAAGTAGGTAGCACAATTACTTCCTTATCAAGGTTCCGTAAATAGACCACAGGGCCTACATACGAGTACCCTATTGCTCTTGCTAGCGCGTCCATTCGTTGTTCTAGATCCTGAATTATACAAACTATATGTACAGTTTTCACACAAGCCATTCAAACCAATAATTCAACCACAACGACTGTTTTGAAAAAAAAAAAACTTTATTTTGAAGGTCACTTCAGTACAACCAAATGCCGGAATTTTTTATGCGTATATAAGCATGTGGGCGTCGTGGCGTAGTAGTTAGTGTGTCGGATCACTACGCAAGAGGTTCCAAGTTCGAATCCCAGAAAACACCAACAAGTTTTTTCACGATCCCACCTCTCGCGAACGACTGACAAACATCCGAGAATATTGTTGTCACGAGAAATCTTCCCAAAACAAATTGCCGTTCGGATACGGCACTAAACTGTAGGTCCCTTCCATTCGTGTGAAAAATATAACGCACACAACACGAGTGGTTGCGAGAAGCTAGGCCCTGGCACTTAAAGAGCTATTGCACCAAATATTTATTATTTTTATTTATATAAGCATGTGATATATCTACATCACATTTCAGCCGTAGTTGCTTCACTCTTCTTGTCCGCATGTCCGAAACTTTGTCTGGGTGTATACATACATTGTGGCAGTATATGATCGTCAGTATGTCAGCATATTGTATATACACTGAATGATGCCGCCCTCAGTGCTCGAAGGAAAAACAAAATCTAGCATCAAAAAAACTCTAGTAGAATAATAATCATGTAAAATGAATGGGGATCATACTGTGAGCGAAAAAAAAAGTTTACACATCTGTGTTTCATGTTTCAAATTCAATCATAATTTTTAATAAAGGTTTATCTTACATCTAGTTTAACATGTTCGTTTACGACATATAGAAGTTAACAAAAAAATCAATAACAAATCAAATTTCAAATTTTAGGCGTCAAAAAAAAGTTTACAGTACAAAAAAATAACAAAAGATATAAACGAACATGTTAAACTAGATGTAAGATAAACCTTTTATAAAAAAATATAATTGAATTTGAAACATGACACACAGAGGTGTAAACTTTTTTTGACGCTCACCAAAATAAATAAATCACCAAAATAACCGAAATATTTTCATTTTGTTCTTAACATAAAAGGATTTATTAAAAAGAAGGAAAAATGTCTTAAACCGATTTTTCGTCGAAAAAGCCACCTTTACATTCAACTACTTTTTTTTACAATTCTTGGCATTCTAGCTATCAGTTTTTGAATTGTTGCCTGTGGTATATTGCTCTAGCAATCCAATAGTATATTTCACAATGCAGATTCTGATGAATTGATCCCGGACCTTACTATCCAGTTCCTCCCATAACAGCTCTATAGGGTTTTAATTTGATGATTGCGGCGGCCATATCATGATTTGTAAGATTTCTTCATCTTCTCTCTGTTTCAGGTAGTCTTGACGTGTGTTTAGGGTCATTGTCCTGTTGAAATACGAATCCTTCGGCAATTAATCTTAGTCCAGAGGTCAGAGCGTTTTATTCCAATATTGTTTTGTATGCCTCCTTATTCATTTCATCGCTCGAGCCAGATCTCCCACTCCACTTGAAGAGAAACATCCCCAGATCATAACAGAATCGCCTCCATGCTTGACGGTAGGAACCACACAGTCTGGTAGGATCTTTTGTTCAGCGCTGCGTCGAATAAAAACTCTCCGTTTTGTGCCAAATACCTCGAATTTGGATTCATCGCTCATGTTGAAATCTTCTCCCGTGCAGTCTTTATGCTTTTTAGCCCATTCTAACGTTTTCTGCTTGTTTTCTGGTCACAGCAGAGGGTTTCGAACAGCAACTCGCCCAAATAGTCCAGCATGTCTTAATCTTCGTTTGATCGTTGTCAAAGACAGCGGTTTATTTCATGTTTCATTTATCGGCGAGTATTTAGGCTGCTGTTTTTCGTTTACTTCGTTTGCTTCATCTTGACCGTGGTTTATCCTCAAGACTTCCGGCTTGAGCGTGTAGTTCAATGGTACGTTGAAAGCAGCGCCCTGATGCCTTCAACTGAGAAGCAACTTCCCGCTGTCATTTGCATTCTTTAAGAAGGGTGATGATTGCAGATTGTTTCTCGATTGTAGTTTCCGCGAATTTCCCATTTTTAACGAGTTGTTTACTCAAGACGTGAAGAATCTCAAATAAATTCTTATGACTTCAAAGTGTGGCTTTTATGTAAGACCCTTGTAATCCAGGTCGACAAATTTTGGGATTTAAGAACCTTTTTGATGTAAGAAGTCAGAAACAAGTGCTGAATGAACAAGTCAAAAAAATTAATAATTATAAAAATCTAAACACTCCTCAATAAACTATAAAATCGTTTTTTCCCACATTTGTACAATGGGATTCATGAAATTCAATCTCCATGCATGAATGAAGTCAGTTGGCTAGGTAGGCCTCAAACTTTTGGCCTGCAGTGTATGCGTGACTTCGGTATACAATTTGAAAACCAATCAAACAGGCTTGTGTGTAAAAAGCGCATACTTCAATGATGTGTAAGGCTGTTCAAATCCTGAAAAAAATATGCGATGATCTAAGAAAAGATTTAGATGTTCCATTTTTTAACTTTTTTTTTTTTTTTTGATATTTTGCACCAAATATTTATGACTTCGTTATAGAAAATATGAAAATTACGTATCTTAAGTCAGGTCAACGTTTCGTGCATTTTCAAAAAAGAAATCAGTTTAAATATGCTTTAACTCAAAAATATAAAAGTGCTTGGAATCAATGAAGAGTGATAACGCACCATAAATGAGCAATTATTTTTCCTATATTTAAAAAAAGAAGACAATATCGTACGGGAAAACTACAGAGGAATTTCGTTTCATAATTCTGTCAGGAAAATGTTTACACAAGTTATGTAGTACAGGTTCAACAAAAAGGGAAACACAATGGAACGTAGGCCCCCTTGATAAGCACTTAGGTGCACTTACCTCTAACCTAGATAAATAAAAATAAATTAGATAAATGGATTGAAAATAATAATCGACTTATCATGCTCCAAGCATAAAGTGCATAAAATGTTTGTTTTATGAAATAATGCTAAATATTTTGTAGACAACAAAAATAAAGTCTACTGTTTTTTCGTGGACTTCAGAGAAGCCTTCGACAAAGTAAACAGTTTAGTATATAAATTAGCATCAGTAGGTTTGTCGCTGAAATTTTTAAAAATGTGTGCTGAACGGCTCTGAATGGATCGCAACTTTCAGCGCACTTTGAAACTTCAACGGGAGTTCCACAAGGATGTATTTCGAGTCCATTGATGTTCGAGTTATTTGTTGACGATACTCGTATTATTGAGAGTTTACCAAGTCGAGTAAATTACGTCCTTTTGGCCGAAAGCTCTACAACGCTTCAACTATTAGGTTAGGTTAGGTTGAGTTGGCTGTCAGCTAAAAGCCAACACATTTAGACCAATAATAGGTCCATTGTGATACCACGTGGATTTGGAAAGCGGTCTCTATCCTACTCATTACTCATTGAACAATTCTGGAGCTTCCGATGAAGCGTAGGAGGTCCTTTTTTTTATCTATTTTTTTTAGATCGTTGAAACAGAAGGCTCCTAAGTGGAGTTCCCTTCTTTGGGAGAGAGCTGGGCAGGTGCAAAGAAGGTGAAGAGTAGTCTCCTCCTCCTCCTCGTCGTCCATGCAGCTTCTGCAGAAATCATTTGAAAACACGCCAAGCCTTGTTTCATGCTTGCTTATTAGACAGTGTCCAGTAATGACACCAGTTCACTTAGGATTAATGCAATGAATATTCGTCAGAGGTCTAGCTCTCAGGCATAAACTTATCTATATGTATACATAAATATTCTATACATGATCACAATGATCAGTGAACATGATCAATCGGAGCTCAGAGGTAATATTCGGCTTGGCCTGGTGTGGGAATATAGGAATTGGCCGTGTAGGTATATAATTGTATTGCTGATCGTGTCACTGTGTGAGAGTAAAATTGACATTGTAGGAATAGAATTGCATTACTGGTCATGTAGGAACTACAATTCTATTCCGGTGACATGGTCAGCACTGCAAGTAAATACTTACACGGTCAATTCCTATATTCCCACACGGTGACACGGTGTGTATATAGGAATATACCTAAACTCATATTTTCGCACGGCGACTCGGTCAAACAGATCGAATTTACCCCTAATTTGACATTTGTACACAGTCACCGTGTTGCACAATGACACGGTTACCAATTGAAATTGCTCAAAATATCATCAAAACAAAGAAATTTTAAAAAATCAAGACTTAATAAATGCACAGTGGCTGAAGCCAAAATAATCAATAATCAATCAGTCCCCCCCTTCACTCAGATCCAACATAATTTTATACTCAGAACAAGCCCAAAAAAAAATATGAATACAAAAACTATCGTGAACTCCTCCACATTATTAAACTCAATGACATGGTTACCTCATTCTCCCAATTAAAACCTATTATCAATATAAAATTATTATTAATTTCGCATACCCTGTGTTTTTACAAATTTTCTGTAAATTTAACATCCAAACAAGGTATCGGTATTTTAATAAAAAACAACATCCCGCACAAGCAAATAATTATAAATTCGAACATCTTAATCTTAGCCTTGGAAATATAACTCCCACGTTTTTTTTTTACGGTGGTTTGTATTTATATTCCCCTGATCAAGTGTTCACAGGAAATGACTTAGTCAGTATACTTATATAATTACAGTTTACCCTCAAACACCGGTAAGCCGCACATTTAAAACTGCTTTTTCTAATTGGTATTATTACAGTAAGCACATTATAGATCATTTATCAGTATATAATCCTTCAACCAACATAAACAAAGAGGCTGCGATGCTTCAAAATGCAATTCGTACGGCCGTATGGAAGCGCTTCAAAAGGTATCCCAAGCAGAATAACTTAATGATTAAAAAAAAGCCACTAGGCCCAAATTCATCTTGTAGTAAGATCTGGCATAACATTCACTGCCTAACCTGCGACTATATGAGTACTCAACAAACTATTAGAATCATAGAAACTCACACTGCACCCTTATCCACCCCAGCTGACTTAGCTCCCATTTCGCCCTTATCTGGTCAAATCTGTCAAAGGATGAAAACTTCCACTCTAGTTTCTTCAGCAAGAAAAGTATTACTCTAGGCTCTTCCCTTCATAGTTATCCTATCTCCTCATCAGCAAGACGCATTGAAGGACAAATGATAATATTAGAATTTGATTACTGCCTTAACAACCGCAAAGGCAAACCTCCAAGTAGAGGTAGAATATCATACCCTTATGCTGAAAAATCTCCCATCTTCAACAATCCTTAGGCTATTGGCATTATATAACAATATTCTCAGTGCCCAAAATTGGAAAAAGGCAACCATACTTCCTCTACCAAAACTAAAGAAAAATATAAGCACAGCACTGTTAACGGGTGTCGACCAATTTCACTTATTCCTTGTATGGGTAAAGTAATGGAGAAAATTATTTGCTAAAGGATTACTCTGGTTTATTCTATCAAAAAATCTCATAAGCCCAAACCAGGTAGCATTTAAACCAGACAAAGGTTGTGCGGATGCATTACTACACATCGACTCTTATATATCACAATTTTTGTATTGGACTTTGAAAAAGCGTTCGACAGAGTAGGCATCCACCTAGTTCTAGATAAACTTAAAACATGGGGTATCGGTCCCAAGAATATGTGTAAAATCAAACAATTGTTTTTCACCTTCTTTTCCACTTTTTAAAGGAATCCTGCCATTATTAAATTGGTTATTTATTATTTATTTGTCGTTTTGACGATATTAGCAAACTTGTAGCTAAACATACAATACATACATCCTTAGTAAACACAGTTACCTCGTTAAAATAAAGAATGTGTTATTGAATGTAATGAAAGACATATCAACATGGTCTACCTATTCCGATGCTAAACTCTCAGTATAAAAATGCAGAACCTTACACATTTATCGTAAGACCCCTTGTAGTAATTTTACTCTTAATTATAACAATGTTAATATCGAAAATGTTACACATTTAAGTATTTTTATTTAAATATAATTGAAAGTATTATTGTCTAGAATTAAAAAAGCCTAGCTGCGAGCACTAATACGAATATTGTCAATTGGTTGGTTGGTTTAAGAGGGTGAACTTATGCTCTTCACTTAGGCCTCCATTGGACCCGTTGTGTTCCCCTCATCTATGGAACTGTAAGGAATAGTGTTGTGCTTTGAGAATTATGTGTTTGAAAGGATTTAGGTATTGGGATCATGGGGAGTATCAATGGGGAAACTATATCGTATAGTGATCGGGGAATTGTAGTGTTCATCTGGCGGACTCCAATATATCCCCGATTCCTTTCTTACTGAAGTGTGTAATATCCGGAATCCTTGGAGATCCCAGAATTTTCAGTCTTAACCTCGCTGTAGCAGGGCAGTGGCAGAGAAAGTGTTCTATATCTTCCTCCTCCTCACAGTTGGCACAGATTGTTGTATCAGCTATCCCTAGTCTGAACGAATGTTTGTTGAGATTGATGTGCCCTG
The DNA here is from genome assembly GCA_963082735.1 of Pocota personata. Taxonomy (NCBI): domain Eukaryota; kingdom Metazoa; phylum Arthropoda; class Insecta; order Diptera; family Syrphidae; genus Pocota; species Pocota personata. The sequence goes on from OY720429.1 coordinate 75,723,287, forward strand.
ATAAAAGTCCCACCATCAATCTCAATTGTGTTCTGCTTGAGTTAAGAGCTCCTTTTGCTGTGTTGCTACTCGGTTTTGTTATTACAGATCTAGCCACACTGCACGTGTCTAGATTGGTCCAGTAGTTATTGAACTTCTGTCGTATCTTTTCATTGATTACTATTTTAATAGTTGTCAGAGGGACCCCTTTTGTATTATCCTGGTTCAGGTCTGTATTGCCCGCTCCTTTCCTTGCTAGTTCGTCTGCCTTTTCGTTATCTGATGGTGACATACTTACATAGGGATACCATCTAATAACGCATCCATTTTTATCGCAGAGGCACTAGCTACCCTAAAAACCATAATTAATTTCAAAGACAATTGGTAATTCGTTATAGGGACAGATAGCTTATAAGTAATAAAAGCCGTAGAAAATCCTAATAACAATGCTCTAATTATCAACAAAATTAGAGACTGTCTCATTAGAGACTGTCACATTAGGCAATGTGGGTTCCTAGTCACATAGGAGTAATAGGAACTGATCGTGCCGATATCACCGCCAATCTCGCACACCGCGCTCCAGTTTTTGAATCGGCTACTTGCATCAAACTTGACCTATTGCGACTCATCACAAACAAACAGCTTAGACTTACTAAGCAATTTCTGGAATGAAGCAACTATAGTCATCATTACCCAATTATCAACACCGCCAGATCACATCCAACTTATCCCAACTCTAATTCTAAATCTACACGACCTTTGTTAGACTATGATTAGGTCACATAGCCTTTAACCACCACGTGCTATGCTTGCAACTTACCCATCGTCGGAAGAGGAGAATCTTTGAAAGACGAAACTGACCCCGTACTCAGTAACAGTGTGGGATTCCCACCCACTAAATCCACTTTCTCTCCTACCTCTGGACCTCGCGGCACTGCTGTCAAGCATTTCATCGCGAGGGGAGATTTCAGCCTTAGGTACTCCGCTTATTCGTGTTGGCAGCCTGCTGCGCTGCGTTTAGTTGTCGCTCCTGGCTTCGCTGCTCCTTCACAATATTTGGCACAGGGTCGCTAACTGCTTCCCAAGCCTCTTCTCTGCTCATCATCTGTCTGGTGATGTTGTCTCGGGTTAGGTCCTCACCCAGTTTGTTCACTAGCAGGTTCCCTTCAGAATATCGTGGACAATGGAACATTATATGTTCTGCATCCTCGACTGCTTGTGTGTACGTTGGGCAATAGGGTTTGGCGTCGTGTCCAAACCTGTGGAGGTAGGCTCTGAAATATCCATGGCTAGTACATAATCATCTGGGTCAGGTAGCAATTCTTCGATAGAATCATATTTTATGTATAGGTGTAGACACGTAAATCAACTGTTAGCCCTTTCGCCACCCTCAACTTACGAAATCCCAACCACGCGAATATTGTTAAAATTTACAACTTTATAAAGATTTCTAAATTTAATATTTAATATAAGTCTGTACCAAACCAATAGAGCCGAAGGCTAGCGCTCTTTCACTGTTAACCTATTAATTGATTGATATGTTAATAAATTATAATAGCAATAATAATAATAATAATAATAATAATAATAATAATAATAATAATATTTTTACTTTAATTTTGGAAACCGCCGGCAAGACGCAAATACATCTTCAGTTTCCTTTCTTTGGGAGTTTGATGATCATTGACTTGTTCCACTCTTCTGGAAAGCTTTCGCTTTCCCATACACTCCTTATGATATAGTGAAGGAGGTCTGCCGATGTACGAGTACTTGTAAAAGCGCGACAGGAATGCCATCAAGCCCCACCGCTATATTTTTCTTGAGGGCTTTGATTTACTGGGAAGGCAGATGCGAATTTGGGTAATTGTTGCTTCGGATAGCTCAATTAGGTATGAAGCAGCAAAACTATCGCCTAAGCTATTTAAAACCGTGGCGAAATGCTCCTTTCATCTCCTGAGCTGATGTAGTTTGAAACTCTGACCGCCTATCAGTCCCTTTGTGATTCTATAAATGGTCCTACTATCGCATTTGTTTCCTGCTTCCTCGGTAGGAATCCTTAAATCTCGATGCAGGTCACTGTTGCTGATGTACCACAGAGCACTCACAATACTCCTGGAAGCGTGGAATAACATAGTTGAGCGCCATAGTGCCACAATGGTTTTAGGACCTGGTTATAAAGGAGTATTTTATTATGTGTTGAGAGCACTGACTTCTGGCCTATAAGCCATTCAATTTTTCGCCAGTTCGGTTCTTTTGATTTTAATATCCTCTTTCCACCTAACTTTGGCGTCTAGAATCGTACCTATATACTTCGCTGTATTAGCATGTGAGATTGAACTGCCTAGCAGCGTTATAGGATAGTACGAAATAGACTTATTTGTGCAGATTTGTTCGAATTTAGTTTTATTTGCCATATTTGTATCCACCTGATTATTTGATCTGTGCAGCTTGTAATTTTTGCGTTGAGTCCGACGTTGACTCAAGGTTTCAGGTTAGTGTAAGGTGTTGTTGGCAAGTCGCTAGTGTAGAGGAGGTATGAGAGAGTCCCACGGATATTTTCTCGAGGAACTCCGGCTTTTATCTGTACTAGCTTAAAGTAACAGTTTTCTTGCTTTATACGGAAGTATCGCGATGCTAAATAAAATTCTATTAGGTGGACGTACTGTTCCGGAAGATATACTTAAGTTACGCTTAAAAATCAGTCTTTATAACAGCTTTGAAAGAAAGGGAAGTAGAGATATTGGCCTATATGAGGACACCTCGTAAAGGTCCTTACATTGTTTAGGGACCATAATCACTTCGTCTACTTTCCACAAGCTAAACGTAAAAGTTTAACTAACCCTTTGTTTGGTAGTTGCTTCAGAACTTATCCAGTAATCAGGTCAAAACCTGGAGCTTTTTTTCTTTTAAGCACTTTATCTCGTATTTTAGCTCACACATGGTGATCGGAAGGATTATAGTACTCCAGTTTTCGTTCATACGGCCGAAAAGTATTTGGTAGGTAGTCCGCAAATACAGTAACTGCATCTAATTGTTGGAATATGGTTAGTTGGTCGCTTAAGATATTTTGTACCAAAATGCATGGTCAGTGGTTTTATCAGCAAATAGTTCTGAGAGATATTTTTTTATCGACTCATTCCTGATTAGCTTTATTTCGAGTTTGAGATCTTGAGTTGCCTTGTGTAGTCTTGCTTTATCAGAAGGAGATCGAGTTTGTTGGAACTTCGCCGGAGTTTTCTATTATTTCTTATAATTTCTTTTGCATGATTGCTACCCTTCGTTATCCTCTTTGATGGAGGAGTACAGCTTCAAGCTGCATGTTGGATTAATTTGACGAACTCATGTGCTTTGTTTTAAAGCTGATCTGTCGCCTCAATAGAAGTACTAATATTAGCATTTTCTCTTTTTTAAAACTAAACCAGTCTGTAAACATATTTGAAAGGTATGAATTTTGCTCTTTGACTATAATACTATCACTAAGTAACAGGTATATTGGCGAGTGATCCCAGTCGAGATCCAAACCTTCGTTTATTTGGATAAAATTCCTTGATAGTTTATTTATAATAAAAAAAATCTATCAGATCAGGTGTTTTATTAACATCCGTCAGCCAATATGTAGTTTTGCCAATAGATATAAATTCACTGTTTCCTAACTATCCTCGTAAAGTTCACGATATCTTGAAGTAGTCAGTCGTGATCTCCAATATATATGTTTCTGTTTCCGTAGCTACTTCTTCTTCATCGGTTTCATAATTTTTGATTTTGTCGCTGCCATTGAGGTTTTCTTTTATTTATTTTAGTTATAGTTTTAGTTTATCATATTCCTTCTTTAGATCTTGGTACAGACGTTCTAATTCAATTACTTTTTTTCTTAAATTAGTTAATTCGGTGCTGGAGCTATGTTCTCTTTGTTTTTGGGCATTTCTGCTTATAAAACAATTATTTTGCAGGTTCTGTTCTTGATAATTATTAATAGGATTGATTTTAACTTGTGAATTGTACTTACTAGTTCTTCCTGGGGGGAGTGCGATCAATTCCCATTTTTAATATTTAAATAGATATATTTACTTATATATAACTTTATTTAGTTTAAGTGAATTTTGAGTTGGCAGTGCTGGAAAGAGAGCTTTTACTGAGTTGGGGAAGCTTTGAAGATAGAAGAAAGTTTTGTAATCCACGATCCATAAGTTAGGTTCCGCACTGAAATCTTTGCCTCTTGTTTTCTCCAGCCGCCGGTCTTTGTGACAAATATGTGTATATATGTATGTATATGTAGTACTTTACCTGTTTTGCCCACGGGTTTCCGGAAATGCAATCGGTGTTACTCCAGTGTTTCACGATGCAACAGTTCAAGCACTTTTGTTTGGTATGTAACACAGTTTTTTATCGACCTTAATCGAAAAGAAGTGACTGCACTTTGACTTAATTGCTCTCTAGCAGAACGGAGTTTCCAGAAGAATCGTGATAATACTGGTGGTGGCTCTTTGGTGAATATGCTACTTGTATTGTGTCTAATGTTAGTGTGCCTCATCTTTAGTCTTATGTAGTTCTTTATCATCCTTGTAGGGGTATATTCCTTTCTCAGCAAATAATATCTTTTTTGTTATGGGAAAAATCAGAGCTAAGGGAGTCATTGACAATGCCCTATGTCAATGACTGCTTTAGCGCTGATTTTTCGGTCGCATCCAAGCTGTTCTTATAACAACATTCTAATTCCCTAGCTTCTTCTCTACTGTAGTACGGGTTGACTTAAAAAAAAAATTGATTTTCTCAACAGTTTCTCCAAAGTGCAACAAAGAATAAAATTAAGGTTTTAGACATTATTTCATTGGACTTAGACTCAAATAAGTTTTTCGGAAACGGCTTAAAACTGTAGGCCCGTATAATATTTATTTGTTTTACTTATTGGATGATTTTTAAAAATTTGCTACTTCTTGGTTTTGATTTAGTCGATTTTGTTAATATATTTAGATAACTTGATAAACAAAAAATATTTATTTATCGTTAACAGAACCGCAGCCCCATATTTTAGCAATCTGGTTTGGTTTATTGGAAAACATATTTTGGAATTAGACGCATGTGTTCGAACGGACATTGAGTAAGAATTTCTTAAAAGAGAACTAACGCAATTCAGTCTCACGTTATACATTTTAATTTTTTAGCCATCAGTCGAATCAAAAACTCTCCAATCTAGTTGCGGAACACCTTGATCATTTGCATTACCTAAACGATATTCTTCTGCTTGAGATTCGCGATCTAAATGCAGTGCTTACAGAACATCTTCTGCATAAGCTCTTCGTTCCGTTATACATATTCTCTCTGACACCAGCTCCGCCACTCTCAATGGCTGTAGTTACGCAAAATCTAGCAGCTGTTCTCAACAAAGTCGTTGACATTGATATTCAGGAGATGAACAATCCACGTGTGTCATCGATAGTTGCCTTGTATCTACTTTCTTTGGTTTTTTTGGTCATTACACATGGGCCTTTAGTGCATGCCTTAGCTTGGGTAATATTAAACGCGGATCACAAAGTCTTTACGGAAGGTGCCGCGGAAATCCTTAATGCATACGTCGAGCGACGAGAAGTCGTTGTACCCGGCTTCGTAGAACCAAGAGAAAGTCTTGAAGAAGCTTTAGATACTGCAGCTACTGCTTCGTTATCATCTAGCATTTCTATAGAAGGTAATATCCCGGCAATGGATAGCAGTGGTTCGCCTGTGCATTCCGAAGCGGAGGAACAGCTGCCAATATTTCAATCGTTGCATAAATCCAACATCACCGATGAGGAGAAAGAAAGGCTGAAGAAACTTGTGGAATCATCATCAGCAGACATGCTTCGTCCGTTCTTGGATGTAGTGCTATCATCTCTAGACTGTGGGGAAAATGATTATTTAGCCTTGCTATCGCTCTGCCTTATATATGCCATGGCAAACAATCGAGGTGGGTATTAACTAAGAAACATTTTGTATAAATTATTGATTTCTTTGTATCGCTAAACTAACCTTTGCTCCTTTCCATTCTAATGCAAAACTATTCACAAAATCGTTTTTTAGATGGTACGTAATTTAATTTATTCACATTTTGAAACATTTTTATTTATTTTTTCTAGTGAATAGATACCCTTTCTACTATTAGCGTTAAGTATGTACATATTTATGAATATAATTATACAAAGTCATGCACGACTAATTTGCTTACGAAAATGAAGGAATACCTTATCTGCATTCTATATTATTAATGTTATTAGCTAGATGGGGTACCTATCGTTACACAAGCAAAGTTGCAAAGCTTTTCAGTCGTACAACTAAAATTAGTGAGTTTGATTTGATTAATAAGAACTTGTTATCCAAAGGTATGCACAATTTTTTAGGGACAGTAAAATGACAATGACAGTGGCTGAAAGGAATTTAAATTTGTTTTATTTTTTGCTTTCTGTAAAGAAAGAGAAATCAGCTAACAAGGTATCGTTGAATGTCATTTTCCTATAACGCTGTGCGCTATAACGTTTGATATTATTTAATGGAAAAAATCACACGTCCGGACAAAACAACGATATATACAATACTATCAAACACATACCAATATATGTGAGTGAAAACCTCCTCTTATAGTGGGCGTCTCTAGGTGTTTGATTTTTTCTACCCTGTCTTGTAAGTACAATGTGGAACTAAAAACTGGGACCCTCAATTCTGTTTGTCTCTGCGTCTGGCGTATGTACGCATGACTACAACCTAAACGGTTGGATGGATTTTCTTCAAACTTAATATCTAGGGTCTGTGGACTCGCAATTCGTGACCAAATCATAATTTTCACTCTAACCCCAAAATCAACTGTACTTTATTAAGGCCAAGAAAGAAAAGAAAATGTAGATTTGTTCTTTCTCTTTCTCTCTCTTTCTCTTCCCCTCTCTCTCTTTCTTTTCCCCTCTCTATCTGTTCTCACTCTCTATCTATCTCTCTCCCTCTCTTTTACCTATCCGTGGTCGGCCCTCCTTGTCCTGAATAGCCAGTAGTTTCCATCCTGAGTTGTTCCTTTTTGAAGACTATTTCCCCTGATGTCCTTTTTAATAGGGCCTGACCAAGCTCTCTGTGGTCTTCCTCTCGTTTATGATTGCTCCTATAAATTCAGCGACATCTTAACGATATGACTCATCTCTACGCATCACATGGCCATACCGTTGGAGTTTTTTTTTTTAGTTTGTCGGCAACTGATGCTTTTTTGTCGGCAACCGATGCTTTTTCGTCCGTATACAAAATGTTTCACTGTAGTTGGTCTTGCAGATAAGCCGTTAAGTAATCTATTACAATATTAAAGAGTAACGGGCTAAGAGTTGATCCCTGATGGACGCTGACTTCAATAAAGAAAGTATGAATCATTCCATCCGAAAAGAACATTTATTTAGACTGTTAATCGTCTAACGACCATCGATCCGCTGTCAGCGAGAATGAACCATTCAACTTGGACGATGAAAGCCGAATTCGTTGGCCACCCGACCAACATGAGGTAAGCATAGCAATACCTAAGATCAAATCCAGCAAGGCTGCTGGAATTTATGGCCTACCCACTGAGAATGCACGTGGAATGTTCATCACCGCCATCCAAGAAGTGCGAATAAAAAACGGTGACATCCACTACGGTGACTGCTACAACGAACAAAAACAGCAAAACATCCTGAGCTTCGGGCATGTGAGCGAACGCCTGGCGGCAATCCACATTAAGACAATATTCACACGATTCGCGCACCTCAATATTTATAAGGGGACCTGGCGCTCTCCGGATAAACTAACTATCAACAAGATTGATCACGTTTCTATTGACGCAAGACACTCTTCCGGTTTTTTTTTGACGTTCGTAACTTCCGAGCATCCAACACTGACTAGGATTACTACCTTGTTGCCGCCTCTCATACGCTGCCTTTCTCGCAACCACCACAAAGAAACCTCTGAGGCTTTACTCTGTATTTTGATTCGAAATTCAAAATATTCGGAAGCGGATGATTAGAACTTCGTAATCTGAAAATCGGATTGCTATATCCGAGAATTGAACAACTTTTTGCTGCTGGCAACAATACAATTTTCTTTCGGAAAATTGGCAGTCACTTCAATTTTGGATATTAAATTCGTCAAGTGTTTAGTTTGCGAATTGGTTGATTTTTCTTTGAAAGTGAAAGATTTTTTTATGGAAAATGAAAACCAATTTATTTAAAAGATGTCAGTTGATAAATTATAGTTACAAATTCGCATTTTATTGGTTATTGTACTTCTTTTTGTTAATGCCGGTATTTTTCGCCCAAAAGTGCTGTATTTTCTGTTGATTCAAGAAGAGCCATAGTTCGCTTGAAATTATGTCAAATTTGTTTACTGAAGGACCTTCAGTGGTGATTAAAATTCACGTTGACTGCTAAGAGGCTACTAGACATTTTATTAAATCGTTAATCACTCATAGGAACACATCGCTTAACAGAAGAGTTGAGAAATATAACACAATTAATTCAAACCAATCTTTTTATGTTTTTTATTATTGTTACGTCTAAATATTTATTTAAATTATTGGTAAAGGCAAAGTAAATCAAGAAAATATTTAACAAATGTGCAGCACATCCTCATACTGATCTATGTACGTTGACGTTGGTCACTGACATTCCAGAGACTAGCAACAAAATCCGGAATTTGTGGGAATATGATTAGCAACATATTGCATTCGTTTCGAAAGGGTTAGATAGTGTCAGATACTACACACTTAATATTATAAAACTTTACACGTAGAACAAAATTGTGCCTCATTTCTTTTTTTGTGCTACCACGCATTGGTGGTAGCAGGTGTAGTAAAACTTTTCAGAAACATTTTAGCCCAGACAGCATATTGGTCGATTGTATGGAGGATGTACTTCAAGACTTAATTTTTTTTACCTTCCGGTTGCTGAGAAAGAAAAGGAAAGAACAAAATTATATATATATGTACGTGTGTTGGCATTAGGGTACGATTTAAACGTGTGCGTTTATTTAGAATTTGCCTCAGAGCAACAAATGAAAATTCGTCTCGAGTTATATTTTTCCGACAATATTGATTTTCTACTGGCAGTTTTAGCTTTTATTACAGTAGTAACGGTTTATTGTTTAGATTTATTTAACTATTTTCCTAATTTGGGGATTAAGCATAAACAATATGTGTTTGTAATATGCGTTAGAAGTCCTTTTCGTTTATAACCAATTGCAGCTACAAATATGTAAAAATATTAAAGGCCCGTGTGAGGTCATCCAACTTTTTCATGTTAAGTAGCATAAAGCTAACTGATTAAGTTTCGATTGGCTCAGTATTTGTATCTACATACATATATATAAAGCAGTTATGCTCCGCACAAAATTACGTGTCGCGAAACGATTATATTATGGTGTGGATGGTAAATCCGCAATGAACTATAAAAATGCTTTCATGTTTTTAATTCTATTCGCGGTATTACTTTAATTTGGAGAATTGTGTATTGAGGGAAGCTCGAACGAATTCAATCGCCTGTAAGCCAATTCGCTTACGTACGTACCACTTAATATGGGGGTTTTGCACATATATCATCGTCGAAGCCGTAGTAATTTCGCACTTTGCCCTGCATAGGCAAACTTATGAATCTACGATGACAATATATTAATTTGATATCTAATTGTACTTATGTAAATGGAGAATTTTTGAGAAATAGTGTCAGAAACGAAGATTGAGTAAGTTTCCTCAATCTAACCAATCTTAAAGTAGATATTCGATATTCATGCCTATCCCTAACTACATTATATCTTAACTATTATCACTATGTATATTTTCAAATTCTAATACGTATTGCAAAATTCAACTTTGCCGTTGGTTATATTATATATTAGATTTGAAAGTCGTCTAATACCTACCTACAGTGAATGTATTGAAAAGTATCCAGTTTTTAGTTTTCTTTTATTGTTTGATACTCACTGTCGTAAAGACAAACAAAAGTAGAAATAGAAAAAAATCATCCGGTCCTTGAACAAAACGGATGAAAGAAATATTAAGGAAACATTTAAATGTATATTCTATGAAAGAAAAAGATCAATTCAAATGTTTTCCTCGACTAGTAACATGTTGAGGCAATAAAAAAATGACACAATTCCGTGCCGCGGATGGAATTTGAAGCAGCTCTGTTTGGGAACCGCCTGGGTTCCAGTCCCCAAAATGGACTTTCGATTAAGATATCTAATAGATTCTTCTAATTGGATTCATTAATCGTTAACTCTGATCAACGAAAGTATAAACAGTTTGTAGCTTTTTGGGTGGAAAGAGTATTGGAAGCCAGAAAATTGTTAGAATGGAGATGGGTGCCAAAAAAATTGAATGTGACCCACAAATCTACCAAATGGCAAATAAATTCAGAACTTCGCTACATGAACAGAATCAATCTTCTGAATAGCCGATAAACATACTGCAAATTACTTCCATCGATACATATCAAGATGAGTTCGAACAGAGTTATAGAAGTAGAACGATTCTCCAACTCAAGCACTTGTTTTCCGATTCCTTCACAATTTGACCTCTATAAACAGTCCGTATCACGACGAGGATAGACTAGCAACACCAAACGAAAAAAAACACCATGTGACCAGTCTTATCATTAAATGGTATTGCCAAAAATATCACCATCATAATAATGGAACGATTGTGAATGAACTAAAGTAGCTGTACCCCGTACCATGTCTTAAATTTGCAGTGAAGCAAGCTAGAAGATCATGTAAATAGTGCAAGAACTACGATGCATCGCCAAATCCTTCAGAGATAGCCGAACTACTACTTGCAGCGAGACTTATTTCATTTACACGGCCGTTTTCATATATTGAAATCGATTATTTTGAACCTATGCCAATTAAAATCGGGCAACGAGCTGAAAAGCGATGGGGCATTTCTATAATCTACTTAACCACCAGAGCGGTTCGCATAGAAGTTGCCTCTACATTATCGATGGATTCGTGCATCATGTGTCCCCTTAAATTCTCTGGCAGAAAGGGCACCTCCATTGAGATCTTCAGTGATAATGGCACGAAATGGAATTTCTATGGAATGAAACTGGGAATGACTTGTGAAGTCAATAGAATATACTTTGAGAAGCATAATGACGACAAGGAATTCTACTGAAAATCAGCTATATAGCATGTTATTAGAAGTTGAAGCCACTCCATTGACCTATGTGTCTATTAGCAACGAAGTGGAAGGTCTTACGCCCAATCATCTGCTTGGACCATCAAATAGTGTGAAACCAGTGGTTGAATTTTCCGAGGATGGTGTATTGCTGCAAAGAAACTGGATTACCGTAAAGCGTTGGACGACTTGTTCTATGACCCTTTTTCTGGGAAGTATATTAGCGTCCTTTATAATGACCAGATCGTTGAATTTGATGTCGGCTGCGATCTGCTGCCAACTAGGACGATGCTGTAATGACACCAAATATTCCATTTGCCAGCGTTTCCAATATTCTTGGATATTGAATTGCAACTGTTTCCAGCAGCTACGATTCGCCTGGAAAGAAATGAGCAGGTATTAGTGGGCCAAGGTCACTATCATAGGTTTCGCACAGGGGTTTCGAGTTTAATATCGCTTCGATCTGAGTTAGGAGTTGGTACAATTGCTCCTTTATACGAGGGCAAGGTGAAGTGTTCTCGGCCTGACAATGAAAGACTGCGATTTTTAGTTAAAAAATGATTTTATTTTTCTACATAATATCCCTTGACTTCAACACACTTGGTCCAGCGTTTCTCCAACATCAGTATTCCTTCTCGGAAGTGAGAGTCTGGAAGGCTGTGAAAATATTCATCTATGGCCCTCTCAACTTCTGCATTGGATGCGAAGCGCTTCCCAGAAACGAATTTCTTCAAGTTTGGGAACAGATGGAAGTCTGAGGGTGCCAAATCAGGTGAATAGGGGGGATGGCCGAGCAAATCGTACCCCAAATCCCGCAGTTTCCCCATCGCCAACGCACACTTGTGTACAGGTGCATTGTCCTGATGAAAGATGATTTTTTTCTCCTTCAAGCCAGGCCTCTTCTCGCGAATTTTGCCATCCAGCTGGTCAAGAAGATTGGAGTAATATTCGCCTGTATTTGTTTTGCCTTTCTCAAGGTAATCAATTAACAGGATCCCTTTCGCATCCCAAAACATACTGGCCATGACCTTTCCGGCAGATGCGATAGACTTCGCTTTCTTTGGCGCTGAAACACCGGCTTCCACCCACTGCTTCAAATGCTGTTTCGTTTCTGGCGTGTAGTGGTGGACCCATGTCTCATCCATGGTGACAAATCGCCGCACAAAATCGGTCGGATCCCTATTGAATCGGTCCAAAGATTGCCGCAAAAATCGTTTGCGCATTTGCTTTGGATCGGCATTCAGCAAATGCGGCACCTATCTTGCGTAGAGCTTTCGCATCCCTAAGTTTTTGTGCAAGATGTTTCGCACCCTCTCTTCCGATATACACACAGCCTCAGCCATCTCAATCACCTTCACTCGCCTATCGTCCAACACAATATCATGCGCTTTTTCGATGGTTTCGGGTGTGGTTGCGGTTTTTGGCCGTCCTTCACGTGGGTCATCTTCGAAGGACGTGCGACCACGTTTAAATTCAGCTGCCCACTTTAACGGTTGACATGGAAGGAGCAGAGTCCCCGTAAACTTTTGTCAACTTTGGATGAATTTCCTTAGGGGCCAACCCATCCAAAACGAAGAATTTTATCACCGCACGATATTCAAGTTTATCCATTTTAACGAAAAACACGCAAGACGTCTACAGCAAAAATTCGTGCAAAGAAACTACTTGAGAGAACAAGTTGAAACTTGTCATATGAACTAATGAGAAGTGCACCCAGGCAGGAAACATAAATTTTTGCTGATTGGAACGCTATCTCTATTATTTATATCCTTTAACTGAGGATTTGTCGTTACTTAGTTTAGGAATTGGGAATGTTGAAAATGTTTTCCAAATTTGTGGAATTACCCCAGAGTCGAGTATACTATTCTACAGTTGGATAAGTCTTGCTTTTGTTGATCATGACAATTTGTTTAGCATTGGATAGGATATTCTATCTCTACCCGGGGTTTTACCTTTAACCCTGTTTAGGTAGGCTTCAAATTCAACAAAAGTGTTGCGAATTCCTGAGACACTCTTTTTTTTTTGTTAAAAGTTTTGGGAAAATTCATCTCAGTACGGACTAAGTTTTGGCGAAAAGATTACGAATTTTTTGTGGATCTGAAACCAGGCCGCTGGATGATTTTATACAGCTGATTGTTACCCTCTTAAGGGTTCCTGTCAAGCCGCGAATGTTATGCCAGATATTGGCAGGGGAAGGGTTGAGATTAATATTTGACGTAATTTCAATAAAACTATTGGCTTTGCTTTCTTTAAGCAGTCTTCGAAATTTTGCGTTTGCTTTTTTGTATTGTACTAAATTGCTTTAGGGGGGATGTTTTTGAAATTCTTTTTAAGGCTATAATTTTTTTCCTCCGAAGTGCTGATAGTTCGGGGTTCGACCAAGAGACTACCTGTTTACTCTGTCTTGGGTGTGTTTCGGGGATAAAAATGTTCGTGGCGGTCCTAATTGCCTTTAGCAATAGTGCAGGTTCTTTATTGATGTTTGAGGTTGGGTTTTTATCTGGTAGATAATTTATAATTTAATCCTAAAGATTGACCAATTGGATAGATGTGTGTTTTTTAAGTTAGGAGTGTTTTGTGTGGTAGTACAAAATTATATACGTAATTTTTAGTTTGAATTGCAATTCGAGAGCTAGGACTAAAATGTTGGAATTGAGATGTAGGACTCTGTGGAATGTTTTTTTTTAATCAAGACATGTACTTATGTCTTACTTGGATATCGTGTTGTTTGGTAGATTTTTGAAGTAGTGCGTCTCTTGGAGAGAAACAAGGCAGGGACTGTTTTGTTAAAATATTTAGCTCATCAAAGTTATTTAAAAAACCTTTGATATTACATTGCAAATGTCTGAGAGCCATATTTGAATGACACTGATTCCATGAGCTTTTATTACGTGAAGCAATTAAAGTGTGTCGTGCAGTGCTTGGTTTGGTGTTTTGCGGAAATGAATAGTTTTGTCTGCGCTTTATTGTAGAAAGCTGGGTTGGCGGAATTGAGATGTATAAAACTTTGACTCGTCGGTTCAGATTTTGAAGCATACAAACTCCCTAAAGAGCTTGGATGATTCAATCCCCGAACAGCAGAATCATGATTTTAGACATAAACTTTATTATTAAACGTTTAATATAGTAATCATTGTTCGTCAGAAGTGCCTGTGTTACTGTTGATATAGGTGAGTATGTGAGTATTTGGGTGCAGTTCACAGTATTTGTGATTGGAGTGGATGTGGGATGAGTATGTGAACTGCTATTTGAGAGGTGACATGTTTGAGTTTGTTGAAGTGGAGTATGTGGGGGATAGGTTTGTGTTTGATGATTTGGTTTGGGGACTACTAAACAATTTGCTTGGTTGTGCTGTGAAGTCGGTAGGTGGTTTTTCTGAAGTTGTGTTTATTGAGAACATGATTATTTTTTTCGGGTTGCTTACTTTTAACCTATTTGCAGCTGTATTAATGGTGGAGACGGAAGATGGTTTGGACTAGGCTGAAGAATAGATTGATTTTGCTGGGGCTGTGTACTGTGCTTAACTTTGTGAATTTTTGTTTTGCTTTTATTGTTATTATATTAGGTGCGCAAGTTCTCGCTGTTTTTTGATGAAAATGCAACTTTATTGTGAAAAAATGGTTACAAATGAATCATTCAAAGTATTGTCCATCGCTAGCTACAACTTTTTCCCATCTTTCTGGCAGAGCTCGAATACCGTTACGGTAAAAGTGTTCATCTTTTGAGGCTATCCACTAATCACTTTTTGATGTCTTCATATGAGCGGAACTGCTGATCAGCCAGACCATGTGCCATCGAACGGAACAAGTAATAATCGGATGGCGCAATATCTGGGGAATATGGCGGGTGGGGTAGGACTTCCCATTTGAGCGTTTTCAGGTAGGTTTTAACGGGTTTGACAACGTGAGGCCGAGCGTTGTCATGCTGTAGAATCACTTTTTTGTGCCTCTGCTCGTATCGTGGCCGTTTTTCGCGCAGTGCTCGGATCAATCGCATCAATTGAAGTTGATAGCGTTCCCCAGTGATGGTTTCGTTCGGTTCCAACAGTTCACAATAAATGGCACCGACCTGGTCCCACCAAATACACAGCGTAATCTTCGCAGCGTGAATATTCGGCCGAGCCGACGACGTAGAAGCAATGAATCCACTTTTCATCACCCGTCACGATGCGATGAAGAAAACCCTTTCTTGTTTTGCCGCTGGGGCAGTTGTTCACGGGCGAAAAAACGACGCCCAACGTCCCTTGGCTTCAAATCATAAGGAACCCAAGTTCCTTGTTTTTGAATCATTCCAAACGCAGCAATGCTGAAGCAAGCTGTTCTTGCGTTTGGCACGAATCCTCCAATTCAGCGTCTTCGAAGGATTTGCGCTTCAGCCGCCGTTTTCTTCGAATGAAAGAAGAAAATCAACACTTCCCGCAAATGACGATTATTTGGCACAAAATCAAACATTTTCACAACCAAAAGTATATGACGCCAAAACAAAATCACTAATATGTCAAAACCATTGTCATTTATAGTAAATTTATATACTTCTGTAACTCCTTCTTTTCATTTCTGTAACGATTTCTGTTTCAAACACTTTAATTCTGCGCGATTCTGTTGGATGCGTTTAAGCGATCATAAAGCTTCACTACAACGGGGCACTCACTAGCAAGATTATTTACTTTAAGAAAAATGTTAGCAATTTTCTGTGATTTCACCAAGATCAGCATGTTTCCGTCGCGCAGTTGATATATTTATGTTTATATAGATAAATATAAATATCTCAACTGCGCTTTCGTAACCAAAAAATGGATGGAGGGTCGAGATGGGTTTTAAACAGTTTTTGGAGAGATAAGAATAAATCTACAATTTTTCGCATTGGATTTTGTTGGAAGATCGGGGTAATTGTACAAAGGTGTTAAGGTGTTTTTTTGAACCCAATTGTTTTGCCAAACCGAAGTAGTAGCGGTTTCCTAGGGTAATTCTTCGCCGGATCTCCACTAGGATGTCATTTGTGGAGTTCATATTTACTCCGAGGTAGATAAACTCCTTAACTACCTCGAAACTGTTGCTATCAATAGTGACGTTCTGTCCTAGGTGGTGGACAGATGCTTGATTGTTTGTTGATAGCATGTGCTTAGTCTTATCCTCATTTACTACAAGGCCAACAAATTTCGCCTGTTCTTCAATCGCCGTAAAAGCCTCTATCACGGCACGCTGGGAGCGACCGATGATGTCGATATAGTCTGCATACCCTAGTAGCTGGACGGATCTGTTGAAGATAGTGCCTTCCGTGTTGACACCTGCCCTGCACACTATCTGCTCTAACACGAGATTAAAGAAGTCACATGATAGTGCGTCTCCTTGCCGAAATCCGGTGCATGTTTGGAATAGTTCGGAGGAACTACATCCAAATTGCACGTTGCAGCGAGTGTTTTCCAGCGTCACGCTACAAAGCTGGATCAGTTTTGCCACATAAAGCTCCTGACGATGTATGCTATCATATGCGGCCTTGAAGTCGATGAATAGGTGGTGAGTCTCGACTTGAAATTCATTGGTCTTTTCCAGGATTTGCCTCAGTGTGAAAATTTGGTCTATAGTCGATCTGCCGGGCCGGAAGCCACACTGGTACGTGCCGATTAGTGTGTTGCAGAATGGTTTGAGACGTTCACACAGTACGTTGGATAGGATCTTGTATGCAACATTAAGCAGGGATATGCATCGATAATTTTTGCAAGACATAGGATCGCCTTTTTTGTAGATGGGGCATATGAAGCTGATAGTCCAGTCATCGGGCATGCTTTCTTCCACCCATACTTGGTTGATGATTTGGTGCATGCGCCCTACCAAAACATCACCATCGTATTTGAAAAGCTCCGCTGGTAAACCGTCAGAGCCGGCGGCCTTGTTGTTCTTAAGCTTTTTTATTGCTAAGCCAACTTCTTCATTGACTGGACGTGGGTTCTCTTCTTGCCCTATCACTCTCTCTACATGATACCCATTTAGCAGCTGCTGGAAGTGTTGCTTAAACACATCTACTATTCCCTGCGCTTCGGTGACTAGATTTCCTTCGCTGTTTCGAAGAGCCTGTGTTCCGGTCTTGAAGCTAGCACCCAGTTGCTTGGCTTTCTTGCCAGTTGCTTGGCTTTCTTTGTAGAACTTCCGGATGTTGCTTCGATCATGAGACTTTTCGATCTCCTTGAGCTGGGAGACTGCGTAGGCCCTCTTCTTTCTACGCAGTATTTTCTTCTCCTCCCTCCTCCTGGCTCGATACTCTTCCCTCGCTGTCCTTGTTTTGCGCTGCAGCGTCTTCATGTGTGCATCTTCTGTCATCTTTTTCCGGTGTACGCATTCATCATCTTACCACGGGCTCTTTCTCTGAGGTGGCTGGTACCCTAAAGTGGTTTCGGCTACCTCTTTGACGATGTCGCGATACTGGGACCACTGGATATTGGCGTCTGTGGTAGGTGGATGCACTGCGGAGAGTTTCTCACTCAGGCGCTCTCTGTAGACTCTGGACTTTTCAGAATCAATGGATTTTTGCTAGACAAGACAGGAGCCACATACTGATCGACGTGTAAAGAGCGTCTATGGTACAACGTCCGTGACTAAAGGTTCCCTAGTTAAAATTTATTAGATTTTTGTTGTCCAAGAACCAGAGAAGTCTTTTTGAAAGAATATTTTCCAATATCTTTCCTGAGTTTGGGAGGGGAGAAATGGGGCGAAATGAGCTAACCTCGGATTGCTTTGGAATTGGTATTATGCTGGCTTTTTTACAAGTTTGTGGAATTATCCCCTGGTTATATTATCATATTGTAACATAATAATAACTACGCTCCTCCAGCCCATTCCAAAGTGTCTTTTCATTCGGGGTTCGTGTCTGCGGTTAGTCTCCACAGTTCATGTCTATGATAAGAGACGGATAATATCGCGGATAAGAGAGAATTATAACTGCACGAAATGATTGTCATCTTGGAATTATTACATCAGAATTTTTAGGTATTTTGTTTTTAGGTATTTTTGTTTTTGGTCGAAGAATTTGCTAGAAGTTTCTGGCTATCAGAAACTTCTGCTATATAAGGACAGATGGCGATCGAGAGGGGGCACTTGGTTTAGAACCGTGGCGAAGAGATTGGAAAAGTGATAATGGGCGAAGTTGTAATTTTGTGATAAATTGAAAGTTGAGAGTTAACAAGAAGAAGTAATTAGTTTGGATTTGTGAATTAAGTAATTGAAAGGAGATAAAGTGATTTGAGAGGAAAGAGACCTTGAAAGAAAAGAATTCGCGAAGAATAGTATAGTGTGAACTTGAATTGTTCTATAGACTAGAAAATAAAGAAATAAATTTCACAGAATATCGTTTTATCTATTTGAGCCGTAGCTCGCATATTACATTGGTGTCAGAAGAGGGATAAAACTTATTCTGTGAATAACTATTTCCGTGGTGTGAAATTGCACAAGAAAAAAAAAAAAAAAACATTTCTGTGTTGAGTTAATTAGTTGCGCAAAATGGGTCGCAAATTGGGAAAACTAACTATAATTCAACTAAAGGCAGAACTCAGTAAGCGGAATCTCGACACAACTGGGGGAAAAGATGCCCTACTGATTCGTCTGGAAGAAGCAGTAACGCAGGAAGGTGAAAATCCGCATGACGTAGAGTTTGACGTGGAAGAGGAACCAGCAAGTACAGTAGCCGACCCGGGCATAACAAGTCTGCTCCTGCAACTTAAGTCAGTCATGGACGAACAAAAGAAAGCAATAGAAGACCAAAAGAAGTCTCTGGAACTTAAGCTCGATGACCAAAAGAAAGCAATAGACGACCAAAAGAATTCTCTAGAACTTAAGCTGGACGAACAAAAGAAAGCAATGGACGAACAAAAGAATTCTCTAGAACTTAAGGTGGATGAACAAAAGAAAGCAATGGACGAACAAAAGAAAGCAACGGACGAACAAAAGAATTCTTTAGATGCTCTGGAAAGTAAACTTTATGAGCAAAACAAGAACTTGGAAGCCAAATTCGAAGTGATCGAAGAGAAAATCGAGAAGGTCGAGACGCAACTCGAAAAAGTCGAAACTAGATTCGATGAAAATTTTGAGAAACATGAAACTCAGTTCGGGAAGTCGAAAATCTTGCTAAGGAGGTCAGCAACGTGAAGAGACAGAAAGCACGGGAATATTCCACTGACGGTCTGAGAAGAAAGGAGATGCAGCCTCCTATCTTCGATGGTCAAACATCATGGCCAATTTATAAAAGGCAATTCGAAGCGGCCGCAATGACCAATAGCTGGGACGATGAAGAGAAGTCCATTGCACTCACACTTGCACTGAGGGGTCCAGCTGCGGAGCTCTTGCAGACCATCCCGGAAGATAAACAGCAGAACTACGACTCTCTGGTTCAGGCTATCGAGATGCGGTTTGGGGATGAACACATGCAGCAGGTGTAAAGGGTTCAGCTGCGTAGTCGAGTCCAGAAAAGGGGGGAAACGCTCTAACAGTTGCAAGCGGATATAGAGCGACTAGCCCATCTTTCATACCCTAAAGCCGGTCAGGAGCTTATCAACGAAATGGCGGTGGAAGCTTTTATTCAGGCCATAGAGGACAGACAACTGCAAATGGCTGTAAGAATGGCTGAAAAGCGAACACTCCCCGAGGCATTGGCATTCGCTTTGTCAATGAAGGCTGCGGACCAAGCATACCAGGGAATACACCGTGTCAGGGACATGTCCGTCGTGGAATGCTCATGCCAGAGAACAGCCGTCATGGATGAAGATAAAGCTCGCGGAAGTCAAATCCGTTGCTGGAATTGCAACCAAACCGGACACCTACAACGGCAGTGCAGAAGTGCACCTAGACGAGGAAATTGTCCACATTGCGGAAGTAGGAGAAGCAGAGAGGAAGCATCCTGTCGGTCAGACTTCCCAAAACCAGCAGTCCGGAAATGCGTAAGGACCAACTTCGCGGGGCAGAAGTTGGTTACTGGAATCGAGGCCCCCAGGACCACCATTCAAGTTTCGCAAACCAAACGGGGTAACAAGAGCCTGACAGTGGAGGCACTAATCAACAAGAAGAAGTGCGTAGCCACCATCGACACAGGTGCCACTGCCTCCATTGTAAGAGGAGATATCGTCAGCAGCTCCTGGCTGCACAACACCAACAGCTACTGCCTGAAGACTGCAACAGGGGAAATGGCGAATGTGTTTGGAGAAGTTCGTCTTACGATCACTCTGGAGGGACTGACGTTCTCCCATGCGTTTCTGGTGGCAGATATATGCGACGAGTGCATCATCGGAATAGACTTCATGAAAGCAAATTAAGTAATCTTGGACATCGGGATGCAAGTACTGAGGTATCGAAATGTGGAGATTCCGATGGTGTACGGAAACGAGAATGCCGTAACTCTCAGGACAGTCATCAGCAAAGACGAAGTTTTGCCGCCGTCTTCAGAGACAATCATTTGGACGAAGCTGGAAGGTGATCTTGGGAGCCACCGATTCTACATAGTAGAACCAGACCCAGAGAAGAATTCTCAAGACTACATCGTGGGAAAGACGTTAGTCGAACCAAAGAACACCATGGTTCCAGTGAGAGTTTTGAACGCAAGACCACACACTGTCAAACTAAGGCGAGGGGAGGTGACTGGAAAATGCACGCCGATTACCTGGTGATACTAGACCAATTTGTCAGCCTGCTAGGCGCCTTCCATTGGCACAGCAGAGATGGTGTCGGCAATGGAGAAAGAAGGTCTGATTGAAAGTTCCAAAAGTCCGTGGGCATCACCGGTTGTACTGGTTAAGAAGAAAGATGGCAGCACGCGGTTCTGCGTGGACTATCGGCAGCTCAATTACGTCACCAAGAAAGACAGCTATCCTCTGCCACGGATTGACGACACGCTAGACACACTATCAGGAGCCCGATGGTTTTCCACTTTCTACTTGAAGAGTGGCTACTGGCAGGTACAGATACATCCAGAAGACCGGGAGAAAACCTCCTTCACCGCAGGAAATGGGCTATGGCAATTCACGGTAATGCCATTCGGGCTGTGCAATGCTCCGGCGACTTTCGAGCGATTGATGGAATGTGTCCTGCAAGGGTTAACATGGAAAACCTGTTTGGTATACTTGGATGATGTCATCGTCGTAGGAAAAACGTTTGCGCAACACCGAGACAATCTAAGGGATGTGTTTCAAAGGCTTCGAAGTGCCCACCTGAAGCTCAACCCCAAGAAGTGCGCCCTGTTTAGAGCGGAAGTCAAGTACCTGGGGCACATAATTTCAGCGAAAGGAGTGAGAACCGATCCAGAGAAGGTCGAAGCGGTGAAAAACTGGCCAGTCCCCAAAGACAAACACCAACTAAGGAGCTTCCTGGGCCTAGCCACCTACTACAGACGGTTCGTGAAGGATTTTGCCGGGATCGCAAAGGGACTGCACCAGTTGACGGAAAAGGGAAAACAATTCAAATGGTCAATTGAGTGCGAGAAGAGCTTCAAGGCACTTAAACAACGGCTATGCGAAGCCCCGATACTAGCTTACCCCACTCCCGGGGAAACGTTCATTGTGGATGCAGATGCTAGTAATGTCGGGGTAGGAGCTGTACTCTCCCAGGTGCATGATGGCCAAGAGAAGGTGGTTGCGTTTACGAACGGATTGTAAACATTGTGCGCGGAAACGGGAGCTGGTTTCCATCCAAAGAATGAGAGCCGAACCTATCGCCGGCTGGAGCGTAGATGAGATCCGGAACGCTCAGAAGGAAGACCCGGATATCGAGCCGATTCTGGCCTGGAAGGAGAACATGGAGAAACCGGATCATCAGAACATCTCTCACAGAAGCCCGACCTCAAAGGCATATTTTGCGCAGTGGGACTCCCTCCATGTCCAAGAAGGTGTTCTGAGAAGAAAATGGGAATCCCCCGACGGAAAGTCGTTTGTAATGCAGCTTGTCGTGCCGCGGACGAGGGTCAAGGAGGTGTTACAGGAAATGCATGGCGGGGCGTCCGGAGGCCACTTGGGAGTGAATAAGACGCTAGAAAAGGTACGAGAACGTTTTTATTGGTTAAAAGCGAAGGAAGATATCGAAGACTGGTGCAGAAAATGCGACGTGTGTGCAGCTAGCAAGGGTCCGAGAATCAAAACTCGAGGTAAGATGCACCAATACAACGTGGGAGCACCTTTCGAACGAATCGCCATTGACATCGCAGGGCCCTTTCTGGAAACCGACAATGGTAATCGGTATATACTCGTAGTGATGGACTACTTCAGTAAGTGGCCGGAAGCGTTTCCGATCCCTAACCAGGAAGCCAGAACCGTGGCGGAGCAGATCGTCTACAATTGGGTTAGCAGATTCGGTGTGCCCTTGGAATTGCATTCTGACCAAGGGCGGAACTTCGAGTCAAGAATCTTCCAAGAGATGTGTCAACTACTCGGAATCAAAAAGACAAGGACAACACCGCTTCATCCACAGTCGGGCGGTATGGTGGAGCGTTTCAATAGGACTTTGGATGAACATCTCTCGAAGGTCGTAGGTGACTACCAACGGGATTGTGACCGGCAGATTCCTTTGTTTTTGATGGCCTATAGAAGTGCCGTGCATAGCACTACTCGACATACGCCGTTCGAAATCTTATTTGGTGGAATAGCTCGTTTACCCAGTGAGGTGAAATTTGGATCTCCTACCACTGAGCCCAGAAATGGAGAAGGGTACGTGGCGGACCTTAGGGAAAGGCTTAGGGACATACACCAAAGGACCAGAAGCCAGATTAAGATGACGAGCGACCGCATGAAGACCAGGTATGATGCCAAGGCAACAACGTCAGGAGATCTAGTGTGGCTGTATAATCCCCATCGCCAAAAGGGGAAATCACCTAAATTGCAGCAGAACTGGGAGGGTCCCTACAGAATAGTAATCCGCATCAACGATGTTGTCTACCGCATCCAGCGAGGACCGAGGGCCAAAATGAAAGTGGTTCATGTGGACCGACTGAGTCGATACAATGGCCGAAATGAGGATGCACTTATTCGGGACGAACACGTCTAAGAGGGGGGCAGTGTAACATAATAATAACTACGCTCCTCCAGCCCATTCCAAAGTGTCTTTTCATTCGGGGTTCGTGTCTGCGGTTAGTCTCCAGAGTTCATGTCTATGATAAGAGACGGATAATATCGTGGATAAGAGAGAATTATAACTGCACGAAATGATTGTCATCTTGGAATTATTACATCAGAATTTTTAGGTATTTTTGTTTTTGGTCGAAGAATTTGCTAGAAGTTTCTGGCTATCAGAAACGGCGAAGTTGTAATTTTGTGATAAATTGAAAGTTGAGAGTTAACAAGAAGAAGTAATTAGTTTGGATTTGTGAATTAAGTAATTGAAAGGAGATAAAGTGATTTGAGAGGAAAGAGACCTTGTAAGAAAAGAATTCGCGAAGAATAGTATAGTGTGAACTTGAATTGTTCTATAGACTAGAAAATAAAGAAATAAATTTTACAGAATATCGTTTTATCTACTCGAGCCGTAGCTCGCATATTACAATAACTTAAAATATTGTGTAAAGTGGATGAACTGTAATTATTGTCGGTGTATCCATCAGCGGCGGACGACATGTCCGACGATTGCCGCCACGTGGTGCTGACAGATGACGTAAGCCCACAGGCGTATCGTCCTACCGTGCCATCAACGATGGAGATACCAAGTTGGCGGGAGCGAATCCATTCGCTCTTTCGTAAGTGAGCAAAAGTGAACGAAACTTGACGAATCGAAGCAAAAAGCTATTATGGTCACACAATACAAATCCTGTGTATTCGCTCTGTTTCGGAAGTGGTCATACGAAAGCATTCTACTATTATAGTTCAGCCTTCATTTGTGGGGTACAGGTTTTTCCTTAGTGTTGTTGCTAACGGCAACAGGGGATTTTGTAGTTGGTTTTAAAGCAGATGAAGATGTTGGTGGTATTGGTAAAGAGGGAGAAGAGGACGAATTTGGATGTTATTGTTTTGCGTTGGCTTTGCTACTTTAATTAAGAACAGAGTCATATGGGTTTTCATATATTTTTTTATATCTGTAGCTAGTTTTACTATTTCTGCAAAGAGATCATTATTTGAATCAATTAGTGGTGGTCTTATCTTTGGGTTTCTATTTTTAGAATTTCTTTCATTTGGATGAACTTCGGATAGTCTTAGAAGGTGGATGGGTGTGGAGCAAGGCAATTGGCACACATGGTTCTGATGCTTAGGGTGTGGTGGAAGATTGCATATATGGCACATAGGCTTATTTCCACATTTTTTTTGTAGTACGCCCAGGCAATTGGCAGGCTCGGCACAGCAAGAGGGTTGTGTGGTTTCCATCCCATTTTCTGCAGCTGCCTTCTCTGCTCTCCTCTATTTTCAATGGGACTGGGCCGTAGCTGGAACTTGGTTGCTTGGTGGTCGCTGTGCTTACTCTTCACACAGCATTTCTTGCCAACGGGATTTGCGAAAACTGTGTCCAACGGTGTGAACGCCTCCAAGAGTATTATTCCTTTGGCGTTTGTGGCTCTGAGGAGCAATACTTTGCCTTGTGACCCTTTCCACTGCATCTGTAGCAGTGTTCGCACCGGTCTTCGCTCTTGTAGTCCTTTGCACGGGGACCATACCCGAGGCATCGGTAACATCGATAATTTACCCAAACGATTTTTTCCTCATAGACTTTATTGCAGTTTCTGTTATCGGCTTTTGTTCGGGACGGGTTGGTTTCCTTCTCTGTCTTCCACGTCCCTTCACCTGCGTTCATTTCTGCGTCTTTGCTGGCCCTTGCCTCTTCGCCCATCCTCTGCCCGCCTGTGTACCACATTTTTGTTTTCCTTTTTGGTTCAGGCAAGTGCCCCTTTTATGGACTCGCTTGACTTTTTGGCTTGGGAGACATTTCTTTTCATCAGTATATTTACTTTGAGAATTGTTTTTGTTTGTCAATAAGTGCGTAATTATCTTCCTCTTGACAATTTTACCGTTATCAAAAACCATCAAACATCTCTATATAAAAGATCTCGGCACAAGCTGTGACTTAGCTGGAGGCCCGTTGAGTGGTTCTTGAGTTAGATGCGTGAGAAAAATGATTCGTAGGTTTTTAAAACACCTCCCCATGTCTTACCCCCACTTTATCCTTTTAGATCATTTCCAGGTGAGGCAACTACCGTGTCAGTCTTAGCTTACGGGCAGTATTTCTTCAGAATCTATTCAGACATTCTTAAGTTAGATGACCAAAAAATATAATTTAAATATTTTTTTCCCGTCTCCCACACCTTACCAGCACTCCATCCGATTTTGACAATTTTTTGACGAAATTACATATGTATGTACCTGCATATCAAGACAAACATACAAATCAAATTTCATCAAAATTTCTTCAGAAGTTCTCGAGGGAGTCGTGTAGATATGGAACAATAAGAGTTTGTTTTGATCCGACCCTTACAAATACGATCATACATAAATACACCTTTTATCCTAAAATAACTGTACGGAATACTAATCGCGCGAGCCCCGACTCTCACTTGACCAATTTTAGTTAATTGGATTCAAAGTAAAAAAAAAATCCCAATAATAATCGTTAATGAAATCCGAATATTTGAATAATACATAAACATATATTTTATAGCTATGTAAAACTAGATAATATAAATAATTTGTACCTTAATAACTATTTTATGTGTGCACTAGTATTCATGAAAACGAACTTTTTTATTTTGTCTTTGCTTGCCTATGTTTAGTTAATATTTTGTTTAAGTAATCTTATTGTAATTTTTAGGAGTAAGCAAAGATTGGCTCGATCAAGTCCTTACCAAATCTGGAAAATCTTCTCAAACCTACAAAGCGGAACTAGTGGAGAGTCTGCTGAACATAGTCAGTTTATCTAATCAGCCCTGTAAGTGAATACAATTTCTCATTTCTATTGAAATTACACCACACAATTGATTCTTATTCGTTGATAGCGTGTCGAATTCGTCTTATAACACTCGAGATAACACTGGATTTGTTACTCAGTTTCACGAAGCCTAACACCGATGAATGCTGTATTAGTGAACCTCAGCAGCACACTCTCTTTCTAGCCCAGTGTCAAGCAATGGCTGCATTACGAAATTTTTATAAATCTGAAGAAATTTTTCTAGATCTCTTTGAAGATGAATACAATGAAATGAAAAAATCATCGTTAAACGTTGAATTCTTATGTATGGACTCAACGATCCTTCTGCCACCAACGGGCACACCACTCACTGGAATTAGTTTCACACGTCGATTGCCTTGCGGGGAAGTAGAAAAAGCGCGTCGCGCCATTCGGGGATTTTTCTTGTTACGCCGAACATGCCAGAAATTTCTCAATGAAACCGAAACAATGCTTCCTCTGACAAATGTAACAAACTGTGTGCAAGTGGATAACGTTTTGGACTTAAGTAAGATATGATTATGAATATAAAATAAATAAAATAGTGTAACGAAATTTCAGATAACAGCGACCTAATTGCTTGTACCGTGCTAACAAAAGATAATACAAAGCAGAGGAGGTTTCTAGTTATTGACTCCTTGCAATTGATTTTGGTGGAACCAGATGCTAAGTTATTAGGTTGGGGTGTTGCGAAGTTTGTTGGTTTCCTTCAAGACGTTGAGGTTGTAGGCGATAAGGATGATTCTCGTTGTTTGCATATTACGGTACATAGAGGTGGTGCGTCTCATAACCGCACACCACTATTGTCAGCCAAATTTTTATTTGATGATCACATACGATGTATGGCAGCTAAGCAGCGGCTAACGAAGGTAAAAATATAAAATAATAGTATTTAAGTAAAAAAATAAAGATTTAAATAAATTTTGAAACCAGAAGCATAGTAAAACTCAAACAGTGAGACTCAATAATTAGGTATCCAGATACTGTCCAATCGCCTGTCCATCTGTTTTTGTCAACGCAACAGAATTTCTTAATTTATTTATAATTGCACAAAGTTTGTGAAGCATTTCTTTATTTAATATATTTTTGGTTATCATTTTATATTCTTGTAAACATTTTATGACGTTTGTTACCGTTTTTCCCGGTGAGAAGCAAAATACCAATACCAATACCTATAAGAGCAAGTACTGTTTTCGTGAAAATTGTTGATCTCGAGATTTAGATCAATCATGACATTACCATCATAGAAGAACTTGAAAGTGGGTCCTGAATTCTGCCTGCTCATACCCGAGGCGAAATTAAAGTTTTCATTCTAGTCCCAAAATTAACGGTATTTTACTGCGTGCTAATTTTGAAAAAGTGCATTTTTTTCGGAAACGGATTTAACGATTCATTATACCTAGGATATGCCTTGTGCTTTCTGTGTACTTCATGCATCTACGCCTAAAAAAATAAAGTGCATGAATGGGTCGCACGTACTTCCACCTCTATGCTCTTTATCTGCAAAAATTCAGTTTTGAAATTTAAGCAAAATCGCTAAAATGATTTTTTTTTTTTTAAAAAGAAAAGGTTAAAATGTTTTGTTCTACAAAAAAAATAAGATTATTATTAAAATATATCCACCATAACTCAAATATCAAATTTGATGAAAATCGTCGAGCCGTTTTCAAGAAAATCGTTTTCAAAATCAGCCATTAGGAAAGTACCTCGAATTGTGAACCCACTGACCCCAGATATGAAGTTTGAAGAAAATCCGTCCAGTCGCTTAGGCTGCAGTCGTGCGTACAGACAGACAGGCAAACAGAATTGAGAGACCAACTTTATTGAGTTTCTCTATTATAGTAATGTCAAATTTGATCAAAATCTCGAGATCGAAAATTTTTAGGAAACCAATACTTTCCCTTATAGGGGCTAGATTATCCTCTGTACAGCCGCGATGATTGGTTTCTACCTGTGAAGAAGTGCATTATTAATAATGGTGACTACCTTGTAAAAGTCTAATTGAACTAAGCAAACACCTTATGTATGTACATATATACCGTTATGTATTTGAACCATCGCGCTTCTGATTTAATCATCCTTCGTACTTTTCAAATTGTATCTTTCTCCCAATGATTGCGGGGATTTCTTTCGTCGACTACAAGAACAATGCTTCCTCTTTTAATGGTACGACAAATATCAACAGTTTAATAAAAACCAATATATTTTATTTCGAATTTGAATTGTAACCTCCAATTAAATCACCTTTTATAGGTTGTTTTTCCTTGTATAGATATTATAAAATTAAAAATGTTTTTCTGTCTGTCTGACTGCGTGACCGTTTATAACCCAAGAATCACTTTTGATTCGGTTTTTCTCTTTTGAAACAATTACTAGGCTGTATGGCACTTCCGCCCGGCATTAAAATGCTGGACCTGAAGCTGTTTGTGCACCGAATTCGGATAAAAACCATCAGTCCGGTGCTTAAGATCTTAAGCTATAAATGATCATTACACGTTATCTGCAAACTACGCAGCTAGCATGTGTGTAAATACTTAAATTTCCTTCAACTCAAAAAAATTAAATTCATTCACATCCAACGAGTGCCACTACAACTGCGTGATGGGCTTATATACCTACGTATTTGCTGTCTGTGCCTGTTAAATATTTTTACTTACAGACTTATAGAAGAACTCAAAAAAGTGGGTCTCTCAATTTTGGATGTATGACCGACTGCAGCCTAAACGGCTGGACGGATTTTCTTCAAACTTCATATCTGGGATCTGTAGGGTCACAATTCAAGGCGAAATTCAGAATTTTCATTCTATTCGATTTTGAAAAAAAGTTTCGATTTTCTCGAAAACATAAGAGGGTTTGATCAAATTTCATATTTGAGCTACAGGATAATGTACCAGATTTTTTCCAAAAATAAGTATTTTACTTATTGATTGGTTATTGAAAATTTCCTTGTTCTCAGATATGAATCGGGCGATTTTGTTAAAAATCAATATCTAAGCAATATCTCATAGCATACGAAGTTTTGGAAAATTGTCGAAATAGTTTTTTCTTTAACTGTGTGGTCGGAGTACGAGAATTTAGCTGATACGATATAATGATCAGACCGACCTAGAGGCGCTAAAAGATCAATAGTGTATTTATCAGGATGCGAAGTAAGAAACAAGTCCAAAGTGTTGGCGGAATGGCTTTCAATGTCCGGTATACATACATGTAGTCTCATTTACAAGCTAAGTCAAATTGTTTACCTCAGCGAAAAGTTTAACATACCTTTCTTCGATGGTCTGGCCAGAATGGTGTTGCCAATCCGAATTGTGTATATTGAAATCAGTATGAGGATACAAGGAGACAATTCGAGTGATAGAATCGGACAGCGCATCAGATTCGTCAAAAGTTGAGTTGCTGTCACACTAGGGCTTCTGTAAATAAAGCAGTAGTGAATTAATTGCTTATGGACGGTGAATTTCAGCCATTTGAAATTGAATTCCGGATTGGAACAGTGGTCATACTGTGGTAGAACTTAGTAAGTAATATCACTACGTACATAAATGGCGCGGCCGCGGTGGGGAAAGAATAATGACACTAAGTTATATCCAGGCAGTTTCAAATCAGAAGATTCTTTAACTACCTGTGCTTCGCTAAGTGCCAAAACAGCTAGTTTATGGGAATGAGCGTGGGCGTATATGTCGAAGAAATTCGTTCGAAGCCCACGAATGTTGGTGAAATCAAACCCTCATCACTACAGAATAGAAACACAAAAAGCAACAACTCTAACGTAACTAAACGAAGTTGTGAAGTGAAGATCCAATGAATAGTTCTCCAAAACAGCAGGTGCTATGGTTTTTATTTATTTATTTCTCCCCCCACTGCGCGCGAGTTACGTAAGCATCGGAATATTTCCCAATTGGTAAAACTCAATACATTGACCCCTACTGCGGAAATGCTAACGCTGACATTTCCAGCGGAAATGCTGCAATTGCGATTAAGTCAATAAAACGCATTTATAAAATATAAAATAATGATGA
Source organism: Pocota personata (assembly GCA_963082735.1). NCBI lineage: Eukaryota > Metazoa > Arthropoda > Insecta > Diptera > Syrphidae > Pocota > Pocota personata. The sequence goes on from OY720429.1 coordinate 75,753,322, forward strand.
CTGGGAAAGTTTCCGATCGACGACACTTCTCGGGGCAATGATCGATAAAGTAAAAACAGATTTATTTTTCCAATCCTAAGAGTTGGATGTATTTCTCCTTTTTTTGTCACAACAATTGCGGATCGCCTGTACGCACGACGGCAGGCAAAATGGAACGTCCTGCTTCGTTTCCTCGAATTCAGGTGTGTCTAGGAGTCCAGGCGAGAACTGTACTGCAGTTTTGAAGATAACTTCTTATGGAATCCAAAGATGGACACTTGTTGAACACACTTTTAAGCCCCATTAGAATGCCGAGGTTGTCGGAGGAGACGAGGGTTTTTCTGAATGCCTGCTAACTTCGTAATGTAGCTCTCTACCATCTCGACTATTAGACCTTGGTGAAGAGTTACGATTTGCTTGTACGTTTTAGTTCCACGACTGCATACGAAGAGTGGCCTGCAGCGCATGGCCCATCTGTGTATAAAATTCTTTTCGGGCAGATGGACTCAATCATTTCTTTGTGGAGCATTTGAAATGTACTGTTCCACTAGGCCCTTCATGAGCAAATTACTTTTAGAGCATTATTTTACCTGCAAGTTCCATTTCAGGTAATTCCTAGCACTTTAAGTTCCTTTCTCAATGAGAGTGTCACCTCTCTAAAGGAGATCGAGTTTTCCGTGCAATTGGCTTTCTTACATAAGTGTAATGCTTATAATTTTGATAGTTGAACTATAGCGCTTCGTTCCTACTCCCAAATGGAAATTGCTGTGTTTGCTCTTGTTAGGCTATCTATTACTGTGTTGTGACCACTTGACGCTAATAGACAAATGTTGTCCGCTTATACCCCGACAAAATCCAGGTTATAGGTTGGGGATAAGTTCTACTAATGAATCAATATATGCGTTGAATCTTGCATCAGAAAAAGAAGTCCATATAAGCCTAAAAATTTCCTTAGGCGAGCCCCATTCATGAAGCTGACTGATTACGGGCTTTAAGGTTACTCGGTCAAATGCTTTTTTCAGATCGGTTAAAAGAAGAACACTATGCTTAGATGCAGCCAGGTCGGCCACTAGTTTTAGTTTATTAGTTTATTAATGACTTTTATTTAATTTAAAAGATTTACATATAAAAAGGTTCAAAGTCTACTTTGGTTTGGCATAACGTCGTCTACCAGATTAACAACTGTTTGAGTGTAAATACTAATTTAAGATAAGTGTAACAAGTGGACACGAAGTTTAAAAATCTTCCTCGCCTTCTGTAGCGAAAAGCATTTACGGTGTAGTAGTTATAAATAAAGGTCGGCCACTATTCTGTGTTGCAGAAGGTGAATAAGAAAGTGAACCCCTTTCTTATTTCTAAATGCGTGCTGTCCTGAACTTATTTTCTCATCTATGAACCAACTGATGTGGCTTGCAACGATTTTTTCAAAAACCTTTGAGAGAACTGGAAGGAGTGAAATGGACCGGTACTCATCGTAGGAGTGACAACTTCCCGCTTTTTTGGGGATGGATTTTAATTGCGCTAGTTTCCAGTCATGTGGGAAATGTCCTGTGATGAGAACGTTGTAGAATAATGAACAGATTCTAGTCTTTAGACTTTTGGAGCAAGAATTATTTATTTTATAGGTTATTTTATCTTCGTCAGGTTTTGTTCCTTTTGCCATTTGAAGTGTCATATCCACCCCTATTATTAGTTAATTGATGTTGAAGTTATTCCTTTCTTGAGTTATTCTATCCATGTAAGTGCAATCCGCGCTATAGAACTTAAATTTTGTTCGAATATGTTGGCAATATTTTCGGGATCATTCTGCAAGGTGGTATTAACCTTCATGGTGGTTAAAGTTCTAAGAGGGTTTATTCGATCGAAGGGATCATATCCTCCCCCATAGTGTTCTTGAATCCGAAGATTGGTCCATTGTGTTGACGATATTAACCCAAGCAAGCCTTTTTGTAGTTCCACGTTGTGGGACTCCGCCACACTCTGTTCCATGCCAATTGTTTTTCTTTAACGATCTTCCGAATGTTTACTGTAAACCAGATGGGATTAGATTTGTGACTGTGTTTTGTTACTGGAATGCTTCTATCTGCAGCTGTTCTAATAATTTTCTTTATTTTTGTGGCTTCCTAGTTGATATTTGTTGAAATCGGTGGTGGAGATGAGAACACTTTGGATGTAGTTACAAAAATGCTCCAGTTAGTTGAGTTTTCTTTAAAACGGGAATGAATTTTCTTGTCTGTTTTCGTTTTGGGCTTCGAATGATTATGGGGATATATTCACGGGTTTCAGCAAAAGGTGGATGCCTCTCAGTGAAGAGGATCAGCAAGATCCGGTGTGGCTGGGGTGATATTGATAGCGGTGAGTGTGTTTCTGGTAGAAAAAAGTATAGGTGATTCGTCATTAAGAATGACAAAGCCCTTTTCGTTAGCAAAACTTTCAATTTTAAAGCCGGCACAGATCGTGGTCCGTGAACCCCATATCGTATTAGCTTCTTTAAAGTCCACCATTATAATCTGATAGGAGTTGTTACTATTAGGGCTATCCTCCAGAACCTCTTGGGAAATGATGGTACCTCCAACCTTGTATATATTTGTAATAGTATTGGGTTTTCTTCCTGGAATCTGTATGGTTTGGTGGAGAAAGTGGTGTGAGAAGTATGTTGTTTTTGATTAAAATGCCTGCTTTGGCATAATGGGAGTTTTTATTGTAGTGACAAATTTTGTAGTTAATATTTAAGTATTTTAGATTCTTTGAGATGATGTGAGTTTTTTGCAATGCTATGAAGTCTGGGTTGTATTTAGGTATTAGTCTTTCTAGTGTTTTTTTTATTGCAGAATCCTTGCAGATTCCATTGGAGGAGAAGTAAATTTTTAACTAAAGAGGTCATTATTGTGGTTTCTTATAAGTAAAGTTTGGTATCTTCGTCAGTGTATTTATTTTAATTATATCTTCCAATTGTGTGAGAGTGGTGTTTACTGATGAGGGCTGGTTAGCAGATACATGCACATCTAAGTCCATCTCATCAGGTGTGGTTGATTTAATTTATATTTTTGTTACATTTGGTTTGGGTTGAATGAATTTGTGGTGTTTTTTTTTTCAGCTTGTTTTGTGTTTGTGTTATGTTCGAGTATGTGGTACTGATTAGTTTATTTAGTATTGGAGTGTTTAGTTGAGGTTCTGTTGGAGAATTGAAAGGAGATGATTGTACCGGGCTATAAGAAACTTGGATTAGGTTTATTTTTGTTGATATCCGTTTTTTTTTTTTTTTTTTAATAAGTCAGCCATGGGCAGTTTAGTTCCCGGACGCTTTTAGGGGCGGATAGCTGGTGTAGAGCAGGATTATTGGTATATATTTGCCGTGTAGCGTCGATCTGCTTTGATCTTATTCACTAATTTATATTATAATATATATTAAGAATGATGGACAAGCCTGATCGTAAGATGTATGATTTTCTTCCTTACAATTTATGCAATACACACGTTCGCATTTATCATGTGGTGGGGTCATGCAACATTCTTTACAAGTCAGTACATTGGTTTTTGATGTGTCCCAAATGTTGGCATAAGATGTACCCCATTGGGTTGGGAATGTATTCTTCAACCTTAAAATTTACCCATCCTAGTTTTACATCTTTTGGTCGACAAATCAGATCAAAGGTAAGGATAGCAGCACCCGTTGAAACTAAATTATTATTATCTTTTTTAGGATTTTCCTAACTTCTATTACTTTATACTTCCTTAATTCTTTTAGAAGTTCATCTTCGGTTATGTCCATTAAGTGTCTAAGGAAAATTTTATCTTGAACCAAATTGAGTCCAATGTGGGAGGTTATTTTCACTGGGATAGTGTCGATCAGTTTGGCTTTAATGATTATTTCTGCTGTAAGAAGGTTTGAAACTTTTACTATTAGGTCACCTGAGCGCATGGCTTTAACCTCTAATATGTCTTTAGAAATATACACCAAGCCACGGTTTATTTGAAAGGGGTTATATGACGCGAGTGATTGAAATTTTTGTTTGTCTTTTCTATTTTTGCTACTACAATGTAGCGTGCAATGTTATCATATTTGTTAGTTATTGTGAAAACGTCGGAAAGCCGTCGTCTGTACGATTTTTCATGTCATTTTTATTAATTGATGCTTTGTCAGTCAAAAGATGAAACAAATTTTTTTTTTGTTCTATCTTAATTTTACTATTTATTAAAAGTGTGTAATGAACAATTTTTTTTTATTCTTACGCGCTAAATAAAAAAAAAATAAAAATAACTTCAATTTCAAGAAATTTGTCTGTGCAAAACTAACCGGATTTTTTCGAATTTTTTCTTTAATGTTTTATTTATTAGTATTTTGTCCAGTAGCCTTTGTTGTTTAGTACCGCTTTGCATCGGCGAGGCATTGAGGCCACCAAATTATCGATTATATTAGTAGGAACATTCTCCCACTCATTCTTCAAAGCTGCAAAAAGAGAGCTTGTTGAAGTGTGGTTTTTTTTTTCCAACTCGCCTTTTTAAAATCGCCCACAAATTCTCAATCGGGTTCAAATCCGGTGACTGAGAAGGCCACTCAAGAACACAAATGTTTTTTGCCGCAAACCACTCTTTTAACAGCTTTGAAGAATGTTTTGGGTCATTGTCCTGCTGGAACACCCAACGCAAAAGCAACTCCTCTTCAGCGTATGGAAGCATGACTGACTCCAAAATATCCCTATACTGGAAACGGTCCATTGTTCATGTAATTTGATGTATGGGGCCGGTGCCTGCACCCGAAAAACATCCCCAAACCATAACTGAGGCTCCTCCGTGCTTGACTGTAGGTAGAACATTTGCTGGCTTTAAGCGAGTTCCTTTCCAGCGCCTAACTGTTCTCCCGCCATCGGAGTAAAACAGTTTCCATTTGGTTATAGACCAGTTGAGATGATTTTTCGCAAATTCAACCCTGATAATAGACGTTTATAGTCAAAAATTGTTTTTCTTCAAAACACAATTTATGCCTCACCTTTTTTTTCGATGCTTCGCAGTGAGAAGTGGTTTTTTTGCTGGGCGAAATGCGCAAAGATCAAAGTCCCGTAATCGCTTCCTTACAGTACTTGAGGCAATGGGAAGATTAAGTTCGTTGCAAATTGTTTTCGACGTCGCAAATGGATCTTTAAGCACAAAGTTCTTGATGCGCCTATCAGTTTTGGACGATGTTTTGCGTGGGCGTCCTCCAAAATGGTCTGCTTCCACAGATTTTCCACTTCGAAACTTTTTAATAATGTCGTACACAGTTGACGTTGGGAGTTTTAACATTTTTGCGATTTTAATCTGTTTTTTACCAGCTTGATACTCTTGAATTATTTTGTATCGGATTTCGTTACTATGACGAGTCTTAGCCATTTTTTTTGTTGAAAGAAAACTTTTATTTGCCTTTAGCCTACAACTTTATAAACGAAATTTTCAAAGAATGGACAAGAACAACCGTTACCTGAGCTGTCAACATCACAACCTCAAAAAATCCGGTTAGTTTTGCACAGGGACGTTTATGAGTAACCTAAGACATTTTTTTTTTTTTTTGTTCTTTTTGCAAATTAAGCATTACTCTTCATAGATCTGTTAGATTTTTACATTAATGTTCTGAACTAGTTAAAAAAATTAGCAATTTTGAAAGTAATTTCCTTAAAATTGAGCATACAACATATTTTAAAGAAAAAATCCGGAATGTTTTTAGCAGCACTGTACGTTTTGATTTACCATTTCCGTTTAACAGAAACTCTAGAGATCCTTAAACCGGTTTTGATTAGGGGGATCTAAACCCCCTTAATTTTTTTTTAATTTTTTTTTATAAGCAAATATATTTCTCCACAGATTAGCCTATACGAAGTTAGAAATTGGGTTGGCGGCAAGAATTTGACAGTTCAAATGTAACAAAAAAATAATATTGCTCTCTCTCACACATCTTTACACAGCGTTTGCAAGAATAGCACTGTCAGGCCAACTTCAAACGTCAATTTTCTGACTCAATAACCACTGATTCGCAGATTTAACTGTATGCTTCGGATCATTGTCGTGCTATGCTCAGCATAGGGAAGCATAATGTTGTTCAAAAATGTCCTTATATTTTATGTGGCCTCCACCATGTTTCACTGTTTTTATGGTATATTTAAGATTGAATTCCTGGTTGATTCCGCGCCTTACATATTGTTTCCCATGTGATCTGAACCGATTAAATTTCGATTCATCATCGGTCCACATAATATTTTGTCACCAGTCGGGATCCGTATTAACGTGATCGCGTGCAAACTCTAAACGGATCGAGTTTGCTCAAACGAACAATGGTCGAATCGATTCTAGAGGTGGTCTTTCATTTCGGAATTTGATTGCCCTTCTTATAGGCAAGAAAACACCGCCTGAAGTCCTCCATAGAATGATTTCCTCGTCCGATACTGTCGTTGATATACCAAATTCATTAAATGTACTTACCTTAATAATATCAGGGATTCTAGTTACAATGGATAAATAAACTGAGGTAAATAAAGGGAGTGCTATTTAAGTTGTCGACACTATCTGCCAGCTATCACAAAATTATGATCAGGGGTGCTTTAAGCAAAAACATGTACCGTTACTTTAGGGGGAGGTCAGATATTGTAAGACATAAAACTATATTATGCTCAATCGAATATACAGTAACGGACATAGAAATCCGGACATAGTGAAAAAACTAATTTTAGTAGAATAATTTTGGAGATTTTAAAGATAATCAAGATCCGTCTTTATCGAACGTTATTTTGTTGAAATACAATACATTTCAGATTTGGAAAACAATAAACCAATTTCGGAAAAAATGGCTTTAATACAAACATTTTCAAATTGTTTTAAGTTTCATTGAAAAAAACAAGTGAGTAAATGTGTAAGCATATCGATAGTTTTTATTGCTATTCGAGTTTATGATTCTTTTTACAGGAAACAGGCTTCTCAAACTTCGGAGAACTGAAGATGTTAATACTTTGTAATCCCTCCTTTTTTTATTACGGTTTTTATCCAGTCGTACATTGACGTCTTCTAATATTTTTTTATATTTTTCTGTGTTTACCGTTCCATTTATTACAGCCAGTCGTCCAACGTCGTGATAGGAAAAGCATCCCCAAATTATCCTTGAACCTCCTTATTTCACGGTTGTTGTCACATACTCATCATTGAATCTTTCTCCAGTTCTTCGCCTCACGTACTGTATTCCGTCAGAGCCGAATATGTTGAATTTGGACTCATATGAGAAGATCACATTTTTCCAATCCGTTATGTTCCAGTTTTCATGATCTTTAGCCCACTGAAGGCGTTTTAGTCGCATTCGTTTATTTAGAAATGGTTTTTGAGCAGGTCTGCTTGCGTTCAAGCCAGCTTCTTCAAGCCTTCGTCTTACATCCTCCAGCCTCTACGAAGTCTGTCCTTAAATCTTCAGCAGTTTTGAATCGATCACGCAGACTTATTCGTTTTAAAGGCCGATCTTCAGCGCTAGTGGTCTTTCTTCTGCGACCCGTACCCTTTTTTCTCTGCAATGAGCCCGTTGCCTCGAATTTTTTGATGAATTCAGCCACGACTTGCTGAATCCCACTTTTCACGCCACTCGTATATCACGAACACTTAATTTTTCATTTTTTAAAGTGATTATTTCGACTTTCGTTTTTTCACTCATTTTCTTTTTATTTTCCATATTAATAAAATTATTTCCACTTTTACTCAAACTACTTCTTTTTTCCATGAACTATTACAAAGTAAACTAGAATAACGTCATCAAAGCCTTTTTATGTAAAATTCTAAAAAATTCTCAAGATAATTGAAGTTTAAGAATTTTTTTACTCTGCCCGGATTTCTATGTCCGTTACTGTACATATGTACACTCCGTCTCACTTGATTACGAGCAGGCAGTTTTTTGTTTTAATTTTACAATATTTTTTAAACCCTTCGCTAATCTGGGAAAAACCAATTGCACAAGGAATGAAGGATATATTATGTTTATATTGTAAAAAAAATGGGATTAAGTTGATAAATGCAACTTTTATGACGCTTTTTCCAAAAATATCATAAAATTTACCTGTTTTTTTTGTCTCACTTGATTACGAACAGTAGCTAAATCTACCTGTTACCATGTTTTAAATCAAATAAAAGGATACTTAGAGTATTAGGGAGCTTAGTTCAAGAAATAACTTCATACAATCCACAACTATGGGTAAAGGAAAGACATTAACCAAGGAGGAAATAGGCCAAATTCGAGCTTATCGGGAACAAGGAAAATCCATCCGTTTCATAGCCAGCAAGATTGGAAGAAGCGCCACTGTTGTACACAGCTTTATTAAGGACCCGGAGAAGTATGGAAAAAACCGCAAAGGAAGAGTCAACAAAGCAACAACTTGCCATATTCGCCATGAAAAAATGAAGAGGAAACCACCATTGAACGCGGTACGTAAAATCCAGCGGCTTGTTTTTGCAACAAGTCATATCAGGAGGAATCGAGAGTGGCATACCGTCGTCTTTTCTGATGAAAAAAAAATTTATTTGGACGGACCTAATGGATACAGATGTTATTTCCATGATTTGAGAAAAGAAGAAATACATCTTCAAAGGCGGCACAACAAAGGAGGTGGTGTAATGGTATGGGGAGCAATAAGCTATTACGGAACTGTGGAGCTGGATTTGCAAAGCTCCAAAATGACGGCAATCACTTACAAATCGATACTGGAAAGAGCTTTTCCACAGTTTTCGGAGATATTTGGTGGACAGCGATGGACTTTCCAACAAGACAATGCACCGATACATACCGCACGGACAACAAAAGCCTGGATTCAGAACCAAAATGTAAACCTACTTGCATGGCCGCCATATGCACGCGACCTGAACATCATGGTAAACGTGTGGGGTTGGCTTTCAAGAAAAGTCTACGAAGGAGGAAGGCAATATGATGAAACGGAAGAGATTATTGAAGCCATAAAACGAGCCTGGTCCGAAATTTCACTAGATTATTTGACAGCACTCTATGAATCTCTACACAGCAGGCTACTTGAAGTGATTCAGTGATCAGGAGGTAGTACCCATTACTAAAAACTATTGCTACTCTTTGAATAAAACCAACATTTATTTATACAAACAAATTTTGTATTGTTTTTTTACCTTTTAAGCTTCTAAAAGGTAGATTTAACTACTGTTCGTAATCAAGTGAGACAAAAAAAAAAACATGTAAATTTTATGACCTTTTTGGAAAAAGCGTCATAAAAATTGCATTTATCAACTTAATCCCATTTTTTTTTACAATATAAACATAATATATCCTTCATTCCTTGTGCAATTGGTTTTTCCCAGATTAGCGAAGGATTTGAAAAATATCGTAAAATTAAAACAAAAAACTGCCTGTTCGTAATCAAGTGAGACAGAGTGTACATGTGATTTGGAGCATAACTAATGGATACCATATAACTGTGCTATTGATTATATTTTGTTGTCACTGTAAATACATTTTAAATATTATTTCAATGAACTTATGAAACACAAATGAACAAAGGTGTAGTTCAGTTGCTGCTAAAAGATTCCTGGTAAAGAAGAAGATATTTGGCTAACCTTTCTTTCCACGTAATCCCATAAAAGGTTCAAATCTGGCGACTGTGGTAGTCAAACCATGTTGATTAAAATCTTCCTTTTGTTGCAGAAAGCTTAAACACAACTTTGAAATACAGCTTTGAATAGCATTCGCATCTAGAATGGTTCTGTAGCCCTTTTTGTGCAATATGCCTTCGATACGAATTATTATTATTACAACTTTATTAACTTATAATGAATTATAAGATTATACTAGCTACCAGTGGCGTGGCGTCCATACAAGCCGATTCCTTCCGGCTTCCCTTTTCAAATATTAAACATTTTTATTTTGCCACTTGCCAACCATTACATTCAATTATTTGTTCATCAAACCATTTTTCATTCATAAATCATAACTTTATACGCTCGAAGATGAAATGCTGCGACCACTTCGGTTGTTTATTCATTTTTACTCATACACAAACTCGCACACATAGGCGAGACAAGTATGAACTCCTCTAGCGAGAGAGCGTGCAATGAATTTTTTTGAGAAGCCGTTAATTTTCCGGTTATGCATTCATTTCTTCACAGTACGAACTTTCAATTCTATTCCTTTCTGGCATATAGTAGAAGTTTATTTGCGATTTCTTTGTCTAACATACATTCGCTTATGAGGAAAATAACCCGCGATTTCTCGGCTTTTGTGGATGAACATTGGTGGAGGAGAAAGGTTTTAGTTCGAAGGAGTTTTATTTTTTTTTTTATTGTAGGCAACAAAATAAGCCGACGAAAATCGGGTTATTGGGTGATGTAGGGGTTCGAACGGCGTTTGAGGTTTTTCTTACTTGTTGGGTATTTTTTTTTTTTTTTTTGAAAATTTGAAATGACAGTTGCAAATCGGTTGTGTAATTGTGCGTGATTTATTGAAAATTTGGATGCAAATTTTTTTGATTTTTGTGACTGCTAATTATTAGAAAATTTTAAAAATTTAGCAATTACATATTGGTAGTTAAGTTAGTGTTTTAAATTATTAAATTATTATAAAATAGTGAGTGAGCTACGTGAGTAGTCATTAGCTATATACCAAGTAAGTAATTATAAATCTACTCAAGAGGTGCTCCATTGAACATTCTTATTATTCTTAGACAAGATGTCTCTAGTTAATTTTGAGTGTTCTTTAACTGATTTTCTTCTAAAAGAAACCCACGACACGAGTTTAGTAAGCTTTCTTTTTGCAAAAAAAAGTTATAGAACTTGAAATTATTTTTTGGCTTTGTTAGTAGTATCGTTAGGTTTTTTAATAAATCATCTAAAAGAACCAATCTGCTAAATTGCTGATCGACGAATTCATTCTGAATTTTTAAACTCATTTGACTCAAACTATGAGAGCGTAAGTGACTGCTCAGAACCTCCACGCAAACGCCGACTACTTAATATTGATTCAAAAACAAATTATAGCCGAATTTTTATACCAATTATAGATAATGTTAGAAGTCAGATTAAGAATAGGTATAGTTCATTTAGTTCATATATATCTTTGATTTATTAAACAAATCAAAATATGAATATTTTTCTAATTCAATGCCGGATTACAAAATATCTTCTTTAATTACCCTATTTCATGGAATTTTTTAATTTTACTACTTCAAAAAAAGGAACTCAACGTTTTATACACTACCCCTTCACTTAAAAAGCTTGAGGTTTTTCAACTTTATAAGCATTTTAATAAGAAAATGCTTAGAGATACTTTTTCTCAAACTCTAACATTGTGTGAAAAATTTTTAACCCTGCCTTTGACTGTGGCTTCTGTCGAAAGATCTTTTTCGACTTTAAAAATAGTCCACACTTAAGAAATTCCCACAAAGAAGAAAGACTCTCAGACCTGGCACTTTTATCTATCGAAAAGCACATTCTTTTAGAAATTAAAAATAACTTAAATTTTTATGAAAGAGTTTTAGCAGAATTCGTAAAAAAACAATCGTAGGATAGCTTTAGAATACAAATAGGTAGTACATAATTGTAATTGCTAAATTTTTTATATTTAACAACGCTCCGAGTTATCAATAACTTATATAGATTATTCTGCCCCTTGACTACGTAAATTCCAATGACTTAAAGTATAACAAAAGTAGTTTGGATTGCATATTTTAAGTCTGTGTTTCGAATGTAATTTTAATGATGGGAGTACTCACGCCAGTTTAATATTAACTTGTTGTGCCAGAAGCGTTGTATGCACTTTTTAATATCGTTGATGTTGTATGTCCAGAAGGTAATGAGGGGTTCCCTAACGGCCTCCTTGGCTGCCTTATCCGCCTCTACATTACATTTTATTCGCACATGGCCTGGTACCCATAAGAGGTTTAATTTGTTCCTATTAACTATTAATTTATTCCGGATGGAATCTGTAATAGGTGTTTTATTGTAAATATTCCTAATTGCCGTAATAACTGATAGACTGTCGGTACAGATAATGATTTTTGTATTGCTTACTAGTTTAGCAGCTTGGAGGATTGCGATCGCCTCAGCTGAAAATACAGAAGAGGAGGGAGCTAGGAGTCCCTTGGATAAGATATAGCCATTTTCATCTGATGATGTTGAGTAGGGTGTTAACATGGCAAAAGCTACTTTTAGAACTTGAATATCTAATAATATTAACCCTGGTAGTTAATTTTTTCTTTAGACTAATACAATGTTCCTTAAAATTAAATTTGTTATCAAAGATGACACCAAGAATACATAGATTATTAACATGTTTTATGTCTACATTGTTACAAATAAGTGATATATATTTAGAGCATTTAGTTTTTTTTTTACATATATGCAAAATATTACTTTTTTCTACGGAGATCTTGGAGCCTGAGACCTTACCCCAGGAGTTATCCGTTAGGATATTTGAAAATTTTAACGATAACTCTGTGAAATCTTTGCACTTTGAAAATAGAATCAAATCATCTGCGTAAAGTGAATGACCAATCTTTTTGTATGAGCTAAGGATCTCACTCAGGTCATTGAACGCAACTATGAATAGTATAACCGAGAGGGGGGATCCCTGTGGTATACCGTTATGAAGGCTTTGGATTGAGGAGTAAAATAAATAAATAAATATTTGGCGCAACAGCTCTTTAAGTGCCAGGGCCTCGCTTCTCGCAACCACTCGTGTTGTGTGTGTTATACTTTTCACACGAATGGAAGGGGGGACCTACAGTTTAGTACCGTATCCGAACGGCAATTTGTTTTGAGAAGCTTTCTCCTGACAACAATATTCTAGGATGTTTGTCAGTCGTTCGCGAGAGGTAGGATCGTGAAAAAACTTTTTGGTGTTTTCTGGGATTCGAACTTGGAACCTCTTGCGTAGTGATCCGACACACTAACCACTACGCCACGACGCCCACTTGAGGAGTAAGTGCTGTTTATTTTCACTCGGTATTTTCTGTTTATTAAGAAAGATTTTATATAGTTGAACATTCGTGCTCTCATCCTCCACTGCGCTAGTTTGTTCAATGTTACATGAATCCCAATACTATCAAAAGCCTTTTCAAAGTCTATTGACAGAATTGAGACATGGTTTTTACTGGATAGGGCGGATGCAACGTATTGATCATTGTGCAAAAGAGCATCTATGGTACAGCGTCCATGTCTGAAAGCAATTTGATTGGTGAAAATAAGATTATTGTTCTCGAGGAACCAAAGAAGTCTGAAGGAGATAATCCTTCCTAAAATTTTGCCTAAACATGGGAGTAGGGAAATGGGACGAAAATCGTTGACTTCGGAATGATTCTTATTAGGTTTTGGGTTTTCCAGGTTTGGGGAATTATTCCTTGTGCGAAAAGCTGGTTGTAAAGACCTAATAGACGATGTATCAGAATTGTTGGACTGTTTTTGATCATGATGTAAGAGATTCGATGGTACCCAGGTGATTTTCCTTTAGATCTCTTGAGGGCATTTTCAAATTCAAGTTCGTTTATAGGGGGCTCAATGAATTTGGTAGAAGAATCGGTATTCCAGTTTGACGGGTCGAGTTTTTCTGCTCACAATTTTAATTGGAGGAAGTCAGAAGAGAAATTGGTGTCAGCAGAGTATTCAGACCAGGTCTTGGCAAAGTGTTGCGAAATTTCAAAGGCGGTGATAGGGCTTGCGAGTTGGTATTCACGATGTTAATCGAGTGAGGTATGTAGTTGATTTAACATCTGCCCACAGTTTTTTTGCTGTAGTTTTGAGGCTTATGTTGGAGGTGAATTTTTTGAAGCTCGCTTGTTTGGCTAATTTGGCAGCTTTTCGGAAGAGAACGTTGGCTTTTTTGTAGGAGATCAGATTCGAATCATTCGGATATTTTTTAAATTTCTTTCAAGAATCTTGTTTGGATTGACGCAGGTGTTGGATTTCATTGCTCCACCATGGAACCATATATTTTTTTAAGGAGCTATTTGTTTGGGGGATTGCTAAATTAGCTGCATAACGCAAAGATTTTTGGATGGTTGCTGCTTCTTTGTTTATATTAGGTAATTGTTCCCTCTGTTCTAAGAAATGTGCAATGTTTGACTGGAAACAATTCCAGTTGGCTCTATCTGTTTGAAATTTTGGGAGCAGTTTAATATTTTGCGGGGAGCTCCCTGATGTAATTGTGGTTAAGGTTGGGAAATGGTCGCTCCCATGTATATCAGGGAGTACTGTCCATGTTGTTTTCGTGAATAGTTGAGGAGAGATAAAAGAGATATCGAGATGAGTAAATTTTGTATGGGTTGAGAAATGTGTAGGCCTGCCATCATTGAGAACAATTAAATTGGATTTTGCTAGGAATTCTTCATTTTTTTTGCCCCGGGAATTGGTACAAAGGGAACCTCATAGTGGGCTCCAGGCGTTAAAATCGCCGGTACACAGTATATATGTATAATATCGTGGATATCTTTGGGGGACAAAATTTTGGTCGGGAGGAATATATAAAGATATTATTGTAAGGGTTATTTTGGTTTGGATTTCTACGGCTATTGCTGAAATGTGGGAGTTAATGTTGATGAATTTGTGGGGGATGGATTTGTGCACCAGTGCCTACTGTCCGTGCCCTGTTTCGCTGAATTATTGGATTGTAAGTTGTGGAAGATTGTTGCGTATTGCTTGGGTGGAAAAGGGGGTCGTTTTGTATTATTTATATGTGTCTCCTGTAGGCAGATAACTGAGGGGTTTATTTGGCGTATTAAGAGTTGCAGTTCGTGGAGATTCTTGAGATATCCATTCAGGTTCCATTGTAAAACCTGGAGCATCATTCTAATGTATTGGGTCTTTGGAACAATATATTTTAATATATTGTTTCTCCTTGATTACAATCAATCCTCCTACAAACCAAACACTCAAAACCAAAAAAAACACTTCAAATACAATAACAACCACATTAAGTAATGGATTTGCGGGTGTTACGGTTTCTTTTTTCTGCTCTTTCAGAGTATAAATCAAGATTTGTGTTGGGTTGCAAGGGGTTTTGTTCTTTATATATGCGTTTAGCTTCGGCAAGACTGCACTTTTTTTGGTTTTAATTTTTAATATTTCCTTCATTTGAACGAACTTTGGGCAATCTTTTGATGAGGTGGGGTGGGGGGCAAGGCAATTGGCTCACATAGTTCTCGAACAGTCAGAATTCGTGTGAGGCGGTGGTTGCACGTTTGCCAGATAGGGTTGTTGGTAAATCTCTTGGAAGTATGCCCGAGTAATTGGCAAACACTGCACCTCATGGGGTTTGGGATGTATTCAGTTACCTTGGCGTTATACCATCCTATTTCTACTGTATTAGGAGGTTGGAAGGAGTCGAAGGTGAAAAGCATCAAGCCTGAGGCTCGTTGTTTCCCTTCGTATTTTTTTGGTAAATTTACATATATGTATACCTCGGTTACCTTTTGTGCTTTCATTTCGGAGACGTTTTCGTCCTCTGAGACGTCTATTAGGCAAGGGGCATAGACAATTCCTTTGGATGAATTTAATTGATTATGCAACGTGATTGTAACTGGGCACAGATTAGAGAGATTTTTCGTGGCTACAAATCTGTCAGCCACCTTTTGGTTTTTGGTTAAAATTAGGATTTTACCATCTCTGAGGTCAATTTGCTCATAGTCAGTGCTAATTCCGTCAATTGCTTTTCTTAATGCAAAAATACGTACAGATGTAAGGGGTTCGTTTTCACTTTGTGGAGAAATTAACACAAATCTAAGGTTTTTGGATGTTGATCGATTGGGGAGTTCCGAGAATTCTTCGAGGGGATCTAGCATGAATTTATTTTTCTTCGCCCGGGGTTCGGAAAGGATAACTTCGGAAAGTTCGCCAAACCGATTCCCAGGTCTCATTTTTGGCCCTGGGGCCATGCGGTTAGGTGAAAAATACTACACTCGCGAACGAGAGAACCGTAGTCTTAAGTGGAGTGAAAAAGAAAGAAGGTGTTTTGGAAACAAATTTTGAGAGAAACGTGGATAGATTCACAAAAGAGGACAAGCATTTGAAAGAGATGCGTGCAAGACGAAAGCCACTCGGTGACTGATGATACGAATTAGATCACGGACTCCGCTGAAGCAAAAGGTTCCCCACACAACGGTAGGAACAATAACCTTCTTTTCGTTCCAAGCTGGGATTTATCAGTCCTAAGAATCCTTCTCCAGTCCTCAATGCTCCAATTTCAGTGAGCACTAGCTCACTATAGTCGTTTCTTTTTATTTTACACCCAAAGTAACTGTTTTTTTTTATGGCAACACGTCCAAATAAATTAGCCTCCCAAAGACGCCTTTTGATTTTTGTAACAGATACTGGGATTTCTCTTCAATTACGCTAGTAATTACAATCAAGTTACCTTCCTGATTAGTGGTTTTTCTTGGACGTCCACTGCTCGGTCTGGGATTTTATCTCAATTTAAACATATTTTTTGAAAAATCCTTAAACTGGGTAAACCGATTAACATAAGACTTCAGGCATCTACATGCAAGTAAAAGGTGCAGGTATAATTCAATTAGGGATGAGGTTACTACATATTGCCACAATGAACTGAGTAAAAAAAAATTTCCTAATAGTAAATGGCTTGGTTTAAAAATGGGTGTAATCAAGGAAATAGCGGTGGTTTAAAACTTATGAACGATAGTGTAGGTGCAAGCACGTGCGACTCAGTCGTGCATTTTATTTTTGTTTTTGTTTAAATGTTCGATTAAGGGATTTTGATCAATTTTTGGTATCATAGAGAATCATAGAGAAACTCAAAAAAGTGGGTCACGCAATTCTGTCCGTCCGTCTGTCTGTACCTCGGACTGCAACTTAAACTGCTGGACGGATTTCCTTCCAACTTCATATCCGGGGTTTGTGTACTTAACTTAAGGCTAATTTTAAAAAATTGCAATTTTCTTGAAAATGGTTAACGATTTTGAGAAGAATTCATATCTCATATCATAAAACTTTTCAAAGCATTTTTCCAAAATTCAAATTTCAAAAAAAGAAAACCCAGAAAGTTTACTGGAGCTCCTCATTTACTACCGCACGGAAATGATTCGCTATATTTTTCACCTTAATCGTAAAAACATGAACATTATCAATGTCGCGATCTTTAGCTCTCTAGAACAGGCTCTTACTTGTAAACAAAATAAATAAATAAAAAGAGTACCTGATGGCTTTTTGGGAAGAGCGAAGCCGGGTGGGTCAGCTAGCGCATTCATATGAGAATGAAAGAACCACTCGTCAAAACTCACAAATTTGTCAGCTTTTGTTATTACCTTTTGCCTGCCGTCATGCGCGCACGCGATCCTAACTGTCCGCAAACTTTGTGACATAAAAAAGAATAAACAGAATACCAATCAAATGAAAATAAAAAAAAAAAACATATCGATCGCGCGAATTAAATAATATATCCTATGCGTTTTCTTTTAATATCTTTTTATTTAGAGAGTTTTTTCGTTAAACAGCGGTTGTCCAATCCGTCCCTAAAAAAGGCGAATCTTCCTCTCTATCTAATTACCGACCCACTGCACTTACATCCCCTCTTCCCAAAGTCATGGAAACGCTGATTAATTGTCAGCTTATGTAATATCTTGATTCACGAAACCTCCTCAATGGCAGTATGGTTTTCGTAGCAACAGGTCCACTGGTGATCTAATGGCATATCTTACTGAGAAGTGGAACCAATGGTTGCGCTTGATATTTCAAAGGCATTTGATAGAGTATAACATCAGGCTCTTTTTTCGCAAATGCATGCTTATGTCGTCGATGAGTTTCTTCTTCAATGGATTAGAAATTACCTTTCGGGATGTTCAATACAAGTTGTCTTAGACAGCTTCAAGTCTGCAATTCACCATTTAAATTCTAGTATTCCCAAGGCTCTTTTTTTTTATAATCTGCGCGCGCCAAAGGGAGTATTAATACCCTTTAATTGTTTCAGGGCACGGGCGTCAGGGGGGGAAGAGGAACAGAGGAGGTACCTATGCACGTTGGCTTTGAATGTTTGAAGGTTGTAGTGATGGGGAAATACAAAGCCTGGTAGATCGTTCCACATTCGTGTTGTTCGGCTTATAAATGAATCCCTATATTTGACAGTACGACCGAAGTTTGGCTTTAGGGTATACTGATGTGCATTCGAAGCATGTCGCGTATTGCGGGTGAAATTTTGAAGGGGAGGAATGCAACTGGCTATTTCGCTGGAACATTTTTTGTGGAAAAAACGATAAAACAGGGAGAGACAGGAGACATTTCTCCGATGTTCTAGTGAATGAATGAAATTCACAATGTCTCTATCACCTATAAGTTTTAACGCGCGATTTTGTACTCTATCAAGAATGTGCAAAACGGTCTTGGGTGCACCAGACCAGATATGGGCGTTATATTCCAGCTTAGGGCGGATGAATGCCTTATAAATTGAGGCCAGATCAGACGGGGTAAAATATTTCTTGCACCGTTTAAGGAATCCTAGACATTTTGCAGCATTTTTGGCGACCTCGAATATGTGATCATTCCATCGAAGATGGTTATTAATACACATACCGAGAATGGCAAGTCTTTCGGTTTCAATGACGCAAGTACCATCCATGGATAATGGTTGAGGGTTTTGGTTTCGCTTGAGAGACAGGAGACAGCATTGTGTTTTGGAAGCATTAAACTCCACTCTGTTGGTTGAACCCCATTTAATTATGCTGTCCAGGTCGGAATTTAATGTGTTTAACATACGTTGCCGTTCCCCTTCTACGGCCGAAGAGCAAGGACGTGAGTTAGGGAACGAATATGAAAAACTGAGGGTACTGTCATCAGCGAAGGAATGGATTGGATTAGAAGTTGCAGACAAGAGATCATTTATAAAAATAAGAAAGAGAGTCGGAGACAAAACAGAGCCTTGGGGAACACCAGCATTTATTTGGTGAATTGCAGACTTGAAGCCGTCCAAAACAACTTGTATTGAACGCCCCGAAAGGTAATTTCTAATCCATTGAAGAAGAGACTCATCGATGCCATATGCACGCATTTTCGACAAAAGAGCCTGATGCCAAACTCTGTCAAATGCCTTTGAAATATCAAGCGCAACCATCTTGGTTTCGCCGAAGTGATGGAGAGATTGGTTCCACTTCTCGGTGAGATATGCCATCAAATCACCAGTGGACCTGTTGCTACGAAAACCATACTGCCGGTCATTAAGGAGTTTTCGTGAATCGAGATATTTGATAAGCTGACGATTTATCAGCGTTTCCATGACCTTGGAAAGAAGGGACGTAAGTGCAATGGGTCGGTAATTGGACGGGGAGGAAGATTCGCCTTTTTTAGGGACGGGCTGGACAAATGCTGTTTTCCATCTACTCGGAAAGAGCCCTGAAAAGTAGGATAGACAGAAAAGCTTACGCAGAGGTTTTGCCAGCGTAGAAGAACACCTCTTCAGAACTATGGGGGGGATACCATCTGGACCAGCGGATTTGTGTATGTTAAGACCTTTGAGTACTCCTGCAACTGTACGAGTGCGAAAGTGTACTTGTCCCATGGAAAATTTGACGCTCTCAAATACAGGTGGAGACGAAGCATTATCGAGCAGCGTGGAGTTCGCTGCAAAGTGAGCAGCAAGCAGATTAGCTTTGTCTAAGGAGCTGACAACTGAAATGTCATTGTAAATGAGCGTGGGGATGGCAGATGAGGCAGAATTTTTAATATTTTTGACGAATGACCAAAAATTTTTACTACCTTTGGGACATTGTAGGATTTTTTGCCTCAATTTTTGGTCATGTAAGAATTTTACACGTCGAATATGGGCATTGCAGTCTTTTCTGGCTTGTTTAAACTTCTTTCGGTTTTCCTCAGATTTGTTGGCTTTATAAGACCGAAAACTTACTTCTTTCAACCTGATAGCCTCTTTACAACTCTGGTCAAACCACGAGTTTGCCTTAGGTTTAATGCTCTTTATTCTGTTAGGAATAAAGTCATTCATACCTAAGAGTATAGTGTTAGTGATCATATCGGCTGCGGCATCCACGTCGCTATCGAGGAAGCATAGCGACCAGTTAAAACTCTTAAAGAAGCTATTAAGGCCGCTCCAATTGGCTTTCTCGTATTGCCATACTTTTCTTTTATGAGTTTTTTCTTTAACTGAGTGGTCGGAGTATGAGAATTTAGCTGATACGATATTATGGTCAGACCGACCTAGAGGCGATAAAACATCAATGGTGTATTTACGAGTATCAGGGTGAGAAGTAAGAAACAAGTCCAAAGTGTTGGCGGAATGACTTTCAATGTCCGGTATACGGGTAGGCTCATTTACAAGCTGAGTCAAATTGTTTACCTCAGCGAAAAGTTCAACATACTTTCCTTCGGGTGTTGTCTGTCCAGAATGTTGAAGCCAATCCGAATTGTGTATATTGAAATCGCCCGCAATGACGATTTCAGTATGAGGGTACAAGGAGACAATTCGAGTGATGGAATCGGACAGCGCATCAAATTCGTCAAAAGTTGAGTTGCTGTCCGCACTAGGGCTTCTATAAATAAAGCAGTAGTGGATTATTTGCTTACGGACGGTGAATTTTAGCCATTTGAAATTAAATTCCGGGTTGGAACAGTGGCCATACTGTGGTGGAACTTGGTAAGCAATATCACTACGGACGTAAATGGCGAGGCCACGGTGGGGAAAGAATAATGACACTAAGTTATATCCAGGCAGTTTCAAATCGGAAGATTCTTCAACTACCTGTGTTTCACTTAGTGCCAAAACAGCTGGTTTATGGGAATGGACGTGGGCGTACACATCAAAGAAATTCATTCGAAGCCCACGAATGTTGGTAAGATCAACCCTAAATTCCCTCATCACTACAACATAGAAATACAAAAAGACACAACTCTGACGTAACTAAGCGAAACTGTGAAGTGAAGATCAACATCGTAGAAATGTCTCGTGTCTTTCCCTATTTTATCGCTTTTTATTATAAAAAATGCTCCAGCGAAATAGTCAGTTTCATCCCTTCCCTTCAAAATTTTACCTGTAATACGCGTCATGCTTCGAATGCACACAGTCCACCCTTAATCCGAACTTCTGATACTGTGAAATATAGGGATTCGTTTATAAGCCGAACGATACGAATGTGGAATGATATACCAGGCTCTACCAGACTCTGTTCCTCTTCTCCCTTTTCCCAAATCCCCGTGCCCTGAAAAAGTATAAGGGATTTCATATCCCATTTGGCGCGCAAATTATAAATAAAAATAAAATTTTAACCACGATTACTGATCATTTTTCTTACAGGCCCTCTCCGGTTCAATATGCAAAAATGCTAATATATTGTAATATGCGAGCTACGGCTCGAGTAGATAAAACAATTATTCTGTGAAATTATTTCTTTATTTTCTACTCTATAGAACAATTCAAGTTCACACTATACTATTCTTCGCAAATTCTTTTCTTACAATGTCTCTTTCCTCTCAAATCACTTTATCTCCTTTCAATTACTTAATTCACAAATCCAAATTAATTACTTTTTCTTGTTCACTCTCAACTTTCAATTTATCACCAAATTACAACTTCGCCCATTATCACTTTTCCAATCTCTTCGCCACGGTTCTAAACCAACTGTGTCTTTTTTTGATCGCCATCTGTCCTTATATAGCAGAAGTTTCTGATAGCCAGAAACTTCTAGCAAATTCTTCGACCACTGGAACAAGAGAAATAATTCTTGCAGTTATAATTCCCTTTTATCCCTAATATTATTTGTCTCTTTCGTTGACATGAGCTGTGGAGACTTCGTCCCAGACACGAACCTCGAATGAAAGGACAGTTTGAACCAAAATTCTGCCAGAATGGAAAGTCACTTCGGAATTTGCTGCATAGACATAGGAGCGTAGTTATTATTATGCTACACTGCCCCCCTCTTAGACGTGTTCGTCCCGAACAAGTGCATCCTCATTTCGGCCATTGTATCGACTCAGTCGGTCCACATGAACCACTTTCATTTTGGCCCTCGGTCCTCGCTGGATGCGGTAGACAACATCGTTGATGCGGGTTACTATTCTGTAGGGACCTTCCCAGTTCCGCTGTAATTTAGGTGATTTCCCCTTTTGGCGATGGGGATTATACAGCCACACCAGATCTCCTTCCTGGAATCCTGACGTTGTTGCCTTGGCATCATACCTGGTCTTCATGCGGTCGCTCGTCATCTTAATCTGGCTTCTGGTCCTTTGGTGTATGTCCCTAAGCCTTTCCCTAAGGTCCGCCACGTACTCTTCTTCATTTCTGGGCTCATTGGTAGGAGATCCAAATTTCACCTCACTGGGTAAACGAGCTATTCCACCAAATAAGATTTCGAACGGCGTATGTCGAGTAGTGCTATGCACGGCACTTCTATAGGCCATCAAAAACAAGGGAATCTGCCGGTCCCAATCCCGTTGGTAGTCACCTACGACCTTCGAGAGATGTTCGTCCAAAGTCCTATTGAAACGCTCCACCATACCGTCCGACTGTGGATGAAGCGGGGTTGTCCTTGTCTTTTTGATTCCGAGTAGTTGACACATCTCTTGGAAGATTCTTGACTCGAAGTTCCGCCCTTGGTCAGAATGCAATTCCAAGGGCACACCGAATCTGCTAACCCAATTGTAGACGATCTGCTCCGCCACGGTTCTGGCTTCCTGGTTAGGGATCGGAAACGCTTCCGGCCACTTACTGAAGTAGTCCATCACTACGAGTATATACCGATTACCATTGTCGGTTTCCGGAAAGGGCCCTGCGATGTCAATGGCGATTCGTTCGAAAGGTGCTCCCACGTTGTATTGGTGCATCTTACCTCGAGTTTTGATTCTCGGACCCTTGCTAGCTGCACACACGTCGCATTTTCTGCACCAGTCTTCGATATCTTCCTTCGCTTTTAACCAATAAAAACGTTCTCGTACCTTTTATAGCGTCTTATTCACTCCCAAGTGGCCTCCGGTCGCCCCGCCATGCATTTCCTGTAACACCTCCTTGACCCTCGTCCGCGGTACGACAAGCTGCATTACAAACGACTTTCCGTCGGGGGATTCCCATTTTCTTCTCAGAACACCTTCTTGGACATGGAGGGAGTCCCACTGCGCAAAATATGCCTTTAAGGTCGGGCTTCTGTGAGAGATGTCCTGATGATCCGGTTTCTCCATGTTCTCCTTCCAGGCCAGAATCGGCTCGATATCCGGGTCTTCCTTCTGAGCGTTCCGGATCTCATCTACGCTCCAGCCGGCGATAGGTTCGGCTCTCATTCTTTGGATGGAAACCAGCTCCCGTTCTTCCTGACGCGCACAATGTTTACAATCCGTTCTGCGTGGTCTCCGGGACAGTGCATCCGCATTAGAGTGGAGTTTTCCTTTACGATGCTGTATTTCGTAGTCGTAGATTTGCAGCCTTTCGATCCATCTTGCGACCTGACCCTCAGGACTCTTGAACTGTAATAGCCATTTTAAGGCTGCATGGTCTGTGCGAAGAACGAACTTCCTCCCGTAGAGGTATTTGTGAAAATGCTTCGTAGCCAAGATCAAAGCTAGAAGTTCCCGCCTTGTCACGCAGTAGTTCCTTTCTGGCTTAGAGAGCACCTTGCTGAAGTACGCAACCACCTTCTCTTGGCCGTCATGCACCTGGGAGAGTACGGCTCCTACCCCGACATTACTAGCATCTGCATCCACAACGAACGTTTCCCCGGGAGTGGGGTAAGCCAGTATCGGGGCTTCGCATAGCCGTTGTTTAAGTGCCTTGAAGCTCTTCTCGCACTCAATTGACCATTTGAATTGTTTTCCCTTTTCCGTCAACTGGTGCAGGTTCTTTGCGATCCCGGCAAAATCCTTCACGAACCGTCTGTAGTAGGTGGCTAGGCCGAGGAAGCTCCTTAGTTGGTGTTTGTCTTTGGGGACTGGCCAGTTTTTCACCGCTTCGACCTTCTCCGGATCGGTTCTCACTCCTTTCGCTGAAATTATGTGTCCCAGGTACTTGACTTCCGCTCTAAACAGGGCGCACTTCTTGGGGTTGAGCTTCAGGTGGGCACTTCGAAGCCTTTGAAACACATCCCTTAGATTGTCTCGGTGTTGCGCAAACGTTTTTCCTACGACGATGACATCATCCAAGTATACCAAACAGGTTTTCCATGTTAACCCTTGCAGGACACATTCCATCAATCGCTCGAAAGTCGCCGGAGCATTGCACAGCCCGAATGGCATTACCGTGAATTGCCATAGCCCATTTCCTGCGGTGAAGGCGGTTTTCTCCCGGTCTTCTGGATGGATCTGTACCTGCCAGTAGCCACTCTTCAAGTCGAGGGTGGAAAACCATCGGGCTCCTGATAGTGTGTCTAGCGTGTCGTCAATCCGTGGCAGAGGGTAGCTGTCTTTCTTGGTGACGTAATTGAGCTGCCGATAGTCCACGCAGAACCGCGTGCTGCCATCTTTCTTCTTAACCAGTACAACCGGTGATGCCCACGGACTTTTGGAACTTTCAATCAGACCTTCTTTCTCCATTGCCGACACCATCTCTGCAACTTCTGTCTGCTTTGCCAATGGAAGGCGCCTAGCAGTCTGACGAATTGGTCTAGTATCACCAGTGTCTATTCGATGTTGTACCAGGTGTGTTCGGCCGTATTCTCCGTCCTGTGAGGCAAATACATCAGCGTACTCATTGATAAGATTCTCTGCCATAGTTCGCTGCTCCTGATTCAGCTCACTGGACTGGAGAATCGTCCCTCTCGCTTCCGCTGTCCAAGGTGATGGGAGAAGTTTTGGAGCATCACGTTCAGATATTGTTGCGACGGCGGTAATCGGCGTGCATTTTCCAGTCACCTCCCCTCGCCTTAGTTTGACAGTGTGTGGTCTTGCGTTCAAAACCCTCACTGGAACCATGGTGTTCTTTGGTTCGACTAACGTCTTTCCCACGATGTAGTCTTGAGAATTCTTCTCTGGGTCTGGTTCTACTATGTAGAATCGGTGGCTCCCAAGATCACCTTCCAGCTTCGTCCAAATGATTGTCTCTGAAGACGGCGGCAAAACTTCGTCTTTGCTGATGACTGTCCTGAGAGTTACGGCATTCTCATTTCCGTACACCATCGGAATCTCCACATTTCGATACCTCAGTACTTGCATCCCGATGTCCAAGATTACTTCATTTGCTTTCATGAAGTCTACTCCGATGATGCACTCGTCGCATATATCTGCCACCAGAAACGCATGGGAGAACGTCAGTCCTGCCAGAGTAATCGTAAGACGAACTTCTCCAAATACCTTCGCCATTTCCCCTGTTGCAGTCTTCAGGCAGTAGCTGTTGGTGTTGTGCAGCCAGGAGTTTTTGACGATATCTCTTCTTACAATGGAGGCAGTGGCACCTGTGTCGATGGTGGCTACGCACTTCTTCTCGTTGATTAGTGCCTCCGTTGTCAGGCTCTTGTTACCCCGTTTGGTTTGCGAAACTTGAATGGTGGTCCTGGGGGCCTCGATTCCAGTAACCAACTTCTGCCCCGCGAAGTTGGTCCTTACACATTTCCCGACTGCTGGTTTTGGGAAGTCTGACTGACAGGATGGATGTTATCACCGCCAGATGCTTCCTCTCTGCTTCTCCTACTTCCGCAATGTGAACAATTTCCTCGTCTAGGTGCACTTCTGCACTGCCGTTGTAGGTGTCCGGTTTGGTTGCAATTCCAGCAACGGATTTGACTTCCGCGAGCTCTGTCTTCATCCATGACGGCTGTTCTCTGGCATGAGCATTCCACGACGGACATTTCCCTGACACGGTGTATTCCCTGGTATGCTTGGTCCGCAGCCTTCATTGACAAAGCGAATGCCAATGCCTCGGGGAGTGTTCGCTTTTCAGCCATCCTTACAGCCATTTGCAGTTGTCTGTCCTCTATGGCCTGAATAAAAGCTTCCACCGCCATTTCGTTGATAAGCTCCTGACCGGCTTTAGGGTATGAAAGATGGGCTAGTCGCTCTATATCCGCTTGCAACTGTTGGAGCGTTTCCCCCCTTTTCTGGACTCGACTACGCAGCTGAACCCTGTACACCTGCTGCATGTGTTCATCCCCAAACCGCATCTCGATAGCCTGAACCAGAGAGTCGTAGTTCTGCTGTTTATCTTCCGGGATGGTCTGCAAGAGCTCCGCAGCTGGACCCCTCAGTGCAAGCGTGAGTGCAATAGACTTCTCTTCATCGTCCCAGCTATTGGTCATTGCGGCCGCTTCGAATTGCCTCTTATAAATTGGCCATGATGTTTGACCATCGAACATAGGAGGCTGCATCTCCTTTCTTCTCAGACCGTCAGTGGAATATTCCCGTGCTTTCTGTCTCTTCACGTTGCTGAGCTCCTTAGCAAGATTTTCGACTTGCTTTTCTACTTTTTCAAACTGAGTCTCTATCTTCCCGAACTGAGTTTCATGTTTCTCAAAATTTTCATCGAATCTAGTTTCGACTTTTCCGAGTTGCGTCTCGACCTTCTCGATTTTCTCTTCGATCACTTCGAATTTGGATTCCAAGTTCTTGTTTTGCTCATCAAGTTTACTTTCCAGAGCATCTAGAGAATTCTTTTGTTCGTCCATCTTAAGTTCTAGAGAATTCTTTTGTTCGTCCATTGCTTTCTTTTGTTCGTCCATTGCTTTCTTTTGTTCGTCCAGCTTAAGTTCTAGAGAATTCCTCTGGTCGTCCATTGCTTTCTTTTGGTCGTCCAGCTTAAGTTCTATAGAATTCCTTTGGTCTTCTATTGCTTTCTTTTGTTCGTCCATGACTAACTTAAGTTGCAGGAGCAGACTTGTTATACCCGGGTCGGCTGCTGTACTTGCTGGTTCCTCTTCCACGTCAAACTCTACGTCGTGCGGATTTTCACCTTCCTGCGTTACTGCTTCTTCCAGACGAATCAGCAGGGCATCTTTTCCCCCAGTTGTGTCGAGGTTCCGCTTACTGAGTTCTGCCTTTAGTTGAGTTATAGTTAGTTTTCCCAATTTGCGACCCATTTTGCGCAACTAATTAACTCAACGCAGAAATCGTTTTTTTTTTTTTTGTGCAATTTCACACCACGGAAATAGTTATTCACAGAATAAGTTTTATCCCGCTTCTGACACCAATGTAATATGCGAGCTACGGCTCGAGTAGATAAAACAATTATTCTGTGAAATTATTTCTTTATTTTCTACTCTATAGAACAATTCAAGTTCACACTATACTATTCTTCGCAAATTCTTTTCTTACAATGTCTCTTTCCTCTCAAATCACTTTATCTCCTTTCAATTACTTAATTCACAAATCCAAACTAATTACTTTTTCTTGTTCACTCTCAACTTTCAATTTATCACCAAATTACAACTTCGCCCATTATCACTTTTCCAATCTCTTCGCCACGGTTCTAAACCAACTGTGTCTTTTTTTGATCGCCATCTGTCCTTATATAGCAGAAGTTTCTGATAGCCAGAAACTTCTAGCAAATTCTTCGACCACTGGAACAAGAGAAATAATTCTTGCAGTTATAATTCCCTTTTATCCCTAATATTATTTGTCTCTTTCGTTGACATGAGCTGTGGAGACTTCGTCCCAGACACGAACCTCGAATGAAAGGACAGTTTGAACCAAAATTCTGCCACAATGGAAAGTCACTTCGGAATTTGCTGCATAGACATAGGAGCGTAGTTATTATTATGCTACAATATTCTTAACCCCAAGTTTTACAGATTTCTTGCTTTCGGTTTATTTGATAGACCATACCGCAAATACGGTATGCAAACGCAAAACGAAGGCAAATGCTCAAGAATCTGCTTATAGAAGACAAAGAAATCCATAAAATTACCTATTATTTATATTATAAATTTAAATATTTTGGCGCTAACAGTCCATTCCTGGCCTAGCTTCTCGCTGTGCGACACACGAATGAGAGGGACATACATTTTTATTTCGTTACCAAAGAACATTTTGTATCGATTGAGAGAAGCTTCTCATCACAATTTTATTCTTGGATGTTTGTCAGACGTTCGCGATAGGTGGGACCGTTAAAAAACTTTTTGGTATTTTTCCGCACCCGAACCTTTAGTCTCCTGCACAGTGATAGCGCACTTAACACTGAGTCACGGCGCCCATTTTTTTTGTACTATATATTATAAATGATAGTAATATAAGTAATAAATAAGTTGTATTTGTCAGGAATAAGCAAATAGTTTTCTCGAATTAGTCAACCCTTAAAATGCTGAAGTAGCTTCTTTATTTATCTCCCCATTAATTAACGTTAGATGGAAAAATGTTTGTCAATACAAAATGTTCACTTAGCCTACAGATAAAATACTCCTCTGAGATATCTGATTGTTATTATACGGCTTATTAATAGTACTCCTTATGTGCAATTTAGTCTGTTGGCGAATTAGTGAACCAATATATTTTCTGGATAAAATTCTTTGTATAAAAATTACTGACAAAATTTCTTACATTACAAATAATCTGCTTTTTATGGGCAATTATTCAATTATATGTTTGACGGCTTCCAAGCTGGCTTGTGCATTAAAATTAGACATTTAAATCACTAAGTGTTTTTTAGATAAGTTGAGAATGATGATGACGTGGAAGCTAGTGACGGCGACAAAAGCAACGTTGATATTCCATTTTCTTATATTCATATTTATTAATTTTTGTTCAGTTATACTCCTATATTAACTATTAATTTATTTACCGTTTACCTTAAAATACATAAATTTATAGGGCCGTAGCAAAGCACGTCAAAAGAAAATGTATCAAATCGCGCAGCTCCTAGAAATGCCGGGACAAATAGTTGATTCGCCAGTTTATGCGGTATCTGGGCTTCGATCCGGAAACACTTCAAGGATTTCTCGAGATCACAGGCCAATTTTTTCAAATGCCAATCGAGTGCCTGGATTTGCAGCCGCATTACGAAGGGATAATACACCTGTAACAGGTGTTAGTCGCATACATATCGCTCAAAATCGATCAATTGAAGGGTGAGTAAGATAAAACAAAAATTACTAGATAGCTTTTACTTCTGACTTTAAATTAGTATTCGTAATGAAAGCAATGGGCGTTCACGTCGACGTAATTCTAACACTAGTTCCGGCTCATCAACACAATCGAATGACGTGCGCGACAATTCACCAGGTGGCAAAAGTTCTTCACAGTCCCGTGAAAACTCAAGAAACCGCTCTCCACGTTCGCGAGAGAGTAGTCCGCGAATGCCAAGGCCTCGGTATTTATAAATACGTATATTTTTTGAATTAATAGTGAGCCCAGACAGTCGTTTTTACAGATCGGAGGAAATTCCCTTGGAGGATTTTCAGCATTCAAGAAATGGTAGTCCGCATTCGCGTAGCTCATCTAATGCTCCCTCTCGATCGCATACACCTTCTAAAGTAAAGTACGAAACAGTAAGTGCTCATAATGCGTCGCCAAGCCATTCTGAGCCATCGTTGCTAACACAGATCAATGGAGTAACTGTTGCTAAAGAAGTTGTCGCTATAAGCTCAGAGGAAACTTCCTTTATTTCTCAGGAAGACAAAGAACGACGTAGAGGTACAATTGAAACCGTCTAATATGGAAGAAGGAAATACATTTTCTTTTATAAAAATTATTATTTTGTTTGTTCTAAAATATTGTTACATTTATATACTCATATATGCAACATGTAGACAAAGAATTTAATTGCTTGTTTATTGGTTGAATACTTTTACAAATCATATTTTTGTGTACTATAGATGAAATAAGGAAAAAATAGTTATTAAGCGATTTTTTCCAACGTTAATTAATCGTATTTTGTAAGAATGAATTTATTTTAGTCAATTTAATAAATAATAAGATTAACGAACGTTTGTTAAAAAAAGTGTGTTACATTATGCTAATTACTGTTATACTCAGTGGCGTTTTACACCATTTGTCGTCGAATGCCTCTACGTTACGACAAACGTCACGTGAATAATTTCACTATTGGCGTTGAGCGTCAAAAAACGACAGAAACGATATTTGCCGTTGATCATGTAGTAATCGCCAGGAAGTGAAAATCGGCTGGGAATAATGTAAGTCTCATATTTATTTCAATGACTAAATTAAATTGTTTTGATTTCTAGTGCGAAAATAACAAATCAAAAACAATATAAGATGTTAGTGGAGCTGATTGAAAAAAAATATTTGGGTGCCAAAGGGCGTGTTTTAAATGTGGATGACAAAATCGAAAGGTACTGTAACCCTTAACAGTCTAGGGCAACCGAAAAAAGATATGAAAGAATGGCATAAAGTTTGTTCTTAACTAAATACTGAAAGAAAAATGCATAAAATTCAAAGTGAAAAACTACAACAAAAAGGAGTGTGAAGCTACCATCAAAAAAAAAATATTTCTCAGATTTGGTAGAAGTTATTTAAAATGTTCTTTCCTACGGCAATAATCAATCCGAAGGGAAAAGCTTTGACTAATACACAAATTAGTTCGATATCACAGCAATCTATGTACATCTTCAAATTCAATTACGTTGACACATCGGTTATCATGTTATGAGTAAGGTAATTTTTCTCGTTTCCTCCTTTTCGTCGCTGCTCCAAAACATTGCAATGCCGTTAATTTTGTTATTTAAACAAATTAAATCGAATAAAATTAACTTAAACTGCGTAGAATATTTTATCTTTTAATATTTAATAGTATAATCTTTATGAAACGTATGTGGAATGTGAACATATTCAACGTCGCTGCGTCGAAGTTATGAAATAGAGGTGTGTTCGAAGTTGGCGAATGAGCGAATAGTCGCCAATTCTGGCGTGCCATTCACAAGCACTTAACTTCATGTTCGCAGCAATCTGCAAATTTCAGTTGTCAATTGTTTGTAAACAAGAAAGATGTACAATGGCAGTGAGTCAACAAATATTGAAGAAAAAACGATTGATACTTGCATAATTGATATTGAAAGTATTTTATGAGGTCAGACCGATCAAAACAAATTAATTCTGAGGTTAAACTCGAGCGAATGTTTTATTCGCGAGAATATGGAATGCGAGAGAATGTATAAAGATTGACAGTTCGCGAGAAGCATTCGCTTTTTGGCAGAAAAATAAACGAATTTTTAATTCCTTTGAAGAAACTTTCGTCGTCTAGCTCCTGTAGCGTACGCATCGCATTCTTACTCAGCTAATTTTTTTCGCTTCGACTACCTCTTTCTAACTATGAAATTGCGGTAAATCCACTGCGCCTTTAAACCGCGTGTGTGAAAAAAAACTAATTCTTATTAGTGGAACCAATTCAGAGCGTTGTCGAAAAAAAAAAGTCTAAAATCGCACATTCTCATCTTGAGGACTTTCCCCATCTTCCAAGACCAGCAGCAAAGAACACCAGATCCATCCTAATTTCACCCAGTAATCCAGTTAAGTCTTTAACATCTGTTAGTGGCTTCGAAAGGCAATCGACGTGATCAACACTGAATACAATAATATTACGCAACTTAAAGACGGCAAACTACTCATCCTCAACTCAAAATTACTTATCTCGCCTACTATTAAACTTCACGATAGCTTAACTGCTGCTAAGGTATGCACCCTGTCTCAATTAATATCCCAGAAAAAGAAATCGTTTCAGAAAAGAGTTCACAAAAAGTCACTGATGTGTACAAGTTTGTGAACTGATAATGAGTAACCACGTGCGGTAGGATGGTTTTTTTCATTTGACTCGTACCATATACCCCATTCGGTCGAGATAGGCTGGTATAACGAAAAGATAACGGAGTAGATCCCTAATCCGATGCGATGCCGTAATTGTAATTAAAATAAAAACAAAAAATAAATGCAGCATGGCAGAAGCCGGGCGGACATATAACCTTCAAAACCCAGCTCATCTATTCAACCCAACATATTATGCAGCCAAAACAAAGGAGTTCCCACCCTCAACTTCAAATCGAACAACTTTACAATCCACCGCACAAGAGAAACTCTCTTCTACTAACGTTCAAGTTCCAAAGTGACTAGATCTGTAATAACCAAACCGAGTAACAACAGCAAAAAGTGCTCTTAACTCAAGCAGAACACAATTGAGATTGATGGTGGGACTTTTAACAGGGCACAACAATCTCAACAAACACTCGTTCAGACTCTGGATAGCTGATACAACAATCTGTGCCAACTGTGAAGAAGAGGAGGAAGATATAGAACACTTCCTCTATCACTGCCCTGCTACAGCGAGGCTAAGGCTGCAAATTCTGGGATCTCCAAGGATTCCGGATATTACACACCTCAGTAAGAAAGGAATCAGGGATATATTGGAGTTCGCCAGACGAACACTACGATTCCTCGATCACTATACGATATAGTTTCTCGTTGATACTACCGACGATCCCAAGACCTAAATCGTCTCAACACATAATTCCCAAAACACAGCACTATTCCCTACAGTTACAATCCCAAATTCAAAATAGACTCAGCCGACTAGCCTAAGTATCAATCCAACATCCTAAAATATTTATCACATATACCACATTCCACCAATATCAATAGAGAAGCTGCTTTACAATACGTCTATTCCCCAAACTGCACCAATTCGCCCAAAACGAATTGTGCCCTGGTGGAACTCCAACTTAAAATACTTGAGGGATGAAAAAAGTAAAAGTTTGGAAGCATTTTAAGAAATATCCAAATCAAATTAACCTTATTGCATACAAAAAAAAGTAATGCCCTTTTCGCAGGGAAATGAAAATCAGCAAAAGCAAAGGCCTAAATGACTTCACTTTAAAAATATGCCCTAACTCTTCGCCTGGTAAACTGTGGCACGATATACGCTCTCTTACTAGTAACTATACCTCTACACACACGCCACTTCTTCGTCGTAAGAAATCAGCAACCTTTTTACATCAACTTGGTCAAATGTGACAAAAGACCACATGTTTTCGAATAGCTTCAGAACTCTAAAAAGTGTAAGCATCAGCGTTGATCTATCAGAACTTACCATCAGTTCATCAGCAAAACATATAGAAAAGGACATTACACTCTTAGAATTAGAAAGCTACTTAGTTGCACTCAAAGGTAAGACACCAAATAGAGATAGAATATCCTACCCAATGTTAAAAAAAACTTCCCGGTTCAATAAAATCTCGACTTTTACAATTATATAATATAATTTTTAAGACGGGGACCATTCTTCAAAACTGGAAGGTAGCAACAGTAATACCTATACTCAAACCAAAAAAGAACCTAAACAATCTGTTTTGATATCGACCAATCTCACTGATTCCTTGAATGTCCAAAGTTTTGGAAAAAATAATTACCGAACGGTTGTCTTGATTTTTCGAATCAAACAAATTTCTAAGCCTTACTGCACATCGACTCATACATACGAGTATCCAAAGCTCTCTCTTCTCGTAATCATTCGACTTCCAATAAACCTTGTACTAAACAGATTGAAAAAATAGGGTATAGGACTAAACATCTAACAATATATTAAATCATTTTTATCTAATAGAAAACTATCAGTTAAAGCTAACAAGTTCTTTTCTCCAATCTTTCCTCTTCACAATGGAATTCCACAAGCTTCCCCACTATCCGTGACTCTGTTCATCATCGCGCTTTATGAATTGAGTCTTATAATACAAAAACATAAACGCCTAGATCATTGCCTTTACGCAGATGACGTCTTCATTATGTGTAAACTCAACGATCTAGAAAGAATAAAAATAGAGTTACGAAACATAACTAAAGATATTCTGGCCTGGTCGGGAGACTCTGGAACGAAACTTTAATTAGAAAAGTGTAAAATGCTACACGTTTGCCGAAATTGTCTTGTATACAACCCAGTTTAAATGTAAATAATAGTACCATAGAAAGTGTTACTTACCTTAATATCCTCGGTATTTTATTCAACAAAAGATATAATTTGAAACCAAATTATATACAATAAAGAAGAATCTAGTTGTACATACTAACAACATTACTTACCTAGCTAGTAAGAAGCTAAATGTCCATACTAATACTTTATGCTACTTAACTAAATCACTCATCTTACTCGTAAGTAAGATCAATTATGGATTATTTCTATATGGCAACTGTGCAAAATCTTCATCCTTCATAACGACGCTGCTCTACCTCATTCGCTATAACCAGTGAAAACGGCCCCACACTAAGAGTTGGCATACTGCCAGCAACTCTCTCAATTTTTACCGCAGAAGCCGTTGCTATCCTGGAATCAACAAAAATTACATGTGAAATGCGTGGAAAACACATAATATGCAGTGATAGCCGGTCTGTTATTAACAGAGTAAAGAACCCAAACAACAATACCGATGTTGTAAACAAAATTATAGACACCCTTATCAGATGCCCAACAAAAATAAAGTTTATGTGGATCCCTAGTCACACTGGTATTCTCGGCAACGAAATGGCTGATAAACTTTGTAACGATTCACCGATATAGTTATGTAACTACGTGACCAAAGTGGACTAACAAAAATTTATAACCAATACACTGGCAAAAAATCGACTTGGACTGGTTCAACCATAAACATCACTACTGAAAAGTCAACAAGGACCAGACAGCTCCTACTTACTCTACCACCACCACCAAATCGATGAATTCTAACTTTATAAGACTGCGTTTGGGACACACTGCCTTAAGTCACTAACATCTTCTCAAAAAGGAACCACCACCTATTTGTCACAACTGTAAAGTAGTGATCAATATAGAACACGTCCTTGGCCTTACTCCATGTCTTGCCTCTTCATCTTTATTCACAACGATATGCCCAAATCAATCAACATATGAACTAGGTACTCAGAAACGTAAACCAAGAAAATATCATTAACATTAATAATTATATCAGTAGCAATAATCCTTTAATCTAAGTTCGTCCCTTAATTAACCCATACATTATTATATTCCCCAATATTATAAATATTGTAATATGCGAGCTACGGCTCGAGTAGATAAAACAATATTCTGTGTGATTATTTCTTTATTTTTCTAGACTATAGAACAATTCAAGTTCACACTATACTATTCTTCGCCAATTCTTTTCTTACAAGGTCTCTTTCTTCTCAAATCACTTTATCTCCTTTCAATTACTTAATTCACAAATCCAAACTAATTACTTCTTCTTGTTTACTCTAAACCTTCAATTTATCACAAAATTACAACTTCGCTTATTATCACTTTTCTGTGCGGTTCGAAAACCAACTGCCTTGCCTCGATCGCCATCTGTCCTTATATAGCCGCATTTCTGATAGCCAGAAACTTCTAGCAAATTCTTCGACCACTGGAACAAGAAACTTCTGATGTAATAATTCCAAGATGACAATAATCTCTTGCGGTTTATAATTCTCTCTTAATTCCGTGACTTCGTCTTAGATATTATCCGTCTCTTACCGTGGACACGAACTGTGGACACGAACCTCGAATGAAAAGACACTTCGGAATGAAATTATGCTCGAATGAAAAGACACTTCGGAATGAAATTATGCTCGAATGAAAAGACACTTCGGAATGTGTTGCATCTTTTGAGGGCGTAGTTATTATGCCATATTATGTTACAATATCTATAACTCTATCTTTACCAAAAAGTCGAAAGCCACGTCGCTTGTACTCTCTAGAATTTAACATGAATCTTATAATTTGATGTTAATAGATAATAATAATAAATTTAGTTCTTTTTGTATTAAAAAATAAATAAATTGAACTCTTTTCGAAATGTATATTTTGGAATTTCGTGTATATAAAAGTGCTAAAAGTGATTAGGTCGCAGTTCGCGCGTTCGCTGAGCTGTGAATGCTCCTTAACTTTTGAAAAACGAAACGCCTAAACAAAATTAATAACGTCATGGATATTACACGTCACTGGCAATAAGGGTGAAGATCTTGGAATATGTAACTTGTATATTAACATAGGTATACATATATACACTACCGCTCATATGAATTTAACCACCAATATTTTTTTAATATTTCATTTCAGTTTTTAGATAACTGGACAAGGCAAATAATTTTTTATTATTTTGCAAATCTTTCTACGTAAATTAGACATTTTGCAGTGGCGGAAATAAAATGACTGTCATTTTGTTCGAAGCAGTAATGGAAAGAACGGGTCTTTCGTTTGTTTTTGGAACTTCTCAAAGTAGGTAGCACAATTACTTCCTTATCAAGGTTCCGTAAATAGACCACAGGCCCTACATACGAGTACCCTATTGCTCTTGCTAGCGCGTCCATTCGTTGTTCTAGATCCTGAATTATACAAACTATATGTACAGTTTTCACACAAGCCATTCAAACCAATAATTCAACCACAACGACTGTTTTGAAAAAAAAAAACTTTATTTTGAAGGTCACTTCAGTACAACCAAATGCCGGAATTTTTTATGCGTATATAAGCATGTGGGCGTCGTGGCGTAGTAGTTAGTGTGTCGGATCACTACGCAAGAGGTTCCAAGTTCGAATCCCAGAAAACACCAACAAGTTTTTTCACGATCCCACCTCTCGCGAACGACTGACAAACATCCGAGAATATTGTTGTCACGAGAAATCTTCCCAAAACAAATTGCCGTTCGGATACGGCACTAAACTGTAGGTCCCTTCCATTCGTGTGAAAAATATAACGCACACAACACGAGTGGTTGCGAGAAGCTAGGCCCTGGCACTTAAAGAGCTATTGCACCAAATATTTATTATTTTTATTTATATAAGCATGTGATATATCTACATCACATTTCAGCCGTAGTTGCTTCACTCTTCTTGTCCGCATGTCCGAAACTTTGTCTGGGTGTATACATACATTGTGGCAGTATATGATCGTCAGTATGTCAGCATATTGTATATACACTGAATGATGCCGCCCTCAGTGCTCGAAGGAAAAACAAAATCTAGCATCAAAAAAACTCTAGTAGAATAATAATCATGTAAAATGAATGGGGATCATACTGTGAGCGAAAAAAAAAGTTTACACATCTGTGTTTCATGTTTCAAATTCAATCATAATTTTTAATAAAGGTTTATCTTACATCTAGTTTAACATGTTCGTTTACGACATATAGAAGTTAACAAAAAAATCAATAACAAATCAAATTTCAAATTTTAGGCGTCAAAAAAAAGTTTACAGTACAAAAAAATAACAAAAGATATAAACGAACATGTTAAACTAGATGTAAGATAAACCTTTTATAAAAAAATATAATTGAATTTGAAACATGACACACAGAGGTGTAAACTTTTTTTGACGCTCACCAAAATAAATAAATCACCAAAATAACCGAAATATTTTCATTTTGTTCTTAACATAAAAGGATTTATTAAAAAGAAGGAAAAATGTCTTAAACCGATTTTTCGTCGAAAAAGCCACCTTTACATTCAACTACTTTTTTTTACAATTCTTGGCATTCTAGCTATCAGTTTTTGAATTGTTGCCTGTGGTATATTGCTCTAGCAATCCAATAGTATATTTCACAATGCAGATTCTGATGAATTGATCCCGGACCTTACTATCCAGTTCCTCCCATAACAGCTCTATAGGGTTTTAATTTGATGATTGCGGCGGCCATATCATGATTTGTAAGATTTCTTCATCTTCTCTCTGTTTCAGGTAGTCTTGACGTGTGTTTAGGGTCATTGTCCTGTTGAAATACGAATCCTTCGGCAATTAATCTTAGTCCAGAGGTCAGAGCGTTTTATTCCAATATTGTTTTGTATGCCTCCTTATTCATTTCATCGCTCGAGCCAGATCTCCCACTCCACTTGAAGAGAAACATCCCCAGATCATAACAGAATCGCCTCCATGCTTGACGGTAGGAACCACACAGTCTGGTAGGATCTTTTGTTCAGCGCTGCGTCGAATAAAAACTCTCCGTTTTGTGCCAAATACCTCGAATTTGGATTCATCGCTCATGTTGAAATCTTCTCCCGTGCAGTCTTTATGCTTTTTAGCCCATTCTAACGTTTTCTGCTTGTTTTCTGGTCACAGCAGAGGGTTTCGAACAGCAACTCGCCCAAATAGTCCAGCATGTCTTAATCTTCGTTTGATCGTTGTCAAAGACAGCGGTTTATTTCATGTTTCATTTATCGGCGAGTATTTAGGCTGCTGTTTTTCGTTTACTTCGTTTGCTTCATCTTGACCGTGGTTTATCCTCAAGACTTCCGGCTTGAGCGTGTAGTTCAATGGTACGTTGAAAGCAGCGCCCTGATGCCTTCAACTGAGAAGCAACTTCCCGCTGTCATTTGCATTCTTTAAGAAGGGTGATGATTGCAGATTGTTTCTCGATTGTAGTTTCCGCGAATTTCCCATTTTTAACGAGTTGTTTACTCAAGACGTGAAGAATCTCAAATAAATTCTTATGACTTCAAAGTGTGGCTTTTATGTAAGACCCTTGTAATCCAGGTCGACAAATTTTGGGATTTAAGAACCTTTTTGATGTAAGAAGTCAGAAACAAGTGCTGAATGAACAAGTCAAAAAAATTAATAATTATAAAAATCTAAACACTCCTCAATAAACTATAAAATCGTTTTTTCCCACATTTGTACAATGGGATTCATGAAATTCAATCTCCATGCATGAATGAAGTCAGTTGGCTAGGTAGGCCTCAAACTTTTGGCCTGCAGTGTATGCGTGACTTCGGTATACAATTTGAAAACCAATCAAACAGGCTTGTGTGTAAAAAGCGCATACTTCAATGATGTGTAAGGCTGTTCAAATCCTGAAAAAAATATGCGATGATCTAAGAAAAGATTTAGATGTTCCATTTTTTAACTTTTTTTTTTTTTTTTGATATTTTGCACCAAATATTTATGACTTCGTTATAGAAAATATGAAAATTACGTATCTTAAGTCAGGTCAACGTTTCGTGCATTTTCAAAAAAGAAATCAGTTTAAATATGCTTTAACTCAAAAATATAAAAGTGCTTGGAATCAATGAAGAGTGATAACGCACCATAAATGAGCAATTATTTTTCCTATATTTAAAAAAAGAAGACAATATCGTACGGGAAAACTACAGAGGAATTTCGTTTCATAATTCTGTCAGGAAAATGTTTACACAAGTTATGTAGTACAGGTTCAACAAAAAGGGAAACACAATGGAACGTAGGCCCCCTTGATAAGCACTTAGGTGCACTTACCTCTAACCTAGATAAATAAAAATAAATTAGATAAATGGATTGAAAATAATAATCGACTTATCATGCTCCAAGCATAAAGTGCATAAAATGTTTGTTTTATGAAATAATGCTAAATATTTTGTAGACAACAAAAATAAAGTCTACTGTTTTTTCGTGGACTTCAGAGAAGCCTTCGACAAAGTAAACAGTTTAGTATATAAATTAGCATCAGTAGGTTTGTCGCTGAAATTTTTAAAAATGTGTGCTGAACGGCTCTGAATGGATCGCAACTTTCAGCGCACTTTGAAACTTCAACGGGAGTTCCACAAGGATGTATTTCGAGTCCATTGATGTTCGAGTTATTTGTTGACGATACTCGTATTATTGAGAGTTTACCAAGTCGAGTAAATTACGTCCTTTTGGCCGAAAGCTCTACAACGCTTCAACTATTAGGTTAGGTTAGGTTGAGTTGGCTGTCAGCTAAAAGCCAACACATTTAGACCAATAATAGGTCCATTGTGATACCACGTGGATTTGGAAAGCGGTCTCTATCCTACTCATTACTCATTGAACAATTCTGGAGCTTCCGATGAAGCGTAGGAGGTCCTTTTTTTTATCTATTTTTTTTAGATCGTTGAAACAGAAGGCTCCTAAGTGGAGTTCCCTTCTTTGGGAGAGAGCTGGGCAGGTGCAAAGAAGGTGAAGAGTAGTCTCCTCCTCCTCCTCGTCGTCCATGCAGCTTCTGCAGAAATCATTTGAAAACACGCCAAGCCTTGTTTCATGCTTGCTTATTAGACAGTGTCCAGTAATGACACCAGTTCACTTAGGATTAATGCAATGAATATTCGTCAGAGGTCTAGCTCTCAGGCATAAACTTATCTATATGTATACATAAATATTCTATACATGATCACAATGATCAGTGAACATGATCAATCGGAGCTCAGAGGTAATATTCGGCTTGGCCTGGTGTGGGAATATAGGAATTGGCCGTGTAGGTATATAATTGTATTGCTGATCGTGTCACTGTGTGAGAGTAAAATTGACATTGTAGGAATAGAATTGCATTACTGGTCATGTAGGAACTACAATTCTATTCCGGTGACATGGTCAGCACTGCAAGTAAATACTTACACGGTCAATTCCTATATTCCCACACGGTGACACGGTGTGTATATAGGAATATACCTAAACTCATATTTTCGCACGGCGACTCGGTCAAACAGATCGAATTTACCCCTAATTTGACATTTGTACACAGTCACCGTGTTGCACAATGACACGGTTACCAATTGAAATTGCTCAAAATATCATCAAAACAAAGAAATTTTAAAAAATCAAGACTTAATAAATGCACAGTGGCTGAAGCCAAAATAATCAATAATCAATCAGTCCCCCCCTTCACTCAGATCCAACATAATTTTATACTCAGAACAAGCCCAAAAAAAAATATGAATACAAAAACTATCGTGAACTCCTCCACATTATTAAACTCAATGACATGGTTACCTCATTCTCCCAATTAAAACCTATTATCAATATAAAATTATTATTAATTTCGCATACCCTGTGTTTTTACAAATTTTCTGTAAATTTAACATCCAAACAAGGTATCGGTATTTTAATAAAAAACAACATCCCGCACAAGCAAATAATTATAAATTCGAACATCTTAATCTTAGCCTTGGAAATATAACTCCCACGTTTTTTTTTTACGGTGGTTTGTATTTATATTCCCCTGATCAAGTGTTCACAGGAAATGACTTAGTCAGTATACTTATATAATTACAGTTTACCCTCAAACACCGGTAAGCCGCACATTTAAAACTGCTTTTTCTAATTGGTATTATTACAGTAAGCACATTATAGATCATTTATCAGTATATAATCCTTCAACCAACATAAACAAAGAGGCTGCGATGCTTCAAAATGCAATTCGTACGGCCGTATGGAAGCGCTTCAAAAGGTATCCCAAGCAGAATAACTTAATGATTAAAAAAAAGCCACTAGGCCCAAATTCATCTTGTAGTAAGATCTGGCATAACATTCACTGCCTAACCTGCGACTATATGAGTACTCAACAAACTATTAGAATCATAGAAACTCACATTGCACCCTTATCCACCCCAGCTGACTTAGCTCCCATTTCGCCCTTATCTGGTCAAATCTGTCAAAGGATGAAAACTTCCACTCTAGTTTCTTCAGCAAGAAAAGTATTACTCTAGGCTCTTCCCTTCATAGTTATCCTATCTCCTCATCAGCAAGACGCATTGAAGGACAAATGATAATATTAGAATTTGATTACTGCCTTAACAACCGCAAAGGCAAACCTCCAAGTAGAGGTAGAATATCATACCCTTATGCTGAAAAATCTCCCATCTTCAACAATCCTTAGGCTATTGGCATTATATAACAATATTCTCAGTGCCCAAAATTGGAAAAAGGCAACCATACTTCCTCTACCAAAACTAAAGAAAAATATAAGCACAGCACTGTTAACGGGTGTCGACCAATTTCACTTATTCCTTGTATGGGTAAAGTAATGGAGAAAATTATTTGCTAAAGGATTACTCTGGTTTATTCTATCAAAAAATCTCATAAGCCCAAACCAGGTAGCATTTAAACCAGACAAAGGTTGTGCGGATGCATTACTACACATCGACTCTTATATATCACAATTTTTGTATTGGACTTTGAAAAAGCGTTCGACAGAGTAGGCATCCACCTAGTTCTAGATAAACTTAAAACATGGGGTATCGGTCCCAAGAATATGTGTAAAATCAAACAATTGTTTTTCACCTTCTTTTCCACTTTTTAAAGGAATCCTGCCATTATTAAATTGGTTATTTATTATTTATTTGTCGTTTTGACGATATTAGCAAACTTGTAGCTAAACATACAATACATACATCCTTAGTAAACACAGTTACCTCGTTAAAATAAAGAATGTGTTATTGAATGTAATGAAAGACATATCAACATGGTCTACCTATTCCGATGCTAAACTCTCAGTATAAAAATGCAGAACCTTACACATTTATCGTAAGACCCCTTGTAGTAATTTTACTCTTAATTATAACAATGTTAATATCGAAAATGTTACACATTTAAGTATTTTTATTTAAATATAATTGAAAGTATTATTGTCTAGAATTAAAAAAGCCTAGCTGCGAGCACTAATACGAATATTGTCAATTGGTTGGTTGGTTTAAGAGGGTGAACTTATGCTCTTCACTTAGGCCTCCATTGGACCCGTTGTGTTCCCCTCATCTATGGAACTGTAAGGAATAGTGTTGTGCTTTGAGAATTATGTGTTTGAAAGGATTTAGGTATTGGGATCATGGGGAGTATCAATGGGGAAACTATATCGTATAGTGATCGGGGAATTGTAGTGTTCATCTGGCGGACTCCAATATATCCCCGATTCCTTTCTTACTGAAGTGTGTAATATCCGGAATCCTTGGAGATCCCAGAATTTTCAGTCTTAACCTCGCTGTAGCAGGGCAGTGGCAGAGAAAGTGTTCTATATCTTCCTCCTCCTCACAGTTGGCACAGATTGTTGTATCAGCTATCCCTAGTCTGAACGAATGTTTGTTGAGATTGATGTGCCCTGATAAAAGTCCCACCATCAATCTCAATTGTGTTCTGCTTGAGTTAAGAGCTCCTTTTGCTGTGTTGCTACTCGGTTTTGTTATTACAGATCTAGCCACACTGCACGTGTCTAGATTGGTCCAGTAGTTATTGAACTTCTGTCGTATCTTTTCATTGATTACTATTTTAATAGTTGTCAGAGGGACCCCTTTTGTATTATCCTGGTTCAGGTCTGTATTGCCCGCTCCTTTCCTTGCTAGTTCGTCTGCCTTTTCGTTATCTGATGGTGACATACTTACATAGGGATACCATCTAATAACGCATCCATTTTTATCGCAGAGGCACTAGC
Source organism: Pocota personata (assembly GCA_963082735.1). Classification (NCBI taxonomy): domain Eukaryota; kingdom Metazoa; phylum Arthropoda; class Insecta; order Diptera; family Syrphidae; genus Pocota; species Pocota personata. The sequence goes on from OY720429.1 coordinate 75,796,266, forward strand.
TACCCTAAAAACCATAATTAATTTCAAAGACAATTGGTAATTCGTTATAGGGACAGATAGCTTATAAGTAATAAAAGCCGTAGAAAATCCTAATAACAATGCTCTAATTATCAACAAAATTAGAGACTGTCTCATTAGAGACTGTCACATTAGGCAATGTGGGTTCCTAGTCACATAGGAGTAATAGGAACTGATCGTGCCGATATCACCGCCAATCTCGCACACCGCGCTCCAGTTTTTGAATCGGCTACTTGCATCAAACTTGACCTATTGCGACTCATCACAAACAAACAGCTTAGACTTACTAAGCAATTTCTGGAATGAAGCAACTATAGTCATCATTACCCAATTATCAACACCGCCAGATCACATCCAACTTATCCCAACTCTAATTCTAAATCTACACGACCTTTGTTAGACTATGATTAGGTCACATAGCCTTTAACCACCACGTGCTATGCTTGCAACTTACCCATCGTCGGAAGAGGAGAATCTTTGAAAGACGAAACTGACCCCGTACTCAGTAACAGTGTGGGATTCCCACCCACTAAATCCACTTTCTCTCCTACCTCTGGACCTCGCGGCACTGCTGTCAAGCATTTCATCGCGAGGGGAGATTTCAGCCTTAGGTACTCCGCTTATTCGTGTTGGCAGCCTGCTGCGCTGCGTTTAGTTGTCGCTCCTGGCTTCGCTGCTCCTTCACAATATTTGGCACAGGGTCGCTAACTGCTTCCCAAGCCTCTTCTCTGCTCATCATCTGTCTGGTGATGTTGTCTCGGGTTAGGTCCTCACCCAGTTTGTTCACTAGCAGGTTCCCTTCAGAATATCGTGGACAATGGAACATTATATGTTCTGCATCCTCGACTGCTTGTGTGTACGTTGGGCAATAGGGTTTGGCGTCGTGTCCAAACCTGTGGAGGTAGGCTCTGAAATATCCATGGCTAGTACATAATCATCTGGGTCAGGTAGCAATTCTTCGATAGAATCATATTTTATGTATAGGTGTAGACACGTAAATCAACTGTTAGCCCTTTCGCCACCCTCAACTTACGAAATCCCAACCACGCGAATATTGTTAAAATTTACAACTTTATAAAGATTTCTAAATTTAATATTTAATATAAGTCTGTACCAAACCAATAGAGCCGAAGGCTAGCGCTCTTTCACTGTTAACCTATTAATTGATTGATATGTTAATAAATTATAATAGCAATAATAATAATAATAATAATAATAATAATAATAATAATAATAATATTTTTACTTTAATTTTGGAAACCGCCGGCAAGACGCAAATACATCTTCAGTTTCCTTTCTTTGGGAGTTTGATGATCATTGACTTGTTCCACTCTTCTGGAAAGCTTTCGCTTTCCCATACACTCCTTATGATATAGTGAAGGAGGTCTGCCGATGTACGAGTACTTGTAAAAGCGCGACAGGAATGCCATCAAGCCCCACCGCTATATTTTTCTTGAGGGCTTTGATTTACTGGGAAGGCAGATGCGAATTTGGGTAATTGTTGCTTCGGATAGCTCAATTAGGTATGAAGCAGCAAAACTATCGCCTAAGCTATTTAAAACCGTGGCGAAATGCTCCTTTCATCTCCTGAGCTGATGTAGTTTGAAACTCTGACCGCCTATCAGTCCCTTTGTGATTCTATAAATGGTCCTACTATCGCATTTGTTTCCTGCTTCCTCGGTAGGAATCCTTAAATCTCGATGCAGGTCACTGTTGCTGATGTACCACAGAGCACTCACAATACTCCTGGAAGCGTGGAATAACATAGTTGAGCGCCATAGTGCCACAATGGTTTTAGGACCTGGTTATAAAGGAGTATTTTATTATGTGTTGAGAGCACTGACTTCTGGCCTATAAGCCATTCAATTTTTCGCCAGTTCGGTTCTTTTGATTTTAATATCCTCTTTCCACCTAACTTTGGCGTCTAGAATCGTACCTATATACTTCGCTGTATTAGCATGTGAGATTGAACTGCCTAGCAGCGTTATAGGATAGTACGAAATAGACTTATTTGTGCAGATTTGTTCGAATTTAGTTTTATTTGCCATATTTGTATCCACCTGATTATTTGATCTGTGCAGCTTGTAATTTTTGCGTTGAGTCCGACGTTGACTCAAGGTTTCAGGTTAGTGTAAGGTGTTGTTGGCAAGTCGCTAGTGTAGAGGAGGTATGAGAGAGTCCCACGGATATTTTCTCGAGGAACTCCGGCTTTTATCTGTACTAGCTTAAAGTAACAGTTTTCTTGCTTTATACGGAAGTATCGCGATGCTAAATAAAATTCTATTAGGTGGACGTACTGTTCCGGAAGATATACTTAAGTTACGCTTAAAAATCAGTCTTTATAACAGCTTTGAAAGAAAGGGAAGTAGAGATATTGGCCTATATGAGGACACCTCGTAAAGGTCCTTACATTGTTTAGGGACCATAATCACTTCGTCTACTTTCCACAAGCTAAACGTAAAAGTTTAACTAACCCTTTGTTTGGTAGTTGCTTCAGAACTTATCCAGTAATCAGGTCAAAACCTGGAGCTTTTTTTCTTTTAAGCACTTTATCTCGTATTTTAGCTCACACATGGTGATCGGAAGGATTATAGTACTCCAGTTTTCGTTCATACGGCCGAAAAGTATTTGGTAGGTAGTCCGCAAATACAGTAACTGCATCTAATTGTTGGAATATGGTTAGTTGGTCGCTTAAGATATTTTGTACCAAAATGCATGGTCAGTGGTTTTATCAGCAAATAGTTCTGAGAGATATTTTTTTATCGACTCATTCCTGATTAGCTTTATTTCGAGTTTGAGATCTTGAGTTGCCTTGTGTAGTCTTGCTTTATCAGAAGGAGATCGAGTTTGTTGGAACTTCGCCGGAGTTTTCTATTATTTCTTATAATTTCTTTTGCATGATTGCTACCCTTCGTTATCCTCTTTGATGGAGGAGTACAGCTTCAAGCTGCATGTTGGATTAATTTGACGAACTCATGTGCTTTGTTTTAAAGCTGATCTGTCGCCTCAATAGAAGTACTAATATTAGCATTTTCTCTTTTTTAAAACTAAACCAGTCTGTAAACATATTTGAAAGGTATGAATTTTGCTCTTTGACTATAATACTATCACTAAGTAACAGGTATATTGGCGAGTGATCCCAGTCGAGATCCAAACCTTCGTTTATTTGGATAAAATTCCTTGATAGTTTATTTATAATAAAAAAAATCTATCAGATCAGGTGTTTTATTAACATCCGTCAGCCAATATGTAGTTTTGCCAATAGATATAAATTCACTGTTTCCTAACTATCCTCGTAAAGTTCACGATATCTTGAAGTAGTCAGTCGTGATCTCCAATATATATGTTTCTGTTTCCGTAGCTACTTCTTCTTCATCGGTTTCATAATTTTTGATTTTGTCGCTGCCATTGAGGTTTTCTTTTATTTATTTTAGTTATAGTTTTAGTTTATCATATTCCTTCTTTAGATCTTGGTACAGACGTTCTAATTCAATTACTTTTTTTCTTAAATTAGTTAATTCGGTGCTGGAGCTATGTTCTCTTTGTTTTTGGGCATTTCTGCTTATAAAACAATTATTTTGCAGGTTCTGTTCTTGATAATTATTAATAGGATTGATTTTAACTTGTGAATTGTACTTACTAGTTCTTCCTGGGGGGAGTGCGATCAATTCCCATTTTTAATATTTAAATAGATATATTTACTTATATATAACTTTATTTAGTTTAAGTGAATTTTGAGTTGGCAGTGCTGGAAAGAGAGCTTTTACTGAGTTGGGGAAGCTTTGAAGATAGAAGAAAGTTTTGTAATCCACGATCCATAAGTTAGGTTCCGCACTGAAATCTTTGCCTCTTGTTTTCTCCAGCCGCCGGTCTTTGTGACAAATATGTGTATATATGTATGTATATGTAGTACTTTACCTGTTTTGCCCACGGGTTTCCGGAAATGCAATCGGTGTTACTCCAGTGTTTCACGATGCAACAGTTCAAGCACTTTTGTTTGGTATGTAACACAGTTTTTTATCGACCTTAATCGAAAAGAAGTGACTGCACTTTGACTTAATTGCTCTCTAGCAGAACGGAGTTTCCAGAAGAATCGTGATAATACTGGTGGTGGCTCTTTGGTGAATATGCTACTTGTATTGTGTCTAATGTTAGTGTGCCTCATCTTTAGTCTTATGTAGTTCTTTATCATCCTTGTAGGGGTATATTCCTTTCTCAGCAAATAATATCTTTTTTGTTATGGGAAAAATCAGAGCTAAGGGAGTCATTGACAATGCCCTATGTCAATGACTGCTTTAGCGCTGATTTTTCGGTCGCATCCAAGCTGTTCTTATAACAACATTCTAATTCCCTAGCTTCTTCTCTACTGTAGTACGGGTTGACTTAAAAAAAAAATTGATTTTCTCAACAGTTTCTCCAAAGTGCAACAAAGAATAAAATTAAGGTTTTAGACATTATTTCATTGGACTTAGACTCAAATAAGTTTTTCGGAAACGGCTTAAAACTGTAGGCCCGTATAATATTTATTTGTTTTACTTATTGGATGATTTTTAAAAATTTGCTACTTCTTGGTTTTGATTTAGTCGATTTTGTTAATATATTTAGATAACTTGATAAACAAAAAATATTTATTTATCGTTAACAGAACCGCAGCCCCATATTTTAGCAATCTGGTTTGGTTTATTGGAAAACATATTTTGGAATTAGACGCATGTGTTCGAACGGACATTGAGTAAGAATTTCTTAAAAGAGAACTAACGCAATTCAGTCTCACGTTATACATTTTAATTTTTTAGCCATCAGTCGAATCAAAAACTCTCCAATCTAGTTGCGGAACACCTTGATCATTTGCATTACCTAAACGATATTCTTCTGCTTGAGATTCGCGATCTAAATGCAGTGCTTACAGAACATCTTCTGCATAAGCTCTTCGTTCCGTTATACATATTCTCTCTGACACCAGCTCCGCCACTCTCAATGGCTGTAGTTACGCAAAATCTAGCAGCTGTTCTCAACAAAGTCGTTGACATTGATATTCAGGAGATGAACAATCCACGTGTGTCATCGATAGTTGCCTTGTATCTACTTTCTTTGGTTTTTTTGGTCATTACACATGGGCCTTTAGTGCATGCCTTAGCTTGGGTAATATTAAACGCGGATCACAAAGTCTTTACGGAAGGTGCCGCGGAAATCCTTAATGCATACGTCGAGCGACGAGAAGTCGTTGTACCCGGCTTCGTAGAACCAAGAGAAAGTCTTGAAGAAGCTTTAGATACTGCAGCTACTGCTTCGTTATCATCTAGCATTTCTATAGAAGGTAATATCCCGGCAATGGATAGCAGTGGTTCGCCTGTGCATTCCGAAGCGGAGGAACAGCTGCCAATATTTCAATCGTTGCATAAATCCAACATCACCGATGAGGAGAAAGAAAGGCTGAAGAAACTTGTGGAATCATCATCAGCAGACATGCTTCGTCCGTTCTTGGATGTAGTGCTATCATCTCTAGACTGTGGGGAAAATGATTATTTAGCCTTGCTATCGCTCTGCCTTATATATGCCATGGCAAACAATCGAGGTGGGTATTAACTAAGAAACATTTTGTATAAATTATTGATTTCTTTGTATCGCTAAACTAACCTTTGCTCCTTTCCATTCTAATGCAAAACTATTCACAAAATCGTTTTTTAGATGGTACGTAATTTAATTTATTCACATTTTGAAACATTTTTATTTATTTTTTCTAGTGAATAGATACCCTTTCTACTATTAGCGTTAAGTATGTACATATTTATGAATATAATTATACAAAGTCATGCACGACTAATTTGCTTACGAAAATGAAGGAATACCTTATCTGCATTCTATATTATTAATGTTATTAGCTAGATGGGGTACCTATCGTTACACAAGCAAAGTTGCAAAGCTTTTCAGTCGTACAACTAAAATTAGTGAGTTTGATTTGATTAATAAGAACTTGTTATCCAAAGGTATGCACAATTTTTTAGGGACAGTAAAATGACAATGACAGTGGCTGAAAGGAATTTAAATTTGTTTTATTTTTTGCTTTCTGTAAAGAAAGAGAAATCAGCTAACAAGGTATCGTTGAATGTCATTTTCCTATAACGCTGTGCGCTATAACGTTTGATATTATTTAATGGAAAAAATCACACGTCCGGACAAAACAACGATATATACAATACTATCAAACACATACCAATATATGTGAGTGAAAACCTCCTCTTATAGTGGGCGTCTCTAGGTGTTTGATTTTTTCTACCCTGTCTTGTAAGTACAATGTGGAACTAAAAACTGGGACCCTCAATTCTGTTTGTCTCTGCGTCTGGCGTATGTACGCATGACTACAACCTAAACGGTTGGATGGATTTTCTTCAAACTTAATATCTAGGGTCTGTGGACTCGCAATTCGTGACCAAATCATAATTTTCACTCTAACCCCAAAATCAACTGTACTTTATTAAGGCCAAGAAAGAAAAGAAAATGTAGATTTGTTCTTTCTCTTTCTCTCTCTTTCTCTTCCCCTCTCTCTCTTTCTTTTCCCCTCTCTATCTGTTCTCACTCTCTATCTATCTCTCTCCCTCTCTTTTACCTATCCGTGGTCGGCCCTCCTTGTCCTGAATAGCCAGTAGTTTCCATCCTGAGTTGTTCCTTTTTGAAGACTATTTCCCCTGATGTCCTTTTTAATAGGGCCTGACCAAGCTCTCTGTGGTCTTCCTCTCGTTTATGATTGCTCCTATAAATTCAGCGACATCTTAACGATATGACTCATCTCTACGCATCACATGGCCATACCGTTGGAGTTTTTTTTTTTAGTTTGTCGGCAACTGATGCTTTTTTGTCGGCAACCGATGCTTTTTCGTCCGTATACAAAATGTTTCACTGTAGTTGGTCTTGCAGATAAGCCGTTAAGTAATCTATTACAATATTAAAGAGTAACGGGCTAAGAGTTGATCCCTGATGGACGCTGACTTCAATAAAGAAAGTATGAATCATTCCATCCGAAAAGAACATTTATTTAGACTGTTAATCGTCTAACGACCATCGATCCGCTGTCAGCGAGAATGAACCATTCAACTTGGACGATGAAAGCCGAATTCGTTGGCCACCCGACCAACATGAGGTAAGCATAGCAATACCTAAGATCAAATCCAGCAAGGCTGCTGGAATTTATGGCCTACCCACTGAGAATGCACGTGGAATGTTCATCACCGCCATCCAAGAAGTGCGAATAAAAAACGGTGACATCCACTACGGTGACTGCTACAACGAACAAAAACAGCAAAACATCCTGAGCTTCGGGCATGTGAGCGAACGCCTGGCGGCAATCCACATTAAGACAATATTCACACGATTCGCGCACCTCAATATTTATAAGGGGACCTGGCGCTCTCCGGATAAACTAACTATCAACAAGATTGATCACGTTTCTATTGACGCAAGACACTCTTCCGGTTTTTTTTTGACGTTCGTAACTTCCGAGCATCCAACACTGACTAGGATTACTACCTTGTTGCCGCCTCTCATACGCTGCCTTTCTCGCAACCACCACAAAGAAACCTCTGAGGCTTTACTCTGTATTTTGATTCGAAATTCAAAATATTCGGAAGCGGATGATTAGAACTTCGTAATCTGAAAATCGGATTGCTATATCCGAGAATTGAACAACTTTTTGCTGCTGGCAACAATACAATTTTCTTTCGGAAAATTGGCAGTCACTTCAATTTTGGATATTAAATTCGTCAAGTGTTTAGTTTGCGAATTGGTTGATTTTTCTTTGAAAGTGAAAGATTTTTTTATGGAAAATGAAAACCAATTTATTTAAAAGATGTCAGTTGATAAATTATAGTTACAAATTCGCATTTTATTGGTTATTGTACTTCTTTTTGTTAATGCCGGTATTTTTCGCCCAAAAGTGCTGTATTTTCTGTTGATTCAAGAAGAGCCATAGTTCGCTTGAAATTATGTCAAATTTGTTTACTGAAGGACCTTCAGTGGTGATTAAAATTCACGTTGACTGCTAAGAGGCTACTAGACATTTTATTAAATCGTTAATCACTCATAGGAACACATCGCTTAACAGAAGAGTTGAGAAATATAACACAATTAATTCAAACCAATCTTTTTATGTTTTTTATTATTGTTACGTCTAAATATTTATTTAAATTATTGGTAAAGGCAAAGTAAATCAAGAAAATATTTAACAAATGTGCAGCACATCCTCATACTGATCTATGTACGTTGACGTTGGTCACTGACATTCCAGAGACTAGCAACAAAATCCGGAATTTGTGGGAATATGATTAGCAACATATTGCATTCGTTTCGAAAGGGTTAGATAGTGTCAGATACTACACACTTAATATTATAAAACTTTACACGTAGAACAAAATTGTGCCTCATTTCTTTTTTTGTGCTACCACGCATTGGTGGTAGCAGGTGTAGTAAAACTTTTCAGAAACATTTTAGCCCAGACAGCATATTGGTCGATTGTATGGAGGATGTACTTCAAGACTTAATTTTTTTTACCTTCCGGTTGCTGAGAAAGAAAAGGAAAGAACAAAATTATATATATATGTACGTGTGTTGGCATTAGGGTACGATTTAAACGTGTGCGTTTATTTAGAATTTGCCTCAGAGCAACAAATGAAAATTCGTCTCGAGTTATATTTTTCCGACAATATTGATTTTCTACTGGCAGTTTTAGCTTTTATTACAGTAGTAACGGTTTATTGTTTAGATTTATTTAACTATTTTCCTAATTTGGGGATTAAGCATAAACAATATGTGTTTGTAATATGCGTTAGAAGTCCTTTTCGTTTATAACCAATTGCAGCTACAAATATGTAAAAATATTAAAGGCCCGTGTGAGGTCATCCAACTTTTTCATGTTAAGTAGCATAAAGCTAACTGATTAAGTTTCGATTGGCTCAGTATTTGTATCTACATACATATATATAAAGCAGTTATGCTCCGCACAAAATTACGTGTCGCGAAACGATTATATTATGGTGTGGATGGTAAATCCGCAATGAACTATAAAAATGCTTTCATGTTTTTAATTCTATTCGCGGTATTACTTTAATTTGGAGAATTGTGTATTGAGGGAAGCTCGAACGAATTCAATCGCCTGTAAGCCAATTCGCTTACGTACGTACCACTTAATATGGGGGTTTTGCACATATATCATCGTCGAAGCCGTAGTAATTTCGCACTTTGCCCTGCATAGGCAAACTTATGAATCTACGATGACAATATATTAATTTGATATCTAATTGTACTTATGTAAATGGAGAATTTTTGAGAAATAGTGTCAGAAACGAAGATTGAGTAAGTTTCCTCAATCTAACCAATCTTAAAGTAGATATTCGATATTCATGCCTATCCCTAACTACATTATATCTTAACTATTATCACTATGTATATTTTCAAATTCTAATACGTATTGCAAAATTCAACTTTGCCGTTGGTTATATTATATATTAGATTTGAAAGTCGTCTAATACCTACCTACAGTGAATGTATTGAAAAGTATCCAGTTTTTAGTTTTCTTTTATTGTTTGATACTCACTGTCGTAAAGACAAACAAAAGTAGAAATAGAAAAAAATCATTCGGTCCTTGAACAAAACGGATGAAAGAAATATTAAGGAAACATTTAAATGTATATTCTATGAAAGAAAAAGATCAATTCAAATGTTTTCCTCGACTAGTAACATGTTGAGGCAATAAAAAAATGACACAATTCCGTGCCGCGGATGGAATTTGAAGCAGCTCTGTTTGGGAACCGCCTGGGTTCCAGTCCCCAAAATGGACTTTCGATTAAGATATCTAATAGATTCTTCTAATTGGATTCATTAATCGTTAACTCTGATCAACGAAAGTATAAACAGTTTGTAGCTTTTTGGGTGGAAAGAGTATTGGAAGCCAGAAAATTGTTAGAATGGAGATGGGTGCCAAAAAAATTGAATGTGACCCACAAATCTACCAAATGGCAAATAAATTCAGAACTTCGCTACATGAACAGAATCAATCTTCTGAATAGCCGATAAACATACTGCAAATTACTTCCATCGATACATATCAAGATGAGTTCGAACAGAGTTATAGAAGTAGAACGATTCTCCAACTCAAGCACTTGTTTTCCGATTCCTTCACAATTTGACCTCTATAAACAGTCCGTATCACGACGAGGATAGACTAGCAACACCAAACGAAAAAAAACACCATGTGACCAGTCTTATCATTAAATGGTATTGCCAAAAATATCACCATCATAATAATATAACGATTGTGAATGAACTAAAGTAGCTGTACCCCGTACCATGTCTTAAATTTGCAGTGAAGCAAGCTAGAAGATCATGTAAATAGTGCAAGAACTACGATGCATCGCCAAATCCTTCAGAGATAGCCGAACTACTACTTGCAGCGAGACTTATTTCATTTACACGGCCGTTTTCATATATTGAAATCGATTATTTTGAACCTATGCCAATTAAAATCGGGCAACGAGCTGAAAAGCGATGGGGCATTTCTATAATCTACTTAACCACCAGAGCGGTTCGCATAGAAGTTGCCTCTACATTATCGATGGATTCGTGCATCATGTGTCCCCTTAAATTCTCTGGCAGAAAGGGCACCTCCATTGAGATCTTCAGTGATAATGGCACGAAATGGAATTTCTATGGAATGAAACTGGGAATGACTTGTGAAGTCAATAGAATATACTTTGAGAAGCATAATGACGACAAGGAATTCTACTGAAAATCAGCTATATAGCATGTTATTAGAAGTTGAAGCCACTCCATTGACCTATGTGTCTATTAGCAACGAAGTGGAAGGTCTTACGCCCAATCATCTGCTTGGACCATCAAATAGTGTGAAACCAGTGGTTGAATTTTCCGAGGATGGTGTATTGCTGCAAAGAAACTGGATTACCGTAAAGCGTTGGACGACTTGTTCTATGACCCTTTTTCTGGGAAGTATATTAGCGTCCTTTATAATGACCAGATCGTTGAATTTGATGTCGGCTGCGATCTGCTGCCAACTAGGACGATGCTGTAATGACACCAAATATTCCATTTGCCAGCGTTTCCAATATTCTTGGATATTGAATTGCAACTGTTTCCAGCAGCTACGATTCGCCTGGAAAGAAATGAGCAGGTATTAGTGGGCCAAGGTCACTATCATAGGTTTCGCACAGGGGTTTCGAGTTTAATATCGCTTCGATCTGAGTTAGGAGTTGGTACAATTGCTCCTTTATACGAGGGCAAGGTGAAGTGTTCTCGGCCTGACAATGAAAGACTGCGATTTTTAGTTAAAAAATGATTTTATTTTTCTACATAATATCCCTTGACTTCAACACACTTGGTCCAGCGTTTCTCCAACATCAGTATTCCTTCTCGGAAGTGAGAGTCTGGAAGGCTGTGAAAATATTCATCTATGGCCCTCTCAACTTCTGCATTGGATGCGAAGCGCTTCCCAGAAACGAATTTCTTCAAGTTTGGGAACAGATGGAAGTCTGAGGGTGCCAAATCAGGTGAATAGGGGGGATGGCCGAGCAAATCGTACCCCAAATCCCGCAGTTTCCCCATCGCCAACGCACACTTGTGTACAGGTGCATTGTCCTGATGAAAGATGATTTTTTTCTCCTTCAAGCCAGGCCTCTTCTCGCGAATTTTGCCATCCAGCTGGTCAAGAAGATTGGAGTAATATTCGCCTGTATTTGTTTTGCCTTTCTCAAGGTAATCAATTAACAGGATCCCTTTCGCATCCCAAAACATACTGGCCATGACCTTTCCGGCAGATGCGATAGACTTCGCTTTCTTTGGCGCTGAAACACCGGCTTCCACCCACTGCTTCAACTGCTGTTTCGTTTCTGGCGTGTAGTGGTGGACCCATGTCTCATCCATGGTGACAAATCGCCGCACAAAATCGGTCGGATCCCTATTGAATCGGTCCAAAGATTGCCGCAAAAATCGTTTGCGCATTTGCTTTGGATCGGCATTCAGCAAATGCGGCACCTATCTTGCGTAGAGCTTTCGCATCCCTAAGTTTTTGTGCAAGATGTTTCGCACCCTCTCTTCCGATATACACACAGCCTCAGCCATCTCAATCACCTTCACTCGCCTATCGTCCAACACAATATCATGCGCTTTTTCGATGGTTTCGGGTGTGGTTGCGGTTTTTGGCCGTCCTTCACGTGGGTCATCTTCGAAGGACGTGCGACCACGTTTAAATTCAGCTGCCCACTTTAACGGTTGACATGGAAGGAGCAGAGTCCCCGTAAACTTTTGTCAACTTTGGATGAATTTCCTTAGGGGCCAACCCATCCAAAACGAAGAATTTTATCACCGCACGATATTCAAGTTTATCCATTTTAACGAAAAACACGCAAGACGTCTACAGCAAAAATTCGTGCAAAGAAACTACTTGAGAGAACAAGTTGAAACTTGTCATATGAACTAATGAGAAGTGCACCCAGGCAGGAAACATAAATTTTTGCTGATTGGAACGCTATCTCTATTATTTATATCCTTTAACTGAGGATTTGTCGTTACTTAGTTTAGGAATTGGGAATGTTGAAAATGTTTTCCAAATTTGTGGAATTACCCCAGAGTCGAGTATACTATTCTACAGTTGGATAAGTCTTGCTTTTGTTGATCATGACAATTTGTTTAGCATTGGATAGGATATTCTATCTCTACCCGGGGTTTTACCTTTAACCCTGTTTAGGTAGGCTTCAAATTCAACAAAAGTGTTGCGAATTCCTGAGACACTCTTTTTTTTTTGTTAAAAGTTTTGGGAAAATTCATCTCAGTACGGACTAAGTTTTGGCGAAAAGATTACGAATTTTTTGTGGATCTGAAACCAGGCCGCTGGATGATTTTATACAGCTGATTGTTACCCTCTTAAGGGTTCCTGTCAAGCCGCGAATGTTATGCCAGATATTGGCAGGGGAAGGGTTGAGATTAATATTTGACGTAATTTCAATAAAACTATTGGCTTTGCTTTCTTTAAGCAGTCTTCGAAATTTTGCGTTTGCTTTTTTGTATTGTACTAAATTGCTTTAGGGGGGATGTTTTTGAAATTCTTTTTAAGGCTATAATTTTTTTCCTCCGAAGTGCTGATAGTTCGGGGTTCGACCAAGAGACTACCTGTTTACTCTGTCTTGGGTGTGTTTCGGGGATAAAAATGTTCGTGGCGGTCCTAATTGCCTTTAGCAATAGTGCAGGTTCTTTATTGATGTTTGAGGTTGGGTTTTTATCTGGTAGATAATTTATAATTTAATCCTAAAGATTGACCAATTGGATAGATGTGTGTTTTTTAAGTTAGGAGTGTTTTGTGTGGTAGTACAAAATTATATACGTAATTTTTAGTTTGAATTGCAATTCGAGAGCTAGGACTAAAATGTTGGAATTGAGATGTAGGACTCTGTGGAATGTTTTTTTTTAATCAAGACATGTACTTATGTCTTACTTGGATATCGTGTTGTTTGGTAGATTTTTGAAGTAGTGCGTCTCTTGGAGAGAAACAAGGCAGGGACTGTTTTGTTAAAATATTTAGCTCATCAAAGTTATTTAAAAAACCTTTGATATTACATTGCAAATGTCTGAGAGCCATATTTGAATGACACTGATTCCATGAGCTTTTATTACGTGAAGCAATTAAAGTGTGTCGTGCAGTGCTTGGTTTGGTGTTTTGCGGAAATGAATAGTTTTGTCTGCGCTTTATTGTAGAAAGCTGGGTTGGCGGAATTGAGATGTATAAAACTTTGACTCGTCGGTTCAGATTTTGAAGCATACAAACTCCCTAAAGAGCTTGGATGATTCAATCCCCGAACAGCAGAATCATGATTTTAGACATAAACTTTATTATTAAACGTTTAATATAGTAATCATTGTTCGTCAGAAGTGCCTGTGTTACTGTTGATATAGGTGAGTATGTGAGTATTTGGGTGCAGTTCACAGTATTTGTGATTGGAGTGGATGTGGGATGAGTATGTGAACTGCTATTTGAGAGGTGACATGTTTGAGTTTGTTGAAGTGGAGTATGTGGGGGATAGGTTTGTGTTTGATGATTTGGTTTGGGGACTACTAAACAATTTGCTTGGTTGTGCTGTGAAGTCGGTAGGTGGTTTTTCTGAAGTTGTGTTTATTGAGAACATGATTATTTTTTTCGGGTTGCTTACTTTTAACCTATTTGCAGCTGTATTAATGGTGGAGACGGAAGATGGTTTGGACTAGGCTGAAGAATAGATTGATTTTGCTGGGGCTGTGTACTGTGCTTAACTTTGTGAATTTTTGTTTTGCTTTTATTGTTATTATATTAGGTGCGCAAGTTCTCGCTGTTTTTTGATGAAAATGCAACTTTATTGTGAAAAAATGGTTACAAATGAATCATTCAAAGTATTGTCCATCGCTAGCTACAACTTTTTCCCATCTTTCTGGCAGAGCTCGAATACCGTTACGGTAAAAGTGTTCATCTTTTGAGGCTATCCACTAATCACTTTTTGATGTCTTCATATGAGCGGAACTGCTGATCAGCCAGACCATGTGCCATCGAACGGAACAAGTAATAATCGGATGGCGCAATATCTGGGGAATATGGCGGGTGGGGTAGGACTTCCCATTTGAGCGTTTTCAGGTAGGTTTTAACGGGTTTGACAACGTGAGGCCGAGCGTTGTCATGCTGTAGAATCACTTTTTTGTGCCTCTGCTCGTATCGTGGCCGTTTTTCGCGCAGTGCTCGGATCAATCGCATCAATTGAAGTTGATAGCGTTCCCCAGTGATGGTTTCGTTCGGTTCCAACAGTTCACAATAAATGGCACCGACCTGGTCCCACCAAATACACAGCGTAATCTTCGCAGCGTGAATATTCGGCCGAGCCGACGACGTAGAAGCAATGAATCCACTTTTCATCACCCGTCACGATGCGATGAAGAAAACCCTTTCTTGTTTTGCCGCTGGGGCAGTTGTTCACGGGCGAAAAAACGACGCCCAACGTCCCTTGGCTTCAAATCATAAGGAACCCAAGTTCCTTGTTTTTGAATCATTCCAAACGCAGCAATGCTGAAGCAAGCTGTTCTTGCGTTTGGCACGAATCCTCCAATTCAGCGTCTTCGAAGGATTTGCGCTTCAGCCGCCGTTTTCTTCGAATGAAAGAAGAAAATCAACACTTCCCGCAAATGACGATTATTTGGCACAAAATCAAACATTTTCACAACCAAAAGTATATGACGCCAAAACAAAATCACTAATATGTCAAAACCATTGTCATTTATAGTAAATTTATATACTTCTGTAACTCCTTCTTTTCATTTCTGTAACGATTTCTGTTTCAAACACTTTAATTCTGCGCGATTCTGTTGGATGCGTTTAAGCGATCATAAAGCTTCACTACAACGGGGCACTCACTAGCAAGATTATTTACTTTAAGAAAAATGTTAGCAATTTTCTGTGATTTCACCAAGATCAGCATGTTTCCGTCGCGCAGTTGATATATTTATGTTTATATAGATAAATATAAATATCTCAACTGCGCTTTCGTAACCAAAAAATGGATGGAGGGTCGAGATGGGTTTTAAACAGTTTTTGGAGAGATAAGAATAAATCTACAATTTTTCGCATTGGATTTTGTTGGAAGATCGGGGTAATTGTACAAAGGTGTTAAGGTGTTTTTTTGAACCCAATTGTTTTGCCAAACCGAAGTAGTAGCGGTTTCCTAGGGTAATTCTTCGCCGGATCTCCACTAGGATGTCATTTGTGGAGTTCATATTTACTCCGAGGTAGATAAACTCCTTAACTACCTCGAAACTGTTGCTATCAATAGTGACGTTCTGTCCTAGGTGGTGGACAGATGCTTGATTGTTTGTTGATAGCATGTGCTTAGTCTTATCCTCATTTACTACAAGGCCAACAAATTTCGCCTGTTCTTCAATCGCCGTAAAAGCCTCTATCACGGCACGCTGGGAGCGACCGATGATGTCGATATAGTCTGCATACCCTAGTAGCTGGACGGATCTGTTGAAGATAGTGCCTTCCGTGTTGACACCTGCCCTGCACACTATCTGCTCTAACACGAGATTAAAGAAGTCACATGATAGTGCGTCTCCTTGCCGAAATCCGGTGCATGTTTGGAATAGTTCGGAGGAACTACATCCAAATTGCACGTTGCAGCGAGTGTTTTCCAGCGTCACGCTACAAAGCTGGATCAGTTTTGCCACATAAAGCTCCTGACGATGTATGCTATCATATGCGGCCTTGAAGTCGATGAATAGGTGGTGAGTCTCGACTTGAAATTCATTGGTCTTTTCCAGGATTTGCCTCAGTGTGAAAATTTGGTCTATAGTCGATCTGCCGGGCCGGAAGCCACACTGGTACGTGCCGATTAGTGTGTTGCAGAATGGTTTGAGACGTTCACACAGTACGTTGGATAGGATCTTGTATGCAACATTAAGCAGGGATATGCATCGATAATTTTTGCAAGACATAGGATCGCCTTTTTTGTAGATGGGGCATATGAAGCTGATAGTCCAGTCATCGGGCATGCTTTCTTCCACCCATACTTGGTTGATGATTTGGTGCATGCGCCCTACCAAAACATCACCATCGTATTTGAAAAGCTCCGCTGGTAAACCGTCAGAGCCGGCGGCCTTGTTGTTCTTAAGCTTTTTTATTGCTAAGCCAACTTCTTCATTGACTGGACGTGGGTTCTCTTCTTGCCCTATCACTCTCTCTACATGATACCCATTTAGCAGCTGCTGGAAGTGTTGCTTAAACACATCTACTATTCCCTGCGCTTCGGTGACTAGATTTCCTTCGCTGTTTCGAAGAGCCTGTGTTCCGGTCTTGAAGCTAGCACCCAGTTGCTTGGCTTTCTTGCCAGTTGCTTGGCTTTCTTTGTAGAACTTCCGGATGTTGCTTCGATCATGAGACTTTTCGATCTCCTTGAGCTGGGAGACTGCGTAGGCCCTCTTCTTTCTACGCAGTATTTTCTTCTCCTCCCTCCTCCTGGCTCGATACTCTTCCCTCGCTGTCCTTGTTTTGCGCTGCAGCGTCTTCATGTGTGCATCTTCTGTCATCTTTTTCCGGTGTACGCATTCATCATCTTACCACGGGCTCTTTCTCTGAGGTGGCTGGTACCCTAAAGTGGTTTCGGCTACCTCTTTGACGATGTCGCGATACTGGGACCACTGGATATTGGCGTCTGTGGTAGGTGGATGCACTGCGGAGAGTTTCTCACTCAGGCGCTCTCTGTAGACTCTGGACTTTTCAGAATCAATGGATTTTTGCTAGACAAGACAGGAGCCACATACTGATCGACGTGTAAAGAGCGTCTATGGTACAACGTCCGTGACTAAAGGTTCCCTAGTTAAAATTTATTAGATTTTTGTTGTCCAAGAACCAGAGAAGTCTTTTTGAAAGAATATTTTCCAATATCTTTCCTGAGTTTGGGAGGGGAGAAATGGGGCGAAATGAGCTAACCTCGGATTGCTTTGGAATTGGTATTATGCTGGCTTTTTTACAAGTTTGTGGAATTATCCCCTGGTTATATTATCATATTGTAACATAATAATAACTACGCTCCTCCAGCCCATTCCAAAGTGTCTTTTCATTCGGGGTTCGTGTCTGCGGTTAGTCTCCACAGTTCATGTCTATGATAAGAGACGGATAATATCGCGGATAAGAGAGAATTATAACTGCACGAAATGATTGTCATCTTGGAATTATTACATCAGAATTTTTAGGTATTTTGTTTTTAGGTATTTTTGTTTTTGGTCGAAGAATTTGCTAGAAGTTTCTGGCTATCAGAAACTTCTGCTATATAAGGACAGATGGCGATCGAGAGGGGGCACTTGGTTTAGAACCGTGGCGAAGAGATTGGAAAAGTGATAATGGGCGAAGTTGTAATTTTGTGATAAATTGAAAGTTGAGAGTTAACAAGAAGAAGTAATTAGTTTGGATTTGTGAATTAAGTAATTGAAAGGAGATAAAGTGATTTGAGAGGAAAGAGACCTTGAAAGAAAAGAATTCGCGAAGAATAGTATAGTGTGAACTTGAATTGTTCTATAGACTAGAAAATAAAGAAATAAATTTCACAGAATATCGTTTTATCTATTTGAGCCGTAGCTCGCATATTACATTGGTGTCAGAAGAGGGATAAAACTTATTCTGTGAATAACTATTTCCGTGGTGTGAAATTGCACAAGAAAAAAAAAAAAAAAACATTTCTGTGTTGAGTTAATTAGTTGCGCAAAATGGGTCGCAAATTGGGAAAACTAACTATAATTCAACTAAAGGCAGAACTCAGTAAGCGGAATCTCGACACAACTGGGGGAAAAGATGCCCTACTGATTCGTCTGGAAGAAGCAGTAACGCAGGAAGGTGAAAATCCGCATGACGTAGAGTTTGACGTGGAAGAGGAACCAGCAAGTACAGTAGCCGACCCGGGCATAACAAGTCTGCTCCTGCAACTTAAGTCAGTCATGGACGAACAAAAGAAAGCAATAGAAGACCAAAAGAAGTCTCTGGAACTTAAGCTCGATGACCAAAAGAAAGCAATAGACGACCAAAAGAATTCTCTAGAACTTAAGCTGGACGAACAAAAGAAAGCAATGGACGAACAAAAGAATTCTCTAGAACTTAAGGTGGATGAACAAAAGAAAGCAATGGACGAACAAAAGAAAGCAACGGACGAACAAAAGAATTCTTTAGATGCTCTGGAAAGTAAACTTTATGAGCAAAACAAGAACTTGGAAGCCAAATTCGAAGTGATCGAAGAGAAAATCGAGAAGGTCGAGACGCAACTCGAAAAAGTCGAAACTAGATTCGATGAAAATTTTGAGAAACATGAAACTCAGTTCGGGAAGTCGAAAATCTTGCTAAGGAGGTCAGCAACGTGAAGAGACAGAAAGCACGGGAATATTCCACTGACGGTCTGAGAAGAAAGGAGATGCAGCCTCCTATCTTCGATGGTCAAACATCATGGCCAATTTATAAAAGGCAATTCGAAGCGGCCGCAATGACCAATAGCTGGGACGATGAAGAGAAGTCCATTGCACTCACACTTGCACTGAGGGGTCCAGCTGCGGAGCTCTTGCAGACCATCCCGGAAGATAAACAGCAGAACTACGACTCTCTGGTTCAGGCTATCGAGATGCGGTTTGGGGATGAACACATGCAGCAGGTGTAAAGGGTTCAGCTGCGTAGTCGAGTCCAGAAAAGGGGGGAAACGCTCTAACAGTTGCAAGCGGATATAGAGCGACTAGCCCATCTTTCATACCCTAAAGCCGGTCAGGAGCTTATCAACGAAATGGCGGTGGAAGCTTTTATTCAGGCCATAGAGGACAGACAACTGCAAATGGCTGTAAGAATGGCTGAAAAGCGAACACTCCCCGAGGCATTGGCATTCGCTTTGTCAATGAAGGCTGCGGACCAAGCATACCAGGGAATACACCGTGTCAGGGACATGTCCGTCGTGGAATGCTCATGCCAGAGAACAGCCGTCATGGATGAAGATAAAGCTCGCGGAAGTCAAATCCGTTGCTGGAATTGCAACCAAACCGGACACCTACAACGGCAGTGCAGAAGTGCACCTAGACGAGGAAATTGTCCACATTGCGGAAGTAGGAGAAGCAGAGAGGAAGCATCCTGTCGGTCAGACTTCCCAAAACCAGCAGTCCGGAAATGCGTAAGGACCAACTTCGCGGGGCAGAAGTTGGTTACTGGAATCGAGGCCCCCAGGACCACCATTCAAGTTTCGCAAACCAAACGGGGTAACAAGAGCCTGACAGTGGAGGCACTAATCAACAAGAAGAAGTGCGTAGCCACCATCGACACAGGTGCCACTGCCTCCATTGTAAGAGGAGATATCGTCAGCAGCTCCTGGCTGCACAACACCAACAGCTACTGCCTGAAGACTGCAACAGGGGAAATGGCGAATGTGTTTGGAGAAGTTCGTCTTACGATCACTCTGGAGGGACTGACGTTCTCCCATGCGTTTCTGGTGGCAGATATATGCGACGAGTGCATCATCGGAATAGACTTCATGAAAGCAAATTAAGTAATCTTGGACATCGGGATGCAAGTACTGAGGTATCGAAATGTGGAGATTCCGATGGTGTACGGAAACGAGAATGCCGTAACTCTCAGGACAGTCATCAGCAAAGACGAAGTTTTGCCGCCGTCTTCAGAGACAATCATTTGGACGAAGCTGGAAGGTGATCTTGGGAGCCACCGATTCTACATAGTAGAACCAGACCCAGAGAAGAATTCTCAAGACTACATCGTGGGAAAGACGTTAGTCGAACCAAAGAACACCATGGTTCCAGTGAGAGTTTTGAACGCAAGACCACACACTGTCAAACTAAGGCGAGGGGAGGTGACTGGAAAATGCACGCCGATTACCTGGTGATACTAGACCAATTTGTCAGCCTGCTAGGCGCCTTCCATTGGCACAGCAGAGATGGTGTCGGCAATGGAGAAAGAAGGTCTGATTGAAAGTTCCAAAAGTCCGTGGGCATCACCGGTTGTACTGGTTAAGAAGAAAGATGGCAGCACGCGGTTCTGCGTGGACTATCGGCAGCTCAATTACGTCACCAAGAAAGACAGCTATCCTCTGCCACGGATTGACGACACGCTAGACACACTATCAGGAGCCCGATGGTTTTCCACTTTCTACTTGAAGAGTGGCTACTGGCAGGTACAGATACATCCAGAAGACCGGGAGAAAACCTCCTTCACCGCAGGAAATGGGCTATGGCAATTCACGGTAATGCCATTCGGGCTGTGCAATGCTCCGGCGACTTTCGAGCGATTGATGGAATGTGTCCTGCAAGGGTTAACATGGAAAACCTGTTTGGTATACTTGGATGATGTCATCGTCGTAGGAAAAACGTTTGCGCAACACCGAGACAATCTAAGGGATGTGTTTCAAAGGCTTCGAAGTGCCCACCTGAAGCTCAACCCCAAGAAGTGCGCCCTGTTTAGAGCGGAAGTCAAGTACCTGGGGCACATAATTTCAGCGAAAGGAGTGAGAACCGATCCAGAGAAGGTCGAAGCGGTGAAAAACTGGCCAGTCCCCAAAGACAAACACCAACTAAGGAGCTTCCTGGGCCTAGCCACCTACTACAGACGGTTCGTGAAGGATTTTGCCGGGATCGCAAAGGGACTGCACCAGTTGACGGAAAAGGGAAAACAATTCAAATGGTCAATTGAGTGCGAGAAGAGCTTCAAGGCACTTAAACAACGGCTATGCGAAGCCCCGATACTAGCTTACCCCACTCCCGGGGAAACGTTCATTGTGGATGCAGATGCTAGTAATGTCGGGGTAGGAGCTGTACTCTCCCAGGTGCATGATGGCCAAGAGAAGGTGGTTGCGTTTACGAACGGATTGTAAACATTGTGCGCGGAAACGGGAGCTGGTTTCCATCCAAAGAATGAGAGCCGAACCTATCGCCGGCTGGAGCGTAGATGAGATCCGGAACGCTCAGAAGGAAGACCCGGATATCGAGGCGATTCTGGCCTGGAAGGAGAACATGGAGAAACCGGATCATCAGAACATCTCTCACAGAAGCCCGACCTCAAAGGCATATTTTGCGCAGTGGGACTCCCTCCATGTCCAAGAAGGTGTTCTGAGAAGAAAATGGGAATCCCCCGACGGAAAGTCGTTTGTAATGCAGCTTGTCGTGCCGCGGACGAGGGTCAAGGAGGTGTTACAGGAAATGCATGGCGGGGCGTCCGGAGGCCACTTGGGAGTGAATAAGACGCTAGAAAAGGTACGAGAACGTTTTTATTGGTTAAAAGCGAAGGAAGATATCGAAGACTGGTGCAGAAAATGCGACGTGTGTGCAGCTAGCAAGGGTCCGAGAATCAAAACTCGAGGTAAGATGCACCAATACAACGTGGGAGCACCTTTCGAACGAATCGCCATTGACATCGCAGGGCCCTTTCTGGAAACCGACAATGGTAATCGGTATATACTCGTAGTGATGGACTACTTCAGTAAGTGGCCGGAAGCGTTTCCGATCCCTAACCAGGAAGCCAGAACCGTGGCGGAGCAGATCGTCTACAATTGGGTTAGCAGATTCGGTGTGCCCTTGGAATTGCATTCTGACCAAGGGCGGAACTTCGAGTCAAGAATCTTCCAAGAGATGTGTCAACTACTCGGAATCAAAAAGACAAGGACAACACCGCTTCATCCACAGTCGGGCGGTATGGTGGAGCGTTTCAATAGGACTTTGGATGAACATCTCTCGAAGGTCGTAGGTGACTACCAACGGGATTGTGACCGGCAGATTCCTTTGTTTTTGATGGCCTATAGAAGTGCCGTGCATAGCACTACTCGACATACGCCGTTCGAAATCTTATTTGGTGGAATAGCTCGTTTACCCAGTGAGGTGAAATTTGGATCTCCTACCACTGAGCCCAGAAATGGAGAAGGGTACGTGGCGGACCTTAGGGAAAGGCTTAGGGACATACACCAAAGGACCAGAAGCCAGATTAAGATGACGAGCGACCGCATGAAGACCAGGTATGATGCCAAGGCAACAACGTCAGGAGATCTAGTGTGGCTGTATAATCCCCATCGCCAAAAGGGGAAATCACCTAAATTGCAGCAGAACTGGGAGGGTCCCTACAGAATAGTAATCCGCATCAACGATGTTGTCTACCGCATCCAGCGAGGACCGAGGGCCAAAATGAAAGTGGTTCATGTGGACCGACTGAGTCGATACAATGGCCGAAATGAGGATGCACTTATTCGGGACGAACACGTCTAAGAGGGGGGCAGTGTAACATAATAATAACTACGCTCCTCCAGCCCATTCCAAAGTGTCTTTTCATTCGGGGTTCGTGTCTGCGGTTAGTCTCCAGAGTTCATGTCTATGATAAGAGACGGATAATATCGTGGATAAGAGAGAATTATAACTGCACGAAATGATTGTCATCTTGGAATTATTACATCAGAATTTTTAGGTATTTTTGTTTTTGGTCGAAGAATTTGCTAGAAGTTTCTGGCTATCAGAAACGGCGAAGTTGTAATTTTGTGATAAATTGAAAGTTGAGAGTTAACAAGAAGAAGTAATTAGTTTGGATTTGTGAATTAAGTAATTGAAAGGAGATAAAGTGATTTGAGAGGAAAGAGACCTTGTAAGAAAAGAATTCGCGAAGAATAGTATAGTGTGAACTTGAATTGTTCTATAGACTAGAAAATAAAGAAATAAATTTTACAGAATATCGTTTTATCTACTCGAGCCGTAGCTCGCATATTACAATAACTTAAAATATTGTGTAAAGTGGATGAACTGTAATTATTGTCGGTGTATCCATCAGCGGCGGACGACATGTCCGACGATTGCCGCCACGTGGTGCTGACAGATGACGTAAGCCCACAGGCGTATCGTCCTACCGTGCCATCAACGATGGAGATACCAAGTTGGCGGGAGCGAATCCATTCGCTCTTTCGTAAGTGAGCAAAAGTGAACGAAACTTGACGAATCGAAGCAAAAAGCTATTATGGTCACACAATACAAATCCTGTGTATTCGCTCTGTTTCGGAAGTGGTCATACGAAAGCATTCTACTATTATAGTTCAGCCTTCATTTGTGGGGTACAGGTTTTTCCTTAGTGTTGTTGCTAACGGCAACAGGGGATTTTGTAGTTGGTTTTAAAGCAGATGAAGATGTTGGTGGTATTGGTAAAGAGGGAGAAGAGGACGAATTTGGATGTTATTGTTTTGCGTTGGCTTTGCTACTTTAATTAAGAACAGAGTCATATGGGTTTTCATATATTTTTTTATATCTGTAGCTAGTTTTACTATTTCTGCAAAGAGATCATTATTTGAATCAATTAGTGGTGGTCTTATCTTTGGGTTTCTATTTTTAGAATTTCTTTCATTTGGATGAACTTCGGATAGTCTTAGAAGGTGGATGGGTGTGGAGCAAGGCAATTGGCACACATGGTTCTGATGCTTAGGGTGTGGTGGAAGATTGCATATATGGCACATAGGCTTATTTCCACATTTTTTTTGTAGTACGCCCAGGCAATTGGCAGGCTCGGCACAGCAAGAGGGTTGTGTGGTTTCCATCCCATTTTCTGCAGCTGCCTTCTCTGCTCTCCTCTATTTTCAATGGGACTGGGCCGTAGCTGGAACTTGGTTGCTTGGTGGTCGCTGTGCTTACTCTTCACACAGCATTTCTTGCCAACGGGATTTGCGAAAACTGTGTCCAACGGTGTGAACGCCTCCAAGAGTATTATTCCTCTGGCGTTTGTGGCTCTGAGGAGCAATACTTTGCCTTGTGACCCTTTCCACTGCATCTGTAGCAGTGTTCGCACCGGTCTTCGCTCTTGTAGTCCTTTGCACGGGGACCATACCCGAGGCATCGGTAACATCGATAATTTACCCAAACGATTTTTTCCTCATAGACTTTATTGCAGTTTCTGTTATCGGCTTTTGTTCGGGACGGGTTGGTTTCCTTCTCTGTCTTCCACGTCCCTTCACCTGCGTTCATTTCTGCGTCTTTGCTGGCCCTTGCCTCTTCGCCCATCCTCTGCCCGCCTGTGTACCACATTTTTGTTTTCCTTTTTGGTTCAGGCAAGTGCCCCTTTTATGGACTCGCTTGACTTTTTGGCTTGGGAGACATTTCTTTTCATCAGTATATTTACTTTGAGAATTGTTTTTGTTTGTCAATAAGTGCGTAATTATCTTCCTCTTGACAATTTTACCGTTATCAAAAACCATCAAACATCTCTATATAAAAGATCTCGGCACAAGCTGTGACTTAGCTGGAGGCCCGTTGAGTGGTTCTTGAGTTAGATGCGTGAGAAAAATGATTCGTAGGTTTTTAAAACACCTCCCCATGTCTTACCCCCACTTTATCCTTTTAGATCATTTCCAGGTGAGGCAACTACCGTGTCAGTCTTAGCTTACGGGCAGTATTTCTTCAGAATCTATTCAGACATTCTTAAGTTAGATGACCAAAAAATATAATTTAAATATTTTTTTCCCGTCTCCCACACCTTACCAGCACTCCATCCGATTTTGACAATTTTTTGACGAAATTACATATGTATGTACCTGCATATCAAGACAAACATACAAATCAAATTTCATCAAAATTTCTTCAGAAGTTCTCGAGGGAGTCGTGTAGATATGGAACAATAAGAGTTTGTTTTGATCCGACCCTTACAAATACGATCATACATAAATACACCTTTTATCCTAAAATAACTGTACGGAATACTAATCGCGCGAGCCCCGACTCTCACTTGACCAATTTTAGTTAATTGGATTCAAAGTAAAAAAAAAATCCCAATAATAATCGTTAATGAAATCCGAATATTTGAATAATACATAAACATATATTTTATAGCTATGTAAAACTAGATAATATAAATAATTTGTACCTTAATAACTATTTTATGTGTGCACTAGTATTCATGAAAACGAACTTTTTTATTTTGTCTTTGCTTGCCTATGTTTAGTTAATATTTTGTTTAAGTAATCTTATTGTAATTTTTAGGAGTAAGCAAAGATTGGCTCGATCAAGTCCTTACCAAATCTGGAAAATCTTCTCAAACCTACAAAGCGGAACTAGTGGAGAGTCTGCTGAACATAGTCAGTTTATCTAATCAGCCCTGTAAGTGAATACAATTTCTCATTTCTATTGAAATTACACCACACAATTGATTCTTATTCGTTGATAGCGTGTCGAATTCGTCTTATAACACTCGAGATAACACTGGATTTGTTACTCAGTTTCACGAAGCCTAACACCGATGAATGCTGTATTAGTGAACCTCAGCAGCACACTCTCTTTCTAGCCCAGTGTCAAGCAATGGCTGCATTACGAAATTTTTATAAATCTGAAGAAATTTTTCTAGATCTCTTTGAAGATGAATACAATGAAATGAAAAAATCATCGTTAAACGTTGAATTCTTATGTATGGACTCAACGATCCTTCTGCCACCAACGGGCACACCACTCACTGGAATTAGTTTCACACGTCGATTGCCTTGCGGGGAAGTAGAAAAAGCGCGTCGCGCCATTCGGGGATTTTTCTTGTTACGCCGAACATGCCAGAAATTTCTCAATGAAACCGAAACAATGCTTCCTCTGACAAATGTAACAAACTGTGTGCAAGTGGATAACGTTTTGGACTTAAGTAAGATATGATTATGAATATAAAATAAATAAAATAGTGTAACGAAATTTCAGATAACAGCGACCTAATTGCTTGTACCGTGCTAACAAAAGATAATACAAAGCAGAGGAGGTTTCTAGTTATTGACTCCTTGCAATTGATTTTGGTGGAACCAGATGCTAAGTTATTAGGTTGGGGTGTTGCGAAGTTTGTTGGTTTCCTTCAAGACGTTGAGGTTGTAGGCGATAAGGATGATTCTCGTTGTTTGCATATTACGGTACATAGAGGTGGTGCGTCTCATAACCGCACACCACTATTGTCAGCCAAATTTTTATTTGATGATCACATACGATGTATGGCAGCTAAGCAGCGGCTAACGAAGGTAAAAATATAAAATAATAGTATTTAAGTAAAAAAATAAAGATTTAAATAAATTTTGAAACCAGAAGCATAGTAAAACTCAAACAGTGAGACTCAATAATTAGGTATCCAGATACTGTCCAATCGCCTGTCCATCTGTTTTTGTCAACGCAACAGAATTTCTTAATTTATTTATAATTGCACAAAGTTTGTGAAGCATTTCTTTATTTAATATATTTTTGGTTATCATTTTATATTCTTGTAAACATTTTATGACGTTTGTTACCGTTTTTCCCGGTGAGAAGCAAAATACCAATACCAATACCTATAAGAGCAAGTACTGTTTTCGTGAAAATTGTTGATCTCGAGATTTAGATCAATCATGACATTACCATCATAGAAGAACTTGAAAGTGGGTCCTGAATTCTGCCTGCTCATACCCGAGGCGAAATTAAAGTTTTCATTCTAGTCCCAAAATTAACGGTATTTTACTGCGTGCTAATTTTGAAAAAGTGCATTTTTTTCGGAAACGGATTTAACGATTCATTATACCTAGGATATGCCTTGTGCTTTCTGTGTACTTCATGCATCTACGCCTAAAAAAATAAAGTGCATGAATGGGTCGCACGTACTTCCACCTCTATGCTCTTTATCTGCAAAAATTCAGTTTTGAAATTTAAGCAAAATCGCTAAAATGATTTTTTTTTTTTTAAAAAGAAAAGGTTAAAATGTTTTGTTCTACAAAAAAAATAAGATTATTATTAAAATATATCCACCATAACTCAAATATCAAATTTGATGAAAATCGTCGAGCCGTTTTCAAGAAAATCGTTTTCAAAATCAGCCATTAGGAAAGTACCTCGAATTGTGAACCCACTGACCCCAGATATGAAGTTTGAAGAAAATCCGTCCAGTCGCTTAGGCTGCAGTCGTGCGTACAGACAGACAGGCAAACAGAATTGAGAGACCAACTTTATTGAGTTTCTCTATTATAGTAATGTCAAATTTGATCAAAATCTCGAGATCGAAAATTTTTAGGAAACCAATACTTTCCCTTATAGGGGCTAGATTATCCTCTGTACAGCCGCGATGATTGGTTTCTACCTGTGAAGAAGTGCATTATTAATAATGGTGACTACCTTGTAAAAGTCTAATTGAACTAAGCAAACACCTTATGTATGTACATATATACCGTTATGTATTTGAACCATCGCGCTTCTGATTTAATCATCCTTCGTACTTTTCAAATTGTATCTTTCTCCCAATGATTGCGGGGATTTCTTTCGTCGACTACAAGAACAATGCTTCCTCTTTTAATGGTACGACAAATATCAACAGTTTAATAAAAACCAATATATTTTATTTCGAATTTGAATTGTAACCTCCAATTAAATCACCTTTTATAGGTTGTTTTTCCTTGTATAGATATTATAAAATTAAAAATGTTTTTCTGTCTGTCTGACTGCGTGACCGTTTATAACCCAAGAATCACTTTTGATTCGGTTTTTCTCTTTTGAAACAATTACTAGGCTGTATGGCACTTCCGCCCGGCATTAAAATGCTGGACCTGAAGCTGTTTGTGCACCGAATTCGGATAAAAACCATCAGTCCGGTGCTTAAGATCTTAAGCTATAAATGATCATTACACGTTATCTGCAAACTACGCAGCTAGCATGTGTGTAAATACTTAAATTTCCTTCAACTCAAAAAAATTAAATTCATTCACATCCAACGAGTGCCACTACAACTGCGTGATGGGCTTATATACCTACGTATTTGCTGTCTGTGCCTGTTAAATATTTTTACTTACAGACTTATAGAAGAACTCAAAAAAGTGGGTCTCTCAATTTTGGATGTATGACCGACTGCAGCCTAAACGGCTGGACGGATTTTCTTCAAACTTCATATCTGGGATCTGTAGGGTCACAATTCAAGGCGAAATTCAGAATTTTCATTCTATTCGATTTTGAAAAAAAGTTTCGATTTTCTCGAAAACATAAGAGGGTTTGATCAAATTTCATATTTGTACCAGATTTTTTCCAAAAATAAGTATTTTACTTATTGATTGGTTATTGAAAATTTCCTTGTTCTCAGATATGAATCGGGCGATTTTGTTAAAAATCAATATCTAAGCAATATCTCATAGCATACGAAGTTTTGGAAAATTGTCGAAATAGTTTTTTCTTTAACTGTGTGGTCGGAGTACGAGAATTTAGCTGATACGATATAATGATCAGACCGACCTAGAGGCGCTAAAAGATCAATAGTGTATTTATCAGGATGCGAAGTAAGAAACAAGTCCAAAGTGTTGGCGGAATGGCTTTCAATGTCCGGTATACATACATGTAGTCTCATTTACAAGCTAAGTCAAATTGTTTACCTCAGCGAAAAGTTTAACATACCTTTCTTCGATGGTCTGGCCAGAATGGTGTTGCCAATCCGAATTGTGTATATTGAAATCAGTATGAGGATACAAGGAGACAATTCGAGTGATAGAATCGGACAGCGCATCAGATTCGTCAAAAGTTGAGTTGCTGTCACACTAGGGCTTCTGTAAATAAAGCAGTAGTGAATTAATTGCTTATGGACGGTGAATTTCAGCCATTTGAAATTGAATTCCGGATTGGAACAGTGGTCATACTGTGGTAGAACTTAGTAAGTAATATCACTACGTACATAAATGGCGCGGCCGCGGTGGGGAAAGAATAATGACACTAAGTTATATCCAGGCAGTTTCAAATCAGAAGATTCTTTAACTACCTGTGCTTCGCTAAGTGCCAAAACAGCTAGTTTATGGGAATGAGCGTGGGCGTATATGTCGAAGAAATTCGTTCGAAGCCCACGAATGTTGGTGAAATCAACCCTAAATTCCCTCATCACTACAGAATAGAAACACAAAAAGCAACAACTCTAACGTAACTAAACGAAGTTGTGAAGTGAAGATCCAATGAATAGTTCTCCAAAACAGCAGGTGCTATGGTTTTTATTTATTTATTTCTCCCCCCACTGCGCGCGAGTTACGTAAGCATCGGAATATTTCCCAATTGGTAAAACTCAATACATTGACCCCTACTGCGGAAATGCTAACGCTGACATTTCCAGCGGAAATGCTGCAATTGCGATTAAGTCAATAAAACGCATTTATAAAATATAAAATAATGATGACTGGGAAAGTTTCCGATCGACGACACTTCTCGGGGCAATGATCGATAAAGTAAAAACAGATTTATTTTTCCAATCCTAAGAGTTGGATGTATTTCTCCTTTTTTTGTCACAACAATTGCGGATCGCCTGTACGCACGACGGCAGGCAAAATGGAACGTCCTGCTTCGTTTCCTCGAATTCAGGTGTGTCTAGGAGTCCAGGCGAGAACTGTACTGCAGTTTTGAAGATAACTTCTTATGGAATCCAAAGATGGACACTTGTTGAACACACTTTTAAGCCCCATTAGAATGCCGAGGTTGTCGGAGGAGACGAGGGTTTTTCTGAATGCCTGCTAACTTCGTAATGTAGCTCTCTACCATCTCGACTATTAGACCTTGGTGAAGAGTTACGATTTGCTTGTACGTTTTAGTTCCACGACTGCATACGAAGAGTGGCCTGCAGCGCATGGCCCATCTGTGTATAAAATTCTTTTCGGGCAGATGGACTCAATCATTTCTTTGTGGAGCATTTGAAATGTACTGTTCCACTAGGCCCTTCATGAGCAAATTACTTTTAGAGCATTATTTTACCTGCAAGTTCCATTTCAGGTAATTCCTAGCACTTTAAGTTCCTTTCTCAATGAGAGTGTCACCTCTCTAAAGGAGATCGAGTTTTCCGTGCAATTGGCTTTCTTACATAAGTGTAATGCTTATAATTTTGATAGTTGAACTATAGCGCTTCGTTCCTACTCCCAAATGGAAATTGCTGTGTTTGCTCTTGTTAGGCTATCTATTACTGTGTTGTGACCACTTGACGCTAATAGACAAATGTTGTCCGCTTATACCCCGACAAAATCCAGGTTATAGGTTGGGGATAAGTTCTACTAATGAATCAATATATGCGTTGAATCTTGCATCAGAAAAAGAAGTCCATATAAGCCTAAAAATTTCCTTAGGCGAGCCCCATTCATGAAGCTGACTGATTACGGGCTTTAAGGTTACTCGGTCAAATGCTTTTTTCAGATCGGTTAAAAGAAGAACACTATGCTTAGATGCAGCCAGGTCGGCCACTAGTTTTAGTTTATTAGTTTATTAATGACTTTTATTTAATTTAAAAGATTTACATATAAAAAGGTTCAAAGTCTACTTTGGTTTGGCATAACGTCGTCTACCAGATTAACAACTGTTTGAGTGTAAATACTAATTTAAGATAAGTGTAACAAGTGGACACGAAGTTTAAAAATCTTCCTCGCCTTCTGTAGCGAAAAGCATTTACGGTGTAGTAGTTATAAATAAAGGTCGGCCACTATTCTGTGTTGCAGAAGGTGAATAAGAAAGTGAACCCCTTTCTTATTTCTAAATGCGTGCTGTCCTGAACTTATTTTCTCATCTATGAACCAACTGATGTGGCTTGCAACGATTTTTTCAAAAACCTTTGAGAGAACTGGAAGGAGTGAAATGGACCGGTACTCATCGTAGGAGTGACAACTTCCCGCTTTTTTGGGGATGGATTTTAATTGCGCTAGTTTCCAGTCATGTGGGAAATGTCCTGTGATGAGAACGTTGTAGAATAATGAACAGATTCTAGTCTTTAGACTTTTGGAGCAAGAATTATTTATTTTATAGGTTATTTTATCTTCGTCAGGTTTTGTTCCTTTTGCCATTTGAAGTGTCATATCCACCCCTATTATTAGTTAATTGATGTTGAAGTTATTCCTTTCTTGAGTTATTCTATCCATGTAAGTGCAATCCGCGCTATAGAACTTAAATTTTGTTCGAATATGTTGGCAATATTTTCGGGATCATTCTGCAAGGTGGTATTAACCTTCATGGTGGTTAAAGTTCTAAGAGGGTTTATTCGATCGAAGGGATCATATCCTCCCCCATAGTGTTCTTGAATCCGAAGATTGGTCCATTGTGTTGACGATATTAACCCAAGCAAGCCTTTTTGTAGTTCCACGTTGTGGGACTCCGCCACACTCTGTTCCATGCCAATTGTTTTTCTTTAACGATCTTCCGAATGTTTACTGTAAACCAGATGGGATTAGATTTGTGACTGTGTTTTGTTACTGGAATACTTCTATCTGCAGCTGTTCTAATAATTTTCTTTATTTTTGTGGCTTCCTAGTTGATATTTGTTGAAATCGGTGGTGGAGATGAGAACACTTTGGATGTAGTTACAAAAATGCTCCAGTTAGTTGAGTTTTCTTTAAAACGGGAATGAATTTTCTTGTCTGTTTTCGTTTTGGGCTTCGAATGATTATGGGGATATATTCACGGGTTTCAGCAAAAGGTGGATGCCTCTCAGTGAAGAGGATCAGCAAGATCCGGTGTGGCTGGGGTGATATTGATAGCGGTGAGTGTGTTTCTGGTAGAAAAAAGTATAGGTGATTCGTCATTAAGAATGACAAAGCCCTTTTCGTTAGCAAAACTTTCAATTTTAAAGCCGGCACAGATCGTGGTCCGTGAACCCCATATCGTATTAGCTTCTTTAAAGTCCACCATTATAATCTGATAGGAGTTGTTACTATTAGGGCTATCCTCCAGAACCTCTTGGGAAATGATGGTACCTCCAACCTTGTATATATTTGTAATAGTATTGGGTTTTCTTCCTGGAATCTGTATGGTTTGGTGGAGAAAGTGGTGTGAGAAGTATGTTGTTTTTGATTAAAATGCCTGCTTTGGCATAATGGGAGTTTTTATTGTAGTGACAAATTTTGTAGTTAATATTTAAGTATTTTAGATTCTTTGAGATGATGTGAGTTTTTTGCAATGCTATGAAGTCTGGGTTGTATTTAGGTATTAGTCTTTCTAGTGTTTTTTTTATTGCAGAATCCTTGCAGATTCCATTGGAGGAGAAGTAAATTTTTAACTAAAGAGGTCATTATTGTGGTTTCTTATAAGTAAAGTTTGGTATCTTCGTCAGTGTATTTATTTTAATTATATCTTCCAATTGTGTGAGAGTGGTGTTTACTGATGAGGGCTGGTTAGCAGATATATGCACATCTAAGTCCATCTCATCAGGTGTGGTTGATTTAATTTATATTTTTGTTACATTTGGTTTGGGTTGAATGAATTTGTGGTGTTTTTTTTTTCAGCTTGTTTTGTGTTTGTGTTATGTTCGAGTATGTGGTACTGATTAGTTTATTTAGTATTGGAGTGTTTAGTTGAGGTTCTGTTGGAGAATTGAAAGGAGATGATTGTACCGGGCTATAAGAAACTTGGATTAGGTTTATTTTTGTTGATATCCGTTTTTTTTTTTTTTTTTTAATAAGTCAGCCATGGGCAGTTTAGTTCCCGGACGCTTTTAGGGGCGGATAGCTGGTGTAGAGCAGGATTATTGGTATATATTTGCCGTGTAGCGTCGATCTGCTTTGATCTTATTCACTAATTTATATTATAATATATATTAAGAATGATGGACAAGCCTGATCGTAAGATGTATGATTTTCTTCCTTACAATTTATGCAATACACACGTTCGCATTTATCATGTGGTGGGGTCATGCAACATTCTTTACAAGTCAGTACATTGGT
Source organism: Pocota personata (assembly GCA_963082735.1). Classification (NCBI taxonomy): domain Eukaryota; kingdom Metazoa; phylum Arthropoda; class Insecta; order Diptera; family Syrphidae; genus Pocota; species Pocota personata. Next base: position 75,829,481 of record OY720429.1, read on the forward strand.
TTTTGATGTGTCCCAAATGTTGGCATAAGATGTACCCCATTGGGTTGGGAATGTATTCTTCAACCTTAAAATTTACCCATCCTAGTTTTACATCTTTTGGTCGACAAATCAGATCAAAGGTAAGGATAGCAGCACCCGTTGAAACTAAATTATTATTATCTTTTTTAGGATTTTCCTAACTTCTATTACTTTATACTTCCTTAATTCTTTTAGAAGTTCATCTTCGGTTATGTCCATTAAGTGTCTAAGGAAAATTTTATCTTGAACCAAATTGAGTCCAATGTGGGAGGTTATTTTCACTGGGATAGTGTCGATCAGTTTGGCTTTAATGATTATTTCTGCTGTAAGAAGGTTTGAAACTTTTACTATTAGGTCACCTGAGCGCATGGCTTTAACCTCTAATATGTCTTTAGAAATATACGCCAAGCCACGGTTTATTTGAAAGGGGTTATATGACGCGAGTGATTGAAATTTTTGTTTGTCTTTTCTATTTTTGCTACTACAATGTAGCGTGCAATGTTATCATATTTGTTAGTTATTGTGAAAACGTCGGAAAGCCGTCGTCTGTACGATTTTTCATGTCATTTTTATTAATTGATGCTTTGTCAGTCAAAAGATGAAACAAATTTTTTTTTTGTTCTATCTTAATTTTACTATTTATTAAAAGTGTGTAATGAACAATTTTTTTTTATTCTTACGCGCTAAATAAAAAAAAAATAAAAATAACTTCAATTTCAAGAAATTTGTCTGTGCAAAACTAACCGGATTTTTTCGAATTTTTTCTTTAATGTTTTATTTATTAGTATTTTGTCCAGTAGCCTTTGTTGTTTAGTACCGCTTTGCATCGGCGAGGCATTGAGGCCACCAAATTATCGATTATATTAGTAGGAACATTCTCCCACTCATTCTTCAAAGCTGCAAAAAGAGAGCTTGTTGAAGTGTGGTTTTTTTTTTCCAACTCGCCTTTTTAAAATCGCCCACAAATTCTCAATCGGGTTCAAATCCGGTGACTGAGAAGGCCACTCAAGAACACAAATGTTTTTTGCCGCAAACCACTCTTTTAACAGCTTTGAAGAATGTTTTGGGTCATTGTCCTGCTGGAACACCCAACGCAAAAGCAACTCCTCTTCAGCGTATGGAAGCATGACTGACTCCAAAATATCCCTATACTGGAAACGGTCCATTGTTCATGTAATTTGATGTATGGGGCCGGTGCCTGCACCCGAAAAACATCCCCAAACCATAACTGAGGCTCCTCCGTGCTTGACTGTAGGTAGAACATTTGCTGGCTTTAAGCGAGTTCCTTTCCAGCGCCTAACTGTTCTCCCGCCATCGGAGTAAAACAGTTTCCATTTGGTTATAGACCAGTTGAGATGATTTTTCGCAAATTCAACCCTGATAATAGACGTTTATAGTCAAAAATTGTTTTTCTTCAAAACACAATTTATGCCTCACCTTTTTTTTCGATGCTTCGCAGTGAGAAGTGGTTTTTTTGCTGGGCGAAATGCGCAAAGATCAAAGTCCCGTAATCGCTTCCTTACAGTACTTGAGGCAATGGGAAGATTAAGTTCGTTGCAAATTGTTTTCGACGTCGCAAATGGATCTTTAAGCACAAAGTTCTTGATGCGCCTATCAGTTTTGGACGATGTTTTGCGTGGGCGTCCTCCAAAATGGTCTGCTTCCACAGATTTTCCACTTCGAAACTTTTTAATAATGTCGTACACAGTTGACGTTGGGAGTTTTAACATTTTTGCGATTTTAATCTGTTTTTTACCAGCTTGATACTCTTGAATTATTTTGTATCGGATTTCGTTACTATGACGAGTCTTAGCCATTTTTTTTGTTGAAAGAAAACTTTTATTTGCCTTTAGCCTACAACTTTATAAACGAAATTTTCAAAGAATGGACAAGAACAACCGTTACCTGAGCTGTCAACATCACAACCTCAAAAAATCCGGTTAGTTTTGCACAGGGACGTTTATGAGTAACCTAAGACATTTTTTTTTTTTTTTGTTCTTTTTGCAAATTAAGCATTACTCTTCATAGATCTGTTAGATTTTTACATTAATGTTCTGAACTAGTTAAAAAAATTAGCAATTTTGAAAGTAATTTCCTTAAAATTGAGCATACAACATATTTTAAAGAAAAAATCCGGAATGTTTTTAGCAGCACTGTACGTTTTGATTTACCATTTCCGTTTAACAGAAACTCTAGAGATCCTTAAACCGGTTTTGATTAGGGGGATCTAAACCCCCTTAATTTTTTTTTAATTTTTTTTTATAAGCAAATATATTTCTCCACAGATTAGCCTATACGAAGTTAGAAATTGGGTTGGCGGCAAGAATTTGACAGTTCAAATGTAACAAAAAAATAATATTGCTCTCTCTCACACATCTTTACACAGCGTTTGCAAGAATAGCACTGTCAGGCCAACTTCAAACGTCAATTTTCTGACTCAATAACCACTGATTCGCAGATTTAACTGTATGCTTCGGATCATTGTCGTGCTATGCTCAGCATAGGGAAGCATAATGTTGTTCAAAAATGTCCTTATATTTTATGTGGCCTCCACCATGTTTCACTGTTTTTATGGTATATTTAAGATTGAATTCCTGGTTGATTCCGCGCCTTACATATTGTTTCCCATGTGATCTGAACCGATTAAATTTCGATTCATCATCGGTCCACATAATATTTTGTCACCAGTCGGGATCCGTATTAACGTGATCGCGTGCAAACTCTAAACGGATCGAGTTTGCTCAAACGAACAATGGTCGAATCGATTCTAGAGGTGGTCTTTCATTTCGGAATTTATAGGCAAGAAAACACCGCCTGAAGTCCTCCATAGAATGATTTCCTCGTCCGATACTGTCGTTGATATACCAAATTCATTAAATGTACTTACCTTAATAATATCAGGGATTCTAGTTACAATGGATAAATAAACTGAGGTAAATAAAGGGAGTGCTATTTAAGTTGTCGACACTATCTGCCAGCTATCACAAAATTATGATCAGGGGTGCTTTAAGCAAAAACATGTACCGTTACTTTAGGGGGAGGTCAGATATTGTAAGACATAAAACTATATTATGCTCAATCGAATATACAGTAACGGACATAGAAATCCGGACATAGTGAAAAAACTAATTTTAGTAGAATAATTTTGGAGATTTTAAAGATAATCAAGATCCGTCTTTATCGAACGTTATTTTGTTGAAATACAATACATTTCAGATTTGGAAAACAATAAACCAATTTCGGAAAAAATGGCTTTAATACAAACATTTTCAAATTGTTTTAAGTTTCATTGAAAAAAACAAGTGAGTAAATGTGTAAGCATATCGATAGTTTTTATTGCTATTCGAGTTTATGATTCTTTTTACAGGAAACAGGCTTCTCAAACTTCGGAGAACTGAAGATGTTAATACTTTGTAATCCCTCCTTTTTTTATTACGGTTTTTATCCAGTCGTACATTGACGTCTTCTAATATTTTTTTATATTTTTCTGTGTTTACCGTTCCATTTATTACAGCCAGTCGTCCAACGTCGTGATAGGAAAAGCATCCCCAAATTATCCTTGAACCTCCTTATTTCACGGTTGTTGTCACATACTCATCATTGAATCTTTCTCCAGTTCTTCGCCTCACGTACTGTATTCCGTCAGAGCCGAATATGTTGAATTTGGACTCATATGAGAAGATCACATTTTTCCAATCCGTTATGTTCCAGTTTTCATGATCTTTAGCCCACTGAAGGCGTTTTAGTCGCATTCGTTTATTTAGAAATGGTTTTTGAGCAGGTCTGCTTGCGTTCAAGCCAGCTTCTTCAAGCCTTCGTCTTACATCCTCCAGCCTCTACGAAGTCTGTCCTTAAATCTTCAGCAGTTTTGAATCGATCACGCAGACTTATTCGTTTTAAAGGCCGATCTTCAGCGCTAGTGGTCTTTCTTCTGCGACCCGTACCCTTTTTTCTCTGCAATGAGCCCGTTGCCTCGAATTTTTTGATGAATTCAGCCACGACTTGCTGAATCCCACTTTTCACGCCACTCGTATATCACGAACACTTAATTTTTCATTTTTTAAAGTGATTATTTCGACTTTCGTTTTTTCACTCATTTTCTTTTTATTTTCCATATTAATAAAATTATTTCCACTTTTACTCAAACTACTTCTTTTTTCCATGAACTATTACAAAGTAAACTAGAATAACGTCATCAAAGCCTTTTTATGTAAAATTCTAAAAAATTCTCAAGATAATTGAAGTTTAAGAATTTTTTTACTCTGCCCGGATTTCTATGTCCGTTACTGTACATATGTACACTCCGTCTCACTTGATTACGAGCAGGCAGTTTTTTGTTTTAATTTTACAATATTTTTTAAACCCTTCGCTAATCTGGGAAAAACCAATTGCACAAGGAATGAAGGATATATTATGTTTATATTGTAAAAAAAATGGGATTAAGTTGATAAATGCAACTTTTATGACGCTTTTTCCAAAAATATCATAAAATTTACCTGTTTTTTTTGTCTCACTTGATTACGAACAGTAGCTAAATCTACCTGTTACCATGTTTTAAATCAAATAAAAGGATACTTAGAGTATTAGGGAGCTTAGTTCAAGAAATAACTTCATACAATCCACAACTATGGGTAAAGGAAAGACATTAACCAAGGAGGAAATAGGCCAAATTCGAGCTTATCGGGAACAAGGAAAATCCATCCGTTTCATAGCCAGCAAGATTGGAAGAAGCGCCACTGTTGTACACAGCTTTATTAAGGACCCGGAGAAGTATGGAAAAAACCGCAAAGGAAGAGTCAACAAAGCAACAACTTGCCATATTCGCCATGAAAAAATGAAGAGGAAACCACCATTGAACGCGGTACGTAAAATCCAGCGGCTTGTTTTTGCAACAAGTCATATCAGGAGGAATCGAGAGTGGCATACCGTCGTCTTTTCTGATGAAAAAAAAATTTATTTGGACGGACCTAATGGATACAGATGTTATTTCCATGATTTGAGAAAAGAAGAAATACATCTTCAAAGGCGGCACAACAAAGGAGGTGGTGTAATGGTATGGGGAGCAATAAGCTATTACGGAACTGTGGAGCTGGATTTGCAAAGCTCCAAAATGACGGCAATCACTTACAAATCGATACTGGAAAGAGCTTTTCCACAGTTTTCGGAGATATTTGGTGGACAGCGATGGACTTTCCAACAAGACAATGCACCGATACATACCGCACGGACAACAAAAGCCTGGATTCAGAACCAAAATGTAAACCTACTTGCATGGCCGCCATATGCACGCGACCTGAACATCATGGTAAACGTGTGGGGTTGGCTTTCAAGAAAAGTCTACGAAGGAGGAAGGCAATATGATGAAACGGAAGAGATTATTGAAGCCATAAAACGAGCCTGGTCCGAAATTTCACTAGATTATTTGACAGCACTCTATGAATCTCTACACAGCAGGCTACTTGAAGTGATTCAGTGATCAGGAGGTAGTACCCATTACTAAAAACTATTGCTACTCTTTGAATAAAACCAACATTTATTTATACAAACAAATTTTGTATTGTTTTTTTACCTTTTAAGCTTCTAAAAGGTAGATTTAACTACTGTTCGTAATCAAGTGAGACAAAAAAAAAAACATGTAAATTTTATGACCTTTTTGGAAAAAGCGTCATAAAAATTGCATTTATCAACTTAATCCCATTTTTTTTTACAATATAAACATAATATATCCTTCATTCCTTGTGCAATTGGTTTTTCCCAGATTAGCGAAGGATTTGAAAAATATCGTAAAATTAAAACAAAAAACTGCCTGTTCGTAATCAAGTGAGACAGAGTGTACATGTGATTTGGAGCATAACTAATGGATACCATATAACTGTGCTATTGATTATATTTTGTTGTCACTGTAAATACATTTTAAATATTATTTCAATGAACTTATGAAACACAAATGAACAAAGGTGTAGTTCAGTTGCTGCTAAAAGATTCCTGGTAAAGAAGAAGATATTTGGCTAACCTTTCTTTCCACGTAATCCCATAAAAGGTTCAAATCTGGCGACTGTGGTAGTCAAACCATGTTGATTAAAATCTTCCTTTTGTTGCAGAAAGCTTAAACACAACTTTGAAATACAGCTTTGAATAGCATTCGCATCTAGAATGGTTCTGTAGCCCTTTTTGTGCAATATGCCTTCGATACGAATTATTATTATTACAACTTTATTAACTTATAATGAATTATAAGATTATACTAGCTACCAGTGGCGTGGCGTCCATACAAGCCGATTCCTTCCGGCTTCCCTTTTCAAATATTAAACATTTTTATTTTGCCACTTGCCAACCATTACATTCAATTATTTGTTCATCAAACCATTTTTCATTCATAAATCATAACTTTATACGCTCGAAGATGAAATGCTGCGACCACTTCGGTTGTTTATTCATTTTTACTCATACACAAACTCGCACACATAGGCGAGACAAGTATGAACTCCTCTAGCGAGAGAGCGTGCAATGAATTTTTTTGAGAAGCCGTTAATTTTCCGGTTATGCATTCATTTCTTCACAGTACGAACTTTCAATTCTATTCCTTTCTGGCATATAGTAGAAGTTTATTTGCGATTTCTTTGTCTAACATACATTCGCTTATGAGGAAAATAACCCGCGATTTCTCGGCTTTTGTGGATGAACATTGGTGGAGGAGAAAGGTTTTAGTTCGAAGGAGTTTTATTTTTTTTTTTATTGTAGGCAACAAAATAAGCCGACGAAAATCGGGTTATTGGGTGATGTAGGGGTTCGAACGGCGTTTGAGGTTTTTCTTACTTGTTGGGTATTTTTTTTTTTTTTTTTGAAAATTTGAAATGACAGTTGCAAATCGGTTGTGTAATTGTGCGTGATTTATTGAAAATTTGGATGCAAATTTTTTTGATTTTTGTGACTGCTAATTATTAGAAAATTTTAAAAATTTAGCAATTACATATTGGTAGTTAAGTTAGTGTTTTAAATTATTAAATTATTATAAAATAGTGAGTGAGCTACGTGAGTAGTCATTAGCTATATACCAAGTAAGTAATTATAAATCTACTCAAGAGGTGCTCCATTGAACATTCTTATTATTCTTAGACAAGATGTCTCTAGTTAATTTTGAGTGTTCTTTAACTGATTTTCTTCTAAAAGAAACCCACGACACGAGTTTAGTAAGCTTTCTTTTTGCAAAAAAAAGTTATAGAACTTGAAATTATTTTTTGGCTTTGTTAGTAGTATCGTTAGGTTTTTTAATAAATCATCTAAAAGAACCAATCTGCTAAATTGCTGATCGACGAATTCATTCTGAATTTTTAAACTCATTTGACTCAAACTATGAGAGCGTAAGTGACTGCTCAGAACCTCCACGCAAACGCCGACTACTTAATATTGATTCAAAAACAAATTATAGCCGAATTTTTATACCAATTATAGATAATGTTAGAAGTCAGATTAAGAATAGGTATAGTTCATTTAGTTCATATATATCTTTGATTTATTAAACAAATCAAAATATGAATATTTTTCTAATTCAATGCCGGATTACAAAATATCTTCTTTAATTACCCTATTTCATGGAATTTTTTAATTTTACTACTTCAAAAAAAGGAACTCAACGTTTTATACACTACCCCTTCACTTAAAAAGCTTGAGGTTTTTCAACTTTATAAGCATTTTAATAAGAAAATGCTTAGAGATACTTTTTCTCAAACTCTAACATTGTGTGAAAAATTTTTAACCCTGCCTTTGACTGTGGCTTCTGTCGAAAGATCTTTTTCGACTTTAAAAATAGTCCACACTTAAGAAATTCCCACAAAGAAGAAAGACTCTCAGACCTGGCACTTTTATCTATCGAAAAGCACATTCTTTTAGAAATTAAAAATAACTTAAATTTTTATGAAAGAGTTTTAGCAGAATTCGTAAAAAAACAATCGTAGGATAGCTTTAGAATACAAATAGGTAGTACATAATTGTAATTGCTAAATTTTTTATATTTAACAACGCTCCGAGTTATCAATAACTTATATAGATTATTCTGCCCCTTGACTACGTAAATTCCAATGACTTAAAGTATAACAAAAGTAGTTTGGATTGCATATTTTAAGTCTGTGTTTCGAATGTAATTTTAATGATGGGAGTACTCACGCCAGTTTAATATTAACTTGTTGTGCCAGAAGCGTTGTATGCACTTTTTAATATCGTTGATGTTGTATGTCCAGAAGGTAATGAGGGGTTCCCTAACGGCCTCCTTGGCTGCCTTATCCGCCTCTACATTACATTTTATTCGCACATGGCCTGGTACCCATAAGAGGTTTAATTTGTTCCTATTAACTATTAATTTATTCCGGATGGAATCTGTAATAGGTGTTTTATTGTAAATATTCCTAATTGCCGTAATAACTGATAGACTGTCGGTACAGATAATGATTTTTGTATTGCTTACTAGTTTAGCAGCTTGGAGGATTGCGATCGCCTCAGCTGAAAATACAGAAGAGGAGGGAGCTAGGAGTCCCTTGGATAAGATATAGCCATTTTCATCTGATGATGTTGAGTAGGGTGTTAACATGGCAAAAGCTACTTTTAGAACTTGAATATCTAATAATATTAACCCTGGTAGTTAATTTTTTCTTTAGACTAATACAATGTTCCTTAAAATTAAATTTGTTATCAAAGATGACACCAAGAATACATAGATTATTAACATGTTTTATGTCTACATTGTTACAAATAAGTGATATATATTTAGAGCATTTAGTTTTTTTTTTACATATATGCAAAATATTACTTTTTTCTACGGAGATCTTGGAGCCTGAGACCTTACCCCAGGAGTTATCCGTTAGGATATTTGAAAATTTTAACGATAACTCTGTGAAATCTTTGCACTTTGAAAATAGAATCAAATCATCTGCGTAAAGTGAATGACCAATCTTTTTGTATGAGCTAAGGATCTCACTCAGGTCATTGAACGCAACTATGAATAGTATAACCGAGAGGGGGGATCCCTGTGGTATACCGTTATGAAGGCTTTGGATTGAGGAGTAAAATAAATAAATAAATATTTGGCGCAACAGCTCTTTAAGTGCCAGGGCCTCGCTTCTCGCAACCACTCGTGTTGTGTGTGTTATACTTTTCACACGAATGGAAGGGGGGGACCTACAGTTTAGTACCGTATCCGAACGGCAATTTGTTTTGAGAAGCTTTCTCCTGACAACAATATTCTAGGATGTTTGTCAGTCGTTCGCGAGAGGTAGGATCGTGAAAAAACTTTTTGGTGTTTTCTGGGATTCGAACTTGGAACCTCTTGCGTAGTGATCCGACACACTAACCACTACGCCACGACGCCCACTTGAGGAGTAAGTGCTGTTTATTTTCACTCGGTATTTTCTGTTTATTAAGAAAGATTTTATATAGTTGAACATTCGTGCTCTCATCCTCCACTGCGCTAGTTTGTTCAATGTTACATGAATCCCAATACTATCAAAAGCCTTTTCAAAGTCTATTGACAGAATTGAGACATGGTTTTTACTGGATAGGGCGGATGCAACGTATTGATCATTGTGCAAAAGAGCATCTATGGTACAGCGTCCATGTCTGAAAGCAATTTGATTGGTGAAAATAAGATTATTGTTCTCGAGGAACCAAAGAAGTCTGAAGGAGATAATCCTTCCTAAAATTTTGCCTAAACATGGGAGTAGGGAAATGGGACGAAAATCGTTGACTTCGGAATGATTCTTATTAGGTTTTGGGTTTTCCAGGTTTGGGGAATTATTCCTTGTGCGAAAAGCTGGTTGTAAAGACCTAATAGACGATGTATCAGAATTGTTGGACTGTTTTTGATCATGATGTAAGAGATTCGATGGTACCCAGGTGATTTTCCTTTAGATCTCTTGAGGGCATTTTCAAATTCAAGTTCGTTTATAGGGGGCTCAATGAATTTGGTAGAAGAATCGGTATTCCAGTTTGACGGGTCGAGTTTTTCTGCTCACAATTTTAATTGGAGGAAGTCAGAAGAGAAATTGGTGTCAGCAGAGTATTCAGACCAGGTCTTGGCAAAGTGTTGCGAAATTTCAAAGGCGGTGATAGGGCTTGCGAGTTGGTATTCACGATGTTAATCGAGTGAGGTATGTAGTTGATTTAACATCTGCCCACAGTTTTTTTGCTGTAGTTTTGAGGCTTATGTTGGAGGTGAATTTTTTGAAGCTCGCTTGTTTGGCTAATTTGGCAGCTTTTCGGAAGAGAACGTTGGCTTTTTTGTAGGAGATCAGATTCGAATCATTCGGATATTTTTTAAATTTCTTTCAAGAATCTTGTTTGGATTGACGCAGGTGTTGGATTTCATTGCTCCACCATGGAACCATATATTTTTTTAAGGAGCTATTTGTTTGGGGGATTGCTAAATTAGCTGCATAACGCAAAGATTTTTGGATGGTTGCTGCTTCTTTGTTTATATTAGGTAATTGTTCCCTCTGTTCTAAGAAATGTGCAATGTTTGACTGGAAACAATTCCAGTTGGCTCTATCTGTTTGAAATTTTGGGAGCAGTTTAATATTTTGCGGGGAGCTCCCTGATGTAATTGTGGTTAAGGTTGGGAAATGGTCGCTCCCATGTATATCAGGGAGTACTGTCCATGTTGTTTTCGTGAATAGTTGAGGAGAGATAAAAGAGATATCGAGATGAGTAAATTTTGTATGGGTTGAGAAATGTGTAGGCCTGCCATCATTGAGAACAATTAAATTGGATTTTGCTAGGAATTCTTCATTTTTTTTGCCCCGGGAATTGGTACAAAGGGAACCTCATAGTGGGCTCCAGGCGTTAAAATCGCCGGTACACAGTATATATGTATAATATCGTGGATATCTTTGGGGGACAAAATTTTGGTCGGGAGGGATATATAAAGATATTATTGTAAGGGTTATTTTGGTTTGGATTTCTACGGCTATTGCTGAAATGTGGGAGTTAATGTTGATGAATTTGTGGGGGATGGATTTGTGCACCAGTGCCTACTGTCCGTGCCCTGTTTCGCTGAATTATTGGATTGTAAGTTGTGGAAGATTGTTGCGTATTGCTTGGGTGGAAAAGGGGGTCGTTTTGTATTATTTATATGTGTCTCCTGTAGGCAGATAACTGAGGGGTTTATTTGGCGTATTAAGAGTTGCAGTTCGTGGAGATTCTTGAGATATCCATTCAGGTTCCATTGTAAAACCTGGAGCATCATTCTAATGTATTGGGTCTTTGGAACAATATATTTTAATATATTGTTTCTCCTTGATTACAATCAATCCTCCTACAAACCAAACACTCAAAACCAAAAAAAACACTTCAAATACAATAACAACCACATTAAGTAATGGATTTGCGGGTGTTACGGTTTCTTTTTTCTGCTCTTTCAGAGTATAAATCAAGATTTGTGTTGGGTTGCAAGGGGTTTTGTTCTTTATATATGCGTTTAGCTTCGGCAAGACTGCACTTTTTTTGGTTTTAATTTTTAATATTTCCTTCATTTGAACGAACTTTGGGCAATCTTTTGATGAGGTGGGGTGGGGGGCAAGGCAATTGGCTCACATAGTTCTCGAACAGTCAGAATTCGTGTGAGGCGGTGGTTGCACGTTTGCCAGATAGGGTTGTTGGTAAATCTCTTGGAAGTATGCCCGAGTAATTGGCAAACACTGCACCTCATGGGGTTTGGGATGTATTCAGTTACCTTGGCGTTATACCATCCTATTTCTACTGTATTAGGAGGTTGGAAGGAGTCGAAGGTGAAAAGCATCAAGCCTGAGGCTCGTTGTTTCCCTTCGTATTTTTTTGGTAAATTTACATATATGTATACCTCGGTTACCTTTTGTGCTTTCATTTCGGAGACGTTTTCGTCCTCTGAGACGTCTATTAGGCAAGGGGCATAGACAATTCCTTTGGATGAATTTAATTGATTATGCAACGTGATTGTAACTGGGCACAGATTAGAGAGATTTTTCGTGGCTACAAATCTGTCAGCCACCTTTTGGTTTTTGGTTAAAATTAGGATTTTACCATCTCTGAGGTCAATTTGCTCATAGTCAGTGCTAATTCCGTCAATTGCTTTTCTTAATGCAAAAATACGTACAGATGTAAGGGGTTCGTTTTCACTTTGTGGAGAAATTAACACAAATCTAAGGTTTTTGGATGTTGATCGATTGGGGAGTTCCGAGAATTCTTCGAGGGGATCTAGCATGAATTTATTTTTCTTCGCCCGGGGTTCGGAAAGGATAACTTCGGAAAGTTCGCCAAACCGATTCCCAGGTCTCATTTTTGGCCCTGGGGCCATGCGGTTAGGTGAAAAATACTACACTCGCGAACGAGAGAACCGTAGTCTTAAGTGGAGTGAAAAAGAAAGAAGGTGTTTTGGAAACAAATTTTGAGAGAAACGTGGATAGATTCACAAAAGAGGACAAGCATTTGAAAGAGATGCGTGCAAGACGAAAGCCACTCGGTGACTGATGATACGAATTAGATCACGGACTCCGCTGAAGCAAAAGGTTCCCCACACAACGGTAGGAACAATAACCTTCTTTTCGTTCCAAGCTGGGATTTATCAGTCCTAAGAATCCTTCTCCAGTCCTCAATGCTCCAATTTCAGTGAGCACTAGCTCACTATAGTCGTTTCTTTTTATTTTACACCCAAAGTAACTGTTTTTTTTTATGGCAACACGTCCAAATAAATTAGCCTCCCAAAGACGCCTTTTGATTTTTGTAACAGATACTGGGATTTCTCTTCAATTACGCTAGTAATTACAATCAAGTTACCTTCCTGATTAGTGGTTTTTCTTGGACGTCCACTGCTCGGTCTGGGATTTTATCTCAATTTAAACATATTTTTTGAAAAATCCTTAAACTGGGTAAACCGATTAACATAAGACTTCAGGCATCTACATGCAAGTAAAAGGTGCAGGTATAATTCAATTAGGGATGAGGTTACTACATATTGCCACAATGAACTGAGTAAAAAAAAATTTCCTAATAGTAAATGGCTTGGTTTAAAAATGGGTGTAATCAAGGAAATAGCGGTGGTTTAAAACTTATGAACGATAGTGTAGGTGCAAGCACGTGCGACTCAGTCGTGCATTTTATTTTTGTTTTTGTTTAAATGTTCGATTAAGGGATTTTGATCAATTTTTGGTATCATAGAGAATCATAGAGAAACTCAAAAAAGTGGGTCACGCAATTCTGTCCGTCCGTCTGTCTGTACCTCGGACTGCAACTTAAACTGCTGGACGGATTTCCTTCCAACTTCATATCCGGGGTTTGTGTACTTAACTTAAGGCTAATTTTAAAAAATTGCAATTTTCTTGAAAATGGTTAACGATTTTGAGAAGAATTCATATCTCATATCATAAAACTTTTCAAAGCATTTTTCCAAAATTCAAATTTCAAAAAAAGAAAACCCAGAAAGTTTACTGGAGCTCCTCATTTACTACCGCACGGAAATGATTCGCTATATTTTTCACCTTAATCGTAAAAACATGAACATTATCAATGTCGCGATCTTTAGCTCTCTAGAACAGGCTCTTACTTGTAAACAAAATAAATAAATAAAAAGAGTACCTGATGGCTTTTTGGGAAGAGCGAAGCCGGGTGGGTCAGCTAGCGCATTCATATGAGAATGAAAGAACCACTCGTCAAAACTCACAAATTTGTCAGCTTTTGTTATTACCTTTTGCCTGCCGTCATGCGCGCACGCGATCCTAACTGTCCGCAAACTTTGTGACATAAAAAAGAATAAACAGAATACCAATCAAATGAAAATAAAAAAAAAAAACATATCGATCGCGCGAATTAAATAATATATCCTATGCGTTTTCTTTTAATATCTTTTTATTTAGAGAGTTTTTTCGTTAAACAGCGGTTGTCCAATCCGTCCCTAAAAAAGGCGAATCTTCCTCTCTATCTAATTACCGACCCACTGCACTTACATCCCCTCTTCCCAAAGTCATGGAAACGCTGATTAATTGTCAGCTTATGTAATATCTTGATTCACGAAACCTCCTCAATGGCAGTATGGTTTTCGTAGCAACAGGTCCACTGGTGATCTAATGGCATATCTTACTGAGAAGTGGAACCAATGGTTGCGCTTGATATTTCAAAGGCATTTGATAGAGTATAACATCAGGCTCTTTTTTCGCAAATGCATGCTTATGTCGTCGATGAGTTTCTTCTTCAATGGATTAGAAATTACCTTTCGGGATGTTCAATACAAGTTGTCTTAGACAGCTTCAAGTCTGCAATTCACCATTTAAATTCTAGTATTCCCAAGGCTCTTTTTTTTTATAATCTGCGCGCGCCAAAGGGAGTATTAATACCCTTTAATTGTTTCAGGGCACGGGCGTCAGGGGGGGAAGAGGAACAGAGGAGGTACCTATGCACGTTGGCTTTGAATGTTTGAAGGTTGTAGTGATGGGGAAATACAAAGCCTGGTAGATCGTTCCACATTCGTGTTGTTCGGCTTATAAATGAATCCCTATATTTGACAGTACGACCGAAGTTTGGCTTTAGGGTATACTGATGTGCATTCGAAGCATGTCGCGTATTGCGGGTGAAATTTTGAAGGGGAGGAATGCAACTGGCTATTTCGCTGGAACATTTTTTGTGGAAAAAACGATAAAACAGGGAGAGACAGGAGACATTTCTCCGATGTTCTAGTGAATGAATGAAATTCACAATGTCTCTATCACCTATAAGTTTTAACGCGCGATTTTGTACTCTATCAAGAATGTGCAAAACGGTCTTGGGTGCACCAGACCAGATATGGGCGTTATATTCCAGCTTAGGGCGGATGAATGCCTTATAAATTGAGGCCAGATCAGACGGGGTAAAATATTTCTTGCACCGTTTAAGGAATCCTAGACATTTTGCAGCATTTTTGGCGACCTCGAATATGTGATCATTCCATCGAAGATGGTTATTAATACACATACCGAGAATGGCAAGTCTTTCGGTTTCAATGACGCAAGTACCATCCATGGATAATGGTTGAGGGTTTTGGTTTCGCTTGAGAGACAGGAGACAGCATTGTGTTTTGGAAGCATTAAACTCCACTCTGTTGGTTGAACCCCATTTAATTATGCTGTCCAGGTCGGAATTTAATGTGTTTAACATACGTTGCCGTTCCCCTTCTACGGCCGAAGAGCAAGGACGTGAGTTAGGGAACGAATATGAAAAACTGAGGGTACTGTCATCAGCGAAGGAATGGATTGGATTAGAAGTTGCAGACAAGAGATCATTTATAAAAATAAGAAAGAGAGTCGGAGACAAAACAGAGCCTTGGGGAACACCAGCATTTATTTGGTGAATTGCAGACTTGAAGCCGTCCAAAACAACTTGTATTGAACGCCCCGAAAGGTAATTTCTAATCCATTGAAGAAGAGACTCATCGATGCCATATGCACGCATTTTCGACAAAAGAGCCTGATGCCAAACTCTGTCAAATGCCTTTGAAATATCAAGCGCAACCATCTTGGTTTCGCCGAAGTGATGGAGAGATTGGTTCCACTTCTCGGTGAGATATGCCATCAAATCACCAGTGGACCTGTTGCTACGAAAACCATACTGCCGGTCATTAAGGAGTTTTCGTGAATCGAGATATTTGATAAGCTGACGATTTATCAGCGTTTCCATGACCTTGGAAAGAAGGGACGTAAGTGCAATGGGTCGGTAATTGGACGGGGAGGAAGATTCGCCTTTTTTAGGGACGGGCTGGACAAATGCTGTTTTCCATCTACTCGGAAAGAGCCCTGAAAAGTAGGATAGACAGAAAAGCTTACGCAGAGGTTTTGCCAGCGTAGAAGAACACCTCTTCAGAACTATGGGGGGGATACCATCTGGACCAGCGGATTTGTGTATGTTAAGACCTTTGAGTACTCCTGCAACTGTACGAGTGCGAAAGTGTACTTGTCCCATGGAAAATTTGACGCTCTCAAATACAGGTGGAGACGAAGCATTATCGAGCAGCGTGGAGTTCGCTGCAAAGTGAGCAGCAAGCAGATTAGCTTTGTCTAAGGAGCTGACAACTGAAATGTCATTGTAAATGAGCGTGGGGATGGCAGATGAGGCAGAATTTTTAATATTTTTGACGAATGACCAAAAATTTTTACTACCTTTGGGACATTGTAGGATTTTTTGCCTCAATTTTTGGTCATGTAAGAATTTTACACGTCGAATATGGGCATTGCAGTCTTTTCTGGCTTGTTTAAACTTCTTTCGGTTTTCCTCAGATTTGTTGGCTTTATAAGACCGAAAACTTACTTCTTTCAACCTGATAGCCTCTTTACAACTCTGGTCAAACCACGAGTTTGCCTTAGGTTTAATGCTCTTTATTCTGTTAGGAATAAAGTCATTCATACCTAAGAGTATAGTGTTAGTGATCATATCGGCTGCGGCATCCACGTCGCTATCGAGGAAGCATAGCGACCAGTTAAAACTCTTAAAGAAGCTATTAAGGCCGCTCCAATTGGCTTTCTCGTATTGCCATACTTTTCTTTTATGAGTTTTTTCTTTAACTGAGTGGTCGGAGTATGAGAATTTAGCTGATACGATATTATGGTCAGACCGACCTAGAGGCGATAAAACATCAATGGTGTATTTACGAGTATCAGGGTGAGAAGTAAGAAACAAGTCCAAAGTGTTGGCGGAATGACTTTCAATGTCCGGTATACGGGTAGGCTCATTTACAAGCTGAGTCAAATTGTTTACCTCAGCGAAAAGTTCAACATACTTTCCTTCGGGTGTTGTCTGTCCAGAATGTTGAAGCCAATCCGAATTGTGTATATTGAAATCGCCCGCAATGACGATTTCAGTATGAGGGTACAAGGAGACAATTCGAGTGATGGAATCGGACAGCGCATCAAATTCGTCAAAAGTTGAGTTGCTGTCCGCACTAGGGCTTCTATAAATAAAGCAGTAGTGGATTATTTGCTTACGGACGGTGAATTTTAGCCATTTGAAATTAAATTCCGGGTTGGAACAGTGGCCATACTGTGGTGGAACTTGGTAAGCAATATCACTACGGACGTAAATGGCGAGGCCACGGTGGGGAAAGAATAATGACACTAAGTTATATCCAGGCAGTTTCAAATCGGAAGATTCTTCAACTACCTGTGTTTCACTTAGTGCCAAAACAGCTGGTTTATGGGAATGGACGTGGGCGTACACATCAAAGAAATTCATTCGAAGCCCACGAATGTTGGTAAGATCAACCCTAAATTCCCTCATCACTACAACATAGAAATACAAAAAGACACAACTCTGACGTAACTAAGCGAAACTGTGAAGTGAAGATCAACATCGTAGAAATGTCTCGTGTCTTTCCCTATTTTATCGCTTTTTATTATAAAAAATGCTCCAGCGAAATAGTCAGTTTCATCCCTTCCCTTCAAAATTTTACCTGTAATACGCGTCATGCTTCGAATGCACACAGTCCACCCTTAATCCGAACTTCTGATACTGTGAAATATAGGGATTCGTTTATAAGCCGAACGATACGAATGTGGAATGATATACCAGGCTCTACCAGACTCTGTTCCTCTTCTCCCTTTTCCCAAATCCCCGTGCCCTGAAAAAGTATAAGGGATTTCATATCCCATTTGGCGCGCAAATTATAAATAAAAATAAAATTTTAACCACGATTACTGATCATTTTTCTTACAGGCCCTCTCCGGTTCAATATGCAAAAATGCTAATATATTGTAATATGCGAGCTACGGCTCGAGTAGATAAAACAATTATTCTGTGAAATTATTTCTTTATTTTCTACTCTATAGAACAATTCAAGTTCACACTATACTATTCTTCGCAAATTCTTTTCTTACAATGTCTCTTTCCTCTCAAATCACTTTATCTCCTTTCAATTACTTAATTCACAAATCCAAATTAATTACTTTTTCTTGTTCACTCTCAACTTTCAATTTATCACCAAATTACAACTTCGCCCATTATCACTTTTCCAATCTCTTCGCCACGGTTCTAAACCAACTGTGTCTTTTTTTGATCGCCATCTGTCCTTATATAGCAGAAGTTTCTGATAGCCAGAAACTTCTAGCAAATTCTTCGACCACTGGAACAAGAGAAATAATTCTTGCAGTTATAATTCCCTTTTATCCCTAATATTATTTGTCTCTTTCGTTGACATGAGCTGTGGAGACTTCGTCCCAGACACGAACCTCGAATGAAAGGACAGTTTGAACCAAAATTCTGCCAGAATGGAAAGTCACTTCGGAATTTGCTGCATAGACATAGGAGCGTAGTTATTATTATGCTACACTGCCCCCCTCTTAGACGTGTTCGTCCCGAACAAGTGCATCCTCATTTCGGCCATTGTATCGACTCAGTCGGTCCACATGAACCACTTTCATTTTGGCCCTCGGTCCTCGCTGGATGCGGTAGACAACATCGTTGATGCGGGTTACTATTCTGTAGGGACCTTCCCAGTTCCGCTGTAATTTAGGTGATTTCCCCTTTTGGCGATGGGGATTATACAGCCACACCAGATCTCCTTCCTGGAATCCTGACGTTGTTGCCTTGGCATCATACCTGGTCTTCATGCGGTCGCTCGTCATCTTAATCTGGCTTCTGGTCCTTTGGTGTATGTCCCTAAGCCTTTCCCTAAGGTCCGCCACGTACTCTTCTTCATTTCTGGGCTCATTGGTAGGAGATCCAAATTTCACCTCACTGGGTAAACGAGCTATTCCACCAAATAAGATTTCGAACGGCGTATGTCGAGTAGTGCTATGCACGGCACTTCTATAGGCCATCAAAAACAAGGGAATCTGCCGGTCCCAATCCCGTTGGTAGTCACCTACGACCTTCGAGAGATGTTCGTCCAAAGTCCTATTGAAACGCTCCACCATACCGTCCGACTGTGGATGAAGCGGGGTTGTCCTTGTCTTTTTGATTCCGAGTAGTTGACACATCTCTTGGAAGATTCTTGACTCGAAGTTCCGCCCTTGGTCAGAATGCAATTCCAAGGGCACACCGAATCTGCTAACCCAATTGTAGACGATCTGCTCCGCCACGGTTCTGGCTTCCTGGTTAGGGATCGGAAACGCTTCCGGCCACTTACTGAAGTAGTCCATCACTACGAGTATATACCGATTACCATTGTCGGTTTCCGGAAAGGGCCCTGCGATGTCAATGGCGATTCGTTCGAAAGGTGCTCCCACGTTGTATTGGTGCATCTTACCTCGAGTTTTGATTCTCGGACCCTTGCTAGCTGCACACACGTCGCATTTTCTGCACCAGTCTTCGATATCTTCCTTCGCTTTTAACCAATAAAAACGTTCTCGTACCTTTTATAGCGTCTTATTCACTCCCAAGTGGCCTCCGGTCGCCCCGCCATGCATTTCCTGTAACACCTCCTTGACCCTCGTCCGCGGTACGACAAGCTGCATTACAAACGACTTTCCGTCGGGGGATTCCCATTTTCTTCTCAGAACACCTTCTTGGACATGGAGGGAGTCCCACTGCGCAAAATATGCCTTTAAGGTCGGGCTTCTGTGAGAGATGTCCTGATGATCCGGTTTCTCCATGTTCTCCTTCCAGGCCAGAATCGGCTCGATATCCGGGTCTTCCTTCTGAGCGTTCCGGATCTCATCTACGCTCCAGCCGGCGATAGGTTCGGCTCTCATTCTTTGGATGGAAACCAGCTCCCGTTCTTCCTGACGCGCACAATGTTTACAATCCGTTCTGCGTGGTCTCCGGGACAGTGCATCCGCATTAGAGTGGAGTTTTCCTTTACGATGCTGTATTTCGTAGTCGTAGATTTGCAGCCTTTCGATCCATCTTGCGACCTGACCCTCAGGACTCTTGAACTGTAATAGCCATTTTAAGGCTGCATGGTCTGTGCGAAGAACGAACTTCCTCCCGTAGAGGTATTTGTGAAAATGCTTCGTAGCCAAGATCAAAGCTAGAAGTTCCCGCCTTGTCACGCAGTAGTTCCTTTCTGGCTTAGAGAGCACCTTGCTGAAGTACGCAACCACCTTCTCTTGGCCGTCATGCACCTGGGAGAGTACGGCTCCTACCCCGACATTACTAGCATCTGCATCCACAACGAACGTTTCCCCGGGAGTGGGGTAAGCCAGTATCGGGGCTTCGCATAGCCGTTGTTTAAGTGCCTTGAAGCTCTTCTCGCACTCAATTGACCATTTGAATTGTTTTCCCTTTTCCGTCAACTGGTGCAGGTTCTTTGCGATCCCGGCAAAATCCTTCACGAACCGTCTGTAGTAGGTGGCTAGGCCGAGGAAGCTCCTTAGTTGGTGTTTGTCTTTGGGGACTGGCCAGTTTTTCACCGCTTCGACCTTCTCCGGATCGGTTCTCACTCCTTTCGCTGAAATTATGTGTCCCAGGTACTTGACTTCCGCTCTAAACAGGGCGCACTTCTTGGGGTTGAGCTTCAGGTGGGCACTTCGAAGCCTTTGAAACACATCCCTTAGATTGTCTCGGTGTTGCGCAAACGTTTTTCCTACGACGATGACATCATCCAAGTATACCAAACAGGTTTTCCATGTTAACCCTTGCAGGACACATTCCATCAATCGCTCGAAAGTCGCCGGAGCATTGCACAGCCCGAATGGCATTACCGTGAATTGCCATAGCCCATTTCCTGCGGTGAAGGCGGTTTTCTCCCGGTCTTCTGGATGGATCTGTACCTGCCAGTAGCCACTCTTCAAGTCGAGGGTGGAAAACCATCGGGCTCCTGATAGTGTGTCTAGCGTGTCGTCAATCCGTGGCAGAGGGTAGCTGTCTTTCTTGGTGACGTAATTGAGCTGCCGATAGTCCACGCAGAACCGCGTGCTGCCATCTTTCTTCTTAACCAGTACAACCGGTGATGCCCACGGACTTTTGGAACTTTCAATCAGACCTTCTTTCTCCATTGCCGACACCATCTCTGCAACTTCTGTCTGCTTTGCCAATGGAAGGCGCCTAGCAGTCTGACGAATTGGTCTAGTATCACCAGTGTATATTCGATGTTGTACCAGGTGTGTTCGGCCGTATTCTCCGTCCTGTGAGGCAAATACATCAGCGTACTCATTGATAAGATTCTCTGCCATAGTTCGCTGCTCCTGATTCAGCTCACTGGACTGGAGAATCGTCCCTCTCGCTTCCGCTGTCCAAGGTGATGGGAGAAGTTTTGGAGCATCACGTTCAGATATTGTTGCGACGGCGGTAATCGGCGTGCATTTTCCAGTCACCTCCCCTCGCCTTAGTTTGACAGTGTGTGGTCTTGCGTTCAAAACCCTCACTGGAACCATGGTGTTCTTTGGTTCGACTAACGTCTTTCCCACGATGTAGTCTTGAGAATTCTTCTCTGGGTCTGGTTCTACTATGTAGAATCGGTGGCTCCCAAGATCACCTTCCAGCTTCGTCCAAATGATTGTCTCTGAAGACGGCGGCAAAACTTCGTCTTTGCTGATGACTGTCCTGAGAGTTACGGCATTCTCATTTCCGTACACCATCGGAATCTCCACATTTCGATACCTCAGTACTTGCATCCCGATGTCCAAGATTACTTCATTTGCTTTCATGAAGTCTACTCCGATGATGCACTCGTCGCATATATCTGCCACCAGAAACGCATGGGAGAACGTCAGTCCTGCCAGAGTAATCGTAAGACGAACTTCTCCAAATACCTTCGCCATTTCCCCTGTTGCAGTCTTCAGGCAGTAGCTGTTGGTGTTGTGCAGCCAGGAGTTTTTGACGATATCTCTTCTTACAATGGAGGCAGTGGCACCTGTGTCGATGGTGGCTACGCACTTCTTCTCGTTGATTAGTGCCTCCGTTGTCAGGCTCTTGTTACCCCGTTTGGTTTGCGAAACTTGAATGGTGGTCCTGGGGGCCTCGATTCCAGTAACCAACTTCTGCCCCGCGAAGTTGGTCCTTACACATTTCCCGACTGCTGGTTTTGGGAAGTCTGACTGACAGGATGGATGTTATCACCGCCAGATGCTTCCTCTCTGCTTCTCCTACTTCCGCAATGTGAACAATTTCCTCGTCTAGGTGCACTTCTGCACTGCCGTTGTAGGTGTCCGGTTTGGTTGCAATTCCAGCAACGGATTTGACTTCCGCGAGCTCTGTCTTCATCCATGACGGCTGTTCTCTGGCATGAGCATTCCACGACGGACATTTCCCTGACACGGTGTATTCCCTGGTATGCTTGGTCCGCAGCCTTCATTGACAAAGCGAATGCCAATGCCTCGGGGAGTGTTCGCTTTTCAGCCATCCTTACAGCCATTTGCAGTTGTCTGTCCTCTATGGCCTGAATAAAAGCTTCCACCGCCATTTCGTTGATAAGCTCCTGACCGGCTTTAGGGTATGAAAGATGGGCTAGTCGCTCTATATCCGCTTGCAACTGTTGGAGCGTTTCCCCCCTTTTCTGGACTCGACTACGCAGCTGAACCCTGTACACCTGCTGCATGTGTTCATCCCCAAACCGCATCTCGATAGCCTGAACCAGAGAGTCGTAGTTCTGCTGTTTATCTTCCGGGATGGTCTGCAAGAGCTCCGCAGCTGGACCCCTCAGTGCAAGCGTGAGTGCAATAGACTTCTCTTCATCGTCCCAGCTATTGGTCATTGCGGCCGCTTCGAATTGCCTCTTATAAATTGGCCATGATGTTTGACCATCGAAGATAGGAGGCTGCATCTCCTTTCTTCTCAGACCGTCAGTGGAATATTCCCGTGCTTTCTGTCTCTTCACGTTGCTGAGCTCCTTAGCAAGATTTTCGACTTGCTTTTCTACTTTTTCAAACTGAGTCTCTATCTTCCCGAACTGAGTTTCATGTTTCTCAAAATTTTCATCGAATCTAGTTTCGACTTTTCCGAGTTGCGTCTCGACCTTCTCGATTTTCTCTTCGATCACTTCGAATTTGGATTCCAAGTTCTTGTTTTGCTCATCAAGTTTACTTTCCAGAGCATCTAGAGAATTCTTTTGTTCGTCCATCTTAAGTTCTAGAGAATTCTTTTGTTCGTCCATTGCTTTCTTTTGTTCGTCCATTGCTTTCTTTTGTTCGTCCAGCTTAAGTTCTAGAGAATTCCTCTGGTCGTCCATTGCTTTCTTTTGGTCGTCCAGCTTAAGTTCTATAGAATTCCTTTGGTCTTCTATTGCTTTCTTTTGTTCGTCCATGACTAACTTAAGTTGCAGGAGCAGACTTGTTATACCCGGGTCGGCTGCTGTACTTGCTGGTTCCTCTTCCACGTCAAACTCTACGTCGTGCGGATTTTCACCTTCCTGCGTTACTGCTTCTTCCAGACGAATCAGCAGGGCATCTTTTCCCCCAGTTGTGTCGAGGTTCCGCTTACTGAGTTCTGCCTTTAGTTGAGTTATAGTTAGTTTTCCCAATTTGCGACCCATTTTGCGCAACTAATTAACTCAACGCAGAAATCGTTTTTTTTTTTTTTTGTGCAATTTCACACCACGGAAATAGTTATTCACAGAATAAGTTTTATCCCGCTTCTGACACCAATGTAATATGCGAGCTACGGCTCGAGTAGATAAAACAATTATTCTGTGAAATTATTTCTTTATTTTCTACTCTATAGAACAATTCAAGTTCACACTATACTATTCTTCGCAAATTCTTTTCTTACAATGTCTCTTTCCTCTCAAATCACTTTATCTCCTTTCAATTACTTAATTCACAAATCCAAACTAATTACTTTTTCTTGTTCACTCTCAACTTTCAATTTATCACCAAATTACAACTTCGCCCATTATCACTTTTCCAATCTCTTCGCCACGGTTCTAAACCAACTGTGTCTTTTTTTGATCGCCATCTGTCCTTATATAGCAGAAGTTTCTGATAGCCAGAAACTTCTAGCAAATTCTTCGACCACTGGAACAAGAGAAATAATTCTTGCAGTTATAATTCCCTTTTATCCCTAATATTATTTGTCTCTTTCGTTGACATGAGCTGTGGAGACTTCGTCCCAGACACGAACCTCGAATGAAAGGACAGTTTGAACCAAAATTCTGCCACAATGGAAAGTCACTTCGGAATTTGCTGCATAGACATAGGAGCGTAGTTATTATTATGCTACAATATTCTTAACCCCAAGTTTTACAGATTTCTTGCTTTCGGTTTATTTGATAGACCATACCGCAAATACGGTATGCAAACGCAAAACGAAGGCAAATGCTCAAGAATCTGCTTATAGAAGACAAAGAAATCCATAAAATTACCTATTATTTATATTATAAATTTAAATATTTTGGCGCTAACAGTCCATTCCTGGCCTAGCTTCTCGCTGTGCGACACACGAATGAGAGGGACATACATTTTTATTTCGTTACCAAAGAACATTTTGTATCGATTGAGAGAAGCTTCTCATCACAATTTTATTCTTGGATGTTTGTCAGACGTTCGCGATAGGTGGGACCGTTAAAAAACTTTTTGGTATTTTTCCGCACCCGAACCTTTAGTCTCCTGCACAGTGATAGCGCACTTAACACTGAGTCACGGCGCCCATTTTTTTTGTACTATATATTATAAATGATAGTAATATAAGTAATAAATAAGTTGTATTTGTCAGGAATAAGCAAATAGTTTTCTCGAATTAGTCAACCCTTAAAATGCTGAAGTAGCTTCTTTATTTATCTCCCCATTAATTAACGTTAGATGGAAAAATGTTTGTCAATACAAAATGTTCACTTAGCCTACAGATAAAATACTCCTCTGAGATATCTGATTGTTATTATACGGCTTATTAATAGTACTCCTTATGTGCAATTTAGTCTGTTGGCGAATTAGTGAACCAATATATTTTCTGGATAAAATTCTTTGTATAAAAATTACTGACAAAATTTCTTACATTACAAATAATCTGCTTTTTATGGGCAATTATTCAATTATATGTTTGACGGCTTCCAAGCTGGCTTGTGCATTAAAATTAGACATTTAAATCGCTAAGTGTTTTTTAGATAAGTTGAGAATGATGATGACGTGGAAGCTAGTGACGGCGACAAAAGCAACGTTGATATTCCATTTTCTTATATTCATATTTATTAATTTTTGTTCAGTTATACTCCTATATTAACTATTAATTTATTTACCGTTTACCTTAAAATACATAAATTTATAGGGCCGTAGCAAAGCACGTCAAAAGAAAATGTATCAAATCGCGCAGCTCCTAGAAATGCCGGGACAAATAGTTGATTCGCCAGTTTATGCGGTATCTGGGCTTCGATCCGGAAACACTTCAAGGATTTCTCGAGATCACAGGCCAATTTTTTCAAATGCCAATCGAGTGCCTGGATTTGCAGCCGCATTACGAAGGGATAATACACCTGTAACAGGTGTTAGTCGCATACATATCGCTCAAAATCGATCAATTGAAGGGTGAGTAAGATAAAACAAAAATTACTAGATAGCTTTTACTTCTGACTTTAAATTAGTATTCGTAATGAAAGCAATGGGCGTTCACGTCGACGTAATTCTAACACTAGTTCCGGCTCATCAACACAATCGAATGACGTGCGCGACAATTCACCAGGTGGCAAAAGTTCTTCACAGTCCCGTGAAAACTCAAGAAACCGCTCTCCACGTTCGCGAGAGAGTAGTCCGCGAATGCCAAGGCCTCGGTATTTATAAATACGTATATTTTTTGAATTAATAGTGAGCCCAGACAGTCGTTTTTACAGATCGGAGGAAATTCCCTTGGAGGATTTTCAGCATTCAAGAAATGGTAGTCCGCATTCGCGTAGCTCATCTAATGCTCCCTCTCGATCGCATACACCTTCTAAAGTAAAGTACGAAACAGTAAGTGCTCATAATGCGTCGCCAAGCCATTCTGAGCCATCGTTGCTAACACAGATCAATGGAGTAACTGTTGCTAAAGAAGTTGTCGCTATAAGCTCAGAGGAAACTTCCTTTATTTCTCAGGAAGACAAAGAACGACGTAGAGGTACAATTGAAACCGTCTAATATGGAAGAAGGAAATACATTTTCTTTTATAAAAATTATTATTTTGTTTGTTCTAAAATATTGTTACATTTATATACCCATATATGCAACATGTAGACAAAGAATTTAATTGCTTGTTTATTGGTTGAATACTTTTACAAATCATATTTTTGTGTACTATAGATGAAATAAGGAAAAAATAGTTATTAAGCGATTTTTTCCAACGTTAATTAATCGTATTTTGTAAGAATGAATTTATTTTAGTCAATTTAATAAATAATAAGATTAACGAACGTTTGTTAAAAAAAGTGTGTTACATTATGCTAATTACTGTTATACTCAGTGGCGTTTTACACCATTTGTCGTCGAATGCCTCTACGTTACGACAAACGTCACGTGAATAATTTCACTATTGGCGTTGAGCGTCAAAAAACGACAGAAACGATATTTGCCGTTGATCATGTAGTAATCGCCAGGAAGTGAAAATCGGCTGGGAATAATGTAAGTCTCATATTTATTTCAATGACTAAATTAAATTGTTTTGATTTCTAGTGCGAAAATAACAAATCAAAAACAATATAAGATGTTAGTGGAGCTGATTGAAAAAAAATATTTGGGTGCCAAAGGGCGTGTTTTAAATGTTGATGATAAAATCGAAAGGTACTGTAACCCTTAACAGTCTAGGGCAACCGAAAAAAGATATGAAAGAATGGCATAAAGTTTGTTCTTAACTAAATACTGAAAGAAAAATGCATAAAATTCAAAGTGAAAAACTACAACAAAAAGGAGTGTGAAGCTACCATCAAAAAAAAAATATTTCTCAGATTTGGTAGAAGTTATTTAAAATGTTCTTTCCTACGGCAATAATCAATCCGAAGGGAAAAGCTTTGACTAATACACAAATTAGTTCGATATCACAGCAATCTATGTACATCTTCAAATTCAATTACGTTGACACATCGGTTATCATGTTATGAGTAAGGTAATTTTTCTCGTTTCCTCCTTTTCGTCGCTGCTCCAAAACATTGCAATGCCGTTAATTTTGTTATTTAAACAAATTAAATCGAATAAAATTAACTTAAACTGCGTAGAATATTTTATCTTTTAATATTTAATAGTATAATCTTTATGAAACGTATGTGGAATGTGAACATATTCAACGTCGCTGCGTCGAAGTTATGAAATAGAGGAGTGTTCGAAGTTGGCGAATGAGCGAATAGTCGCCAATTCTGGCGTGCCATTCACAAGCACTTAACTTCATGTTCGCAGCAATCTGCAAATTTCAGTTGTCAATTGTTTGTAAACAAGAAAGATGTACAATGGCAGTGAGTCAACAAATATTGAAGAAAAAACGATTGATACTTGCATAATTGATATTGAAAGTATTTTATGAGGTCAGACCGATCAAAACAAATTAATTCTGAGGTTAAACTCGAGCGAATGTTTTATTCGCGAGAATATGGAATGCGAGAGAATGTATAAAGATTGACAGTTCGCGAGAAGCATTCGCTTTTTGGCAGAAAAATAAACGAATTTTTAATTCCTTTGAAGAAACTTTCGTCGTCTAGCTCCTGTAGCGTACGCATCGCATTCTTACTCAGCTAATTTTTTTCGCTTCGACTACCTCTTTCTAACTATGAAATTGCGGTAAATCCACTGCGCCTTTAAACCGCGTGTGTGAAAAAAAACTAATTCTTATTAGTGGAACCAATTCAGAGCGTTGTCGAAAAAAAAAAGTCTAAAATCGCACATTCTCATCTTGAGGACTTTCCCCATCTTCCAAGACCAGCAGCAAAGAACACCAGATCCATCCTAATTTCACCCAGTAATCCAGTTAAGTCTTTAACATCTGTTAGTGGCTTCGAAAGGCAATCGACGTGATCAACACTGAATACAATAATATTACGCAACTTAAAGACGGCAAACTACTCATCCTCAACTCAAAATTACTTATCTCGCCTACTATTAAACTTCACGATAGCTTAACTGCTGCTAAGGTATGCACCCTGTCTCAATTAATATCCCAGAAAAAGAAATCGTTTCAGAAAAGAGCACAAAAAGTCACTGATGTGTACAAGTTTGTGAACTGATAATGAGTAACCACGTGCGGTAGGATGGTTTTTTTCATTTGACTCGTACCATATACCCCATTCGGTCGAGATAGGCTGGTATAACGAAAAGATAACGGAGTAGATCCCTAATCCGATGCGATGCCGTAATTGTAATTAAAATAAAAACAAAAAATAAATGCAGCATGGCAGAAGCCGGGCGGACATATAACCTTCAAAACCCAGCTCATCTATTCAACCCAACATATTATGCAGCCAAAACAAAGGAGTTCCCACCCTCAACTTCAAATCGAACAACTTTACAATCCACCGCACAAGAGAAACTCTCTTCTACTAACGTTCAAGTTCCAAAGTGACTAGATCTGTAATAACCAAACCGAGTAACAACAGCAAAAAGTGCTCTTAACTCAAGCAGAACACAATTGAGATTGATGGTGGGACTTTTAACAGGGCACAACAATCTCAACAAACACTCGTTCAGACTCTGGATAGCTGATACAACAATCTGTGCCAACTGTGAAGAAGAGGAGGAAGATATAGAACACTTCCTCTATCACTGCCCTGCTACAGCGAGGCTAAGGCTGCAAATTCTGGGATCTCCAAGGATTCCGGATATTACACACCTCAGTAAGAAAGGAATCAGGGATATATTGGAGTTCGCCAGACGAACACTACGATTCCTCGATCACTATACGATATAGTTTCTCGTTGATACTACCGACGATCCCAAGACCTAAATCGTCTCAACACATAATTCCCAAAACACAGCACTATTCCCTACAGTTACAATCCCAAATTCAAAATAGACTCAGCCGACTAGCCTAAGTATCAATCCAACATCCTAAAATATTTATCACATATACCACATTCCACCAATATCAATAGAGAAGCTGCTTTACAATACGTCTATTCCCCAAACTGCACCAATTCGCCCAAAACGAATTGTGCCCTGGTGGAACTCCAACTTAAAATACTTGAGGGATGAAAAAAGTAAAAGTTTGGAAGCATTTTAAGAAATATCCAAATCAAATTAACCTTATTGCATACAAAAAAAAGTAATGCCCTTTTCGCAGGGAAATGAAAATCAGCAAAAGCAAAGGCCTAAATGACTTCACTTTAAAAATATGCCCTAACTCTTCGCCTGGTAAACTGTGGCACGATATACGCTCTCTTACTAGTAACTATACCTCTACACACACGCCACTTCTTCGTCGTAAGAAATCAGCAACCTTTTTACATCAACTTGGTCAAATGTGACAAAAGACCACATGTTTTCGAATAGCTTCAGAACTCTAAAAAGTGTAAGCATCAGCGTTGATCTATCAGAACTTACCATCAGTTCATCAGCAAAACATATAGAAAAGGACATTACACTCTTAGAATTAGAAAGCTACTTAGTTGCACTCAAAGGTAAGACACCAAATAGAGATAGAATATCCTACCCAATGTTAAAAAAAACTTCCCGGTTCAATAAAATCTCGACTTTTACAATTATATAATATAATTTTTAAGACGGGGACCATTCTTCAAAACTGGAAGGTAGCAACAGTAATACCTATACTCAAACCAAAAAAGAACCTAAACAATCTGTTTTGATATCGACCAATCTCACTGATTCCTTGAATGTCCAAAGTTTTGGAAAAAATAATTACCGAACGGTTGTCTTGATTTTTCGAATCAAACAAATTTCTAAGCCTTACTGCACATCGACTCATACATACGAGTATCCAAAGCTCTCTCTTCTCGTAATCATTCGACTTCCAATAAACCTTGTACTAAACAGATTGAAAAAATAGGGTATAGGACTAAACATCTAACAATATATTAAATCATTTTTATCTAATAGAAAACTATCAGTTAAAGCTAACAAGTTCTTTTCTCCAATCTTTCCTCTTCACAATGGAATTCCACAAGCTTCCCCACTATCCGTGACTCTGTTCATCATCGCGCTTTATGAATTGAGTCTTATAATACAAAAACATAAACGCCTAGATCATTGCCTTTACGCAGATGACGTCTTCATTATGTGTAAACTCAACGATCTAGAAAGAATAAAAATAGAGTTACGAAACATAACTAAAGATATTCTGGCCTGGTCGGGAGACTCTGGAACGAAACTTTAATTAGAAAAGTGTAAAATGCTACACGTTTGCCGAAATTGTCTTGTATACAACCCAGTTTAAATGTAAATAATAGTACCATAGAAAGTGTTACTTACCTTAATATCCTCGGTATTTTATTCAACAAAAGATATAATTTGAAACCAAATTATATACAATAAAGAAGAATCTAGTTGTACATACTAACAACATTACTTACCTAGCTAGTAAGAAGCTAAATGTCCATACTAATACTTTATGCTACTTAACTAAATCACTCATCTTACTCGTAAGTAAGATCAATTATGGATTATTTCTATATGGCAACTGTGCAAAATCTTCATCCTTCATAACGACGCTGCTCTACCTCATTCGCTATAACCAGTGAAAACGGCCCCACACTAAGAGTTGGCATACTGCCAGCAACTCTCTCAATTTTTACCGCAGAAGCCGTTGCTATCCTGGAATCAACAAAAATTACATGTGAAATGCGTGGAAAACACATAATATGCAGTGATAGCCGGTCTGTTATTAACAGAGTAAAGAACCCAAACAACAATACCGATGTTGTAAACAAAATTATAGACACCCTTATCAGATGCCCAACAAAAATAAAGTTTATGTGGATCCCTAGTCACACTGGTATTCTCGGCAACGAAATGGCTGATAAACTTTGTAACGATTCACCGATATAGTTATGTAACTACGTGACCAAAGTGGACTAACAAAAATTTATAACCAATACACTGGCAAAAAATCGACTTGGACTGGTTCAACCATAAACATCACTACTGAAAAGTCAACAAGGACCAGACAGCTCCTACTTACTCTACCACCACCACCAAATCGATGAATTCTAACTTTATAAGACTGCGTTTGGGACACACTGCCTTAAGTCACTAACATCTTCTCAAAAAGGAACCACCACCTATTTGTCACAACTGTAAAGTAGTGATCAATATAGAACACGTCCTTGGCCTTACTCCATGTCTTGCCTCTTCATCTTTATTCACAACGATATGCCCAAATCAATCAACATATGAACTAGGTACTCAGAAACGTAAACCAAGAAAATATCATTAACATTAATAATTATATCAGTAGCAATAATCCTTTAATCTAAGTTCGTCCCTTAATTAACCCATACATTATTATATTCCCCAATATTATAAATATTGTAATATGCGAGCTACGGCTCGAGTAGATAAAACAATATTCTGTGTGATTATTTCTTTATTTTTCTAGACTATAGAACAATTCAAGTTCACACTATACTATTCTTCGCCAATTCTTTTCTTACAAGGTCTCTTTCTTCTCAAATCACTTTATCTCCTTTCAATTACTTAATTCACAAATCCAAACTAATTACTTCTTCTTGTTTACTCTAAACCTTCAATTTATCACAAAATTACAACTTCGCTTATTATCACTTTTCTGTGCGGTTCGAAAACCAACTGCCTTGCCTCGATCGCCATCTGTCCTTATATAGCCGCATTTCTGATAGCCAGAAACTTCTAGCAAATTCTTCGACCACTGGAACAAGAAACTTCTGATGTAATAATTCCAAGATGACAATAATCTCTTGCGGTTTATAATTCTCTCTTAATTCCGTGACTTCGTCTTAGATATTATCCGTCTCTTACCGTGGACACGAACTGTGGACACGAACCTCGAATGAAAAGACACTTCGGAATGAAATTATGCTCGAATGAAAAGACACTTCGGAATGAAATTATGCTCGAATGAAAAGACACTTCGGAATGTGTTGCATCTTTTGAGGGCGTAGTTATTATGCCATATTATGTTACAATATCTATAACTCTATCTTTACCAAAAAGTCGAAAGCCACGTCGCTTGTACTCTCTAGAATTTAACATGAATCTTATAATTTGATGTTAATAGATAATAATAATAAATTTAGTTCTTTTTGTATTAAAAAATAAATAAATTGAACTCTTTTCGAAATGTATATTTTGGAATTTCGTGTATATAAAAGTGCTAAAAGTGATTAGGTCGCAGTTCGCGCGTTCGCTGAGCTGTGAATGCTCCTTAACTTTTGAAAAACGAAACGCCTAAACAAAATTAATAACGTCATGGATATTACACGTCACTGGCAATAAGGGTGAAGATCTTGGAATATGTAACTTGTATATTAACATAGGTATACATATATACACTACCGCTCATATGAATTTAACCACCAATATTTTTTTAATATTTCATTTCAGTTTTTAGATAACTGGACAAGGCAAATAATTTTTTATTATTTTGCAAATCTTTCTACGTAAATTAGACATTTTGCAGTGGCGGAAATAAAATGACTGTCATTTTGTTCGAAGCAGTAATGGAAAGAACGGGTCTTTCGTTTGTTTTTGGAACTTCTCAAAGTAGGTAGCACAATTACTTCCTTATCAAGGTTCCGTAAATAGACCACAGGCCCTACATACGAGTACCCTATTGCTCTTGCTAGCGCGTCCATTCGTTGTTCTAGATCCTGAATTATACAAACTATATGTACAGTTTTCACACAAGCCATTCAAACCAATAATTCAACCACAACGACTGTTTTGAAAAAAAAAAACTTTATTTTGAAGGTCACTTCAGTACAACCAAATGCCGGAATTTTTTATGCGTATATAAGCATGTGGGCGTCGTGGCGTAGTAGTTAGTGTGTCGGATCACTACGCAAGAGGTTCCAAGTTCGAATCCCAGAAAACACCAACAAGTTTTTTCACGATCCCACCTCTCGCGAACGACTGACAAACATCCGAGAATATTGTTGTCACGAGAAATCTTCCCAAAACAAATTGCCGTTCGGATACGGCACTAAACTGTAGGTCCCTTCCATTCGTGTGAAAAATATAACGCACACAACACGAGTGGTTGCGAGAAGCTAGGCCCTGGCACTTAAAGAGCTATTGCACCAAATATTTATTATTTTTATTTATATAAGCATGTGATATATCTACATCACATTTCAGCCGTAGTTGCTTCACTCTTCTTGTCCGCATGTCCGAAACTTTGTCTGGGTGTATACATACATTGTGGCAGTATATGATCGTCAGTATGTCAGCATATTGTATATACACTGAATGATGCCGCCCTCAGTGCTCGAAGGAAAAACAAAATCTAGCATCAAAAAAACTCTAGTAGAATAATAATCATGTAAAATGAATGGGGATCATACTGTGAGCGAAAAAAAAAGTTTACACATCTGTGTTTCATGTTTCAAATTCAATCATAATTTTTAATAAAGGTTTATCTTACATCTAGTTTAACATGTTCGTTTACGACATATAGAAGTTAACAAAAAAATCAATAACAAATCAAATTTCAAATTTTAGGCGTCAAAAAAAAGTTTACAGTACAAAAAAATAACAAAAGATATAAACGAACATGTTAAACTAGATGTAAGATAAACCTTTTATAAAAAAATATAATTGAATTTGAAACATGACACACAGAGGTGTAAACTTTTTTTGACGCTCACCAAAATAAATAAATCACCAAAATAACCGAAATATTTTCATTTTGTTCTTAACATAAAAGGATTTATTAAAAAGAAGGAAAAATGTCTTAAACCGATTTTTCGTCGAAAAAGCCACCTTTACATTCAACTACTTTTTTTTACAATTCTTGGCATTCTAGCTATCAGTTTTTGAATTGTTGCCTGTGGTATATTGCTCTAGCAATCCAATAGTATATTTCACAATGCAGATTCTGATGAATTGATCCCGGACCTTACTATCCAGTTCCTCCCATAACAGCTCTATAGGGTTTTAATTTGATGATTGCGGCGGCCATATCATGATTTGTAAGATTTCTTCATCTTCTCTCTGTTTCAGGTAGTCTTGACGTGTGTTTAGGGTCATTGTCCTGTTGAAATACGAATCCTTCGGCAATTAATCTTAGTCCAGAGGTCAGAGCGTTTTATTCCAATATTGTTTTGTATGCCTCCTTATTCATTTCATCGCTCGAGCCAGATCTCCCACTCCACTTGAAGAGAAACATCCCCAGATCATAACAGAATCGCCTCCATGCTTGACGGTAGGAACCACACAGTCTGGTAGGATCTTTTGTTCAGCGCTGCGTCGAATAAAAACTCTCCGTTTTGTGCCAAATACCTCGAATTTGGATTCATCGCTCATGTTGAAATCTTCTCCCGTGCAGTCTTTATGCTTTTTAGCCCATTCTAACGTTTTCTGCTTGTTTTCTGGTCACAGCAGAGGGTTTCGAACAGCAACTCGCCCAAATAGTCCAGCATGTCTTAATCTTCGTTTGATCGTTGTCAAAGACAGCGGTTTATTTCATGTTTCATTTA
This sequence comes from Pocota personata, assembly GCA_963082735.1. Classification (NCBI taxonomy): domain Eukaryota; kingdom Metazoa; phylum Arthropoda; class Insecta; order Diptera; family Syrphidae; genus Pocota; species Pocota personata. The sequence goes on from OY720429.1 coordinate 75,863,925, forward strand.
TCGGCGAGTATTTAGGCTGCTGTTTTTCGTTTACTTCGTTTGCTTCATCTTGACCGTGGTTTATCCTCAAGACTTCCGGCTTGAGCGTGTAGTTCAATGGTACGTTGAAAGCAGCGCCCTGATGCCTTCAACTGAGAAGCAACTTCCCGCTGTCATTTGCATTCTTTAAGAAGGGTGATGATTGCAGATTGTTTCTCGATTGTAGTTTCCGCGAATTTCCCATTTTTAACGAGTTGTTTACTCAAGACGTGAAGAATCTCAAATAAATTCTTATGACTTCAAAGTGTGGCTTTTATGTAAGACCCTTGTAATCCAGGTCGACAAATTTTGGGATTTAAGAACCTTTTTGATGTAAGAAGTCAGAAACAAGTGCTGAATGAACAAGTCAAAAAAATTAATAATTATAAAAATCTAAACACTCCTCAATAAACTATAAAATCGTTTTTTCCCACATTTGTACAATGGGATTCATGAAATTCAATCTCCATGCATGAATGAAGTCAGTTGGCTAGGTAGGCCTCAAACTTTTGGCCTGCAGTGTATGCGTGACTTCGGTATACAATTTGAAAACCAATCAAACAGGCTTGTGTGTAAAAAGCGCATACTTCAATGATGTGTAAGGCTGTTCAAATCCTGAAAAAAATATGCGATGATCTAAGAAAAGATTTAGATGTTCCATTTTTTAACTTTTTTTTTTTTTTTTGATATTTTGCACCAAATATTTATGACTTCGTTATAGAAAATATGAAAATTACGTATCTTAAGTCAGGTCAACGTTTCGTGCATTTTCAAAAAAGAAATCAGTTTAAATATGCTTTAACTCAAAAATATAAAAGTGCTTGGAATCAATGAAGAGTGATAACGCACCATAAATGAGCAATTATTTTTCCTATATTTAAAAAAAGAAGACAATATCGTACGGGAAAACTACAGAGGAATTTCGTTTCATAATTCTGTCAGGAAAATGTTTACACAAGTTATGTAGTACAGGTTCAACAAAAAGGGAAACACAATGGAACGTAGGCCCCCTTGATAAGCACTTAGGTGCACTTACCTCTAACCTAGATAAATAAAAATAAATTAGATAAATGGATTGAAAATAATAATCGACTTATCATGCTCCAAGCATAAAGTGCATAAAATGTTTGTTTTATGAAATAATGCTAAATATTTTGTAGACAACAAAAATAAAGTCTACTGTTTTTTCGTGGACTTCAGAGAAGCCTTCGACAAAGTAAACAGTTTAGTATATAAATTAGCATCAGTAGGTTTGTCGCTGAAATTTTTAAAAATGTGTGCTGAACGGCTCTGAATGGATCGCAACTTTCAGCGCACTTTGAAACTTCAACGGGAGTTCCACAAGGATGTATTTCGAGTCCATTGATGTTCGAGTTATTTGTTGACGATACTCGTATTATTGAGAGTTTACCAAGTCGAGTAAATTACGTCCTTTTGGCCGAAAGCTCTACAACGCTTCAACTATTAGGTTAGGTTAGGTTGAGTTGGCTGTCAGCTAAAAGCCAACACATTTAGACCAATAATAGGTCCATTGTGATACCACGTGGATTTGGAAAGCGGTCTCTATCCTACTCATTACTCATTGAACAATTCTGGAGCTTCCGATGAAGCGTAGGAGGTCCTTTTTTTTATCTATTTTTTTTAGATCGTTGAAACAGAAGGCTCCTAAGTGGAGTTCCCTTCTTTGGGAGAGAGCTGGGCAGGTGCAAAGAAGGTGAAGAGTAGTCTCCTCCTCCTCCTCGTCGTCCATGCAGCTTCTGCAGAAATCATTTGAAAACACGCCAAGCCTTGTTTCATGCTTGCTTATTAGACAGTGTCCAGTAATGACACCAATTACAGAGCTGAAATCCATTGAGAGATCTCAAATTCTTAGAGTATTTCAGATCCAAATTCTGTTTTGTCGCTAGACACGTTGTACCACTTGTCCACCTAGAATTTGTCCTTTCAATAGCATTCAGCTTTAATTTAAGTTTGCATGTAGCGACGGCATACCCAGTGAACTTTTGTCTGGAAGGATGGGTATTGTTGTTCCATGTCTGTCAAGTTCGTCAGCCTTACAATTCACTGGAATGTCCCTGTGCCCCCGGCACCCAAATTGGGTGAATATTGAACCGCTCCGTCATTTCTATAAGACAGAATTTATGGAGGATGATTCCAAGGATTTGATCGCTGCTTAGCTGTCTGAAAAGATGCGGTTATCAGCCGTTGATATCAAGTTTTTCTTTAGCCAAGACAAGACTTCCCTTATTGCCATTATCTGCTTTAAATTAAGCCTTTCAGAGAAGACACCACCACCCACTCCGTCGTCAGTTTTTGAACCGTCGGTGTAAAAATGTAACGACTTATCTTCCGTAAATCTACCTTCTTCTCAGAATGGTCTGGAAGAGATGGTGACTTGGAAGTTTTTGTCAAAATTAAGCTTGGGTATGGTGTAATCAGGGAAAATTTTAAAATTGATTAAAATGGAGGCGTGGCCATATACTTTTATGGAATACTGTGAATTGGCTTTAAGGCGAATAGCTTAGCTATTTGCCATTTGCCTACCAAAAATGTCGAGGGGTGTCAACTGAAATAGAGTGTCCATTGCTGCAGAAGGTGTCGTTCGTAGTGCTCCACTAATACACAGGCAAGCTGATCGTTGGACTTTGCTTAATTTCCTCTGGTTTATCGCCTTATCCAAGGCAAACCACCAGACGATGACCGAGATATAGAGCCAGTGAGTTAATCTGGGTTGTAAGCCCCATTTGTTCCCAATGGCTTTTTTGCAAGAGGAAAAATGAGACAGTGACTTTCTTTACTCTTTCTTGTATGTTAGGTTTCCAGCTTAGTTTTATATCCAAAATAAGTCCCAGATATTTTGCTTCGTTGGAGACAGTTCAGCTTATTCCATTAAGGGATGGAGGGTCAATGGGTGGGATTTTATAGTTCCTTAAGAAGAGGGCTAGTTCGGTTTTGTGGGGATTCACTCATACCACACCAAGTTGTCCATATAGATAGCTTATTTAAAGAGTTTTGTAAAAGATCTTTTAAGGTAATGAGATTTTTACCAGAGACTGCTATAGCAACGTCGTCCACATAGGCGATAACTTCGCATACCTCAGCCTCCAGGATTATCAATAGTTCATTAACCACCAAATTCCAAAAAAAGTGGGGATAGGACGCCACCTTGTGGTGTTCCCCTACTGACATATCTTCTACCAGATGTCCCACTCAGCTTTGAGTTAATAATCCGACTATTAAGCAGTAAATTAATCAACTCGCCAAGTGAACTATCTACCTTCAGATTGGACAGTGCTTTCGTTATCGCAGATGAAAAGACATTGTTAAAAGCGCCTTCTATATACAGGAAAGCTACAATTGTGTACTCCCTATGATACATGGAGTATTCGATTTTATTAACCTACGTACATATGTAATGCTGTTTCTACTGATTCACCCTTACAGTGTGCATGTTGAGCCGCGGACAGCAGTTGTGTGTCAATACTGTCGCGTAAATGGATATCAATCAGTCGTTGTAGTATTTTTAGAGGGAATAGCGTGTGAATATTTTCCAGCTTTGGGTATGAAAACCACATTAATTTCTCTCTATAGTTGCGGAATATGGACCAGATCAAGACAGCTCTGAAATATATGAATTAGAGTTGGCAGGATAATGTCAGATGACCTTTGTAATTCAGCAGGTATTATGCCATCTGATCCAGCGGATTTGATGGTTTGAAGCTATGTAGCGCCGAAAGGAGTTTGTTCTGCGCAATCGGACTTGAAAGGTTGGTTTTTTGAGCATTTAACTTGTTAGGGTCAATAGTAGATGGCAGTTTGGGATTGGCTTGGGAAGTGTGTACCAATTAGTAAATTTAACTTATCTACACTGGAATTTGTCCAAGACCCATCTGTCGGAAACAAGTTTATATCTAGACCCTCCTGTCAGTTTCTAGTTATAAATGTAGGTTCGTTACCGATGTTGCACAAAATGAGGTTAGTTTTTAAATTATAGTCAAAAAGCAACTCACCCCTTTCGTTAATGTCAGAGCTACCCCAAACGGAGTGGTGAGCATTAGCATCAGAACCAACTATGATTCCAGTTTTACTTCTTTCAGCATCTGCGACCAGTCTTACCATATTGGGTCCAGGAAGAGGGTCTGTTATATCATGGGCGAGATAAGTCGATGCTAGGTAGTAGGAGCACTTGTTTGTTTCTAGCAACGCTGCGGTTATATCCCGATCACTGTATTTAGGAAGTAAAATTTATCCTTGACATATAGGGAATAGTATCCTGGAGTCTTGAGTCCACGAACCAGGTTGTTAACAACCCAAGGTTCTTGAACCAAGACAATATCTTCTCTATCCTTTGAGAGACGGAGAATAAGGCCGGCCGAAGCCGGTTTGGAGTGGTGAAGGTTAATCTGAACTAACTGCAGCATTGTAGCTACAATCAGGCATAGAAATCTCAACCACAGTATTTTTCAAACCTTCCTAGTCCGAGAGTCATCATCTTCCATGGAAGTGTAGCACTTTTATAATTGTCATTAGTTGAACGCACTCGTTGTCGTGAGTGCCATCTATGCTTCACCAGCTTACCTAACCCAAAGAACACTGAACTATAAATAAAAATAATGTAACATTGTATCCCACTTCAGGGTGAATCTAGAGTGTGACTAGACGAACCCCCAGGAAAGCTGATGACGACGTGCCGGAGACGGCCTATGAGATGGACGCTGCCATTAATCTTGTTCCCAACGCTGCTGAAAATGCCTACAATGCCATAAGTGTCGACGAATTGGAGGGTGCTGCTCTGGACGAGGAGCTGACTAATCTACGCAAACGAACGGAAGCACGCTTTGCCGAAGTTCACTGGAGACGACCTGGGCCGTTTCGTAAAGAATTTCTTCTGCAACTTTGAGAAGGTTATAGCTACGGTCAAAGCAGATGACCGCTTCAAGTGTCTAAGCCTACGTCGTTCTCTAGTTGGGACGGCTCGAGTATTTTTGGCGCCAACTGTCACCCTAAACTATAACGAAATGAAGGCGGCACTCGTCAAGGATTTTGATATTGCCATTTCTCGCCAGGACGTCTACAGAATGTTAAGCCGTCGACGATGGAAGAAGCCGGAGGAGTCCCTACACTGCTATATAAAGGGTGGTTAAATTTTAAGGGCCGATGTTGAATGTGAACCACACCTAAACGTCAAGTTTTTTTCTGCATTTCATTTGACATTTCTCAATTTCAGACTAACTCAATTTGAACCATGGAAAGATACACAATCGAGCAACGCGTTAAAGTTATTCAGGCTTATTATGAATGCATATCGTACATTTCGTGATTCTTTCGGTCAATTTAATCGTCCAAATGTGCGTACAATCGGAAAAATCGTGCAAAAATTTGTGCAAACCGGGTCTGTAGGATATGTGAAAACACCAGTGCATGCTCGTACAACTCGTACTGCAGAAAATATTGCTGCTGTTCGCGATAGTGTGGCTGAAGAGCCGTCCACCTCAACTCGTCGTCGTGCCCAACAATTGCATCTCTCACGCTCGTCGTTGATGAACATTATGCATAAAGACTTGCATTTACGTGCTTACAAAGTGCAATTGACTCAAGAACTAAAGCCTCTTGACCATTTCAAGCGTCGTCAATGGTCACAATGGTGGCAAGAAATGGCAACAGTGGATGATTAATTTTCGAAGAAAATCTTCTTCAGTGATGAGGCACATTTTCACCTCAGTGGATTCGTCAATAAGCAGAATTGCCGCATTTGGGCGAATGATAATCCAAGAGTGATTGTCGAAAAACCAATGCACCCACAAAGAGTGACTGTCTGGTGCGGTTTATTGGCTGGCGGCATCATCGGGTAGTATTTTTTCCAAAATGAGGCCGGTCAGGCAGTTACTGTGAATGGTGTTCGCTATCGTGAGATGATAACGAACTTTTTTTGGCCCGAATTGGAAGATATGGATGTAGACGATATGTGGTTTCAACAGGATGGTGCCACTTGCCACACAGCTAACGCTGGTTCCGTGGATGTTCCACATGATTCCGATGAAGACGAAAAAGCCGTAATTGGTGCTGTAAATTGGGTGAGTGTTGCTTTAAGGATTAATTTGGTAACGGGCGCTGAATTCACAGAATTTCTTTCTCTTTTCGATACGGGCAGTCCAATAGTCCCGAGTAACCTGCCGAAGACGTTGAAGGCTGCCTTTATTGTCGTATTGCGGAGTGGGTGGAAAAAAAATAAAAGTTGTAGGCGAAATCTTTTGCCGTGTTAAATTCCGAAATAAAGAAAATTTTGTCCAAACTGTTGTTTTGCCGAATGAAGCTATGCATATGCCGTTAATTTTGGAACGAAACTTTTTGCACGTTTTTAACATCCACCTGACTAAAGTGAAATTTAAATATTGCAAGAAAAGTTGCTCGCTTTAAAATAAAACAGTGAATTCTGCGCCTTGCCAAGTGAATCTTATATGGTTCTTGAGAAATGATTATTTACCTGCCGCTAGTAATGTATGTGAAATGACAAAATCGGTCTTGGAAGTTGGGTCAACTTGGTTTAGTCATGAACCTAGTTCGGTGCCGAATAAATTTAGTATTGAAATTGCCCCTAGCGAAGTTGAGTTGAATATTTATTTTAATTTAGATAAACCTTGCCGTGCCAAACTAAGTGATATGATTGTATGATAGATTCTTACATTTTTCCGAAAACCGTAAAAATAGAGCCGTTAGACTACGAAATAAAAATTCACTTAAGCGACGATATTCCGTTTCATTGCCCTCCCAGACGACTCTTTTATTTTGAGCGTACGAGAGTTCAGTCAATAGTTAGCCAGTTAGAAAAAGATGGAATAATTAGACCCCTTACACTACACTTTTGATAAAAAAGAAGAATGGGGAGACTCGAATGTGTGTCGACTATCGAGGTCTTAATAAGAAGACTATTCGAGATAACCAGCCTCTGCCGCTCATTGAGGATTGCATAGAATGCCTTGAGGGGAAAAAATATTTCTTTTTAGATTTAAAGAGCGGGTTTCATCAAGTTAGGGTATCTGAGGAATCTACACCCTTCACTGCGTTCGTGACTCTCAATGGAATGTTGGAATATCAGAGAATGCCGTTCGGGCTGAAGAATGCACCGACTGTATTTCAGCGGTTCATTAATGTTATTTTTCGTGACCTAATCTATTCAGGTAAATAGTTGCTTATATGGATGATATACTGATCGCTACTGCCGACTTTGCATTTGTTTTTACTGTGAACTGTACTGAGACGAAGTTAAACCTTGACAAGTGTAAGTTTTGTTATACAGAGATAGAGTACCTAGGGTATACTGTTACGCCACATGGTATTGGGCCGAGTGACTCCCATATTGCTGCTATAAAAAAATATCCACTTCCGACAAACCAGAAGCAACTGCATTCCTCTCTCGGGTTGTTTTTGTACCTTAGGCGTTTTGTGCCTTCATTTTCTCGAATTGCAAAGTCGTAAAAAAAATGCCGATTTTGATTTTGGCGAACAATGCCGTAATGCGTTCATAGAACTGTAGTCCAGACTGGTTGAGGAGTCCATTCTTGCCATCTACAACCCTGCTAAAGATACGAAACTACATTGCGATGCCAGTTTAATTGGCCTTGGAGTCGTTTTGCTGCAAAGGCAAGACGATGGGAAACTCCATCCGGTATCATATTTTTCGAAGACCGCTCCCGATGCCGAATCTAGATATCACAGCTCTGATTTCGTTAAAATACGTAAATAAGAGTTATTTTCACAGGCACAGCAAGGAACTAAAAAATTATAAGGTTGGCGAATTCCTCGTTATGTTGAATGCTGATACTACGATAGGTACGAATAAAAAGTTTTTGCCGAAGTTTCGCGAACCGTATGTTGTACATAAAGTTTTGGGAAAAGATAGATACGTATTGCGAGATGTTGAAAATTGCCAGTTGACCCAGCTACATTACGATGGGATTGTTGAAGCTAATAGAATGAACAAAATGAACAAAAAGGATAAAGAAAGAGAAAAAACAAAACAAAACAAAACAAACAGCAGTTCGGACGCTGACACGCTATCCGTGGGAGTACCAGAATTGACTGAGCGGCAGCTACTATCGGCAGCCAACCCGGATGAGGAGATCTCTATGGAAATGGAGGAGCAGCTATTAGTAGATCCATCCGAGAGTACACGGAAGTCGGAGGTGAAGAAGAAAGCCTCTCCAGGTCAGATGAGAAGGCGGTTGTTCCGTAGAGCGACGCATACCAAATCGATCCTGGAGGTAAAGGACCCATCTTCCTTCTCTCAGAAAGAACAATATACCCTGGCCTGGGCTATTGATATAATAGAAAAGGACGCTCTGACGAGGTCTGCGCCTAAACAGACTGCTGGTAAAACCAAGGCCAACCGCAAGGTAGATGCCCCTAAGGCAGACATCAGAAGGAAGGAAGCAGCGCACACAAAAATTGCCAGCAAGACCGCTGCCGCTGAGGCAGGTCCTACTGGTCAGCCAGAAAACTCGAGGGCCGCTGAGCATTCTCGTAGGATGGCCAAGATCAAGAGGGAAGATTTTGGGTCAAAAAGGTTGAGATCCTCGGGGGACTCTAAAAATCCCCCCAAAAGGTCGAAGGCTGATACGGAGATGCTTTTCAGCGGGGCGATTCGTAGTTCACTACAACTAGCTGTAGTGGACTTCGGAAAACCTAGTGGCCAGAACTGCACCCACATTCGGGAGAGCGATGTGGTATCGGGGAGTCATTCTGATAGACTGTAAAGACCAGTTATCGCTTGATTTCGCGAAAGCCACGGTTCGCGGTCTTAAATTATGGGAAGGGGCTGCACTGTGAGCGGTACCTCCCGATGAAATCCCAACCATACCCAAGGGAAGGTTCTGTGTTCCTGACTGGGGTGTGGACAAAACAGAGATCCTCAGCTTCCTAAAAGCCCAGAACCCTTCTACTGATATGAAGAGCTGGGAGTTCGTTGTGGAGGAAGAATCGAAGAATGGGACCAAAGGATTCATCATCCTCATGAATGAACCTCCGGCCTCACTTCTCGAAGGTAAACAGTTGAAGCTGTTCTATGGAGCGGGAGAAGTTACTCTGAAACTCCTAAAGCGGACTCAACAGGCAGAGAACGATGGGGCGGCTGACGTTGAAATTGCGACAACCAATGAAGGTAGTGCAAATCAACCTCCATCATAGTACAGTCGCCTCCGACAACTTGAGGCTGCTCCTAATGAAGGAGCAGCTGGATCTGGCCCTAATCCAGGAACCGTGGATTCTCAACAATCGCGTGATGGGATTAGGGTCAAAAGACTATAATATATATTATAGAAGTGACGCTGGCAAGGTTAGAACTTGTATCGTGGCTAAAAAGAGTCTTAAAATTTTAATGCAGTCTCATTTCAGCTGCGGCGACTTGACAGTGGTGAACTTGAGAGGGGTGAACGGGAACTGCACGGTGGCGTCTGCGTACCTACCTTACTATGACGGCATTAACTTCCCCTCGGTAGACCTGAGGTCGCTCATACCAGCGTCTCAAAAAGGTAAGAAAAACTTAGTCTTGGGATGTGATGCTAACGCTCACCACACTTTGTGGGGTAGCACAGATATCAATGCCAGAGGCGAAGTTTTGTTTAACTATATTCTAGAATCCAATGTTATTGTATGTAATAGAGGCAATGACCCCATCTTTGTAACGTTTACTAGAAAGGAAGTCTTGGATATTACGTTTGTTTCAGAAAAGAGCTCTGTTGAAGTTGTTGACTGGAGAGTCTCCGACAAGACGTCACTATCAGATCATTGTTGGATACTCTTCAAACTACAACTATCTGCTTGTGGGAAAGGGACTTTTACAAGTCCGCGTAGGGCTAACTAGTCAAAATTCAAGAGAGAACTAAGGAAATCGGTGAATCACTTCACCGAGGACCTTAACTCTATAGAAGCAGTTAGTAGGCATAGTGGTAAGAAGCATCCACCATGGTGGAGCGATAAAATAGCGGAACTCATTCGCATTTCAAGAGTAGGATGGAACCTCGCAAAAGAGGGGGTCGTTGAGTGGTCCACCTATAAAGAAAGCGTAAAGTTACTCAAGAAAGAGATTAGGTTCGCAAAGAAGAACTCCTGGAGGTCCTTTTGCGCATTTATAGAATCAACGAACGAAGCGTCCCGCTTGCGGAAGATTCTGGCCAAGACACCAACGCCGGTATCCAATATTAGGAAGGGTGATGGTACCTGGGCAGAGTCACAAGAGGAAACGCTGGATATACTGTTGAGTACTCACTTTCCCGGATGTACATCGATCTCCGAAGATGATCTACCCACTCCAGAGATGACACCGGGAATAAGCGGGGAAGACGTGAGGAATATAATAGATGATGACATGATAGCCTGGGCAATTAAATCATTTGCTCCACATAAGACACCAGGAATGGATAACATTCGACCTGTGATACTGCAAGAGTCAGTGGATATTGCTATTCCATGGCTCAAGCGCATTTTCACAGGATCCCTTAAGCTAGGATATGTTCCTAAAGCATGGCGGGAGGTGCGCGTTGTAATTATTCCCAAAGCGGGGAAAGCGAGCCAAACAAACGCAAAAGACCTGAGACATATCAGTCTGTCGTCTTTTATGCTAAAAACACTGGAACGTTTAATAGATGTATACATAAGAAACGTGATTGGCGATAATTACCTATCTAAATCACAACACGCATACATCTGCGGCAAATCAGTAGATACTGCGCTACAAAGGGTCGTATCAAGTATAGAAAGATACCTCCACTTTAAAGAGTTCACTCTTGGGACGTTCCTAGATATTGAAGGGGCTTTTAACAACGTAAACACTGACGCGATCCTGGACATCCTACACAGAGCTCATTTAAACATGGGTCTATATTATATTTTCAATGCTAGGAGATGTACCCATACGGAGAAGCGTCTGCAGAGGAACCCCCAAGGCGGAGTTCTATCTCCTTTATTATGGCTCCTCGTAGTGGATGAGATCTTGGTGATACTGAAGGAAAACGGCTTTAACGTGACGGCCTATGCCCACGATGTGGTCATCCTGGTTTCGGCAAAATTCCCTCCAGTCCTAAGCGAAAGACTAAATCTTGCACTACAACTAGTGAATGATTGGGTCAGCAGCAAAGGGCTGGGAGTGAACCCTTCAAAGACAGAGGTAGTTCTTTTCACTAAGAAGAGATCAATTCCTACCTTCAGACCCCCAAACATCGGTGGTACTGAACTAAGTATCTCAAGTTTAGCTCGATACCTGTGCGTAATTTTAGATTTCAAACTGAACTGGAAGGATAACGCTGCCGAACGTATCAAAAAAGCTAGCGTAGCTTTCTATTCTTGCAAAAAGGCATTCAGCAACACGTGGGGCTTCAAACCAGCTGTGGTGTACTGGATATACACAACGGTCGTAAGACCCATTCTCACATATGGTTCACTAGTCTGGTGGTTGGCTCTTGAGTAGCAATATCAGCTTTCAAACCTCACCAAAATCCAGAGGGCAGCGTGTATCGGAGTCATGGGGTCAATAAGAACAACACCTATAGCGGCAATGGAAACCATGCTCAGTCTCATTCCGTTTGACATATACTGTAGCAGTCTGGCGGCTAAAACCGCTGTAAGACTGAGAGAAGGCCGATTGTGGTCATCGAGCCTTTACGGCCATGCCTCCATTTTATCCCGATGGGGAACTATCAGCAGATCGGCAGAAACTGATTTCATGACCCCTACGCTAGCATTTGAAAGGAGATTCAACATAAGAATTCCTGACAGAGCGCACTGGGGGAACCTGAGAACCATGAAGAAAAAGGAACTGGCGTTCTATACCGACGGTTCTAAGATGGACGTTAGCACGGGAGCCGGAGTTTATTGTGAGGCCCTAGGAATAAACAACTCCTTTAGAATCAGCGACGACTGCAGCGTCTTTCAGGCTGCGGAAATTATACGCGAGAGTAATATCGTTGGTAAAACGATAACTGTCTATATAGACAGCCAGGCAGCCATTAAGGCTCTGGACTCTGCTGTAATTAGATCAAGGCTTGTGGGAACCTGCAAATCGGTCTTAAATGGAATATCTAGAGCCAATGCGGTGACCCTCTGCTGGGTTCCAGGGCATATGGATATCGAAGGAAATGAAAGGGCTGATGAGCTTGCTAGGAAAGGGTCGGCGCTGCACTTATCGCGGGCCCTCCCTTTTGGATTAACCCCAATCAGTTCCCTACGAAAGAAAATAGAAGGCGAAACCATCGATAGAGCAAACAGTCGATGGATTCATCTGGAAACATGCGCAACGGCCAGGGCGCTATGGCCGGCCTTTAGCAAAAAGAGATCAACCTCTCTGGTGAAACTTAGTCGTTATAATACACGGGTCATTTCTGGAATAATTACTGGTCATTGTGCCATTGGAGTTCACGCGGAGTGACTCGGTGTGCTACATAACGCCTACTGTAGAAGCTGCAGGGACGAAGAAGAAATTGAATCAGTTCATCACCTGTGATTGTCCTGCCCTATCCGTCACAAGAATGAGGACTCTCGGAAGTTACTTCTTCTCGGATTTGGAGGACTTAGGTAATATAGAGCTTACGGACCTCCTGAGATTTATATCATTATCTGGGTGGTTCTAACAGCGGACTTTTTGACGTCTCTAGGGTTAAACAATTGGGCACAATGGACCCGAATTTGTTGGTCTAAGTGAGCAGTGACTCTATTTGTCACAAGGCACCCATCTACCTAGCACCCACAGAAAAGGAGATATTATCCATTATATATTATATTAAGCATAGCAAATTTCCAGGTGTGATAATTTCCACCATCACACAATTTCTCGATGACAACACTTGACTCATTTGTCGACATTTTCAGTTTGGAGGTGCTGCACAATTTCAAAATGTGATCGCAACAAATACGTCTGCACAAAACGATGTCCAACCTCACTTTTTCAAACGGCGTGGTCTGCAACAAATGCACGAAGAAAAGAAAACTCCAAAGCCAACAAATTATTTTTGGGTTATGACGTTAGTTATAAAAGAATCAAAACTATCCTGGGCCCAAAACCTGTTGAAATGTAGATTAAAACGGATTAAAGAGAATCACGTCCGACTTTTATAGTAACCAACCAGAGAGTGTTTATTTGAAGTAAGACAGGAAGTTTAAAAATGGAAGGAAGCAGATAGCAGTGAGTGATGCCAATGTTATTTTCAACAGGAAGAATAATAATTACAATATGGGATTATTTTAGGTGAAAGATTAAAATGGATAATTCAGATACAGAAATCATAGCAGCAGCAAGGTTGATAACGGTTTGCTCTTTAGCCATCAGAGTCCGGATTCTGGAGAACAAAATAAAAAGACAAACAAAGAGACAAGAGTTACACATCGCATCTTTTAATGGATGAGTTTTATTTTGTTGGCATTTTGAAATACGAAATAAGAAGATATATCCCGGAAAGACACCCAAATGAGAGCTGCTATTCCTGCTAAGGAAAGGTTGGCAGTCACTCTAATATTCTTGCCAACAGGTGAAAATTTTAATGAGTTGAATGAAAACACCAAACTGTCTGCTTCGTTTCTTCGGAACAACATCATAGAAGTATGCGGAGGTATATATAAAAACATGAGGGAAAAATTCTTGACTGTAAGATTGTATTTTATGCAAAACATTTATCGGAATATAATCATTTTCATGTTTATACCAGTTCCCCGAAACAAAAGAGAAGTGGCTGGAGATTTCGCAAGGATTTGAAGCTATGTGGCATTCCGCATTGTCTGGGTGCTCTTGCCGGAAAACATATTGCTTTCACCCCATCGCAGGAAGAGGCACCTATATTATAAAGGATTCAACAGCATTGTGTTGATGACGATGTGTGATGCAAACTGCAAATCGAGGCGATTCACTATTTCCCAAACCAACTGAATTTGGAATAATAATAATAATAATGCTATGTAATAATAGCAGACAACGCTTTCCCAATATGCAAAACCTTATAACGCCCTACTTACAAAAACATATACAAAAGCACTTCGTATATTTCAATGCTCGTCTGAGTAGAGCACGGCAAAATATTGAACGGGCTTTCGTTGTATTGGCTAATCGTTTCAGGGTTTTGCAATCAACAATTTAACTAGATTCTGCTAAAACAGTAAAAATTGTGCTGTTGTGAACTGCACAATTATCTTATTGAAAAAGTTTGTGGTAAAAGCGAAACTTAAGCAATATTTCTACTGCAAACTGTTTGAATTATGAGGAAGATGAAAATAATGCAAACGAAGAAACTCAACAGAGACCAAAACAACAATATGTGGAAACAGTTCGAACATCATTTAGGGTATATTTCGCCAACGAAGGAAACACGCGCTTATAAACAATTTTCATAGAAAAATAATAAATGTATGCATAAGTGGTGTTTTACTTTTGCTCTTGTATACTCGTTAATACATCCTGTAAATAGAAACAATAACGCTGTAAATAAAAACAAAATTTTTAATCAAAAATTCACTCCATAGCTTTATTTAACAAATCAGTTTGAACAGGAATGTTAGGATCTTGTGAAGGTTCATCGTTGTTAGCACTTGCTTCACAAATAATTTCGTCACTCAACATGTCGGGAAAATCACTAAATGAGTCAACTACACTACTTGGGGGTTTTATTATTTGATCCAAATTATTTATAGACCCCGTAGAACTCCTTGTCGAAGTTGATTCGCTTCTGGTCCGATATTTGTACGGTGTTCGGCGAAACTAAGATGGTTGCGCTTGATATTTCAAAGGCATTTGACAGAGTACATATAGCATCAGGCTCTTTTGTTGAAAATACGTGCATATGGTGTCGATTAGTCTCTTCTTCAATGGATTAGAAATTACCTTTCGGGGCGTTCAATACAAGTTGTTTTGGACGGCTTCCAGTCTGCAATTCACCAAATAAATGCTGGTGTTCCCCAAGGCTCTGTTTGTCTTCGACTCCCTTTCTTATTTTTATAAATGATCTCTTGTCTGCAACTTCTAATCCAATTCATTCCTTCGCTGATAACTCACGTCCTTGCTCTTCGGCCGTAGAAGGGGAACTGCATAATTAAATGGGGTTCAACCAACAGAGTGGAATTTAATGCTTCCAAAACTCAATGCTCTCTTCTGTCTCTCAAGCGAAGCCAAAATCCTCAACCATTACCCATGGATGGTACTTGCATCATTGAAACCAAAAAACTTTCTATTCTCGGTGTGCGTATTAATAACCATCTTCGATAGAACGATCACATATTCGAGGTCGCCAAAAATGCTGCAAAATATCTAGGATTCCTTAAACGGTGCAATAAATATTGTACCCCGTCTGATCTGGTCTCAATTTATAAAGCATTCATCCCTAAGCTGGAATATAACGCCCATATCCGGTCTGGTGCATACAAGACCGTTCTGCACATTCTCGATAGGGTATAAAATCGCGCTTTAAAACTTATACTTGATAGAGAAATTGTGAATGCTATACATTCACTTGAACATAGGAGAAATGTCTCGCCTCCCTGTTTTATCGTTTTTTTTTTTTTTTATATAAAAAATGCTCCAGCGAAATAGCCAGTTACATTTCTCCCCTTCAAAATTTCACCCGCAATACGCGACATGCTTCGAATGCACATCAGTTCACCCTAAGCCTAACTTCGGTCGTACTGTCAAATATTGGGATTCGTTTATAAGCTGAACGACACGAATGTGGAATAATCTACCAAGCTCTGTATTTCCCCATCACTACAACCTTCAAACATTTAAAGCCAACGTGCACAGGCTTCTCCTCTGTTCCTCTTCCACTTTTTCCTAAAAGCCCGTGCCCTGTAACAGTATAAAGGTATTCATATTCCTTTTGACGCGAGCGAATTATAAAAAAAAAATTACATTGAAGTTATTTCCGCTCTTTTGCCTTAACGTTTTAAAGCAAAATCATAGCCGACATTTTAAAATCGTCGAAGCTCTCCTCCAATTTCAAAGCTCGAGCTCTGTGCTAAATATTGGTAAAGACTTCTTCTTTCGATACAACCTTTTTTTGGAAAACCTCTTTATGATTGTCAATGACTCGTTTGCCGTATTGTGCAATTTTTCTATATCACTTTCTCGTTTCTGTTTCTAAAAAAAGGAAATAAATAAGTTAACGACAAAATATTCATTCAACTACAGAAATATATATATATATATATACATATGTACTTTCTTTACTTTTGGAAATATTTAAATTCGACGAGGCTGCACATACGTCGTTGATGTGCATTAAAAAGGATAATTCTTAGTAGCACCAAAGAGTTGGCTTATAAAGATATACAGATATATACAGATGAAGCATTCATTCCACTTTTTCTTTCACAAGTAATTTTGTTTCTTTCATTGCCTAATTGATGAGACAATGTTTTAAATTTTGCCTTTACTATTCCCTCCCTTACATTTAGATTCAAATTTCTTAGAGCACCAACAATAGCCAGAACTGCTTCCCTCTTTTTATATACTTTTAGGTGGTCGGGATGATTAGCTCTATATAAAGTGGGAGACGTTTTATATACTTCGATCAACTTCAATATTTCGAGTTTAGTCTTTCATCTTTCCTTTTTTTTTACTGCTGACTCCTCGGCTGCCAAATTACAAATGAGATGCGCATGACACACACATTTTTTTTACCCCTCGAAACTGACAACTTATATGTTTTTTGGTTTTACTCCGATGTTCAACCACTTCAACGCTGGATGAACATTTTACCGCGTTTCTTACTTTACACTTCATCTCCCTCTTCTATAAAGACAGTTTTACCCCGGGGAAAATGGTCCAATGCGCGCTGGTCCACGGCATGAACTTTTACTTAATGAGGGAATGACGTTTCTCCAGCAGTTGCTCGAGGTGCAGCAGATGACAGTGACACATAATTCATTACCGACTGAGGGGGAGCCATAAAAGCACGTAATAATATTTAATTGTAATGCCGACTGCCCGCCTCGTGTTTATGTTAGTAATTGTAGTAAGCCTTTAAAGTCGTTAAAGTTTAAGATATTGTCTTATAATGTAACAGGATTATTTATATAAATCGTGTGTTTGTATGACACTTTGTGATATATTTGACATCACCGGTCCTCGAATAGATTTGACTTTTGAAGTAAGGCGGCCAAGAAAGGCGACCATTGTCTTTCCTTCTTTGCCCAGACGTCGTGTGGTTCAGATGTAGTAGTTTAGAACTAATTTAATGAGTACTCGTATTATAAACTAAGGCTAATAAAGATTAAAGTGAAACCCCGGAGTTATCTTTTGCCTTAAATAACATAACACTCTTTTTAACTGAAAGTGGTTTTAGTCTGTATTAGAGTAATATGGTAAACTACGAATTTATGTGGATTCCAGCTATTAGAATTCATTCAAGAGACCGAGCAAGTTGAGCCCGCTACTTTGGGTACAAAAAACGTATCTAAATTGCAGTCGCCGAAACGGTTGGAGGAGTTTTTAGGATGCAGTGGAGTCTTCAATGAAGTGGAGACTTCAACGCAAGAATTCGTAGCGAAGCAGGAAGGAAAAAAAATAACAGAAATAACAGCGGGAAATAATAGAAAGTCCAATGCTATGGTAATTAACGGGAGAGGCATACAATTACCCGAATTATGCAACTCCTTTGGAATGAGAATAGTAAAGAGAGCGAGTGCATCGGATGAAGTAGGAGACTTTACTTTTGTAAATCATCAAGGAGCTTCTGTAATGGATTTATGCCTAGTGAGAAATAAGTGGAACATCTATGGTACTGATCTTGTGGTGGTACGTGACTGAACTCGAGAGCGAGGAAATTGAACGTACTAGAAATATGAAAATAATCCCTAAATTAGTTTGGAATGAGGTCTATACTTCCGTATATGTAGCAAATTTAGACAGGGAACTCGCATTGTACCAAGAATTGGATATTGATAAAATTGAGGACGTCATAAATGCTCCTACCCTGGTTCTAGCACGAGGAGGCAAAGACAGAATTAGTTTTCGGCGGGGAATGTAGAGAGCGGGCGAGTGTCATTTGTGGGGTTGAATATTTTCAGTGCCTCCAGTGGTGAGCGTTACAGAAATCTATATTTGTATGAATACAAAGCGTTGTTTACACAACATTCTATCAAACACCGTGTTCGTATTACGAATTGGAGGCTACTGTCAAGTTGTAAGAATTCAGCAGATGTTTGGAAGACGCTAAGGGATCTTAACGGTTAACAGTATTTTATCAGTCGTGACCTTAGCTCAGCAGTCCTCTACGAATATTTCAAGCAAGTTTTGTACAAATCTTTCCAATATGGAATCATTCCCCAACAGTTTAAAGAGGCGTCCATTTTCCCGATTTATAAGAAAGGTTGCGCATTGGACCCTGCTAATTATAAGGGCATTTCATTTTTGAGAGCATCATATACGAATAAGCTTTTCACTACGATTCTTTAAAAACGACTTGTCAAGTGGACTAATTCGGAGCATCTTATGAAGGAATTCCAAAATAAGTTCAGGCCATGGTACGAGTAGTCCACCGTAGACCACATTTTCGTATTAAGAAGTGTACCTGAGCATTTTTTGCACCAAGGCAAGAAGTTGTATGTATGTGGATAAGTAAGAAATAGTAAAGGTATTCACGTATCAGTGTAAAAAGTACAGATCTACATCAAAATCGTGCCTTATTGTTTTTCTTGCTGCCATCTATGTTAAATTTGGCAACCGCGTGTACAATATCAAAATTGGTCTTTCTTCCAAGTGTTAATGACATTGGGAAACAAAATTTCGAAATATCTCATTAGTTTTGTAATAATATTGTTGCCAAATAAGTAGGAAAAATTGCAAAATATTATATTATTCGAAATAAAATTAGTATACAAATACAACCCATACTTTACAAAAGGTGTCGGTCTTTGTAGACGTTTGCTACCCTTGAAGGAGGAAACGTTATACAAAAATGTAGCAATGTAGTGAGAAATGTTGATGCAAGAAATATATGTCATTCTGTCGGCAACAATTTTCATTAGTTTTTTACAGTTATCATGACATTTTTACAGTTATCGTTCACGAAAAACCTGAAGAAATCATACGAAATGAATTATATTTTCAAAACCACTTATCCGTACTATTTCAGATAAATATTCATTCAAATAGATGAGTTTTTACAGAAGTTATCGTGAACAAAAGAACAGACGCCACGGATCAACAGACATACATATAATCAGATACATGGCAATCGCAATGAAGAAAATCACTTTTCTTTACATTTCACGCACAACGCATATAAAATAATCTTATTTCTGATACAATTTTTAGACCCCATTGCCATACTTTCATTTTCTAAGAACATGAAAATAATAAATAAGTACGTACTCGTATATATTTAAATTAAGTACATTCATCAAGTGCGACGAGCCTATCAAATATAATTTTGAATATGTCATCCCGAAAATGGCTCATCAAAAGTGAAGTATCACATTAAAATTGAGAAGAAAAACTGTAATTTTTGATACAAA
Source organism: Pocota personata (assembly GCA_963082735.1). NCBI lineage: Eukaryota > Metazoa > Arthropoda > Insecta > Diptera > Syrphidae > Pocota > Pocota personata. The sequence continues at coordinate 75,883,428 of OY720429.1, forward strand.
AGTATCATTGTGATAACACTGACAGTGATTGTGATTGCTAAAGATTATTAAAATCACTCCATGCAATGAAGGATCACACAGAATATTGAATCCCACATTCACAAGGAACTAGTGAATTGGATGAGTGCGAAAAATATGTGATGATTTCAAATATGGGTTTCATGACTGGAGTGAGAATGGAATGTAAGCCATTTGGGGGATGAAAATTATGGGAGTGTGCATGAAAGGTGACTGATGAATTGGGAAAATAAAAAGTGTGTGTGTAAATAAAACGGAAATCAGTTCTGTGTCAGCTGTGTTTGGGTGTTGTAATATTTCATATTCTCTTTGCTGATTCTTCTTCGAAGGAAGATACTTCGAGTAAAATGAATGCAAATCTCGATCACGGTGATAGCAAAGGCTACATCTTACCTTCATGAGTATGGAAAATGTTGAAAATGCCCCTAGACGGGAGGATCAAATAAACGGCCTTTGCTTCTGCGCTGTATTGCAGTGGTGTTTTATTTCCTATATTTCAGAATATTCAAGTTTATATGTATATATAAAATATGATACGAAAATAATTTTCAACTTGCGCCTTTGTGCGTCCTCCCGCTGCTAGGTAAAGTGGTTATTTGACGAACAAATGGATAGGCAAGAAAAACGCGTACGATTTTCAGGTCAAGTAAATGACGACAATTTGAGGGTAGCACTATGTTTACACGGAGCTTTAAGTTAATAAGATTCTACAACATCCACTCCATTCGGGTCACGGGCAACCTTTCTTCGTCCGGGTGAGGGGTCTGTTCGGAGTTGTTTGTACCTATGTTAGTAATATTCTCGGCCTCACACATGAGACTATATAGGCTGTGCTCTTATACGCTCCCACCATCCTGTTGTTCACGAGAACGTCGGCTGTTTTTCCATGGTCTAATTCACTTGTTTGCATTTACAGCTCTCTAATAAAGTTGGTGGCGTTATCCGAGCGAATGCGTAAAAGAGTTCCCCGTCGGCTTGTGAAGTTGCGAATACGCATCAGACATGTGTCGGTAGAAAGATCTCTTGCGATCTCCAAGTGTACTGCACGCGTAGTCAGGCGGGTGAAGAGCGCAATCTATCGTCTTTCGTTGCGCCGGCTATTTACTACTATGAATGGGCCCATGTAGTCCAAACCCATGTAAGTAAAGGTTCTTACGAACGGTGTCAATTTATCCTCTTGTAACTGCCCCATTAGTGGAGTAGCTGGCTTGGCTCTGTTTAACTTGCAGATTTGGCACATGTTCGCATCGGGTCCCACGGCGATTCGGATGTGAAATGCCGAGTATCTACGTCGTATTTCGGCTATTATGGTTTCTTCGTTTTGGTAGTTTGCGAGGTTGTGGTAGTGTCCGACTATCAAATTTTTCACGTGAGGATCCTTCGGCAGCACCATTGGTCGCCAAGTATGAAGGAAAATTCGCCCGTTTACACAAATCACCTTATCTTCGTTCAGGCAAGGAGTAAGCTTGCACAGTTTGCTGCTCTTCGCAACTTGACCATTTGAATACAGCCCGTGGTAATCTTTAGCAAGAGGATTCATTTGAATACTGCGACAAATGGCTAGTTCTGCCTTCTCCAACCCAGACACTTTCAATCCTCCAGACACTCTATCATAAGGGGCTTGCAGACAGTTATTTCTAAAACGCAGAATCCATCATACCACTCTTTTCGGTTTGGTAAAACACGAAAATCTTTCGAAGTTTTCCCTTTCTTCGTTAACGAAAAGGACTAGAAATTTGGTGCCAAGCTCTTCTTCGGTGGCGGTGCAAGGTTGAATGGCCGGCCATGCAGATTCTTTTTCCATTAGGAACCTTGGGCCACTTACTCAAAACGACTATCTCTGGAAGCCATCTCCACTCCACTGCCTCTCTATTTTCCAAAATTTCGTTAACTCGGTGATTTTATCCACGATAGGGTAGTACGTAAGTCGCTCCACATCACGATCCAGCTTGCCCTCACGTTATGTCTGAGGAATACAGCCTGTCGAAGTCGTGTAGCTAGTATGGCAGATTGCAGCTCCAGGCGCGGGATCGATACCAACTTGAGTGGTGTATACATAGTTTTCCTTCTTACAAATGCAAGACGGGAACCTCTTCCCTCCTCAGGGATTTTCCAATAGCCTACGGTGGCATATGCATTCTCACTTGCATTAGTGAACATGTGGAGCTCTACTTGGGTACTTACGAATGCGGCTCCATAGCACCGAGGTACACATATTTTTTTCACCGCCTTTAACTGCATCAACCACTTCACCCTTAGCTCATAAGCTTCGTCGAGGGTAAACTCATCCCAATGCACCTGATGTCGCCAAATCGTCTGCAACATCACCTTCGCTATTAACGTGTATTCCGCAGCTAGGCCGAGGGGGTCGAAAACTGACATAGTTATGCTGAGTGCCTCACGCTTAGACGGTCGTCTGCTCCCTTTCAATGAGAGGGTATCGACTTTCTCAAAGGCCATCATGAATCGAAGATTATCTCGGTTCGTATCCCAGTGCATACCCAGCACCTTCTGGTAATTTACTGCTTCGCTCTTGTCGAGGTTTAGAATTGACATGTTTTGCTGATCTTCGTTGAACCTTTAATTTATCAGCGCTGAATTCGAACTGAATCTCTTGAGCTCAAATCCACCTTGGTTATCCATTTTGCCTCCTCTGAGACTCTCTTCGTCTGCGAAGCAGTGGACGAAGTCGTCAACATAGTGGTTGATTATAGCGTCCACAGCGACCGGGAGCTCCTCTTTAAACTCTAGAGAGTACCGATTTTTTACGAACTGAGCCGAGCTAGGTGAACATGTAGTTCCAAACGTCATCACGGTCATCCCATATTCGCCCATCGCATCACTTTCTCTGGACCTCCACAAACATCGGTGTGCATCTTGGTCTTCTCGACTTACTTGCACTTGATGGAACAACTCCACTATATCTGTACACACGTCCACTGGCCTATCTCTAAATTTCATCAACACAGCTAGCATATCTTGGCATTGATCAGGTCCACGGAGCAAGGCGGAGTTTAGTGAAGTACCATCAACCTCCGCAGCTGCATCGAAAACCAGCCTTATCCCAGACTTATTCGGGCTACTCAAGCCAAAGTGGAGTAGGTACCATGTTCGAGGTCCTTTCTTAGCTACCTCGGCTGCACTCAACATCCTTGCGAATCTCTCATATTCGGCCATGATACGGCAATATTCTGGATGGTACCCCGCATCTCGTTGAAACTTCTTATCGAGTGATTGGAAACGTTTCCCAGCTAGGCGTCGACTTGTTGATAGAAGTATGTCGTCTCGCTTCCACAGTAATCCGGTTTCGAAACACGTTCCCTTCATTTGAGTAGTCTTCTCCATGAGTGACTTCGCTCGAACATCTTCAAGCGACTCTACGTGATTTTCAACCTCTCGCACTCCTAGCCTCTTATTAGTAATGTAGTCGCTTACTATTTGCTCAAGGTTATCCAACGGCGGCGTACCGATTTGTGAAAAACATAGACGATGACTTTGCGTTCCCGCGTTACCTGTGTCTGCTCCGTAGAGCACCCAGTTAAGCTTGGTTAAGACCACTGCTGATCCCTTCCAACCGTCGGCAACAATACTTAGCGCCATAACAAGGTGTGCGTTATTCAGCCCAATCAATAGTTCTAGGGTTGCCATCTTGTAACTGTAGAGTAGGAGTCTCTTTCTATGCCGGTCCCTTAGATGTAGCTTTATTAGGTCCAACGTTTGGTTGGGTGGCTTGAGATCCTTGACTGTTCATACATCGTTTAGAGCAAACCTCTTGCTCTTGGGCCAGACTCCAGAGATCTGCATGTTGACTGTACTCGAGGGCTCCATAACACTGTTGTTACCAAAGCACTGTAGTATCAAATTCTTCTTCTCCCCTCTAGATCCAGATGATGCATTAGACTTTCATTCATCAATGATACTGATGAACCATCATCAAAGAATATTACGTAATGTTACAATGTATCAAAGAATGTTACGCAATGTTACTTCCTTACCGCGGGCGTACAACGTTACCGGTAGAATTTTGAACAAGAGTTTCGTCGCTACCATGGATTTATGCGTGAATACAGCAGGTTGTATGCTGCTCTGTCATGCGCTGCTCCGATGCGTTTTGTGGTATGCTGCCTTCTAACTCAGAGGTATTAATTTGGACGTGCAAAAGCTTGTAGATCTTCTTCGAATATCCCCTTACCACGCAACGGTTTTGTTGCGTACAACTGCTGCTTCTATGTCCCTCACCCAGACAATTGAAGCACAGTCGCTGTTGATGAACTGCTCGCCATCGTGAGTCCCGTTCATGTCTAAGAATCACCTTACTACCTTATAACGGGTGGTTAAATTTTAAGGGCCGATGTTGAATGTGAACCACACCTAAACGTCAAGTTTTTTTCTGCATTTCATTTGACATTTCTCAATTTCAGACTAACTCAATTTGAACCATGGAAAGATACACAATCGAGTAACGCGTTAAAGTTATTCAGGCTTATTATGAAAATGGGCGTTCAAATCAAAATGCATATCGTGCATTTCGTGATTCTTTCGGTCAATTTAATCGTCCAAATGTGGGTACAATCGGAAAAATCGTGCAAAAATTTGTGCAAACCGGGTCTGTAGGAGATGTGAAAACACCAGTGCATGCTCGTACAGCTCGTACTGCAGAAAATATTGCTGCTGTTCGCGATAGTGTGGCTGAAGAGCCGTCCACCTCAACTCGTCGTCGTGCCCAACAATTGCACCTCTCACGCTCGTCGTTGATGAACATTATGCATGAAGACTTGCATTTACGTGCTTACAAGGTGCAATTGACTTAAGAACTAAAGCCTCTTGACCATTTCAAGCGTCGTCAATGGTCACAATGGTGGCAAGAAATGGCAACAGTGGATGATCAATTTTCGAAGAAAATCATCTTCAGTGATGAGGCACATTTTCACCTCAGTGGATTCGTCAATAAGCAGAATTGCCGCATTTGGGCGAATGATAATCCAAGAGTGATTGTCGAAAAACCAATGCACCCACAAAGAGTGACTGTTTGGTGCGGTTTATGGGCTGGCGGCATCATCGCGCCGTATTTTTTCCAAAATGAGGCCGGTCAGGCAGTTACTGTGAATGGTGTTCGCTATCGTGAGATGATAACGAACTTTTTATGGCCCGAATTGGAAGATATGGATGTGGACGATATATGGTTTCAACAGGATGGTGCCACTTGCCACACAGCTAACGAAACAATGGCTCTTTTGCGCGACAAATTCAATGGCCGTGTTTCTCACGTGGTGGCGATGTCAATTGGCCGCCAAGATCATGTGATTTGACACCGTTGGACTTCTTTCTTTGGGGTTATTTGAAAGAAAAGGTGTACGTCGATAAGCCAGCAACAATTCAAGAGCTAAAGGATGAGATAATTCGGCACATTAACGGCATAGAACCTCAATTATGCCTCAGCGTCATCGAAAATTTGGACCATCGGATGGAGGTGTGACGCCGAGGTCGCGGCGGCCATTTGGCCGATATTTTGTTCCATACATAATTGAACCATACCAATATTATCATAATAAAAAGAAATGACAGTAATTTCCTAAATAATTTGTGTTTTATTCAAAGTCAACATCGGCCCTTAAAACTTAACCACCCTTTACTAACCAGTGCAAACTATACAGGATATCCCCCTGCGTGGCTCGTCCGCTGCTTCATTGACGTGGAAAAATCGTCCTCGTCCACTTCCTCCTCATTAGTATTAACGCATATCAGATTCACCATGGTTCCTAGCTCTTGCAGCCAGTTGCTGAGGTGTCGTACTGTTGCCCTTGGTTGAATCTTGTAGGCATACTTGCTCCAATCAAGTCTTCTTTGTACTGGTAGCTTTTGGAATACCTCGTCCATGAGTGTGGGATTACTCAAGTGGTGCTTGCACTTCACTGCTTCCAAGAATGATGCCAGATTGAGTACCTTCGTCGCGAATGGTCATTCGATTCGATTTTCAGGAATACAAGCCACATTACGAACGTTCTCGATCTGGTTTTTCACCAACTGCTCTGGTAAGGTATCCATGGTCCTATGGATATTGCTGCTGTGGATGGGAAGATATTCCACGGTTTTACGTGCCTTTCTCTTTATTGCCATCTGCAGGCGCATCACATTCTGTCGATTCGAGTATCCGTACTCCTCGGTTGTGGTTACAAACACTTCTTCAAACATCGGCCATTCTTCCGGCCGCCCGCTAAGCTCCGGCAGATCGTAGAGCTTCCGAACATATTCCCCCCTAGATGCAGATAATGTACTGACCATCTCTCCAAGCACTGCCTATTTCTCGCTTAAAACGACCCTACTATCTGACGGCAGCAACGGCTTTCTATCTATACCTGTCGGTCACACTAGTCGGCTCAGCAGTGACTGTGTATGCATGGGTATATATATCCTGCTTAAGATGGACCTACTATCTATACTATATTTCAGAATATTCAAGTTTATATATATAAAATATGATACGAAAATAATTTTCAACTTACGCATTTGTTCGTCCTCCCACTGCTAGGTTAAGTGGTAATTTGGCAAACAAATGGAAAGGCAAGAAAAACGCGCCTGATTTTCAGGTCAAGTAAACGACGACAACTAGAGAGCAGCACTAGCGGCAGGAGAGCGCACTTACATTGAGGTGCGTTTACACTTATATTTACATGGAGCTTTAAATTAATAAGATTCTACAACAATAAGTTCTATTCGAGTATCGTAGCCAATTTGAGTTATGTACGTTGAAGTTATCGAGGACGATTAATTCTGCTGTCGGGTGATGAATTTGTACCCAATCGACCTTGTCCGATAAAGATTGAAATAGTTTAGCTGGTTGGTCGTCATTCGGTGAGCGGTAAAGAGTGCACAAGAACTTGTTCGAACCATGAAGGATTAGTTTCAGCCACATAATATCGAGTGTATCCGGCTCCATCTACCCTACTCTCTGACAAGCTAAGTCTACTCGAGCAAATATACAGTAACCTCCCTTAAAACTAAGCCGGGTATACAGTTCGTAACCGATTCAATGAAGAATTATAGAGCCAATTGCCGATTTCACTTGGGTTTCAATTAGGACTAGCATGTATAGCTTCTTTCCTTCCAGATGTTGATGGATGGATAGAAATTTACCAGCGGATTTAAGACAGTCGGCACCTCAATATAATTGAACTCCATCATAGTCAATGCGGCTTTGTCCGAAGAAAACCAACTTACTAATAATGGAAAAACTTCGATACCTCTCGAAAAATCTGAATACCATCTTTATCTTTATTATATATTATCTTTTAACAGAGTTTCGAGAAATCTCATAGGGTCGGCGCTGAAAGACACTAGTATGGGATGGTTAAAATGGCGAGAAAGCTCAGCCCTCGTTTGTGACCAAAATATGCCACTTAAACTAAAAGCACAGATAATAAACTACCCAGGCGTCGTGGCAGACAAAGAGCTTTCAGAATAAGTACAACAAATAAAGCCTTTTCTTTTTCTCATCATGTGTTGTGACATGCAAACGAACGAGGTGAGGAAGTGTAAAGGAGTATGCGGGAAGGGCATGAAGATGCATGACGGTGTGATTTCCATACCACCGCAGCAAAAGAATAAATTTTCATGAATGGAAGTTTTGCAAACCCGTATGCATTGGATATGAAAAGGTATAACTGAAGGGCGGGAAAATTCAATCATTTCGTTGCACTTTGTGATGAAAAGTAGACGAAAGTTACAAAATGTAAAAGTTTTTTGTACATCCAGATTTTTAACTCGATCTTCTGCAATAAAACAAGTATCCACGTGTCCTTTAGGGGCATTTCATACATATATATTATATTCATATATTAATTAATACAAATATTATATTTTATCGATTTATGTACATACATATGTATGTATAAATATTTTAGGTTATCTATATAAAGTTACTTTAATATTTCAATAACGGTTTGAGAGATTTTGCTCGAATATCAATCATTTAGTTTTTCAGGTCAGTTATATACATACATATATTAAAAAATTAAAAGGCATAAGAAAGTTGTCTCCAAGGAAAAAATGTCCCGGAAAAGAACGAAGTGTACAAATGCACACTGTTCTATAACCAAAAATGAATTGCCTGATGGAAAATTATTTAAATTTCCTAAAAAAGGAACAGTTAAATACGATGAATGGCTAGCTTTAGCAGAGGAGTTTCGGGAATACATAAAAAACCTTAAAACGCCCTAACAATTTAAGAATGCCTTTATTGGAAAGAAATATTTTTAAAAAAAATGCTTACCTTTCTCTCTTATTAAAACGAAGTGTCGCTATATCTGATGACGAGTTCATTTGTTTTGATCCAACGAGAGCTAAGGTTACATATGAAAACTGCAATAAATTAGTACTGGATTTGAATGATGTTACAGTAGAAGAACTAAACTTGTCTTCGAAAAAGTTATCAATAAAAATATTCAATGATCAAAATACTAAGACATTTTCGAAGCTCATTCTATCTGAGAGTACAAAAAAAAAAACCGAAGAGGGGAAGTGGACTACTTCAATTAAGGTGATTTAACTGCAAATTAGTTAAGTTAAGTTAGTTAGTTTTTTTATGATAATTTCGAACAAGAGCAGTGATCAGTTATTATAAGAGCATAAATATAAAATATAAAATAAAAACTCATATTCATACCCATTTTCAGAACAAATTTGTGTCCACAAAGTTTACAGAGTTTTTATTTATTTAATCAAGTGCTGAAAATAAGGTACATACATACATACAAAATAAAAAGCACACAACATAAACCCAACCATTTGCAAATATACATATATATATGATCTATACTCCATTCCATCCTACCAACGTGTCGGCATCAGAACTCCGTGACCGCAGTCGCACACATTTTTTTGTTTCTTTTTTTCAGTGAAGGTAACAACGGTATGTGTGAGTGACACGATGGACTAAAAAGTGAGCAGAAAAAACAAATGTTCTGTGTTCCGATTTTGTCTCTTTTGTAAGAAGTTTAAGCTTTTTAAAAAGCTTTTTTTTTTTAGTGAATTTCGTTTTCATATATCACTTCTTCCCATATGAATGAGACATCTAGGAATATTTATTATCTGTGCTAAAAGGTTTACTTTATACGAAAGTCGTGCATCTGGCTTTTTTGTCTCGTAATGTTGGACTATGTATGATAAATAAAAAGTAATAATTGCACCGACCGAGATGAATGAATTTCAGCGGGAGTATCAAAACGAGACCTATGATAATTAGAAATACCTATATTCGTGGATGCCTTCGTGTAAAGAAACCGATTGCGGAAAAACTTAAGGCTGAGCACATCAGCTGCTACTACCATATACAAAAAGCTATAGCTAAGAGGTCCGCAAACTTAGCCAACCCCATACTTCACATATGTAATATATACGAGTACGTATGCGTTATATATTTCAACGGCTAATAAAAGGAAAAGAATTTGCTGATGGGCGTAGTTTACATTGAAATTGTTAAATCCCAGGCCCCTGATGTTGTAGAATTAAATTACGAGATGTGCGTTTCAAGAGTGATTGGGGTAAGATGTCATTTGCACGCTGTACCCCCGGAGATCTGAATGGCAGACGAGTTCACCTCTGGAATGCATATTTTATTTCAAAAGTCATTATGGCGACTTTTGGCTCCACTACAGTTGCACCGGCTCATATGTTTGAAGCTTACTTCGATCTCATGTATATGTAGATTAACTTGAATCCTGATTGACACTACCGTATCAGAAAAATTTCGCGGATTGAAATGAAATTAGTCATATATATATATGCAGATTGAAATACTGGAATTAGACACAGGGAGAAATAAGAATGTTTTAGTGATGCAAAATAAATTTTCGACGTGACTTAACTTGCTTCTTATGATTTAGTAAGTTTCGAAACTCTTTAAGTTGCACTGAATGTTAACTTACCCACGTGTCCCACGTGTCATAATCAATGGAATTTGGATCCAAATTCAATTCAGTCTTTGAATTCATAGCAAGGAAAAAATCAGATCGAAATTATTATTTCATTTCTATTCAATCTTTGGATCTTCTCAGACGGTGATTACATGCGCATTTTTGAGAGTCATTGGCGATGAGTTTGTCAGTTAGAAGGGTGAAGAAAGAGAGAGTAGATACTCATGAGGGAAGAATACAAATTGGGGTATTAGATCAGTTTCCAAACAATACAAATTATGAAATATATAAAAAATCCGTAATTTTCATTATTATTCATTGATAAATGAATCTACGAATTATTCGAAACAATTGATTGCAAAAATTGTTTAAATTTACTTTACTCCCTTAACAATCCAGTACAGTACTGGACGGTGCAAAGTATAATCATATCAGTCGTGTTTAGTGCGCTTTGAAAGAAGCGCATGTAACCAGGGTAATGAATACGTGGAAGGAAAAAACCCGTATCGAACTTTCGACCCGATTTCGATTCGATCTGTAAGTGCCACATGTATACGTGATAACTGCTCTCCATAACTTAAAGATTCCAGTCATAGATGTCACCCTAGGCAATTAGAAAGAATTCAATCAGCTGTTAAAATTGACAGTCTCTTCGGGTGACATAATGAACATTTTTTTTGTTCGTTCTAATTTCTCTATTTGCACGGAAGTATAAAACATTTATAATGTCTAAATATGCCGAACTTATCAGGGCTGGCACACAATACGCACGTCGTATGAACTACTTGTCGAATCGAATATTTGGGGAAGTCGCTCGTACAACAAACGATAAATCGATGAAAGTTGTCAGAATGTTCAGCGAAGAACCTATTCATAAGCGTGATTATGTTGTGAATTGGTATCCCCGACATGTCGAAACACATCTGCTTATGAAGCACCTCCGGTGGTATGGCTTGTTCCGAGATGAGCACCAGGACTTCAAGGAGGAGATGAAGAGATTGCGCCGTTTAAGGGGTAAAGCACCGCCCAAGAAGGGCGAAGGCAAGCGGGCCAGCAAAAAGTAGAACAAAAAGTAAACATTTTATAACCAACTTTTATTGCGTTTTCTTTTTCGTGGGAATTAAATTAGCTTTTCCCTCGAACACTATATCACCATTTTGTTTGCATTTGTAGTGAACCTCAATAACTTTACGATTTTTTACAAGTTCTACACAGATTTCCGTAACCATGTTTATTCTACATTTACGAGGAAATGCGAACTGTTGCGATAAAACTATTGTACCAGGTCCAGGTAATTGAGTCCCAATTACTGCAGCTACAGTCGCGTTTAACAGAGCTCCATGTACCATTCGTTCGCTCTCTGGTACTTTAACCGAGTGAATTGGATTTGTATCGCCTGTCAACTTTGTAAATTGGTCCAAGTCATCTTGCGTAAATATTTTCGTCAATATCACCTTGTTTTGAAGAGAGGAACATTTTCTCACAAGACGAAGTTCACAATCGACTAATCTCCTAAGCATCGCTTTCTACTTCAATAGTAGGAAGTCCAAAATCTTCCAAGAAAACCACAGCTAATGCTCTCAGTCTTTCCTCAGATGAGTTCTTAAAGCATCGGATTCTTTGTAAATTGTCTGAAGTGCAAATTTTCTTTTTGTAGACTTGATCCTCCGACAAAAGAAGGTGAAATAAGGTCAAAACGTTTATTGCAACTTCTATATTTTCTGTAGACTGAAGTATTTTAAATATCAAGTTGATATTTTCCGCTTTTGTAATCTCTTCACGTGACATGGGATCTAAAAATTAAATCGGATCGTTAATGGAAAGCAAACACTATTTTATTGTTACCTAAACAAATATTGCTTATACCGGCAACACCGTGAAGTATCAACCGATCATTTGGTAAAGTAAAAAGTTGCAAAAAAAGATCCACAGCAGCCGCCTCACGGAGAAATCCAAAGTTTATGGGATCGTACGCGAAATTGGCTAAATTTGCAGTTACTTGCTCTTGTGCTTCTAAAATGCAAACTGAAAATTAATAGTCTTCTTATTTATTTGGGGCTTACCAACGTCTGTTGTGGTATGAAATTCCTCGACTAAGTGTTCTATGTATTCTTTTCTTCCAATACCACTTTGCGGTGTCCTTCTTCGTAATAATTCATTACTTGCAAACATTCTGCAAATTCATTTTGCAAAGCTAATTAATTACTTATTACTAACCTGTTTTATTTTAAGTGTCGACGGGAAACTGTAAGGAGATGCCCAACTATGAAAACTACGCGCCCTAAACCCTCAAACCAACATTTCGGTTAACCTCCCAAATTTGTTTGTCTCTGAACAAAAGTGAACTTCAATTTTCGGCCATTTTGAGCTGCCGAAACAGTGGGAAGTTGCCAGGCGAATTCGGTGCATTTTCAATTGTTTAAAATTAAATTTGCAAAAATTATACTCGACATTTATGGTTTGAGTAATAAATATATATTTATGGGTTAAGTAATAAATATAGGCCTGTCGTCAGGGATTTGAATTCAGAAATAAAGGGGGTTTTTATTAGAGGATTGTTTTTCGAATCGGCAATACTTTTTCCAGCCACGGCCAATTTGACAGCTGATAGCTGTTTTGTGCTCAGTTTGGTTTGCCATATCATCATGAATAGAGTTACGACAGAACAACGCTTGCAGATTGTGAAAAAAAAATCGTGGTTCAGTTTATCAAACTTACCGTGGGCCACGTGCATTTTACGGTCGACATAATCGACCATCCGAACAAGTAATTCGAGTAATCATGAATCGTTTTAGCACCACGCATACTCTAGTGGAGACAAACTGCTGGTATTGATACCATGGTATAGTGAATACTACGGCCCCTGACAGACTGCATTTCGTAGTATTCGATGACTTTGGCGTTAAGTAGTGTACTTTGACGTTTGTGTTGTCTGTCATAACAAATAAAAATAGAAAATTCAAGACAGGATAAATAAAAATGATTTACTTTTGTGCCAAATGATGAATATAAAGAAAATTCAAATACTTGAAAGCGAAAGTGCATACCTAAGAATTGTCAAAGAAGTTACGAAGATTTGCCAATAGAGAGAAATTGGCGCTGCAATCAGTAAGATTATGGTATACCAGCAAAAAATTGCGAATCTGAATACCAAGCATGTTTCATGGTATACTACCTTTTTACGTGGTATTGTAGTGACAGACACATGGTATAGAACGTAGTATTGCTATACCATGGTATCAATACCAGCAGTCTGTCTCCTACATAATTGATAATAAGCATCCGCGTAAGTCATATAGGGCGCATCGAAGAAGATTTTGTTGCCGGATTCGCCATCGTGCACAGCAATTGGAGCTGTGTCCTTTATGGGAGATTTTGCGGAAAGATCTTTATTTACGAGCTTACAAGATCCAGCTAGTGCAAGAATTAAAGCCGCTTGATCATTGTGTACGTCGTACGTTCGGTGAATGGGCTGAAAACGAGATTGTTCTTGATCCTCATTTTCACCACCATATTTTGCTCAGCGATGAGGCTCCCTTTTGGTTGAATGGTTGCGTCAACAAGAAAAATTGCCACATTTAAAGTGAAGAAAATCCACAAGCCATTATTGAGACGCCGTTACATACACAAAAAGTCACTGGTTGGTGTGCTTTATGGGCTGGCAGAATGATTGGTCCATATTTCTTCAAAAGTGACGCCGTCCAGAAAGCTACAGTCAATGGAGAGCGCTATAGAGCCATGATTATTGATTTCTTCGTTCCCCAATTGAATGGCATTAATATGAAAGAGCTGTGGTTTCAACAAGAAGGCGCAACATGCCACACAGCTCGCGCCATAATTAATTTATTCCAGGAAACATTCGATAAGCAAGGTCGTGTGATTTAACACCTTTGCATTATTTTCTGTGGATATATATTGTAATATGCGAGCTACGGCTCGAGTAGATAAAACGATATTCTGTGAAATATATTTCTTTATTTTCTAGTCTATAGAACAATTCAAGTTCACACTATACTATTCTTCGCAAATTCTTTTCTTACAAGGTCTCTTTCTTCTCAAATCACTTTATCTCCTTTCAATTACTTAATTCACAAATCCAAACTAATTACTTCTTCTTGTTAACTCTCAACTTTCATTTTATCACAAAATCACAACTTCGCCCATTATCACTTTTCCAATCTCTTCGCCACGGTTCTAAACCAACTGCCCCCTTTCGATCGCCATCTGTCCTTATATAGCAGAAGTTTCTGATAGCCAGAAACTTCTAGCAAATTCTTCGACCACTGGAACAAGAAAAATTCTGGTGTAATAATTCCAAGATGACAATCATTTCTTGCAGTTATAATTCTTTCTTATCCGTGATATTATCCGTCTCTTTCGTAGACATGAACTGTGGAGACTTAACCGCAGACACGAACCTCGAATGAAAAGACACTTTGGAATGGGCTGGAGGAGCGTAGTTATTATTCTACATTATTGTAGCATGCTTTTAGGCGATGTTACACTGCCCACCTCTTAGACTTGTACGTCCCGAACAAGTGCGTCCTCACTTCGGCCATTGTATCGACTCAGTCGGTCCACATGAACCACTTTCATTTTGGCCCTTGGTCCTCGCTGGATGCGGTAGACAACATCGTTGATGCGGGTTATTATTCTGTAGGGACCCTCCCAGTTCTGCTGCAACTTAGGTGTTTTCCCCTTTTGGCGATGGGGATTATACAGCCACACTAGATCTCCTTCCTGGAATCCTGACGTTGTTGCCTTGGCATCATACCTGGTCTTCATGCGGTCGTTCGTTATCTTAATCTGGCTTCTGGTCCTTTGGTGTATGTCCCTAAGCCTTTCCCTAAGGTCCGCCACGTACTCTTCTTCATTTCTGGGCTTATTGGTAGGAGATCCAAATTTCAACTCACTGGGTGTTGCATATACACCCTGTAGCCGAAGAGAGACACTGCTGCCACCTGCAACATAAATGACAGCGACATTACTTTTATGACGGCTGTCTTGTCTTCGCCCTGAAGCAGCGTGCACGCGTATTGAATTCAAGATAACCTAATTTGTATTAATAGAAATCATTATTATTAAAGCTTAAATCTTAACGTAAAGTAATCACGTGCAATCATAGGACACATGGAAGCGTTCGATGTCACAAGACAATGCACTTGGGGATCGTACAAGAGGCGTTTTGATATCTTTCTGGAGGCAAATGGAATCACGACGGTCAGTCTGAAACGAGCTACTTTTCTTACTGTTTGCGGAGCACCACTATTTGATCTAGTGGAATCTTTAATTTCACCAAAAAAGGTAACTGAACTTGATTACGATTCAATTTGTAAGACTCTCTCTGATCACTTTTCTCCACCTCCGTCGGAAATTGCCTCATTTTACGTATTCTTCAAGAGAAATCAACTACCTGACGAAAAAACTACTGACTACGTTGCAGAGCTTCGAAAAATTGCAAGCCACTGCAATTTCGGCCATTCATTAGACCACATGCTACGGGACCGTTTCGTTTGTGGACTCCGGGATAGCCGCTTACAACAGGAGCTTATAGCAACAAAAACGCTTACATTCCAAAGCGCTCAGGAGAAAGCAGTTTCAGCTGAAGCTGCCATTCGCAGTTTACAAATTATTAAATCCAACACGCCTACGACGAGCATGTCAGATGATCAAATAAATGCGGTACAAAAGGATTCAGCAAGGGAAAGACCAACAATTTCAAAACATCCAAAAATAATTTACTTGACTCCGGTCTTAGTTCAGGTGCGTGCTATAGTTGTGGAGAGGCACACCAACGTACATCTTGCAGATTTCGCACAGCTGTCTGTAACAACTGTGGAAAAACAGGGCATATAAAAAAGGTATGTAGAAGTGGAAAGAGAGATGGTCAGGGTCATACAAACTTCAAGAGAGCATCAAATTCAATCATTAATCTGGTATCCTGCGTTCCAAATTTAAAACAACGAACAAATATAGTGCTAAATGGACGCAAGTGCGAGATCGAAGTAGACTCTGGATCCAATTTCACAATCATTTCTGATATTAGTTTTGATAGGTTATGGCCACATTTTAAACCGCAACTATCAAGGGTAGCATTAAATATAATGGATTTTCAAGGAAATGCAATAACTTTTAAAGGAGAATGTTCAGTCAGCGCCTGGTATAAAAATCGAGAAATCCGAAACTTATCGCTGCTTATTGCTGCTGGTGCGCGCACAAATATTTTAGGTTGCAACTGGTTTGCGCCCTTAGGAATTTCTATTCAATGGGTTCATTCAATAACATCTTCCATTGTCCACGAGGTCGTGAACGATTATAGCGATTTATTTTCAAATGAGCTGGGTGCGTATAAAGGACCACCCATAACCCTTTCCTTAAACCCAAATGTTGCACCAATTCATTTACCTGCTAGAAGAATTCCTTTTGCGATTCGATCTAAGGTAGAAGCAGAGCTAGACCGCATGGTGGCACAGGGCGTTCTTGAATCCGTTGATTACTCTCGGTGGGCTACACCAATTGATCCAGTACCAAAACCAAATGGAACCATACGAATTTGCGGTGATTATAAGGCAACTTTAAACAAAGCATTGCAGCCACATTGCTATCCAATACCTTCGATGCATGAGTTGATTGCAAATCTGCCACGCGGGGCAGTATTTGCAAAGTTGGATCTAGCACAGGCATATCAGCAACTTACTGTGGACGACAAGACAGCGGAGGCTCAAACTATTATAACACACAAAGGCGCATTCAAGGTCAAAAGACTTCAATATGGAATTTCTTCCGCTCCAGGTGAATTTTAGAAATGCATGTCAGGTTAATTGCGTGGAATTGATGGGGTTGTGTGTTACTTAGATGACGTTGTTATTGTTGGAGATAATTCAAACGGCTTAGCTAGTAAACTTCGAGTTGTTTTTGATCGAATACGATCTTCTGGCCTAAAATTACGAAAAGAGAAATGCATGTTCAACGTTCCGTCCATTAATTTCTTGGGTTTTCGCATTGATGCAGAAGGAGTTCATCCTCTAAAAGAAAAACTTTTGTCGATACAAAATACGCCTCCTCCGAAGAACAAGAGCGAGCTTCAAGCATTTCTAGGGCTTCTAAACTTCTACCATTCATTTCTTCGTTCAAAGGCAACGCTGGCCGAACCCCTTCACAGACTTTTAAATAAGAATTCTGTCTGGAAGTGGACTAAGAGTCATCAAACGTCGTTCGATAATCTTAAGAAGTTGTTATCATCAGACAGCGTTCTTATGCCCTTCAATGATAAATTACCTGTCGTTTTGACCTGTGACGCTTCGCCATATGGAGTTGGTTCAGTTTTAGCGCACTCGTTGCCAGATGGATCCGAGCGACCAATTTCATATTATTCAAGGACACTCAAGCAATCGGAGCGAAATTATGCGCAACTTGATAAAGAAGCTCTGGCAATTATTGCAGGCATTAAAAAGTTTCATGACTACTTATACGGCAGACAATTCGTGATATACACAGATCACAAACCGTTGCTGGGTCTGTTCTCATCTGGCAAACCTACACCAAATACACTTTCTGAGAGGATGCTTCGTTCAATTGTTTTCTTAAGCGCCTACAACTACAAGCTTCAATACAAAGCCGGAAAAGACATCGCACATGCCGACGCATTCAGTCGCCTACCAGTTGGTAATTCAATCGATTCCGAGGGAGACGAGGAGGAAATAGTTTTGATGATAGATTTGCTGGATTCGCCGCTACTACAGGCTAGTGAGTTACGTCTGGTGGCCAAAAATTGATGGCGACATCGAACAGACAGTAAAGCGGTGTAATGTCTGTCAACAGATGCGTCCCGACAATTCTCTTATCAAGGGATACACCTGGGAGGAAGAGAAAAATCCGTGGTGCAGAATTCACATAGACTTTGCTGGGCCATTTAAAGGAAACCTTTTCTTTTTGGTGGTCGACGCATACTCGTTGGAGGTCCATCCAGTTTCTGCTACATCGTCCTCGTGCGCGACGTCAGTTTTGAGACAACTTTTTGCTACACATGGGTTACCCGATGTCATTGTTTCTGACAATGGAACGGCGTTCACATCCCACGATTTTAAGATATTTTGTGAAAATAATTTAATTAAACATATCTTTTCAGCTCCATTTCATCCATCTACAAATGGCCAAGTGGAGCGAATGGTGCGCACCACAAAAGACTATTTAAAAAAGATTCCAAATGGAGATATCCGATTGCGATTAGCTCGATTTTTGTTAGACCAGCATGTAACACCACATACTGGTACTGGTCGTTCGCCGGCGGAGTTACTTTTCAATCGCCGACCATGTACATATTTCGACAAACTTCTTCCTGAATCAATGCCGGTTCAAGCAAAGGTGACACAGCAAGAGGTATCGAAGGAAAATAACTACGATAGTGGTGAACCAGTGTGGTATCGAAATTATGCACCAGGACCTAGATGGGTACCCGGCCGTATATCGGAAGTCAGAGGTCCGGTCTCGGTCGTCATCGAGTCTGAAGGCGGTCAAGAGTTTCATCGTCATGCTTATCAGGTTCGTCGTAGATCAATAGAGCAGACCGTTACCAATCCTGAAGATGCAGCTCCTGAAGAAATAGCCGAGATGCCAATTCCAAATATTCCTCAGTCAACATCTATGCAGCCCGAAGTTCGACGATCTGAAAGGATTCGCAACAAGTTCAAAAGTTCTCAGTAGTTTCATCCATGGGTGAAGGAGTGTTGCATATACACCCTGTACCCGAAGAGAGACACTGCTGCCACCTGCAACATAAATGACAGCGACATTACTTTTATGACGGCTGTCTTGTCTTCGCCCTGAAACAGCGTGCACGCGTATTGAATTCAAGATAACCTAATTTGTATTAATAGAAATCATTATTATTAAAGCTTAAATCTTAACGTAAAGTAATCACGTGTTTTCATTTTAAAATACACAAAACTGGGTAAACGAGCTATTCCACCAAATAAGATTTCGAACGGCGTATGTCGAGTAGTGCTATGCACGGCACTTCTATAGGCCATCAAAAACAAGGGAATCTGCCGGTCCCAATCCCATTGGTAGTCACCTACGACCTTCGAGAGATGTTCGTCCAAAGTCCTATTGAAACGCTCCACCATACCGTCCGACTGTGGATGAAGCGGGGTTGTCCTTGTCTTTTTGATTCCGAGTAGTTGACACATCTCTTGGAAGATTCTTGACTCGAAGTTCCGCCCTTGGTCAGAATGCAATTCTAAGGGCACACCGAATCTGCCAACCCAATTGTAGACGATCTGCTCCGCCACGGTTCTGGCTTCCTGGTTAGGGATCGGAAACGCTTCCGGCCACTTACTGAAGTAGTCCATCACTACGAGTATATACCGATTACCATTGTCGGTTTCCGGAAAGGGCCCTGCGATGTCAATGGCGATTCGTTCGAAAGGTGCTCCCACGTTGTATTGGTGCATCTTACCTCGAGTTTGGATTCTCGGACCCTTGCTAGCTGCACACACGTCGCATTTTCTGCACCAGTCTTCGATATCTTCCTTCGCTTTTAACCAATAAAAACGTTCTCGTACCTTTTCTAGCATCTTATTCACTCCCAAGTGGCCTCCGGTCGCCCCGCCATGCATCTCCTGTAACACCTCCTTGACCCTCGTCCGCGGTACGACAAGCTGAATTACAAACGACTTTCCGTCGGAGGATTCCCATTTTCTTCTCAGAACACCTTCTTGGACATGGAGGGAGTCCCACTGCGCAAAATATGCCTTTAAGGTCGGGCTTCTGTGAGAGATGTCCTGATGATCCGGTTTCTCCATGTTCTCCTTCCAGGCCAGAATCGGCTCGATATCCGGGTCTTCCTTCTGAGCGTTCCGGATCTCATCTACGCTCCAGCCGGCGATAGGTTCGGCTCTCATTCTTTGGATGGAAACCAGCTCCCGTTCTCCTGACGCGCACAATGTTTACAATCCGTTCTGCATGGTCTCCGGGACAGTGCATCCGCATTAGAGTGGAGTTTCCTTTACGATGCTGTATTTCGTAGTCGTAGATTTGCAGCCTTTCGATCCATCTTGCGACCTGACCCTCAGGACTCTTGAACTGTAATAGCCATTTTAAGGCTGTATGGTCTGTGCGAAGAACGAACTTCCTCCCATAGAGGTATTTGTGAAAATGCTTCTTAGCCAAGATCAAAGCTAGAAGTTCCCGCCTTGTCACGCAGTAGTTCCTTTCTGGCTTAGAGAGCACCCTGCTGAAGTACGCAACCACCTTCTTTTGGCCATCATGCACCTGGGAGAGTACGACTGCTACCCCGACATTACTAGCATCTGCATCCACAATGAACGTTTCCCCAGGAGTGGGGTAAGCTAGTATCGGGGCATCGAATAGCCGTTGTTTAAGTGCCTTGAATCTCTTCTCGCACTCAATTGACCATTTGAATTGTTTTCCCTTTTCCGTCGACTGGTGCAGGCTCTTTGCGATCCCGGCAAAATCCTTCATGAACCGTCTGTAGTAGGTGGCTAGGCCCAGGAAGCTCCTTAGTTGGTGTTTATCCTTGGGGACTGGCAAGTTTTTCACCGCTTCGAACTTCTCTGGATCGGTTCTCACTCCTTTCGCTGAAATTATTATATTATTATATATTGCCTCTTATAAATTGGCCATGATGTTTGACCATCGAAGATAGGAGGCTGCATCTCCTTTCTTCTCAGACCGTCAGTGGAATATTCCCGTGCTTTCTGTCTCTTCACGTTGCTGAGCTCCTTAGCGAGATTTTCGACTTGTTTTCCTACTATCTCGAACTGCGTATCCACTTTTTCAAACTGAGTCTCTATCTTCCCGAACTGAGTTTCATGTTTCTCAAAATTTTCATCGAATCTAGTTTCGACTTTTTCGAGTTGCGTCTCGACCTTCTCTATTTTCTCTTCGATCGCTTCGAATTTGGATTCCAAGTTCTTGTTTTGCTCATCAAGCTTGCTTTTTAGAGCATCTAGAGAATTCTTTTGTTCGGCCATTGCTTTATTTTGTTCGTCCAGCTTAAGTTCTAGAGAATTCTTCTGGTCGTCTATTGCTTTCTTTTGGTCGTCTATTGCTTTCTTTTGGTCGTCTATTGCTTTCTTTTGGTCATCGAGCTTAAGTTCCAGAGACTTCTTTTGGTCTTCTCTTGCTTTCTTTTGTTCGTCCATGACTGACTTAAGTTGCAGGAGCAGACTTGTTATACCCGGGTCGGCTACTTTACTTGCTGGTTCCTCTTCCACGTCAAACTCTATGTCATGCGGATTTTCACCATCCTGCGTTACTGCTTCTTCCAGACGAATCAGTAGGGCATCTTTTCCCCCAGTTGTGTCGAGATTCCGCTTACTGAGTTCTGCCTTTAGTTGAATTATAGTTAGTTTTCCCAATTTGCGACCCATTTTGCGCAACTAATTAACTCAACACAGAAATCGTTTTTTTTTTTTTTTTTCTTGCGCACTTTCACACCACGGAAATAGTTATTCACAGAATAAGTTTTATCCCACTTCTGACACCAATGTAATATGCGAGCTACGGCTCGAGTAGATGAAACGATATTCTGTGAAATATATTTCTTTATTTTCTAGTCTATAGAACAATTCAAGTTCACACTATACTATTCTTCGCAAATTCTTTTCTTACAAGGTCTCTTTCCTCTCAAATCACTTTATCTCCTTTCAATTACTTAATTCACAAATCCAAACTAATTACTTCTTCTTGTTAACTCTCAACTTTCATTTTATCACAAAATCACAACTTCGCCCATTATCACTTTTCCATTCTCTTCGTGCGGTTCACAACCAACCGATCGCCATCTATCCTTATATAGCAGAAGTTTCTGATAGCCAGAAACTTCTAGCAAATTCTTCGACCACTGGAACAAGAAAAATTCTGGTGTAATAATTCCAAGATGACAATCATTTCTTGCAGTTATACTTTTAGGGAGCGTAGTTATTATTATGTTACAATATATTAAGTCACTAGTCTACACCGATAAACAAGAGACGAAGAATGACTTGGAAGCCAACATTCGCTGTGTTATTGCCGATATAGGGCTCCAGCTGCTCGGAAAAGTGATCGAGAATTGGACTTCCAGATTGCGCTTTATTCCAGCCAAGTGCGGCGCCCATATGCCCGAAATCGTACTTGAACACTAATTGTTTTAAATTCATTCTTATTTGTCCTTTAAAATTGTAAATGTAACAATTCAAATTATATAATTTTTTTTCAAATTTAATTTATTCACATTTACATTGCAACCAAACAAATTTCTATGTACATAAGAATCATTGTTACTCACTGTACTAGCTATCCACCCAGCATCACCCACATACATTATAATCGCAGTCTTAACAGTTCTACTATCAGAATTCAATCTGGCGATTTTTTTTTCGAACCGGTTGTAAAGCTGTACACTTGTGGAGATGTATAAGTGCGTAAGTCAGAGAGGTGCGTAGCTGGTTGCTGCTGAGTGGATTTCTCATTGCCTTTCTTTCTGATCTGGACCAGCCACTTGGTAAAATTATAACGAAAGGCTCTCGTTTTTTATTTCTTCCCCTTTCTCATCGTTGTCTGATTAATGTAATTGGTATTCTTTTATGTCGCTCGTTGGTATACACTAATGGTATAAATTTAAAATAAATGTGTTTTATATTATTTTAAAGATCCTCTAAAAAAAATTACCCCTTAATTCCTATAAAGGTAGAAATGGCCTAAGTCGTCTTACTACAAGTCCGTAAACAACATATCAAAATTTCTCCTTCCTGTGGGGTACGCGTTTTGGCGCGATCCTGAAAAAAATTTCTTTTTTCGAGGATAACTCGTTAAACTTAAACTTTCAGGAACAAAAGTTGTTACGGTGCGGGGCTCCTGCATATTTTCAACGCGGGTAGAAGTTGAAATAGAAGTTTTGAATACTGACAGTTAGGTGCCGTATTTTTTTTTATTTTTTTTTTTCTAACCGTGTAGGCACTGCGACCAAAGAGATTTATTTTGCCAAAGACCACTTTTTAGGGCAGCAGTACTTCAACTTTCTCTTATGAAAGCTATAATTACAGCTGCGGAGGAGTTCCTTAGGTCTAATGAGATATTATTTCCTTAAGAAGGAAGTTTCTCCTACTTCTACACAGAGCTACACACTCACATAGTATGTATTCCGCAGTTTAGTCCTCTTCTAGGCAGAGGCGGCAGTTGATATCCTCTGAAAGGTGGTAGAGTAAATGGCAGTGACCAGTAAGGAAGCGCACAAGCCTTTTTATGTCATTTTTGCTGTATTTTAGGACATCAGCTGCCTTTTTTGGAAGGATTGGGCAGCTCTTTTAGCTTGTCTGAGACCTTGGGAGTTATTCCAATGGGAAATGCACATGTTGCGTTTGAAATTGTTTAAGGTTAGTTTTAATGCAGAATCAGAGGAACCTATCTGGCTAGCAGATCTGCAGTTTCATTGTTGACAACGCCTACATGACCTACATGACATGTGGTACCCATCACAATTTTACTTTATTGTATCGGGCCAGGTATTGTAAACTGTCGCAGCAGCTTAGAACTGATTTTGAACTGATCAGGTGGAAGATCAGTGCTTTAAGCGCCGCTTGGCTTTCGGTGAGGATGTGTATGGCGGCACCTTTGATTCCTGATTGCAAGTTTATATTTGCACAGGTCTCAATAGAGTAAAGCTCGGCCTGGAAAACACTAGAACTCTTTCCAAGTGATTTCGTGATCTTGTAATTGGGTCCATACACACCGGCGCCAACTCCTGATTCCATTTTTGATCCATCGGTATACCAAACGATTCCTTTTGGATCAAGCAACGGTCCGCCATTATTCCATATATCAGGGTTTGGGATCTCAATCTCAAACCTTCTACCAAAGTTGAGTGATTTGGGCGTAAAGTCAGAAACCGTGCTGAGCATATCTTGCTCGGGGAAGTCGGTTAATAGATCCATGAGATCCACATGATCCCATGTGCTGTTAACATCCGACTTTGTAAGATTAACTGCACTCTGAATTGCCACGTTTTTTATGCAAATGTGTAACGGAGTAAGTCCGATTATGGCTTCTATGGCTGTTGTGGGACAGGTGTGCATAGTACCTGTAATTCCGAGGCAAGCTAATCTTTGAAGTTTGCTGAGTTTGCTGATGGTTGAGACCTACTTGGTTTTCGTCCACCAGACAACGGACGCGTATGTAAGGATGGGTCTTACCACTGTGGTATATAACCAGAATATGACCTTTGGGGACAGACCCCAGGTTTTGCCATACATACGGCGACAGATCCACATGGCAGTGGTTGCCTTGGCAATTTTATGCTTAATATGGGAGTTCCAGTTAAGTTTCTTATACAGGACAATTCCTAGATATTTTACCTCGTCGGAAAAATGAATGGTTGTGCATTTAGAATGTTCAGTGTTCTTCATCTTGTAAACGGTACAACGACTGCCTTGCTGGGGTTTATCGATAAGCCGTCGCCAGCACACCAGTCCGAGACTACACGGAGTGCATTTTGCATGAGTTGACACACACTGTCTTCATGTTTGCCTTTGATGATAATTACAAGATCATCTGCATAGCCTATAGTTATAAAGCCTAAGTCTATACAATAAGTCATCCACCACGAGCGACCATAAGAGAGGCGAGAGGACGCTGCCCTGGGGGCAGAATTTAGCGGCGGAGACCGTCACAGAGACCTCTCCTGACGAAGTTGTTATTATGCGGCTATCGAACCTAGTCCTAACCCATCTGGTAATAGGTTCGTCGATTCCCCTGCGTCTCATTGCACTAGTGATGGATTCATAACCAGTGTTATCAAAAGCACCTTCTATGTCAAGGAATGCGCAAAGGGCGATTTCCTTACCACCGTAGGATGATTTAATCTCTGCAATCAGATGATGAAGGGCGCCTTCCGTGGATCGACCTTTCCTATATGCATATTGACTAGTGCAGAGGAGTAGTCTTTTCAAGAATACCTCTAATATGGCTGTCTAGCAGTCTTTGCATTGTTTTCAAGAAAAACGATGTCAAGCGGATTGGACGGCAGGTTTTGGGTAGCTCACTGTATTCTAGACATTTTTGAATAAGGGCTGGAAAAACACCATCACTGCTGGGTGCCTTAAAGGGTTTAAATGAGCCGATTGCCCATTTAATTATATCTTGACTGAACAGATTTTCAGACAAGCTGTCGATTCTTCTGGAGGCGCCACATGTGGTGCCTTCAGGATCAACAGGTGCGTGATCACTTAAAATATTCGAACCAGGGAAGTATACCTCGAGCAAAGTTTCCAGGGTTTCCCTTCGATCGGATGTATAGGTGCCATCAGGTTTCATGAGCAATCCCATCCCATTGGAATGATCCTTTGAGAGAGCCTTTGGAGACGGGCTGCTACTAGAAGAGATTCAATGTTTTCACAGTTCTTGGTCCATGCACCCTTTTACGAAGTATCTCTAGCTGGTCATTCCACCACGGTACACTCAGTTTACCTGTATTGTAATTTTTTGGGACGCAGCTACTCCTGAAGGAAGAGATTAGACAGTCATTTAGTTGACAGGCTGCCACATTTTGATCTTAAAGATGTGCGTAATGTACTTGTTAATGATTAACGCCACCCGAGATGTTAAATGTGATGTGCTGATGATCAGATAGTGAGGGTTCGTTAGACATGCGCCAATCGATAACAGAGTTAGAAATAAAAGGGCTCGAGATTGTGAGGTCAAGTACTTCTTCTCGAATAGACTTAATAAATGTTGCTTTGTTACCTTCATTACATACAGCTAGATGCCTACTTGTAATATAATCAAGAAGTAACTCACCCCTTTTGTTGATATCGCTGCTACCCCATACCACATGTTGCGACGGTGATATAAGTCCACCAAATCTTGCACGGCCACGGGTGGAACTGACTCCGAGTCTCCAGGGAAGTAGGCAGCCCTAGGCATTAACTCCCCAAGGGCATATAACAACTTACATGTCCTATTATGAAGGCCCTTTATTTTGCCTCCAATCACCCAAGGCTCCTGGATGAGTCCAAGGGTGATTTTATCCCGGATAAACCGTTGGCTAAAGATGTCCGAGGCACTTTTAGCATGATACAGGTTACCCTGCAGCACTTTGATGTTGTCCTCCACAATTTGTGTTTGGTGTTTTTGTGCGATGGCTTCTTCTTACTGGCAGGCGTGTTAGTGCCTGTTTTCTTGAGTTTGCCATCCCAACGAGAGTGGCCAGCGAGCCTATCCCTCACAGCAGAAGCTGTCTTTTTTATAGGAGTGGGCACTTTTGCCTCACCCGCCACATGAGAGGTCAAAGTTGTCACCGTCGAGGCACCAGCATCGCAGGTCTTCGGATTCTGCAAAGTGGCTACACTAGACACAATTGTACAACGTGTATACACATTGGAGACTTCCGAGGTGGAGGATGTAGACACAGCTGTACTACATTCCACCATGCCCTGCGGTGCTGCGTCCTTAGGACGGATGGCAACATCTGTCACTACTTCTACGTCAGTTTGGATAGGTTTTTGTTGACCTAAGACCTTGTCTGTGCTCTTCAGGATCAGCCTAACTCTGCCAAAACAGTAAGCCACGTTTTAGCATCTGTAGGCATTCCATCGAGCAGTCTGTGACACCTAGTACAAAATGAACAAGATCCTTCTCGATGGTCCTTTGTATCACCCTCCAGTTTCTGGCAAAGAGATCAGTATTCTGAGTATCCAGAAGTGTCAGAATTTTACTGATTGCAAAGCCGATACTATGTGGAAAGAACCCACGGATGATATGCGGTTTCGGAAATGAATCCTCTTCTACTAGCCTTATGTTCAAACCACATTTTCTCATCCACTCTGCAGTGGAGGGGCTAGAGCATATGACTAGGTGCCAACCTGATTTATGAAACAAACCATCAAACTGTGGGTTAGCGACCTCGTCTTCTTTTTTTTTTTTCTCTGCCATGGGGATGGTGGAAAACTCTAATGCTCACGAGAAATAGTCCCGCTCTGTTTCAAGTAGTGTGGGACTTATTCTTACGCCACTAAAAAAACACCTTTAACCCCTTTTTCAACTTGACACCATCCACTCCGGGACCGCTTTCGCATTACTTCAGAGTGGTGTCGTTTTCTTTTCTCTCCGGGGACCGTCTTTTTCATTTATCTCCTGTTGCGTTTATTCATTCTTGCCGGTGTGGGTTTAATCATTTTTTACATAAATGTTATGAGGGTGCGTTTTCGTCTTCCTCTCTCTTCTTTGTTTTGAGTACCTTTTCTATGTATGAGTGTACTCGATTCCTAGGCATTGAAATACCCATGTCCGGTAAGAAACTGGGTGACGTAGTAATTTACTTCGCCGTGTTTCCGTTCCTTTCATTCGGCAAAGTTCTTGATGAACTTCGCGGTCCATCTTCCTCTGCTTTCTATGCTCCATCTCTCCTGACACTGCTGTTTGGTGAGCTCCTTAGCTTCCTCAGTTGCCGCTTCCACTCCAATTTCCGCCTTTTGTCATAGACGTACTTCCTCTCTGCCGCCAGAAGATCAATTGGGGTCACTCCCGCAACTACGAGGACGGCTGGTTCCGACACTGTTCGATACGAACTTACAACCAGTAGTTCTGCGCGCCTCTGTACTGCGGCCATCTGCATTCTGTATTTCTCCTGTTTGAGTGCATCGGCCCAGATCTCACATCCATACAGAAGGATGGCGTGTGTAATCGACATAAGCAGTCTCCGTTTGTTTGCCGTTGGGCCGCCTATGTTCGCAATCAGCCTACTTAATAGTGCTGTTGTCTTTGCAGCTCTATCGGCCGCCGACTTGATATGCTGCCAAAACGTCAGTTTCGTGTCGAATTATCGTAGGGATCTGTCTTCTGGTTAGCAGAACTATTTCCGTTTTTTCCGTCGCTAGGCTAAGTCCATGGTCTGCCATCCAGGAGTACACTCGTCTCACAACTTGATTCAGTCGTCACGGGGCGTCCTCTGTGTCCCGTGCGGTAATTACTGCTGCAATGTCGTCTGCATAGCCGACCAAGAGAGTAATTTCAGGCATCTCCATATGGAGGATGCCATCATAGGGTATGTTCCATAGATCAGGACGAAGTATTGATCCCTGCACTGCTCCAGAAGTTATTTGCTTCCTACGTGGTCCTTCCGGGGTTATCTATCCCTGAGATACTCTTTTATCATACGCAGTAAATATTGCGGTATTCTGAAAGTATCTTTTAACGCCTCCAGCATGTTGGACCATCGGGCAGAGTTGAAAGCATTTCTTACGTCCAAAGTCACTAGCATGATTATCCTTCTTGAATAGCGGTTCCTCTGTTTGTTTTCTTCGACAGTTCTGACTACGTCTTGCACTGCGCCTATTGTGGACCGGCTTTTTCTAAAGCCATATTGTCATTCTGATAGGTCGACTCTCCTCTGGATAGCTGCTGAGAGTCGTGGCTTCAACATCCTTTCGAAAAGTTTGCCTGTTGTGTCGAGCATACATAGAGGTCTGTACGCTGATGCATCGTCTGGGTTTCCCTTGCTAGTCAGTACAAGGCGTTGTGTTTTTCTTTTCTTGGGGAAAATCCCGTTCCTTAAACAGCTATTATACATGTCGAGTAATAGACGGGGGCAAGGTCGGGCAACAGTCGTTAGCGCTTCGGCTGGTATACCATCAGGCCCCGGAGCCTTCTTATTCTTCATAGCACTTGCCGCCTCGACCAGATCCTCCTCGTTAAATAAGGGAATCTTCTCTATTTGTTCAAGAGACACCTCTGGGGATCTAACTGGGTGTGTTGGAAAGAGTGTGTGCACTATTGATTACAGTTTTTCTGCGTTTAGTACTGGACTGGTCGCTTGCGCCCCCAGCTTGCGCATAACCACCTTATAGCTTAGACCCCAGGAATCGTTATTTACATCGCGTCCTAGATCTTCCCATTTCTGTTTTTTGCTTTTGTTTATGGATCTTTTTAGCTCCAGCCTTGCGAGTTTGTATTCCGCTACCACTTCTTCCGCAGCTTCGACACCTCTCCTCCTTCCTCTTGTGACTTTGCGCCTGAGGTGTAGGCACTTCCTTCTGAGTCCAGCAATTTCTTCTGTCCACCAGTAGACGGGTTTGCTGAATCTATTGTAATTTTTTACACGAGGCATTGCTGTAGCACACGCCTGGTGTATGAGTCGCATAGTAGCTTCTACTTTTTCTTCGGTGGTGCCCACCATTTCCAGGATAGCATCTTTTCCTCTGTTTATCATCGATGTGAATTTTGAATTTTGCCACATTCCATCTTGGTTTCCGTCTCTAATTCCCATTTTGGGTAAGTCGGTGCCTTTGTAGGTCGTAAGCTATATAGTGGTGATCACTACCAGTATAGTCTTCTGTGACTTTCCAGTTTTCTTCTTCAGCTGCTATGGTCTCCGACGCAAAGGTAACGTCCGGTATCGTCTCGCTGTAGCCGGGACGTCTGAAGGTCATTGTGTCTCCTACGTTCATCACATTTAGACCCAGTCTTGCGGACATCTCTAGGATCTGTCTTCCCCTTGAGTCTTTTGTGTTAATTCCCCACTCTACTGCTTTTGCGTTAAAGTCACCAGCGAGCAGAGTCGCGTCCTCAAATTCCCGAACGGTATCTTCTAGATCGCTTAGTTTCTCTCGGAAGCCACTTATGTATGATGTGACCTGGTCACATTTCATCCAAACATATCCTTTTCCAGTCCCGTGGTTCTTAATAGAGACTGTTTTCGTGTCCGGTATCCAAATAGCGGCTGTGCCAAGTTCGTCCATGAGCTAGCCGGGTCTATCCCTACTTCTGTACTGCTCGCTGATGATTACTACGTCGAGAGGGCCAATTGCTCCGGTTCTAGTTTGAGCTCTACACACAGGCAGCACTTTGCAATAGCTTTGCATTCCTTTTTCCTATGGCCCTTTTCCCCGCATTTAATGCATGTTCCTAGGCTCTTCCTATCTGGTCCTCTGCAGGTAGTTTGTTGGTGTCCGTAGCCGAAGCACATTGGAGACTTGTAGAATCTTGTGACCTCCGCCCTTCGACGTATTCTGCAACTCACCCATCCGATTTTTATTCGAGCACTTTCCAATAGTTCGTTTGCAGCTCTTGTGTTCATCTGAACTATGGCCATTTTTTGTGCTCTGCTGTTGGCTTTTGTAATGGAGATCTTCAGTTCTCCGGCGAGTTGTTTCACCTTTCTTCGGATAGCCTCTTCTTCTGCTGTTGTAAAGTCATCCATATCCCTGATCTCCAGTGTTTCTCTGGGTTCTAGGTTACGGACGGTTGCCATCTACCCTAGGATCATTTGCAAAATTGCGCTGAAGTCTTCTTTATTTGCTGTTTTTGTTCCGAGCTCGAGGAGGACACTTCCCATTTTTGTTTGGCATACCGACTTGATGTCCGTTCCCGCGACCTCGTCTACTAGCTCAATGATAATGTCCATGATGCCATTTTGGACGCCGGCCATTTGCTCAGCATTAAGGAGACTGCGCGCCAGATCAAACGCTTCACTTCGGTACCCTTGTAGGACTGAGAGGATTTGGGTATCTCGAAAGCACGTTCTCTAGAGACGTCGTCTTTTAAGGCACTGTTGAATCGCCTCCTTTCAACCTTTCAGCCGAAGTTATGATACTTTAAGGAATCCGCTGGTGGGTAGGGACAATTTCTCGGAATGAACCAAGTGTTCATCTGAGAGCATGCTTGATGATTCTCTGCAGAGAGTGTCTGAATCAGAGTCTAAATGGGAGGACAGATCCGCTTCATCTCGTCTCTTATCAGCGACACTAATGAGAGGGTCGGCCCTATTGGCAACGACCTCTTTGGGATTTACGGGTAGCATAGTTGCTGTCCCATAAGTTGATGCAGTAGAGGGTATATCACCCCGTGAAAGTTTATTTAAATTATTTTTCGAAATATTGGACCCACGAGTAGTGTGGAAAGGAAACATCACCCACAGCAGGGTCTGGTATACTATCGGAAGGCATAAAATGAAGCAGGAGGTCGCCTGGTATCCTGAGTTCGCAAACTAACGACTAAGCACCCTCTTAGTAATACTTTTGCAACAGTTGTGAATGAAACGAATACCAGAGATTGAAGCACTCACTTCCAGCTTAAGAAGCATGTAGGATCGATGATGATCTTGGGCATCAGTTTGTGTACCTAAAGATGAGGCTAATTTTCGTCTCAGTAGTAGTCCCTCCGACAGTGTTTTACAGTCAATCAACATCTGGGAGCAGTAAAAAGAATGTACCGGTAAACCAGCGATCGGGTGACCCAAAAGTTGAATTTTCTGAATTTCGTCTTCTCATCTGCCACATTGAGTTTCGTCATTCGTAAATTAAATCAAAATTAATAACAAAAAAAAACAACATTCTTACCTCGCGGTGGTGTCCACCAGCAGATAATATTCCTCCTGCAGTTCGTCCTCCTTTTTTTTTTGTTAACCATCGTTCTTGTACACTTTGGTATTTTTTTTTTATGTGGTAATTTTCTGAAGACACTAGTAGCCTACTAGCATGCACGATTCGCAGACCCGATTATTCGATTCCAGGAATGCGCCTACGTACTATTCCACACCTTGCACTCTTCTACCACTCTCCCCGCGGGATTGCCTTTAGGTATTACATCGCGGGGCTGGTTAGCAATTGATGCTATGCTTCTTGTATAGCTGCTCTGACGCTCCTGTTACTTCTGATGCTTCTGTTGCTTCTGCTGCTCTTCTTAGCTTTTCTATTCTCCGCAGCTTATTTTTTTTAAGAAATTACATATTGCCAACCAATTATTTTTCGACTGCAACATATGGTCGAGGAGTAACGACGGACTGGGCAGAGTAGTTCTCCATGTCGTGAAGCGTGTTCTCTCCATTCTCCGTGTCTTCATCTTCATCCGGGCAGGATGGTGAACTGTCGTGTCCAAATCGGTGGAGGTATTTGCGTTAACCGCCGTGAACAGACAGGAACTGTGTAAGGTGGTAGTTACATTCCCCATGCTTTCGGCTTATCCAGTCTTGGATTGTCGGTATTAGCTTATATGTCCATCTGCCTTTTGTTGTACTGGTCCAGCGAGTTTGCCACATAGCTGCTGACGCGGCTTTTTCCTCAATTTGGATTACCTTGATGTCATTGTCATCGTCTTAGTTCAGGGCTCTTCTATTGTATATTCTGGACATCTCGCCTGCGAGGATGTCGATGGGGACCATTCCAGCTATAACAAAGGCGGCCTCGTCTGAAATGGTTCGGAAGCCGCTGATTGTCCGTAGCGCGCAGAGTCTATATGTTGAGGATAATCTCCTTTTGGTCTCCTTCACTCTTAGTGCCTGTACCCAGACTGTGGCGGCATATAAAAGAACCGAGGTGACAACTCTGGAGAGCAGTATCGTTCTAGCGTATCCAGGTCTACCGATGTCAGGTAGTATACGCTAGAGAGCTCCCTGTATTTGCAGTGCTTTTCTTGCTGAATAACGTGCTTTTTGAACTGCCGTTTGTTCTCCAGCATTACTCCAAGGTATTTAACTGCTTCTTTGGACCTGATTGTTTGGTTACCAACTTGAAAACTCGCGAATTCTAACGTTTTTCGACTGGTTACAAGGACTGCTTCAGTTTTATGGTCGGCTGATTCTAGTTCGGCGGAAGCTAGCCAATCTCTTATCCGAGCAATTGCTTCATTTGTAGCTGATTCGACTGTACAGATCTGTTTTGCAACTGTCACGACGGCAATGTAATCAGCGAATTCAATTATCATTACTCCGTCGGGCAGCGTTAATCGTAAGACTTCTTCGTACATGATGTTCTACAGTAGCGGTCCTAAGACCGATCCCTGTGGGACTCTCGCAGTGACGTTGTAGTATTTCACCTCTTCATCGGTATTATACCTCAAATTTTTGTTTATGAAATAATTCGTCACAATACGCAGCAAGTAATACGGCGTATCCATCCTGGTAAGTGATCTTCTAATCAACCACAAGTTCGCAGAGTTAAATGCGATTTTAATGTCCAGCGTTACTACTGCACAATACTCCTTTGTGCCGTTCAGCCATCTTTTTCCTTCGATGGCACCTTCTGCTATATCAACTACCGCTCTTGTGGCATCAACTGTAGATCGCGCTTTTCTGAAGCCAAATTGGCGGTCTGACAGAGCTCCTTTCTCTTCTACTATTGCGAGTAATTTATTATAAATTATCTTCTCAAGGATCTTTCCAATGGTATCCAATAGGCATATTGGGCGATAAGACGATGGTTCTCCTGGGGGCTTCTTTCCTTTTGGTAGCAAGACCAACTGCTGTATTTTCCATTTTTCAGTAAGGTTCCTTCTTCGAGACACTTCTGCATTGTCGTTATGAAGAGGACTGGTCTCTTTTTTACGGCCTCTATTAGTGCCTTATTTGGGATGCCGCCGGGTCCGGGCGCCTTATGGTCGCCTATCTAGCCACATGCCTTAACCAACTCCTCCATAGTAATTAATGGGGTATCCTCTGCATTGACTTAACTTATGATGTTGCACAGACTTTGGGGGAAAAGGTGCTCTATTATGGATCTCAGCATTATTGGACATCCTAGTGGAGGGGTTTCGTCATCACTATTCTGTATGCTGAGCCCCATGGGTTAATGTCAGCTTCTTGACAAAGATGTCTGAAGCATACGGTTTTACTCTCCTTGATGGCTGTATTTAAGTTGCGTCTCGTCAATCTAAGAGTGTCCAAGCGTTGTTGAAATTCCGCTTTCCTTCTTGATCGTTGGACTTTGTGCCGGGCTTGTAGGCATTTTGCCCGAAGTGTCCTTATTTCCTCGTTCCACCAGTAACATGGTGATGCCTTCCTGCTATTTGTCCTTCTAGGTATTGATGCATAGCATGCTGTGGTGATGGTGCCTGTAAGGCGATGCGCAAGTGACTCCGATCCGTTCCGTGCTTCTTTGTGATTTTGGTACTTGGCCAAGTGGTGACCTCAACATCCTTGAGCCCTCCTGGAAGGGGTTCTCCTCATTTTTTTTCACCGGTGTTTTTGTTTATTTTGTTTGTGGTCAATTCTGTTTGGTTTCCACTCAAAGCCGCTATCAATGTTCGAATGTGTAGTCACCCTAGGATCCCACAGTTATCTATGCAAGCAGGGAGGCCATGCGAGTGTTGGCACAAGCCCCTATGGGGTCTTGTGTCAGAGCCTGATCGGTGCTAAACAGGAATATTACATCTGCACCCACACCACCAACTTCATAGCGATGAAACAGTGAACGTACTTTGAGGCCTGCCAAGGTTTTAACGGGACGGTGGCGCTTGCATCATTAGCCTGAAAGGCATTTCAACAAAACTTGCTTACTCAGGTAACGTAATACTACAAACGTCAGCCCCTCGTAGCTTTGTTTTCCAGTATGCCATAATTAAGACCTTGCTGGTCTCGGTCTTAATGTTTCAAATTACTGATGATTAAGTCATCATATGAAACCGGTTGTGGTTCCCGTTAGAGTTTACAGACTCCTTTGCGGGGCAAGGAGCTGCGCGTTTTACGGTGTGGCGGGTATGTCCGGATCTCGAAATTTTCTCCTTACTGTATACCTCGTAGCCACCTTATGAGGTGGGGAGCACTTACATGGAAGACGGTGCTTATTCGTCTTGTCACAGAGAGTTAATTTTTTTTTTTTTTTTTTCTTTCAAGCAAAATAAACTTCAGGAATTACAAATGTTTGTTTACACTGCGACTAGTTATGAAACTAACGAGCAGTTTGCTTTTCAGTATTATTAGAGGGAGAAAAGTAAATGGCTAACAGTTTACTATTTCTAAGGTACATTATAATAAATATAACAAGAGCATAGATGGGATTTAATTCATCCAAAGCGTTGGAGGTTAAGTTCACTCCGAGCGCCTCTTTTCGCTTGTTGTTGTCGCTCTGTTACTATCTAGTAGAGTACGCGGTAAGTCCTGTTATGGTTGCCTTGCAAGATCTGACGGTCCTATACGTTGCAGTCGTCTCATGCGATATACGTTTAGAAGAATTGTTACTTCCTCGTTAATATGCTCCTGAAGTCTCTTCTCGTGTGCTTTGGTCCTAGAGTTGATCTCTTCAAGAACAGTAGGAATGCCTAGGTCCCGATGGAGGTCGCTGTTTCTGATGTACCATGGAGCGTTCACAATACTTCGAAGGACCTTATTCTGGAATCGTTGGATGACTTCAATATTGGTCTGGCTGGCACATCTCCAGAGTTGAGCGCCATAGTTACACACTGGTTTTAGGATCTGGTTATATAAAAGAATTTTATTAGTAATTGATATTCATGACTTCCTGCCTATAACCCATTCTAATTTTCGCCATTTAATGTCTAATTCTAGTCTTTTGATTTTAATAACGAAGCTTGGCATCTAGAGTCATACCTAGAAACTTCGCTGTATTTGCATATGGTATTGTCGTGCCTGATATTGCTATAGGGGAGTACGAGATAGACTTATTTGTGAAGTCAATATGTACAGATTTACTCGAATTCAGTTTTATACGCCATCTTTGAGTCCACCTGATAATTTGATCTGCAGCAGCTTGCAGTTTTTGTGTCGATTCTAGCGTTGTATCTCCCACTGCTAGGTGTAGGGCATTGTAGGTAGGTCTTTAGTGTAAAGAAGGTATAACAGAGATCCGAAGACGCTTCCTTGAGGAACTCCGGCTTCGATTTGCACTAGATTAGAGTAGTAGTTTTCTTGTTTTATACGGAAGTATCGCGATGTTAAATAAGACTCATTTGGTGGAAGAACTGTTCTGGTTGGTATACTTTTAGTTTATTGAGTAGACCTTCATGCCATATTCTATCGAAAGCCTGTGCTACGTCTAAGAAAATTGCAGAACATACTTTTTTTCTTCTAGATTTCAGTTGTTATTCTGTGACCTTGTTCTATTGTGGAGTGTTTGCTTCGAAAGCCAAACTGGTGATTTGGGATTAGGTTTCTTGACTCTACGATTGGTTTGAGACGCTTAAAAATCAGTCTTTTAAACAACTTTGATGTTGAAGGAAGTAGAGATATTGGTCTATATGAGGATACCTCGTGACGGTCCTTACCTGGTTTAGGGATCATTATCACGTCAGCTACTTTCCAGACACTTGGTACATACTCAAGGCTAATTGCT
Organism: Pocota personata; assembly: GCA_963082735.1. NCBI lineage: Eukaryota > Metazoa > Arthropoda > Insecta > Diptera > Syrphidae > Pocota > Pocota personata. The sequence goes on from OY720429.1 coordinate 75,919,417, forward strand.
TTATTCATTAACCGCAAGAGTTTAGCTAACCCTTTGTTTGACAGTCGCTTCAGGACTTCCGCAGTGATCAAGTCAAAACCTGGTGCTTTTTTGTCTTTTAATCGCCTTATCTCATATTTTAACTCATGCATTTCAATCGGAGGAATCATAGAACGGGCATTTTCATTGAAATTTAGAAGCTCATCACAGATAGCATCATTAGGCTTAAAGGTATTCGCTAGGTGGTCCGCAAAAACAGTAGCTTTTTCCTCATTGCTTTTAGCCCATTGCCCATTACTTAAGATATTTTGTACTTTTCCAAAGTGAATATTCAGTGCTCTTGTCAGCAGTTAGATCTGATAGATATATTTTCGTTGTCTCATTTCGGATTAGCTTTATCTCAAGCTTAAGATCTTATGTGGCCTTGTTGAGTTTTGTTTTATCGGAAGGAGATCGAGTTTGTTGCCATCTACGCCGATAATTGGTATCCACCGTTTTCCTCTTTGTTGGAGGAGTACAGCTCCAAGCCGCAAATTGGATTAGTTGGATGAACGAATATGCTTCGTTTTCCAGCTGGTCTGTCGTTTCAATAGGTGTACTAATATTGATTTTATCTTTTAGGATATGTTTAAAACTAAGCCAATCTGTGAACTTATTTGAAAGGTATGGATTTTCCTCTTTAACTATAACAGTTTCACTAAGTGTCAGATATATTGGTGAGTGGTCCGAGTCGAGATTCAAGCCTTCTTGTACCTGGATAAAGTTCCTTGATAATTTTTTTATCACAAAAAAGTCAACCAGATCAGGAATTTTGGTAACGTCCGTCGGCCAGTATGTAGGCTTACCAGTAGATACAAATTCACACCCTGTTTTTTTAGCTGCATCGTAGAGTTCACGACCTTTTGCTGTAGTGAGTCGTGATCCCCAGTATGTGTGTTTAGCATTGAAGTCTCCTCCCATTATAAACTTAGACTTGTGCATTTTAATGAGCTGTTGATATTCATTTGAAGAGATCGAATGTTTGGGAGGACAGCTGTTATTGAGAGCGGTTGATTTTTAGTTTTGACAGTTACGGTAGTGGTTTGAAACTTTAGTGAACTTATTTTTTCTTCTTCATAATGATCAATGCTATTTCTTATAATAATAGCACTGCCTCCTCTCGCACAATTATCTGGATGGACCGTATGGTACGAATTATAATTCTTCAACTTGGGTTGTAAGGTGAGTTTCTGAGATCAAACAAATGACTATCTTTTTTGTATCTAGTACTATTTGTAGCTCGTTTAAATGATTGTTCAATCCGTTCGCATTCCATGCCATGATTCTGAAGAACTTATCTATTATAAATTGTAATTTGTTTTTCCCTCAAGACAACTAATACGGTCTTGAAGGGTTTTATTAAAGGTTTCTTGTTTGTGAGTATGCTTATCCAGTGAGCTTATCCAGTATTTTAGCTAGAGTATCTTCGATTGTGCTTTGGTCTTTTCTGATAGGATGAGTAGTTTTGACTGTCTGCGAAAAAAGGGGTCGGCGAGCGTTCAAATCTGCTGAATTATTTTCTTTCAGTTTCTGCTGTACTTTGATGTTTTCGGTAGTATCATTGGTTGTTGATGTTTGGATATTAATTTGAGCATTTTCGTTTATTTGGCGATTAAGTTTATTATCCCTTATCTTTTGCAATTCTTTGGCTACAGCACATCCACGATAGTTCGCAGGATGGGCCTCACCACAGTTGTAACATTTTGCAAGGAGGTCTAAGAGTTTAGTACAATTGACGGTGTTATGTTCTGCTGCGCATTTCACACATCTAGGAGGCTTACTGCAGTAATTTTTCGTGTGCCCAAATTGTTGACAGTTAGTGCATTGGGGGATAAGTTTGGAAGCTTTAATGGCCTCTATGGTAACTATGGAATGGAGGATATGCTTAATTTCGTACACTTTTTTGATTTCCTCGTTATGGGCGAAGGTTAATAAAAACATGTCTAATGGTTTCTTTGTTTTTAGTTGAAGTTTATTAACCGCACTGACCACTTTGAGACCTTAAGTTTTAAGATCATTGACAATCATATTTGGATCACAAGAGTGATGCAAATTCTTAGCAATGACTCTAATGGGGCGAGATTGTTTATCTTCGTAAGAATACCAAGTCATTTTAGATGCAGACAGCATTTTAGTAATGGCTCTGTAGTCTTCACTGGTTTCAACATTAATTTTGTGAGTTTTATCAAGTTGCGGACAGTGGTTATAAGTTCTTGATAGTTAGTTATATTTGTCACCATGATGGGTGGAGGGCGAGGATCTCTTTTTCCAATGATTGGAATTATCTGAATTGTCTGTCATTTTTGGTTGAGTGGTAAGTTTTGGTGAAGAATTTGCTTTTCGCTTTTTACGGATTTGCAAAATCATTTTTCCGTTTCCAAGCCCCTTCAGTTTCCACGATTAATTCCTCTTCGTCGGTTTCATAGTTTTGAATTTGAGCAAAGGAAGTTGTATTATCGTTGGGGTTGTTGCTCTTAGCGGATGCTATTTTGAGCATTTCTAGTTTCAGTTCATAATTTTCCTTCTTAAGATTTTGGCACAGACGTTCTAATTCATTTACTTTTTCCTAAGGTTTATTAATTCAGTTGTAGAATTCTGTTCTATTTGTTCTTTGGCATTTTTGCTTCTGGAATTTTTATTTGGTGAGTTCTGTTTCTGAACATTTTTAGAATGATTGGGTTCACTGGTTCCTCCTGGGGGAGGAGTGCGACCAATTCCCATATATATATATTTTTTTTTTCTTTTTTTTTAAGATTTAAAAATAAGAATAAGAATATAATAAGATGTTAATTCTTTTTAAAAGAATTCTGAGCTGGCAGTGCTGGTAAGAAAGCTTTCAAAGAGTTGGGAAAGCTTTAGGGTAGAAGAAAGTTTTCCACAAGTTAGGTTCCACACTGAAAGCTTATCCTCTTTGTCTTATCGATATTCCAATTTTGTGTCAAATACGAGAATATTGTATCACTTTACCTGTTTTGTCCACGGGCTTCCTGTAGGGTGATCAGTGTTACTCCAATATTCCGCCGTGCGATAGTTGAAGCGCTTTCGGGTGGTGTACAGGACACTTTTTTGTTGCAGCTCTTTAAATACTTTTTGAATTGAAATGATAGCATTTAGACTTTCTTTGATCTATAACTGGACGGAGTTGCCAGCTGTTTCCTGAGAGTTCATAGGGATTTCTTTGACCTTTTCAGCCAATCCCTCCTCCTCTGCTGCTCTTGGTCGGGGACTGCTTATTGGGTATTCGCAGTTAACCTGCATATCTGCAGGCCGTCCATTAACCGCCAGCTGTGATCCGTGAGCTGTTGCCTGAGCTTAGCTTCACCAGCCTGTCCGGCTTGGTGACTGTGACCCTTTGGTGTGTAAAAGAAACGATCGGTGGTTCCTCGCATACACACACCCCATTTTTTCTTAAATTTTGATAAAAAATAACCAATTACAAAAAAAAGTTCAGCGATTCGCCTCGCAGATTTAAAATGAAAATGTCAACAATTGGTTGACATGAGGGAGGGAGTAACATGCGTCTCCCTTATTCGCACAAGCCCCATCCCATTTCCGCAAATTTAATGATGCTAATCGGGAAATTATTTGTGATTCCGGACATGGATAGGGAAGATAAAGTTCGATTGTTTACGTGAGATATTTTTTTTTTTTGTTTTATTTTTTTTTTGTCTTAAGTTTAATGAATAGGTCGTGTTATTTATGTTATGTAAGTTAAGTTGGCAGTATTTTATGTCATAATTAGAGTATTTATGTATGTTATAATTAGGTCAGCAATCAGGGTAATTTTTTTTTTTTTAAAGAAGACGGACTATTGTGACTGGACCATAACGAGAATTTTTTTCTTCTCGATTTTTTTTTTGAGGTGAGTTTGGCCAGATAGAATAGTTAATTAGTTTAATTAGATAAACCTGAAGGCGTCACAGAAGAAGTCGGGGGAGCGTGCCTTTAAAAGAGGTACAGGCAAGCAATTACAATCCTTGGAGGCATTGAGAGTCGCAAAGCAGCACAGGCCCAAGCAACATTTTTGTCGCTTGGCCTTTCCCTCCCAGAACCGCTTTAACGTGCAGCTGCATAAGGTGCAGTGCATGCGATAATAGCGGTGGCTGTGGTCCCTTGGAAATATATTCAACGCTTCCAGGAGGTGCTCCGCGAGACGCAATTTTTTTTTGAGTTTTTGTTGTGAAGTGCCATAAACTTCACTGCCTTTTAGTCCAATTTTATTTTTTTTATTTTTTAATTCACCATAGATTTTCTTTTTGTAGTTTCTTTTGGATTTTCCTTTTTTGAAAAAACCGTGAGTACCTTACTTATTTCTTTTGAAAGGAAAACTTTCTTAAATCATTCTCAGCGGAATAGATAATAAATAGTTTTAGACTTAGTAGTAGTTTTAAGAAAATATTTTATAATAAAAAGGAGTAGGAGGACGAGCCTACTGAAAGTTTTATTTTCGTGGTTCTAATGTGTGGATAGAACATTTTTTGTTGTGTGCATGGTCGGGACGTACGTTCTGTGGATAAACGGTGCCAGGACAGGACTATTACGAACGATGATGATGTAACGGGACCATTAACATACTTCCTCTACAACGGACCTAGGTCGTGACTGGGAAGCACTTTTAGGGGCTATCTCTCGCAAACTTTGGCCAGAAAGATAGCAATTGGTTGTGTCACAAGACACGCAGGGTGGGCTGGCCAGCCACCCTGCCACTTCCATCAGGCATACATCGGATATTGGACTAACCCGTTTGCCGAGGAGAGACAAAGGGGAAGGATGATTTGCATGGTAGGGAGTAGTAATAGACTAGGTTGAGGCAGTTAGGTTTAGATTATGATTTAGTTTAAGACGTTAGGTTAGATTAGCTGTAGGTTAGGATAGTTAGGGTAAGTTCGCGTAGACCTTCCCGATCTTCCTCCTGGTCATGGGCACAAGTCTTTGAGTTTTTAATTTTTTTTCTTTTACTATCTATTACGTCCGCCGTCAACGTAGAGTAACTTTCTTCTCTGCATTATGGCACGAGATTTTGTGTGCTGAGCAGGTGGTGCAAAGTAAAGTAGACAAAAACCACCTTGACCGTCGATCTAAGCTGAGCAACCGCGAGCGCGCCGCAGTCCTCCTTACTTGTATCGAAGACGTTACAGTTCTGGGGTATTTTATTGCCTGTCATAAAAGGCCACTAAAATCCAATCTCCGTATACCGAGTATGGCGTATACAAAAATATGCAATGAACAAAATGAAAGATATAAATACCCCCGGTGGCAGTCCAGCTTTACTGGAAAATCCACCCTCTTCGAAGGTCGGCTCTACGGATTTTAGGGAGAGCCGCTTATTGCAATCCAATGACCCTTTTTCAAAAAGTTCAAGGGTATCTCGATTTCCTCCACCAAGATCGAATAACTCCGGGAAAAGAAGTCCACCGGAAGCGCCAGCGCTAAATTCAGGACTCATTTCGCTGAGGAAGAAAATAAAATACTCCGAAGGAAGCTTAACGAAATGGATCTACTCTATTAAGAGCTCAAGAAAGAAATAGACTTATTAAAAGAAGAAAATAAGGTCCTAAAGAGCTCACGTATAGAGGAAGAACGCCAATGTACGCCAGCACGCTTAGCTAGTCGGGAATATCAAACCGACGAAGAAGAGCTAGCACGCGAAACGTGTCGGGTCACAAAGAAGAGACCTAGCAAGAAACGGAGAGCCGACTCTTCGCCCGAAGTCGAGTCCCTAAAAGAAAAAGAGAAAGAAGAGCACAAAGAACCGCAAGAAAAGCAACCTCGAGCGCAATCTCGTCCACCCCCACCAATTAACATCGTCGGGTTAACGGAATTTAATAAGTTGCAAAGCCTTCTTAATGGAACTTTAACATCGAAATATAAGGTCACGTCTTTGAGGGACAATGCGTGGAAAATTAACACCGATGAATACGACGACTACCAAGCAGTGTCCTAAAAGTTAAATACCAAAAAAATTGAGTGGCATACTTTCGAAATCAAGTCAGAAAGGCCACATCGTGTTATTGCAAGGGGACTCCAAAGAAGAGATTATGACTGACCTTCAAGACAAAGGCTTTAAAATGCTTGATGCCGTTAATATTGTAACATAATGTAGCATAATAACTACGCTCCAACAACTATGCAACACATTCCGAAGTGTCTTTTCATTCGAGCATAATTTCGTTCCGAAGTGTCATTTCATTCGAGGTTCGTGTCCACAGTTCGTGTCCACAGTTCGTGTCCACGGTAAGAGATGGATAATATCTAAGACAACGTCACGGAATTAAGAGAGAATTATAACCGCAAGAAATTATTGTCATCTTGGAATTATTACATCAGAATTTTCTTGTTCCAGTGGTAGAAGAATTTGCTAGAAGTTTCTGGCTATCAGAAATGCTTCTATATAAGGACAGATGGCGATCGAGGCAGGGCAGTTGGTTTTCGAACCGCACGGAAAAGTGATAATAAGCGAAGTTGTAATTTTGTGATAAATTGAAAGTTTAGAGTAAACAAGAAGAAGTAATTAGTTTGGATTTGTGAATTAAGTAATTGAAAGGAGATAAAGTGATTTAAGAAGAAAGAGAATTTGCGAAGAATAGTATAGTGTGAACTTGAATTGTTCTATAGACTAGAAAAATAAAGAAATAATCTCACAGAATATCGTTTTATCTACTCGAGTCGAAGCTCGCATATTACAATATCATCAAAAAGGAGAAGCAACAAACGGAAATAGATAAAGACATCTTGGGAAGGCGTGGACTTCCGCTCTTTATGCTTACCCTCGATAAGTCCGACAATATCGACGATATCTACCGAATTAGTACCATACTAAATATCGTAGTCAAAATCGAGCCAATGCGAAGAAATATAAGAATGATTTCGCAGTGCAAACGTTGCCAAGGATTCAATCATACGCAAATGTACTGCAAAAAGAACCGCGATGTGTGAAATGCGCTGGAAATCACCTCTCCCAAGTTTGTGGAGTAAACAAACAAACAAACCTCTGCAACTTGTGCTAATTGTAAGGGAAAGCACCCGCCAAATTATAGAGGCTGTGAAGTAGCTAAAGAGTTACAAAAACGAAGAGATGCGCTCCTTAAGCCCCTAAACGCAAAATCAAAACCGCAAACTAAGCCAAAGCGTAAGGTCGCGGAGGAGAAAGAAAGCAAAAAAAAAAGCAAAAAAAAAGCTTGATTTCTGAAACCCACGTAAAAAACGAATCGCATTTAAAAATAAAAGGCTATAATGATTACCACGCTTGTCACCCTTCGGGAAAAGCGAGAGGCGGATCATCATTGTTTATTAAAGACTGCATCGAACAATCCGAAGACCTAAAGATCGAGCTTGAAACTTTGCAACTGTGCACGATTCGAGTAAAAAATAGTCAGCGTACTCTTAAAATCTCATCTACCTACTGCCCACCGCGTTCCGTGCTTGAAAAAAGTGATTTTACTAATTTGTTTAAATTGCTGAAACCTAATTTCATTATTGGCGACGATTTTAATGCGAAACATACATTCTGGGGCTCAAGACACAGCTCGCAAAAAGTTAGAATGCTCTATGAGGCAGGTATGGAGTACAATTGTGATTTCCATTCGACAGGTAAACCGACCTACTGGCCATCTGATACTTCGAAAATAACTGAGCTGATCGACTTTTTCGTCGTGAAAGGAAGTTCTACCAACCACATTAAAGTTGAAGAGAGCTTTGATCTGTCGTCTGATCATTCCCCAGTTGTTTTGACATTGAGCGAAAAACTAGTCTATACCCTAGAGCCAGCGAGATTAACCGGTAGAAACAACTAACTGGGAAGGCTTTAGGAACGAAATTGAAGATAATGGTGAACTGAGCGTTCCACTTACGACTTCCTATGAACTTGAGGTGAACAGAGTCGTGCTCCGCAACATAAAGCTCACTTGAATCACCTGTGCAATTCGTTGAAAAAGACTGTAAAGGATTTTAAGAATCGTGCGATAGGCTCTTATCTTGAAAGTTTAACAGCGAAAAAAGATTCCAATTATTCACTTTAGAAAGCTGTAAAAGGCACCAAAAGGCCCAAGGTCTCCGGGCCGCCTATTAAATTAAATCACAATGAATGGGCAAGGGAAGATAAAGAAAAAGCGGACGACCACCTGGAAGACCGTACGATGGTCAATTGTCTTACGACAATATCAATAGGCCGGATTTACCATCTGACGATTTAGCACTTACAAGTGCAACGCTAAGGGAACTCAAACATGAGATCGGGAATCTAAAACCTAAGAAAGCTCCTGGTTATGACTTGATCACCGGAGAAATTCTCAAAGCTTTACCTACAAAAGCATTGATTAAGCTTCTTCATATCGTAAATGCTGCGCTCAGATTAAAACTCGTGCCTAACCAATGGAAAGTTGCCGAAGTTATAATGGTTGTTAAACCAGGTAAAATCTTATAGAACAATTTCGCTACTTCCAGTTATATCCAAAATTTTCGAGAGGATATTACTAAGGCGTCTCCAACCGGTTATAGAAGGAAATAATCTTATCCCTGACCACCAGTTTGGGTACAGAAGTAAGCATTCGACGATTGACCAGGTGCATAGAATTACTGACGTAATCGAGAAAGCACGAAGAGAAAAAGATATGCTCAAGCGTATTTCTTGACGTCTCGCAAGCCTTTGATAAGGTGTGGCATTATGGCTTGAATTGCAAATTACGACAAGTTCTCCTATGCCTATACGACATTCTAGAATCATATCTCGGGAATAGACTCTTCCGTGTTAGACATGGAAATGAATACTCGGAGCTCTTGGGCCACTTCTCTATCTGTTATATACTCGAGATATACCGAAAGAAGATGCCACTATCCTGGCTACGTTTGCCGATGACACCGCTATCCTAGCCATAGGTAAAACAATCGAAGAAACGACTGTAAAACTGCAAACGCACCTTGAACCTCTCTCTCAGTGATCGCGCACTTAACCACTGACCCACATTCGAGTTCATATCTGGTAATATTTTCACTAATACGGTTTTGGAGTCATTCTCCTGTCAACTTCAAGCATATTGGATCCGATTGACCCTGCAGCTCCAGTTCCTTTGGCCAAAGAATCCGTGTCTTCCGTAAACTGTGACTAGCAGCACTCGAAACAACACCTAATGTTCATTGTTTGTGTTACTTTCAGTCATCGTAGCGTTATCTTCCTCGTTGTTGTGCAGCAGGCGGTGATGCTTATATGTACGTACATCCATGGATTCCATATGCTGTGCCCACACTGCACCGGGAACGGAAGTGGCAAAACATGCACGTTCGACACAACTTATTTTGTTTTACGGCATCCCATCTCTCTTTCAGATAAAATGTATTCAGCTTGGTGCAGTTTTCGACTTTATTGCAGCTCTGATTGCAGATGCAACATGATTTCCTCCTCGGGTTTGGTAAGTCATTGGGAATACCAATGTGACCCCCTTCATCAACAAATGACATTCCCCTTTTAGCATATATAGGTGACATTGCACACGGTATTGGCTAACTTCATCAATCACTTGTTGAAAGGCCAGGTTGATATCTGCTACGGTGAATGAATATATTTCCCAATTTAATTTGGGCCGGCAGCCTTTCCATTAGTTTCTACAAGAGAATCGGACAGACAACATACCAATGCTTCCGTCGTGGAGCACATATTCTCAATAGCTAACACAAACATATCCTCAGAGTATCAGTAACACCGACTATGTTGTTTTATAGTAGCAGCCTGCTATGGTCGATCTCTGCTTTGCCGGAAGGTGAAAAACTGTTGTTATATTGATTACAGCTCAGCTTCTCTAACTCAAGTGCGATCGCCGGAACTGTGGGGTCACAATTCAGGTAGTTGAACTTTGTCTTAAGTGCAACGGGTGGAACTGCGGGACTGCTCTTTGGAGCAAATGGACGATCCGAAGCGGGCTGGGAGACCATCGGTAGTTGACTATTCATTTGCTGTACAATATTGATGGCAGCGTCTGTAGGTGGTCGGAATGTTGTCTGTCTCAGGTTTTGCAGTTAAATTGTTGTACTGCCGAGAATTGCTGAGTTGTAAGGCTCACTCCTCTTCCAGGCATTTGGGTTGCAAAGCTCTTTCCTCTTCTAGACGTTTGAGATGGAGTTTCAACTGGCGTGAGCGCTTCGTGCATCTCTTCATCATAATGGTCATATGTGCTTTTCTTCTCACCTGAATCGGTGCAGTCTTAGCAAGACCAGTCACGATCGTTCACGCTTTCGTCAACACCCGGCTCAGCCGAGCCTAATGCACCTTCAGTCGTGATGGGTATGACCGCGATTAAAAATTCCTTGAACATCCTAGCGGTAAATGTAAATCCATTGATTAAGCTAACCCAGAAACGCAAGATACGACATAAAAACGGAAGAAGAGACCGACCAACTCCACTCGAGGAGGAGGTGTTGCGACCTTCAGTCGTAAAGAACTTAGGTATAAGGCCGTGTACAGTGGTGAAGTTGCTCAATCTTGCTTATTTATTTCAGAGTTCGAGACATTGTTTCGATGCCTAAGGCTGGAGTCGGGGGAGAAATATTTCCTCATTGCCGGAGATCAAAACGTCAAACATAGAGATTGGGGAAATCACACACCAAATCCTAGAGGGAACTCACTATTCAATTGGTGGGGTCAACACAATGCCGAGTTTCGGCTCGATTTGAAGGCTATATATAGTCCGTCGTTTCCCAGAAGCGGCTCCTATCTGGATCTACTGTTGTTTGACGAACATTTACAATTGACCGACGTGGACCGACAAACGATGAACTGTCTGCGCACGTTTGTGTATGCCAGTGACCATTGCGGAATTAGTGCCGAAATAACGATTCCCAACGAAATTGCTGAACTACAGTAGGACTCGTTGGACTCAATTCTCCCGAGACTTGACGAGAGCACTCTACTCGAACTCTCTCTAACCACCATAGGAATCTGTCAAACGAGGAGACTGACAGGTACCTTAAATAAATGGACGAGACAATCAAACGAACGATGGACATATCCCGGTATCGACCAACTGACAACGTGTTCCGCAATGCAACAAATGCATGTACGAAAAAGTAGACTGCTTACAAGACTCAAAAACGTGTATAGGCAGTTTACTAACAGACAAAACTTGGAGGTTAGCATGCTGAAATCGTTGAAAAGAACCTCTAAATACTGAACAACTAAAATGAATGCTTACTTACAGCAGCAGAAATAGATCCAATCGACGCTGTCGATAATGACGACTTTTTCGTAATCGAAGATCCGCAGGAGAAGGTGGAGGCTATAGAAACTATTTTCGAGGATGTGTACAAGGTAAATGCTAGCATTCGCCTGAACCACGACCTGGAGAATAGAGTTCTTGTGCACAACTTCTACCTTCCAACTGGGCAAACAATGCCATCGACAATGAAAAGGTTCATCCCCCGTACGTATTGATGGTAGAACTCCAAACGCCCTTCAAATCATTGAGAAAGAAAAAATCAGTGGGAATCGATGGAATATCGAACATTGTTCTTCGACATCTTCCTCTAGGAGCGGTGAAAATTTACGCTACCGTGTTCAACAATGCACTGAATAATGCCCATTATCCAGAGAATTGGAAAACAGCTGTGATGCAGCCGATTCCCAAAAGGGAAAAAAACACCTCCAATCCGCCAAATCTCCGGTCGATAAGTCTCCTTCCTAATATCAGCAAGGTATTCGAAAAAGTAATCAATAGAGCCTTGATTAAGTGGGTTGAGGACAATAACATAGTTCCGGATAACCAATTCGGTTTTAAGGCAGGGCATGATATAATACATTCCTGGTCTAAACTGGTATCGGATATCCAATGGAACAAAAGCAAGAACCAATGCATGGGTGACTGCCTGATTAACTTGGGGAATGCCTTCGATACCGCATGGACGAAAGTGCTCTTTTACAAGTTGACCAGGTTGGGCATAAGCAAACCACTACTGTACATGTTGCTTAATATGCTCACCAGTAGAAAGTTCGTTATGAAAAATGGCAGTGTGACTTCTGCTGGGAAGTTCAAAATTAAAAATGGTCTACAATAGGGGGCGGTTAATAATGTGGTCAGATACCTTGGACTTCTTTTTATATTTTAACGAACATATACATAGATGCTGCTCTGGCCAGAGCCAAAGATTATTTTGCCCTTAGAAAGAGACTTTTTTATAGCAAGCAACTCGATGCTACCCTCATTCGGCCCATTCTCGCATATGGGTGTCCCGTGTGGTTCAACGTATTAGCAAGTAGGATGGAAAGGATTTGGGTGTTTGAGAGGGCCTGCCTTCGGGCTTGCCTTCACTTGTACAGAACACAAGAGTCTCAGTACATAAAATTATATTCTAATGAGGTCCTATACAACAGGGCGAATCTGATAAGAGTGGACAATTTCCTGGTCAAGATGACTCGAAGGCACATTGCAAGAGCAATGACCTCCATGAATAATCTGATCTTTGGAGCTTATTACCCCAACCATAGATACCATGAGAGGGTGCGCCTTAAAGGCTTTGTCCCCCCAGAAGCATTCCTCTATTTCGATCAGGCAGGTCTGACCGAGGATAGATCAACGGTGCCGCTAATCCTCCACGTGGACGGGCGGATCAACTACAGCTGAGACGACGCACTGAGCAGGTCTGACCCAGGATAGATCAACGGTGCCGCTAATCTTCCACGTGGACGGGCGGATCAACTACAGCTGAGACGTCGCACTGAGGAGCGTCTCCGATTCAGTAGTATCGAAGCGCGATATTAAAGATGTGAGGAAGCAGCACCAGCAATTCTGGTGGTTAATAGAGGGGGCTCCCTCAATCCCTTTTGATCTGGGGTAGATCCAGTACGGCAAAGTACAGGCAAACACAGGCACAATGATTGGATTATTCCCACTTCAGCAGCCTATAGCAGCTGCTGACTTGTTACAAAGTAGCTGTAATGTAAGTAGTCTGAACAGCGGATACTAATGGAAATTAGAGACAAGTCAAATTCAAAAAAAGAAGAAAGAAATGATAAATACATTCTAAGAGTATAAATACATTATATTAAATTTTGTTAAATTTCTTTAGTTATGGCGCATTTTCATCTGTCCAAGAGTGCTCATAATTTATAGAAAATATAGTTTTTGGTATTATTTCCAATCTCACTCTTGCTTCAGAATTAGCATGGATGGTAAAAAATTATCTTTATTTTACAGTTTTTTGTGGGTGTTGCATTTTGTTTTTTGGTTGGTTGCATGCACATGCATAAATGTGCAAAATATTTTAAAAGACTGAATTATTAATTTTCCATTTATAATTTTGCTATTTTTCGTCTATTTTGAGAAATGCCGCATTGGAGGGAACAGAATGGGTGTTCGATATTTCAACCAGTCGTGAAAAGTCGTTGAATTTCCCAGAAATACACGAAATATAAAATTGTACTTAATTATATTGTTTTTTTTTTTTTTTTCTTTTTTTCTTATTTTACTTAATTTATTTTGCCTATATTCAATAAGATGGTGCCGAATGCATACTCTGCAAAAAGAGTCAAAATCGATATGTTCTCTACACATAGGTATATAATAAAATGATTTAGACTATTTCCAACTTTATGGCAATTATTTCTGAATTATAATCCCTAACGACTGGCCTATTTCATTATAAAATGTATAAAATGTTTCAACAATTTAATTCTATTTCATTTACCTTAAACCTATTTGAGACCCGATGCACACGATCGATATGATGGCTATCGGCACTTTCCAAGCATGCTGCTAGCAAACCGATTTTTTGTACCAAGATGACAGGGCCATAAAAACTTTCCGCTTCTATCGCTAGAGGAGAAATTTGGACAGTTAGGCACGGGACACACCAGCGACATACAGTCAGGCATCTGTGACCCTAGGATTTCTTTGGGAGGCAAAATACACGACGACGACTTTTTTGCAGAGCGATCTACTTTACTACAATAACATTTTTGACAAAGAAGTTGACAACTGTTTCATTTGACAGCTGTCTGTTTACTCCAACAGCTATGTCATTGTGTTTGTTTTAAGTGTGGAAAGAACCACAAAGCACACCCCAAGTGATCTACGTCCAAATGGCTGCAGGTCGGGGAAACGCGAAACAGAGAAGACCGAAGGTCGCTTCTCAGGCCCCAGCGCCTAGAGCACCGGAGGCTCATACTGACTTGCTGGCCATCTTGCTCTCTATCCAAGGGCAGATGGAGCAGCTTCAGCGTCAGGTACAGGAGCAGACGAATCGGGTGGACCAGATTTACGCACTTCTGCTGAGCCTAACGCACCCCCAGTCGTAATGGGTACAAACATGGAGGAGCAATCCTTGAAGATCCTTGCGGTGAATGCGAATTCACTGATTGAATTCACTGATTAGCATCGAGCGAAAAGCAGTCGTTCACAGACTTTCACAGTGTGCAGACGTGTTTCGGCTTCTCCTTTAAATCTGTAGTCCTCTGAAGTAGATTAATAGACAGTGGTTTTCCAAGTGGCGAGTTAGCCTGTAGGTAGTAGTGGTGAACCGTCAACCCAGGGTCTTGGGTTCAATTCCCAACCAGGGAAAATTTCAGTATAAACTTTTTTTTATAATTTATTCTAAATTAGTGAATATAATTAATTATAAATAAGAGAAACATTTGATGGAAAGTGAGCGGTCCGCGCTCCCAATAGCGGGATCGGCTGGTGGGGTCACAGCATCAGCCGATGCAGTACGGGCAGGTCACCCAGCAACAGTGGCAACCGCAAGTATGGGGAAAATTAGAAGGAAACTTAAGCCTACTCCCAACCTTGTAAAGCGTCCCTCCACGTCACCTTCAGCTGTACAGCTGCCAGGTGGAGTGAGGGAAGGGGCGCCGAATACAGCAACAGCAGCAGCAGATAAGAAGGGGCAGAGGTCCGATGACTCTGTCGAATTAGCATACGTCTCCGACGGTGGGGAAGGCCACTATGTTGGAGACAAAAACAACAGCTTCGCAGTTCTGGTGACCTCCGAATCGGATGACGAAGAAGAAGAAGTCGAGAGTCTGACAACAAGCATCAGACAGCTGGAACAGAGGGTGCGTGCCATAAAGGCCAAACAAATGGCCAGCCGAGAGAAGGAGCGGCAGCTAGAGCTACAACGCGCTCAACAACAACAACAACTACAGAAGCAGCCGCCAGAAAGCCAGCGGCAACAGCCAATACAGCCGCAAATACTGCAGCAGAAGCAACAGCAACAACAACAGCTGAAAAACAGCAGCAACTACTACAGCAGCAGAAAACGCTCCAAGAATCTCAACAACAACCGCAGCAGCAGCAGCAGAAACAACAGCAGCATAAACAGCAGCAACAGCAGCAGCAGAAGAAACAACAGCAACAACAACCGCAGCAGAACCAACAGCAACCGAATACGACGGCAAAAGCGAGGGTACCGCCAATCAACACCTATAAGATTGAGCTTATGGACACCATTAATCTATGTAAGTCGGCCATAGGCAACAATTTTTCTATCAAACGTTTAAATGTAGACAGGCATTCTATCCACTGCAATACAGTCGGACAATATAAAAAAAATTAAAGATTTGTTAAAGGACACGACGACGGAGTTCTTCTCCTTCACCCCGAAGGGGGAAAATCGGCAAACAATGCTGCTGAGGCGGATAGATCCGTCTACTGATCCGGAGACGCTCCTTGCGCTGCTTAAAGAGAAAGAGTGCAACGAGCTCGAATTTGTAGGGGTCAAGCCATTCACCACAGCTAAGGCAAAAAGAGAAAGTGATCAATAGAGCCCTGCTTAAGTGGACTGAGTACAATAATATAATTCCGGATAACCAATTCGGTTTTAAGGCGGGGCATGATACAATACATACCGCGTCTAAACTGGTATCGGATATCCAATGGAACAAAAGCAAGAAACAGTGCACAGGTGCCTGCCTGATTGACTTGGAGAAGGCCTTCGACACCGTATGGCTAGAGGGACTCTTCTACAAGCTGAACAGGCTTAGCATAAGCAAACCACTGCTGTACATACTTCTGCTGGAACATTTCTAATTAAAAACGGTCTGCAACAGGGTGCGGTTAATTCACCGATCTCATAGGATCACTTCACCATGCCATAGCGTACGCAGACGACTTGATCGCGTACAGATCAGGACCAAAAATCGAGGTCATTGCAACTCTCTTGCAACGTGACTTCGATAAGATTCAGCGATATTGCGATGACTAGAAGTTGAAGATCAAATTCCAGAAATCGGAAACCATTCTTTTTAGGACGCCGTTGTCTGGGGCCTCTAGGGATACCAGAAAGAATTGGCGAAAGTTCTCAATAGTTGGACCGCACGGACAGCCACTTGCGAGTCGAAGTGTAGCCAAATACCTTGGGCTCTGGTTAGACCAATATCTATATTTTAACAAACATATAGATGCTGCTCTTGCCAGAGCCAAAGGTGCTTTTGCCCTTACAAAGAGACTTTTTTATAGCAAGCAACTCGATGCAAGGGTAAAGGTAATCTGCTACATGGCCCTCATCCGGCCTATGTTCGTATATGGATGCCCCGTGTGGTTGAACGTGGGAGCAAGCTTGTTGGAAAAGATTCGGGTATTTGAGATGGCTTGCCTTCATTTGTACAGAACGCCAGAGTCCCAGTACATAAAATTCCATCCCAATGAGGTCCTATACAACAGGGCTAATCTAATAAGAGTGGATAATTTCGTTATCAAGCTGATTCGAAGGCACATTGCAAGAGCAATGAGCTCGACGAACAACCTGATCTCCGGGGCTTATTACCCCAATTACGAGTATCATGAGAGAGTGCGCTTTAACGGCTTTGTTCCCCCAGAGGCGTTCCTCTATATTGATAAGAAAGGTCTGATCCAGGACAGATTGGCGGTGCCACTAATCTTCCACGTTGCTCGGACAGCTGTGGATAGGCGACTCAACTACGACAGAGACGTTGCACACGGCGTCTCCGGTTTAGTAGAGCGGTATCGGGTCGCGATGTCCAGGATATACAACGTCAGTACGGTCATTTCTGGTGGCTAGACCAATCCAGGGTAGCCTGTTTGTTGATAAAAGTTGGCTGTTCTTGCCCATGGCCGAGTTACATAGTTTAGGTTTAGGTAGTTTAGGTAGGTGTAGGTAATAATTGAAAAAAAAAATAATTAAAAAATATCCACAGCACTCGATAAAAAAAATCAAAAAAAAAATTTACGTAGAAAATACGTAAGGTAGAATAAGATAGGCTAATTTAGAATAAGATAGTTTTAAGATTTATTATTATTATTATTATTATTATTATTATTTATTAAACTTTACATAAATGTAACAGTATAATACTTAAAAAATAACCAGGGCTTAAGGCTGAAGGCTTAAAATATAATGGTTAAAAAAGTATTGGTGCAAGTGCCCAGCAACGGGGGGCGGCCGGAAGAGTTGCGAACAATAGTTCAGACATCCCTTCCGACCACCCCCCGTTCTTGGGTTGTGAAGGGTCTTATATACTATTTTCTAGATTTAATTTCTTTAAAAGTTTGAAAACGTTTTTTATGTTATGTTCTGAAGGAACTAATAGAAGCTTTTTAAGGTCTTTGTTGAATAATTCATTACAAATTTGTTTAATGTATTTACAATCTGACGTTAAATGCTTAATTAAGTTTTTATAATATTTTCTTAGTAATAATTAAAATTAATTCAATGAAATAAATGAAGATTTAAGTATTGTACTTTACGTCGAAAGACATAGTTTCAAATATTAGGATTAACTTACAGCTCCCGCATAGGGCCAGTAAGTTAGAATAAGATAGTTAAGTTAGTTAAGCTAATTTTAAGCGTTTTGTCTATCATGTAAGTTACAATGAATTAATCAATAAAAATGCAGTAAAAATGAAATGAGTGTGTTTGTTTGACATTAAATTATTTAATACGTTTTCGTAGTGTTTTACCGACGCAGTGTGTTACCAATCCGGGGTTTTGTCTGTCGCCCGAATAAACGTTTGAACTCCCAATTAGTTCTAAAGTGTTTATTCACTACGATAAGAAAGAATTTATAAATTCGAATTACATTTTCACATAAATTCTACTACTTACATTTCGGCAACTTCAGGCGGCTTGCGTCCGGACTTGGCAACTTCTATTGATCGATTCCGTGACATACGAATTCGCTCAAACGAGTTGTCAAATGATGGCTGCGTTCCCACTTCCAGACACAAGCAGCCTAACGCTCCGATTACATTTCATTGAAATTACATTATTTATTTACATTCCACCCCCCGTGAGGCGACAGAGTCTCGATCGGAAACCTCACCAACTTGTATCGCAGCTAGTTTCACCGCTGGTCTTCGCAGGATTCCGGTAGAAGTCTTGATTTCGGCAGAACGTACTTGGCCGTCGGGGCCTGGAAATGTGTTGATTATTCTTCCTCTTAACCACTGGATTCTTGGTGCGTCCACGTCGCATACAAGGACCAAATCCCCAATCTTCAATGGTGTTACCCTATCGAACCATTTGCATCGCTTGGTGAGAACAGGCAGGTACTTACTTATCCACCACCTCCAGAAGCGGTCCGTAAGCTGTTGACTTACTTTCCATTGTTTCTTGAGGCATAATGTTCTGCAGTGAATTGGACCCGGTGTCGAGTTCGGACCTCCTACGAGGAAATGATTCGGGGTGAGCGGTTCCTCTTCCTCGGTTGTTACAGGCAGGTGTGTTAGGGGCCGACCATTAACGATGTTTTCAGCTTCAATTAGTACGCTTTGCAACGTCTCGACTCTCGGCACTGTATCTGAAAGGATGCGTGATAAGACTCGCTTGATGGATCGCACTAGCCGCTCCCAACATCCTGCCGTGTGTGTGTTCGCAGGGCAATTGAACACCCACTCAATTCCTTTAGAAGACAACTCTGCCTTCATGACCTCATTATCAAAAACGCCGCTGGTCATCAGCTTCTTGTTGGCCCCAACAAAGTTGGTTCCGTTATCACTTCTTATACGTAATGGCACGTCTCGCCTGTTGACGAAGTTTCGAATGCAGAGGATGCACGCGGCCGTCGATAGGTCAGCCGCTATCTCGAGGTGCACAGCGCGGATAGTCAGGCATGTGAAAGGCGCGACCCATCTTTTCTCTCTTCGACGGCCTATAGCGACGTTAATAAGACCAAAATAGTCCAGGCCCGTGTACGTAAATGGCCTGACGTGTGGCGTGAGGTGGTCCTCTGGCAGTTGGCCCATCAATGGCGGCAAAGGATTGGCGGTTCAAATTCGGCATGCCTGGCATCTATTCCTAACTCTCTTCACTGCGGTGCGCAGTCCAGGCACCCAAAACTTCTGTCGGATTTCATTTACCACCGTGTCATCACTTTGGTGGGCACAGAGGCGATGGAAACGGTCTATCATCAGGTCGGTAATTTTATGATGCGTAGGTAGTATGATGGGACGTCTTGTGGCAAACGGTATCGTCGACGCCGCATCAATTCGACCAAGGACCCGTAGGAGACCATCATCGTCGAGATACGGAGAAAGTTTGTATAACTTGCTATCTTTGGTGACATTCAAGTTTTGAGACAGCATAGCGATGTCAGCGCTGAAGGCATCCCATTGTATTTGGCAGCGTATCAGATGCTCTGCATTCTGGAGCTCGGATATATTGAGCTCGCCGCGTTCGACGGATTTCTTCTAGCAGGCACCGATGAAGCGCAACAACCATGCCATTGTTCTTTGCAGTTTCAGGTATGTTGAAAATCTTGCTGCATCGAAGACACAATCCTTTCTAACGTTCACATGCAGCACGTACTTAGGTCGAAGTTCATCTTGGCACTCGTATTTGGCAATGTCGTCGAGGTGGGTATTTTGTCCTAGTGGCCTCGTCAGCTGGGTTTTGTTTCGACGGAATCCAACGCCAATGGTTGACTCGGGTACTTTCCAATATCTCTGCGATTCTGAATGCTACGAATTGCTTATGACGTCTAGGATCCGTACGGAGCCAGTGTAGTACAGTTTTCGAGTCACTCTAAAACACACGGCTGGCAAACTGCAGCTTATAAAACTCAACCATTGAGTTACAAAGTCATACACCAAGGATGGCAGCTGCCAGCTCAAGACGTGGTATGGACATAAGTTTCCTTGGACTTCCTCAAGTCTTGCCGCAGACGAACGGCACGTAAACATTTCCGCGGTACTCGGCTCGCATGTATATGACCCCGCTAAATACTTCTTCGCTGGCATCGACGAAGGTGTGTAGGTCTATACGATCGGCGTTTGTTAGGTACTTACTGTGACATCTTGGAACCCTTAACTGCGTTAATCTTGGTAACTCGGCCTTCCATTGCATCCATCTCTCAAATAATTCGTTGGGAATTGGCTCATCCCACTCGATTCTGAAACTCCAGATCGAACGCAGCAACAACTTCAAGTAGAAAGCGAAGTTGGCGATCACCCCAAAGGGATCGAATATCGACATCGTGATACTCAGGAACTCTGTTTTTGTTGGGCATCTATTATGTTCCATGACAGCTTGGCTAATACGAGGGAATCTAAGTCGAAAAACGAAAACATCTTCCGCGCTGCTCCAACACATTCCCAAAACCCTCTCAGTCACCGATTCTGCATCGATGTTCATGTCGACTGTTTGATTAGACTGCCGTCTTCCCATTTGTCACAGATACTGCGGAGTGCCTTCTTAGAGTTCGACATCAGGTTACGCAGCTCGAATCCACCATATCGATGTATTGCTACGACGGCCTTTGTTACTTCGATGGCTTCGGTAACACTATCAAAGCTATGAACGTAGTCGTCCACGTAGCGGTAATTGATTATGGCTTCGACAGCTTTTGGCTCCTTGGTTAGAAATCTTGAGGCGTTGTGGTTCTTTATTTAATTGGCTATGCAAGGCGAACAGCTGGCTCCGAAGGTCATGACCTCCATCACGTACATATCGATCAGTTTATCTTCGTTCTCTCGCCAGAGAAAACGCTGCGAATGCTGGTCATCAGGTTGAATCAGCACCTGGTGGAACATCTCCTTGATATCACCTATTACGGCAACTGACTGCAGGCGGAAGTTGAGTAGTACTGCTAATAAGAGCCTGTGGTCATCAGGTCCTTTCAAAAGAAAATGATTCAAGGAGACACCACTTACCTCCGCAGCTGCAACGAAAACTAAACGAATCTTTCCGGGTTTGTTCGGAATCTTTACCCCAAATTGCGGAAGATACCAGGTCCTTGGTGTATCTACATCTGCCTCCACACGAGTCAGTTTCCTAGCGTAACCCTTCTCTACGTACTTGGCAATATTCCTCCTGTACTCGGTTGCAAACATAGGGTCTTTCCTCATTTTCGACTCAAGGCTGAGTAGTCTTCTCCTGGCTAGCTAGTAACTCCTTGGCAATTTGGGATTTTCCTCCTTCCACAACAGTCCTGTACAATATCGCCCGTTCAAACGTACAGTCAAAGTTGTTAAAATCTCTAGCGCCCTCTTATCTGCTCGACAGACTTGTCCTTCCATTGGTTTTTTGACTACAAAGTTTTCGATATGAAAGTATTCGTCGACGATGGTGTCCAATCGATGATCCCGCTCTGTTGATTAACTACTACAAAGCACGATTCCTTTCGCTGTGTCACTCACCAATCCCGAGCCTGATCTGCCGTAAACTACCCATCCGAGCTTCGTCTTTGTTATGATTGGACCATCCTCTACAGACCTTACGATATATATAGTGGCTCCAAGATGACAGTTATCGAGTCCGATAAAAATTTCTGGGCCTGCGTTGCTATACCCAGTTAAAGGAATTCCCAAGTTAGCAAGTGATTTCACTTCTGTGGCAGCGAAGGTCTGCGTCGGTTAGCATAAGTTTTTTTTTTTTTTTTTTATAATTCGCGCGCGCCAAAAGGAATATGAATACCTTTATGCTGTTACAGGGCACGGGCTTTTAAGGAAAGGGAGAAGAGGAACAGAGGAGAAGCCTAGGCACGTTGGCTTTAAATGTTTGAAGGTTGTAGTGATGGGGAAATACAGAGCTTGGTAGATCATTCCACATTCGTGTCGTTCGGCTTATAAACGAATCCCTATATTTAACAGTACGACCGAAGTTAGGCTTTAGGGTGAACTGATGTGCATTCGAAGCATGTCGCGTATTGCGGGTGAAGTTTTAAAGGGGAGGAATGCAGCTGGCTATTTCGCTGGAGCATTTTTTATTAAAAAAACGATAAAACAGGGAGAGACAGGAGACATTTCTCCGATGTTCTAGTGAATGAATGGAATTCACAATGTCTCTATCACCTATAAGTTTTAACGCGCGATTTTGTACCCTATCAAGAATGTGCAGAACGGTCTTGGGTGCACCAGACCAGATATGGGCGTTATATTCCAGCTTAGGGCGAATGAATGCCTTATAAATTGAGGCCAGATCAGACGGGGTAAAATATTTCTTGCACCGTTTAAGGAATCCTAGACATTTTGCAGCATTTTTGGCGACCTCGAATATGTGATCATTCCATCGAAGATGGTTATTAATACACATACCGAGAATGGCAAGTCTTTCGGTTTCAATGATGCAAGTACCATCCATGGATAATGGTTGAGGGTTTTGGTTTCGCTTGAGAGACAGAAGACAGCACTGTGTTTTGGAAGCATTAAATTCCACTCTGTTGGTTGAACCCCATTTAATTATGCTGTCCAGGTCGGAATTTAATGTGTTTAACATACGTTGCCTTTCCCCTTCTACGGCCGAAGGGCAAGGACGTGAGTTAGGGAACGAATATGAAAAACTGAGGGTACTGTCATCAGCGAAGGAATGGATTGGATTAGAAGTTGCAGACAAGAGATCATTTATAAAAATAAGAAAGAGAGTCGGAGACAAAACAGAGCCTTGGGGAACACCAGCATTTATTTGGTGAATTGCAGACTTGAAGCCGTCCAAAACAACTTGTATTGAAGGTAATTTCTAATCCATTGAAGAAGAGACTCAACGACGCCATATGCACGCATTTTCGACAAAAGAGCCTGATGCCAAACTCTGTCAAATGCCTTTGAAATATCAAGCGCAACCATCTTGGTTTCGCCGAAGTGATGGAGAGATTGGTTCCACTTCTCGGTGAGATATGCCATCAAATCACCAGTGGACCTGTTGCTACGAAAACCATACTGCCGGTCATTAAGGAGTTTTCGTGAATCGAGATACTTCATAAGCTGACGATTTATCAGCGTTTCCATGACCTTGGAAAGAAGGGACGTAAGTGCAATGGGTCGGTAATTGGACGGGGAGGAAGATTCGCCTTTTTTAGGGACGGGCTGGACAAATGCTGTTTTCCATCTACTCGGAAAGAGCCCTGAAAAGTAGGATAGACAGAAAAGCTTACGCAGAGGTTTTGCCAGCGTAGAAGAACACCTCTTCAGAACTATGGGGGGGATACCATCTGGACCAGCGGATTTGTGTATGTGAAAGTGGACTTGTCCCATGGAAAATTTGACGCTCTCAAATACAGGTGGAGACGAAGCATTATCTGGCAGCGTGGAGTTCCCTGCAAAGTGAGCAGCAAGCAGATTAGCTTTGTCTAAGGAGCTGACAGCTGGAATGTCATTGTAAATGAGCGTGGGGATGGCAGACGAGGCAGAATTTTTAATATTTTTGACGAATGACCAACAATTTTTACTACCTTTGGGACATTGTAGGATTTTTTGCCTTAATTTTTGGTCATATAAGAATTTTACACGTCGAATGTGGGCTGCAGTCTTTTCTGGCTTGTTTAAACTTCTTTCGGTTTTCCTCAGATTTGTTGGCTTTATAAGACCGAAAACTTACTTCTTTCAACCTGATAGCCTCTTTACAGCTCTGGTCAAACCACGAGTTTGCCTTAGGTTTAATGCTCTTTATTCTGTTAGGAATAAAGTCATTCATACCTAAGAGTATGGTGTTAGTGATCATATCAGCAGCGGCATCCACGTCGCTATCGAGGAAGCATAGCGACCAGTTAAAACTCCTAAAGAAGCTATTGAGGCCGCTCCAGTTGGCTTTCTCGTATTGCCATACTTTTCTTTTATGAGTTTTTTCTTTAACTGAGTGGTCGAAGTACGAGAATTTAGCTGATACAATATTATGGTCAGACCGACCTAGAGGCGCTAAAACGTCAATAGTGTATTTATAAGGGTGCGAAGTAAGAAACAAGTCCAAAGTGTTGGCGGAATGACTTTCAATGTCCGGTATACGTGTAGGCTCATTTACTGAGTCAAATTGTTTACCTCAGCGAAAAGTTCAACATACCTTCCTTCGGGTGTTGTCTGTCCAGAATGTTGAAGCCAATCCGAATTGTGTATATTGAAATCGCCCGCAATGACGATTTCAGTATGAGGGTACAAGGAGACAATTCGAGTGATGGAATCGGACAGCGCATCAAATTCGTCAAAAGTTGAGTTGCTGTCCGCACTAGGGCTTCTATAAATAAAGCAGTAGTGAATTATTTGCTTACGGACGGTGAATTTTAGCCATATGAAATTAAATTCCGGGTTGGAACAGTGGCCATACTGTGGTGGAACTTGGTAAGCAATATCACTACGGACGTAAATGGCGAGGCCACGGTGGGGAAAGAATAATGACACTAAGTTATATCCAGGCAGTTTCAAATCGGAAGATTCTTCCACTACCTGTGTTTCGCTTAGTGCCAGAACAGCTGGTTTATGGGAATGGGCGTGGGCGTACATATCGAAGAAATTCGTTCGAAGCCCACGAATGTTGGTAAAATCAACCCTAAATTCCCTCATCACTACAACATAGAAACACAAAAAGACACAACTCTGACGTAACTAAGCAAAACTGTGAAGTGTAGATCCAAAGAATAGTTTTCCAAAACAAACTGTCACAGGTGCTATGCCCAAACGACAATCAGCTAAGGTCCGCTATTCGAATAAACATTCACAGCCCGCTATGCATCAAATGTTACACTCTCTCAGTCATCGCAACTGGAAGTATGTACATATACAGCACATGCTCCAATTGCGATAACGAAGAAGCGCAACAGTGAGTGAGTGGAGGTGACAAGATGGAATGCACTGGATTGTGATTATGTGTTTTTTTTTTTATTTAATTATTTTATTTAATTTTTTTTTTCCACTGCACTACACTGAATTTGATTAGGCGCGCGCGATTGATTTTTTTTAGATGGAAGTATTTTGATTTTTTTTTTATATTTGTTAAGACGATGTCGATGGTTACGCGAAGGCGCTTGACGGTTGATCGCGTGTGCGCTCGTCGGCAGGCAAAAGGCAAGTCCACAACTGTCTGAACCTTGTGCATCTCAAACCGTTCGGCGTCCGTTTGATCAGCGCTTATAAGAACATCAACGACACATGACCTTTCTGTGAGTGTTTCTCGTCCGAACCACCGTAAGTTGAGGTCCCTAGCGTTCCGTTTAATTGAAGACGTTTGGCCAGGTCGGAGCTCATGATCGTGACGGAGGATCCCTCGTCCAGCAGTGCAAAAGTTGGCACCATAGTCTCACCATTGTAAAGTCTAACGGGTAACACCCGGAACAGAATTATGTTCTCACCATCGTCGTTGCAGTTTAGCAGGGAATTTTGTACCACTTCCTTTTCGTTCGTCCCGCTGTCTGATGGCATTTCATTTGCTGCTTCGTTTTCATGAAGTGACTGGTGATGCATCTTCACGCAGTCATCGATGCCACATGACTTTCGGACCCTGTAGACTCTCATGTTATGCCCATACTTCAGGCAACTGAAGCAAAGTCTATTCCGCTTCACAAACTGCCACTTAGCTGGAATGTCCAACTTCTTGAAGCTATCACATTCAACGACCGGATGGAGTAGCTCTTTGCAGTATCGACACCTGTCGTTCGCTGCGCTGGTCGATGACGAACTACCGTTCATATGCAAAAGGCTCTCTGTTTTTGGCTTAGACTCCACCTTGCTCTGTGTTGACAAAGGCAGTGACGTCGTTGTGACGATACAAATCAGACGTGCCATACGACCCAACCAGTCGTTGAAGTGTTTTATGGTAGCGTGCGGCTGAATGTACACGCTACACTGGGCCATTTGCTAATTGGAAGTTTCCCCACCAATTCATCCAGTAGAGTTGGATTAGCCAAGTGATGGTGCATGCCACTTGCCTCCAGAAATACCGATAAATTTTGTACCTTCGTGGCGAACGGTATTATCAGCTCCAATCTGTTCTCTGGAATCTGCTTAGTGTCCCTTACCTTCGAAAGTTGAGTCTGGATTAAACATTCAGGGCGCCCGAAACGAAACTCCAATGTGGACATAACCTGGTCGACATTGTCTGGATGTATGAGCAATGAAGCAACTACGTCTCTTGCATCCCCTTTAATGCTTTTTTGGAGGCGAAACATATTATCTACTCTGCTGTAGTTGAACATCCTTGTAGATTCTAGATAAGTCATGCAGAACATCGGGCACTCTTCTGGTAGCCACGGAATTCTGGTAGATCGTGTAACTTTCGATTACTTCCATAGCCAATCAAAGATGATGATGCTTGTTGGTTCGGCTGGGACGTCAATAGTACAGGGTGTGCTGATATAAAGATGGGCTCAGCTGGCGGCACGGACGCGGGCTGAACTGGCAAGGATGCAGGTTGAGCTGCGTGTCGTTGTTGATCGACTCTCTGGGTGTAGTAGAGCGACGATAAAAACGTTGGGATTGAATTGCAATTAGCAGAACCGCATCGAATGGAATCAGCAGGACTTGTCGGCATCGTCTGACCAGGCTGAGTTAGCGCAGTCGGCGCTCGTGGCCAGGAATATGTCGAGCAGGACATCTGTGGCACTGATGCAGATCCGGAGTCGGAAAATCCATAAAAACTGGAAGCAGTAACAAGAGAAGCGGTGGAAGATGTTGCAGTGACAGCTGCGGAGGTCACTGTGGTTGAAGACGTGACAACAGTGACGGCATTTGACGTGACAGTTGTAGGTGAAATTGTATAAGCGGTCGTTACCACTTGTTGGCGTTCGCTAATGAGCGTTTCGAGACGTTTCGGAGACGTTTCGGACCACCTCCATAGCGTTTTGCAATGCTGCCGGTTTCATTGTAACGCGATATGGTGCGACACACAAACATTTTGTTCACTTTCAAATGTTTCAGCTCACGAACAGAAGCAGGTTGTCATTTTCCAGCCATGAAAGGGCCAATAACACTATTACATTTGAATTCCATTGTCGATAGAACCAAAACTAAACACGCGGTAAATAAAAAAAACTGTCAAATTTTCTGCGCTCGTTGGTAACATTTTATTTCAGCCACCCTGTATTTAAGCTCGTGTTAGATTAATAAGATGTATTAAGTTGAATAAAAATTAGCATTTGTCATATTTACGTGGGTTCTTATGCGGACCTATTTGTTTAAATAATTTTGATTGAATGGAAAAACAAGGTGATCCTAGCAACCTTATTTTTAGAAAACATAAACTACCTTATTCTTATTCAAGTGACATCTTCCACCACAATAGGAATACTCGCACGAATTTCCACTAACGGTAATAGGGCTAATATAAAGTGAAGTGTCAAACTGTCACTTCTGCTATTGGAATAAGGGTAAAAATTCATAGTAACACACGGAAATAAAAATCTTGAATGAATCAGTCACTAATAGATGACCATTGGCCACCAAAGATTTCGATTTTGCATTCTTTTAACTATATTTCACCATGTTTTCTTTTTGACATTATGTAATTGAAAATATTTATCGCGAATACGGAATATTTAATGTTTAGAACTATCTATGATATACTACTCACAAACTTTGAATTATACTACAATTGAAAATTGGCGGATGACAGCACAGTTCCTACTCAGTTGGATAAAGGTTTTGGTAAATAATTTTTGGGTGCGTTTGGAACCATTATAAATTTATTTCTCGCATATTCGAAGTTTAACTATTAGAACTCGGTTAGTCGCTCGGCTCGATCTAAAATTGAGAGCTTCATAAACTTAAGAGCGGTTTATTATTCTCTTGTAAATACCACCCTTAGTAAACCTAGTGTTTACGGACATTTTTTATATACCTATCTCTACGAACATGCTTGAACGAATACATATATTTGAAGAAAAAACAACATCAATATTTCAACACTTTTGGTGAAAATAGACCTCGTTCAACGGATAAGTCAGTACAACAGATAAAATAAAAATGGGAACAGATTTGTAATTTTCCTTATAAAACTCAAAATTCGTCAAAATGATGCGTCCCGTAAACCTATTGTTAAGAAAAATACATTTTCCGCCATCTTCTCCCAATCGGCTCACACAGCATTCGCTCAGTCGCTAACGTATTAAGAAATGTAGTTGGTACTTTTTTAGGATTTTAATTACAATGAATTTGAAATGTAGTGGCACCCCTTATCATCACGCGTCATTTTTGCAATTACCTATACCGCTTGGCACTTGAAAACTGTTCCAATCTTTCATGCAAAAAAGAGATGAAAGCAGCGGTCAAAGTGGAAGCCGAAGTATACGCGCCTTTCTACGGAACAACAAAGTGCTTTTTGCAACATTTCAAAGATTTTTGCAAGTACAATATTATTTTGATATTGTAAGTGAAAACTTGAATAAGAAAAAAAACAATCACGTGGAAATTAACTGAAGTTTTTTCTGGCAGGATTTAAGGTGAGTCAAAGTGTTCATATGCGGTTAAAATTCATGTTGTCTGTCGGCTCCACAGCAGAAAGGCAACAAGATTTTCGTGCACCTTCATTTGGTTGGTTTTTGTAATAAATACTTAAATTGAATCCAACAACAGTGATTAATTCAGTTCAACGAACTTGGCGCCGTTCGTTTGTTTTGTGAGATGGTGCTCGGGGTTTCTTCGTAGTTTAGTTCGACTGCATCAACTAAAATGTAATACTTTTGCAGTTCATAATGTACATTGAGCACGAGATTTGTATGTGATTCCATATAATGTACCTACTTTCCTTTCTGGAATCCACATGTGAAATATTTAGAATCTTTTTCATTGGGCTTGCAGAATCAACAAAATGTATGGCAGTGGGCATGTGAAATTATTAAAATTATAGTATTTTTGTTCAACGAAAAACACGTTGCTTGGTACTTGATTCATGGGACACAACATGAGAAATGAGTGGAATCTATCTAAAACCAGTTGGAATAGAAAAGGGCATTTTGTTCAATGAGCCAGACATTTTTCGAAATGTGGAAAATCCAAGCACTTATTCATCGAGAGAAATCCAAAGTTAATTAACACTGAAAATTATTTAGATATGCGGAATGTTATTTATTGAAATTTAAGAAGATCTAGCAAAAGGCGTCCTAATTTCCAGGAGCACTTCTATAGAAACTAATTGCAAAACAAAAATATTTCTCGCAAAATAGCTGGTTTTATTACTTTTCCACAAGCATGTTCTGTCTTAAGAGTAGGTGGTAGACAATAACACTGGTAGAGAATGACAGTGTCATTGATAAAAAAAAGAAAAACAATTGGACAACTTTCTCATTGAACCCAAAATCTGCAATTTTTTGTTCGAAACTGTTCAGAACGACGTCATGATCAAAGTTAGATATTCAATCCACTAATCGAAGGTAAGGTGTTCCAAGCTTTCAAATTATAAAAATGTTTAGATCTCACCTCATTTTGCTACAATCGATCAAGAAATATTCGCTGTAAAATTTGACTTACTTCGTTCAGGTCAACATTCCGCGTAACAAGCGCAAAGTCAAGAGAAATCTTTGAAAAAGTGACCTAAATTAGGTATAATTTTTATTTATTTTAGTACAATGTAATTAGTATTTCTTATCATGAAATATGCAAATTAAAATTTTCCCACCAATAAAACGGATATTTGGATACGTAGAAAGTTGAAATTGAACCAACATTACAACGTCGTGAGCGCTGCGTCCGCCGCGAGGCCGTCAAGTTCATCCGTTGCTATTTGTTTTCATATACTCATTATTTTTTGACAGCTTAATGCGTAAGTCGAGATTGCCTCCAGAGAGGCAAATGATAAACTTGTTTGCCAACACGAAACAACAAAGCTTAAAACAGCTGCACAAATCCACGCCTATTTGTAGATGTCTTTTTTCCATTTAAATTCAACGCCAAAAGCCGGTTGAAATTGTCTGCTACTAAAGCGAACGACTCAGCCGTTGGTCGTTGGCGCCGTTGCTGTTTCGTCGCCGGTATGTGTGTATTGTCTTATATGTATGTATTATCTCATATGTATGTATTATATGTTTCTTAAGAATATTTTTTTTTGTATCGAGCCGGTTCATTTTGTGCCGGTGGATTTGTAACAACCTTTACAAGTATGTGCCTGAAGAAATTCTTCGTGCCCTTAAAGCACTGAGAGAGAATACTCTCTTTTCGTTACTTTTGACAAGAAAATGAATGCATTTCGGGCTGTTTTGAGCATTTTAGTACAACTGAAGGCGCTTTCCTATGCGTACATTAATAGGTCCATTAATGTATAGGTCTCTTCTTTGATCTCTGAGTTCGCCCT
This sequence comes from Pocota personata, assembly GCA_963082735.1. NCBI lineage: Eukaryota > Metazoa > Arthropoda > Insecta > Diptera > Syrphidae > Pocota > Pocota personata. The sequence goes on from OY720429.1 coordinate 75,949,855, forward strand.
GGTTCGCTCTGAGATAAAATTGCGAATCTAGTTTCGAAACTCAAGACTTAAACTGTAGGTTTGAAATGTCACCATGAAGAATTTTTGGTTTATATTAGATCGGATGAATATTTAGTGAAAATGTACACAATATAGTAATAAATAGAGAAATGGACAGTGTTGCATTGTGGTTTCATGAAGATGTTACTCCTGACATGAGACATTTCTCCGATGTTCAAGTGAATGTATGGAATTCACAATGTCTCTATCACCTATAAGTTTTGTAATTTCGAATATGTGATCATACCAGCGAAGATGGTTGTTAATACACATATCGAGAATAGCAAGTCTTTTGATTTCAGCGATGGAAGTACCATTCACGGATAATGGTTGAGGGTTATGGTTTAGCTTGAGAGACAGAAGACGGCATTGTGTTTTGAAGCATTAAATTCCACTCTGTTGGTTGAGCCCCATTTGATTATGCTGTCCAGGTCGGGATTTAATGTATAACATACGTTGCCGTTTCTGTTCTACGGCCGAAGAGCAAGGACGTGAGTTAGGGAACGAATTTGAAAAACTGAGAATACTGTCATCAGCGAAGGAATGAATTGGATTAGAAGTTGCAGACAAGAGATCATTTATAAAAATAAGAAAGAGAGTCGGAGACAAAATAGAGCCTGGGGATCACCAAAATTTATTTGGTGAATTGCAGACTTGAAGCCGTCCAAGGCAACTTGTATTGAACGCCCCGAAAGGTAATTTCTAATCCATTGAAGAAGAGACTCATCGACGCCATATGCAAGCATTTTCGACAAAAGAGCTTGATGTCAAACTCTGTTTAAATGCCTTTGAAATATCAAGCGCAACCATCTTAGTTTCGCCAAACTTATGGAGAGATTGGTTCCACTTCTCGGTGAGATATGCCATCAAATCACCAATGGATCTATTGCTATGAAAACCATACTGCCGATCATTAAGGAGTTTTCGTGAATCGAGATGTAAGCTGACGATTTATCAGCGTTTCCATGAACTTGGCAAGAAGTGAAGCAATTGGTCTAATTGAACAGGGCGGAAGATTCGTCTTTTTTTAGGGACGGGCTGGACAATTGGTGTTTTCCATCAACAAAAGTATTATCTGACTCCGTGGAGTTCGCTGCAAAGTGAGCAGCGAGCAGATTAGCTTTGTCTAAGGAGCTGACAGCTGGAATGTCATTGTATATGAGAGTAGGGATGGCAGACGAGGCAGAATTTTTAATATTTTTGACGAATGACCAAGAATTTTTACTACCTTTGGAACATTGTAGGATTTTTTGCCTCAATTTTTGGTCATGTTACAAAATGTCCTTAGGTCCTTAGGAGTTGTGGATTCTAGGTCTCTGTAGTAGCCCTGGTTCTTTTCGCCTGGTGTTAACGTTGTGCTTTACGTTTTCTTAAATCGTTAATCGGAGTACATTATCAGCGAAATAAGGTTGAAAATTAAAAGTTTATTAACTGTGAGCAGTCCTAGTTCGTTGTTTTGCTGCTGAGAGTTGCTTTCATTACGTCGTCCATACTTTGCTCTCATGAGGATTTTAAAAATACGGGTTTGAATCCTCTGTAAGTCACTGGTCAAGCCACAGTTCCATACTGTAATACGGATTCAACTAACGAATAGTATACTTACATATGTATGTAAGTATTTTGCGAAGATGTTTTATGTGCCAGTTCCATTTAAAATTGTAGTTAATGATTAAGCCAAAATACCCGTACTGATTTACCATTACAAAATATTGCTGGTTCCTGTTACGGTTTAAATATTTCAAATTATTCAATTTAATATTGATCGTTCGTCTAATATGGCGTGGTCTGGTATGCATCATTTTCGTTTTTTTTGTAATCAATTACAAGTTTGACGTTATGACACCAGCGTATTTTCATATTTCATATTTATTGATAATATTAAGCAATAAATGTTGACATATTTCATTACGTATTTCAAATATTTAAATTTACTTAGAATTAGAGTTAAATTTTTGTTTAAAATTTAGTATGAGCTGGTGTTTAACAAAGAAAATGTATGAAGAAAAAATAAAGTAAGAAGTAAAAAAGAAAAAGAGAAGTTAAAATCAAAGGAAAATGATAATTAGTTGACCTAGACGGTATTTTCTGTATCCAGGCGCATACCTGCAAGGTGCCGAAAAAGAGTATCACCAAAATTGTTTGCGTTGTAGAGCCTTCTCACGCTGAGAGGGAGTGCATTCCAGAGGCAAATGGCATGAAAAAAAAAAATTGGCGTTCCGAGACCTGGTATGTAACACGCGGCGAAATCAGACTCAAGGAGCGGTTTGAATAAGAAAAGTTAAGTTTTTCGTACAAATAAATAGGCTGTTTAATTGTTATGGTTTTTTGAAGAAACTTGATTGTACAATAGTCAAGATACTTGTCTAATGTACAACCAAGAATCTTATTAGAGTTAGCAGAAACATGGTCGAAACGCTTTAACCCAAAAACATAGCGAGTAATGTTGTTAAATGCAACTTGTAGCTTCCGTTGTATGAGCGCGTGTTTGTGGACGAATTCAATTTCCGTATTTCCAAGATATATGGTGGGTAGGCAGGAGGTATCAAGATCATTTCTACTTATGACAAGGCATTTGGATTTACCAGGATTTAATCGAAATGAATTCTCTTCAGACCAAGTCGATCACTTGCGAAAGCTAAGTCAACTCTACTGTGAAGGCATAACACTGGCAGTAGGGTGGTCATATGGCTAAAATGCAACTTGATCGCGATGATGACATCAGGAGGATGGAAAAAAATACTGTGAATCATAAGCAACGACAATAATAGCGAAGACAAACAAAATACTCCCCAGTTATCTGGACAGCCACCCTTGGAGTTTACAGAAACTTAATACCACCAGAGTTTCAAACTACACCACTCTGTCTTTCTCTCTGTCTCTTCCCCTTTCCACAAAACGCACGTGTTCTAAAAATTAGTATAATGCTATTCATATCCCCTTTAACACGTGCAAATTATAAAAAAAAAAAAAAAAAAAGAAAGTAAGAATTTTAGTAAGATCTTCATTGTGTTTCTGTGCAGTATCTTCAACGAGACCGAGCTCGCTACTTATGTACAGTTGGACATCATTCGCATACATATGTAACGATGAGTTGTGAACAGTGTTTGGAAGATCGTTGATAAATATTGTAAAAAGCAATGGGCCCAAAGTGGATCCTTGGGGGACACCCGCTGAAGTTGCAAGGAACTCGGATTGGATATCATTTACGAAAACTGCTTGTACTATGTACTTCATCTAACTCTGACTGCATTGTCTTTACCGCACTATTTAGATCATTTATATCGCTACGTCATAGGTAAATTGGAATCCAGTGATATTTTTTAAGACTGATAACATATCGTTGACATAAATAATGAATAAAAGAGGTGCCATCCATTCGCTATTTTGTTGCTGTTAGACAAATTATTTTTGGACCATTCTAGAATGTGTCCTCGAATTCCTGACAGAGTAACAAAGACTCTTTTTAAATCGATGAAAACTACCAATGAGTGATGATTTTTGCTAAAATTACAGTTGGCGGTATTCGCAAGTTGATAGTTTGTTCATATTTTTATGGATAATTTTGTATTTGCTATGTCGTTCTGCAATTTGTTGGCAATAATTTCTTCTTCAATTTTATCGAGCGCGGGTAAGATCGATATTGGTCGGTAGTTAGGGACATTGGCTTTTTCACCAGTTTTATAAATTATAAATACTAAAAATAAAATACATATTTTGGCGCAAACAGCCCAACAGTCCCAGGGCCTGGCCTAGCTTCTCGCAGCCACTTGTAATGTGCGTCGCACGAATGGTTGGAACCTATTAGTATTACACCGTTTACGAAGGACAATTTTTTCGATTGAGGGAAGCTCCTCATGACAATTTTTACTCTCGGGTGTTTGTCAGACGTTCGCGAGAGGTGTGACCGTGAACAATTTTTTTTTTTTGGTTTCTTGGATTCGAACCTGAGCCTCCCTCTCAGTGATCGCGCACTTAACTGCTGAGCCACGACGGCAAAAAAAAAAAAAAAATTAAATACTAAGGCCAGCTTTAACGCACTGGGAATAACAATTGTTCAATTCTGCAGGAATTATAATACTCGGATTTGACTTTTTGGGTTTGTTTAGTTAAATAATTTCGAAAAACTTTATTATTGTTTTCATCTGTTATAGAACACCTGTTATTTCTCCATTCCTTATATAAATCATCCTTTTGTTAGATCGTTACATCCGCAGTCATCGACTGGCTCTCGTGTCACACGCATCGTCCAACCACGTTTCTCTCAAAGCTTGTTTCCAAAAGACCTAATTTCTCTTTCATTCCACTTAAGACAACGGTTCTCTCATTCTCGCGAGTGTAGTGCCTTGCTTTCCGAACCCCGGGCAAAGAAAAAAAAATTCACGCTAGATTTCCCGAACTCTTCAAGCGATCAACATCCAACCCCAAATTTTTGTCAATTTCTCCAAAAAGTGATAGCAAACTCCTTACCTCTGGAAGTATTTTTGCATTAAAACAAGTAATTGATGGAATCAACATAGGATATGAGTTCATCCAAAGAAATTGTCTACGCTCCATGCCTAATAGACGTCACAGAGGACGAAATTATTTTGGAAATTAAACCACAAAAGGTAACCGAGGTATATAAATTTACCAAACAACAGCGAACATTATTCTTGATGCTTTTCACCTTCGATTACTTCCAATCTCCTAATACAGTGAAAATTAGACGGTACTCGTACAGCGCATATACACAATCCGTAGTCGATTTTAGCTAAGATGGTCGGTCTGGTGTTGTAAAGTTGGTCTTTAACATGAAAATAGCTATTTTTAGAACTTAAATACCTAATAATATTAACTCTAATAGGTACTTCTTTTCTTTAGACTAATACAGCGAGCCTTACAGGTAAATTTGTTGTCAAAGTTGACACCAAAAATACTTACAATTATTTACATATTTTATATCTATAGTATTGCAATTCAGTGATATATATTTAGAGCATTTATTTCCATCTTATGTATATACAAAATATTACATTTTTCTATGGAGCTCTTAGAGTTTGAAACCTGACACCAGGTGTTAAGATCCATTAAGATGTTTGAAAATTTTAACAACTCTGTGAGATTTTTTCATTTTGAAAACAGAATCAAATCATCTGCATAAAGGGAATGACCAATTTTTCTGTTTGTACTTAAGATTTCACTAAGGTTAATAGAAGCAACAATGAATAGTATAACCGAAAGGGGGCTCCGTTCGTGAAGGTTTTGGGATTAAGGAGTAAATGTTGTTTATTTCTACACGGGATTTTCTATTTGTTAAGAAATATTTTATATAGTCAATCTTCCACTAAGTAGGTTTGTTCAATTTTACATGGATTTCAATTCTATCAAAAGCCTTTGCAAAGTCTTTGGTTTTTAGTGGATAAAGCCGATGCAAGATACTGATAAATGTGTAAAAATAAATCTGTTGTACAGCGTCATGAAAGCAACCTTATTGGTGTGAATAAGAATTTTATTCTCCAAGAACGAAAGAAGTCTTTTGGAGATAATTTTTTCTAAGATTTTGCTTGAACATGGAAGTAGAAAAATGAGACCTAATACACACTGTTTTTCAGGTTTGATAAATTATCCCTTGTGGGAAAATCTGGTTGTAAGGTCCTAATACACGATTGTTGGGCTGTTTTTGAGCATTATGTAATAAATTCGATCATACCCGAGTGATTTACACTTGACACCATTTGAATTTCAGTGAAATTTCAACAGGGTTGGATAGGCTTTGTGAGTTGGTATTCTCGATGTTAATTGAGTAAGGTATGTAGTTCCCCGTAAGTGATTTAAGAGCTGCCACGTTCCTCTGATGTAGTTTTCCGGCTTATATTAGAGCTGAATTTTTCGAAACTCGCGTTTCTGGGTAATTTGGCAGCTTTGCATTGGCTTTTCTATAGGAAATAAGATTCGCATCATTCGGATGCTTTTTAAACTTCTTCCAAGAATCTTGCTTGGATTGACGCAGGTGGTGGATCTCATTCACCATGGCACCACATATTATTTTAGATATAGCATTTTTGAATTGTTGCTGTTTCTTAGCTTATATGTATTAGGTGTTTCTTTCCTCTTTTTTTTTTTGTTTCCTCTGTTATGAGATATGTGCTCAATCGGTTTGAAATTTTGGAAGCAGTTTAATATTTTGTGGGGAGTTTACTGATGTAAATGTGGTTGAGATTGGAAAATGATCGCTTCCGTGAAATTTAGGGAGTACTGTCCATGTTTATTTCGCTGGGCTTGATAAAAGAGTTGCCGACATGGGTAAACGTTCTTTGGGTTGAGAAATGTGTATGCCTGCCATCATTATAACAATTAAAATGGATTTCTTAAATTTTGTTTGCCCCAGAATTGGTGTACGGAGATCTCTACTGTAGGATTCACGCGCTAAAATCCGTCAACAGTATAGGCGTATGAAAGGAGTTTACAATATCTTGGGTATCTTTCGAGGAACATGTTGGTTGGGGGAATATATAGATATTTTTGTAAGGGCTATTTTAGTTCAGTACTTTTTTTTTTGGTTTTGAATTTTAATATTTCCTTCATATGAACGAATTTGGGGCAATCTTTGGATAATGAGGGATAAGGGCAAGGTAGTTGGCACACATAGTTCTCTAATTTGTGTGAGGTGGTAGGTTGCATGTTTAGCTGATAGGGTTGTTGTTACATCTTTTGGAAGTATGTCCGAGTAATTGGAAAACACGGAACCTCATGGGAATTCGGATGTATTCGGTTACCTTGGTCTTATACGAGGGGCGGCTGATAAGTTCGCGGCCTGAGATACTCAACAACGAATCATCTTCTCATTAGTGATAGCACTAACTGCGGCACTCTTTAGTAGCATAAATATCATCTCGTTTCAACACTAATCTCATTTTGTTATTATCTGTGGCATTGTGAAAGTACCTCGTGAAAAAAGCAAAATCGCCTATAAAAATTTTCGAAAACAACATCGACTCTTCAGGATTCTGGGCCTTCGTATACCATGGTCAAAAAATGGTCTCGCTTATTTCAACAAGGACGAGAGAGGTGTGAAGACGACTCCCGCCCAGGCGTCCTATGTCAATGGTCACTGAAGAAAACGTCGGAAAAGTTGAAAAATTAGTTGTGGGCGACCAAAGAATAAATATGTGGTAGAAAGCGGATGAGTTGCACATCAGCAAAGCATTTAAACATGGAACAAATTTGTGCGCGCTTGGTACAGAAAATGCTCACGCCGTTCGACAAGCAATGACGACTCGCGTGCTGCAAAGTTTTTTTTTGATTTACCCGAGGACAATCTCGACGAAATTTGCAACCAAATCGTAACTGTAAATGAGACTTGGGTTCGCCAATACGATCCAGAGTCCAAACAAGTGTCTATGCAGCAGAAATCAAAAATTCAAGGTGGAAAAGTCGGCTTCGAAGCTTATGGCGACTGTTTTTTGGGACAGCGAAGATGTTTTGCTGATTGAGTACCTGACTAAGATGAATGGTCAATATTACGCAAATTTATTAACTCAGGCACGTGAAGCGGTCGTACGGAAACGACGTTGGGAACTCAAGCACGGAATGTTGTTTTTGCAGGATTACGCGCCTGTTCACATGGCGCGAGTTTCGAGACAAGCCTTAAAATACACAGGTTTTACAACGACAGACCACCCACCCTACAATTTGAAAAAGGAGTTACGAGGCCGGAGATTTGCAAAGACAAAGAATATTTTTTCGGCGGTATTAAGGCACTGTATGCCCGATGTGAGAAATGCTTATCACTCGAGGGAGATTATAATGAGAAATAAATTTTTTAATCGGATCTCTTCATTCACTCAATGTCTTAGGCCGCGAACTTATCAGCCGCCCATCGTACCTGTCGACGATAAGATCCAGCTTAAAGGTACTTCGATCGTAGCCCATTTCAAAACCTCGTTGCACAATCCGGCTTACCGTCCACCAAACATCGAGTTGAGTATCTCACTTCAATGGTGCTGTTACTCGTATATTCAGTTTAAACTTTATTATCCTTCTTTGCCATGCAAAATTTAAGCACAAAGAAAAACGGCTATTGCTAGTTTCCCAAGCGAAAAGTGATGTGAAACGAATTGTAATTCTGATAAACATCCTTTACTCGTATATAGAAATTCGCTGTATCCGCATGTGTGTCATTGGGAGATTCATTATTTTGCCAATACTTTTATATGTTTGTCAAAGTTGCGGATCCTAAAGTAGAAAGAAAAAGTGTTCAAATTATACAGTCATGCTTGGTAGACACCTATACACATACAAGTGTATGTATGCACATAGGTCTGAACCATGCAAAGATTTTTCTCATTTCATTCAGGAATAATTTATTAAGGCAAAGCGTTTACACAAAAATATTTCTTTTCAATACTTAAATACATGTTTTTCCTTGGTTTTGCTTAACAAATTTAGATTTCAAATAAGTTGCAATAAAAGCATTGCATATTAAACTTCGTTGCAAGAAAATATGATCTCCTTTCCTTAAAAAGTTTATAAAAAAAAATGTAGGTTCAAGTTTTCATCTTGCAAAAAGAAATCAAAACAATAGTTTTTCCTGTAACAATATTTAGAAATTACCGAAGTATAATATCACTTTGTATAGATAAAATATATGACTCGTGCAAGTTTTTCTGTGCATTGAACAAAACTACGTATCCAAAAATTTTTAAATTTGCAGACGAATTGATTATGTACAGAGTTTTAAACATTTTTTCTTGGAATTGTATTTGCATGCGATAGACAAACTTCTTATTAAAAATTATATTAAGGCAAGCGTTAGTTTTTCTCTTTTATAAGTCTTAAACTTCATTTTAAATTATAGCAAACAGACGTTTTGTTTTTGTATTTCTGAAACATAATGCGTTTAAGTAAATAGTTTTTTAATAGTTAATTGATATCAAAAAGTTTCAGTTATGTAAATTATTATAAGTTTTCTTTCATACTTCTATATCATCAAAGTGGAAAATGGGTTGTATCGCATTATTTTTGATAATAAAATCCAGAGTACCGATGTTATCGAACACAATACCACACCACCCCAACCTAAATCCAAACTCCAAGAAGTGATAAATATTCTAGCCCCTAATAGATCCTGGGCTACTTTGGCTATTCCTCGAGCTGCCACTACTCCATCCACCGTTCCGTCAAAATCACTATCGGCCATAGGACGCCCTTGTTGGCGTTTAAAGTGAATAATCATAAGTGTAAAGAGAGCGAAAAGTGCTGAAATAAATAAACGAAGAATGAATAAAGATTAAATGTTATTAGGATATACAAATATATGTAATGATGATTTAGCGACTCAGAAAAGACTAATAAAGCCGATTTAAATTTGTCTTTTTATACCATATGGTATATTAATTTTGATCCATAGTTTGTAACATAGAAATAATAAAGATACACATAAGCCACATTAATTAGATTTTTCGTTACCTAAAGTTTAATTACTGAATTACTGATTGGCGTATTCGTTTGGACGGTATTATTGAAATTATTCAGCAGGTCTACATGACTAATTAATTGGCACCACTTTCCGAAGAAAACTAACACATTTTCCTTGAATTGGCATTACGGCGATTGATTAGCTGTTGTAAAGAACGCACTTTTATTGAATCTGTTACATTTGGGATTGGGCACTTAAAATTAAAAGCAATAATTATTTTGAGTTGAAGAAGGAAACATCAACTATTTTTTGAGAATTAATCAATATGAAAATCGAAGAAAAACGAAGTTTTAACAAATTAATTAGTATGTGTGTATATACATTTGGTTGTACAAACCATGTTTTGAAAAAAACCTTTCAAGTTATTCTGCAACGATCGGAACAAGTTATAATCCGATGGTGCAAGATTAGGAGAATATGACGTGTGAGGTAGCAGCCAAGGCTCAATAACTTTTGGCGAGTCGCAAGTGACGTGTGTGGTCTCGCGTTGCTTAATCCGACATATCTAATCTTTTTGTACATATCTGATGTTTTTGTAGTGCCCTATGGCAGTAGCTCAAAGAGCGGATGCAATTTTGCCTTCGATATCGTTCAGGCCCGTTGACAGCCATTGCAGAAACTTTAAATTTCGTATGAGCTGCTGCATACTTTTTAATTTCGTTTGTCACTGTTTCTATTCTTAGGCCGCATTACAATACTCTGTTACGCTTTATTTTGGAATAGTTGAATGATTTTAATGGCGCACCCCGACAACTGGATGGCGTAAGTCCACACAAGTTTTATGAGTTGGTTGTAGAGAATCATTTATTACGTATTGACAGTACTGAGCCTCAAAGCCAATTCATTTTTCTCAATTTGGTGTCGAGTTCCTTTTTTTCTTCTACTTGGCGTTATTTATTTTACTGCGCCATTTTTGTTGTCAATTTTTCAATGTCGTTTATCGCCACTTGAAGTTGTTGCGTGGATTCTTCAGCTGTTTTACCAATAGCTAGTACAGCAATATCATCCGCAAATGTGGTGATTATACTGCTTGATGGAGTAGGTAGATCACTGGTGAACAGTGGATACAGTATTAGATCCCTTTAAGTCCGAATAAGCATAATCTTGATTTGTTCGGAAGAGGTGTTGTGTTAAGTAGGATCTAAGTATCTTAAAGTATTGAACTGGGAGTGATGTTTCTAGTCTGTACAGAAGTCCTCCATGCCAAACGTTGTCAAAAGGCTTGTGCTACGTCCATGAAAATAGCAGAGCACAACTTACATTATTGATCCTGTGAACTTGGTCAATGGTTGAGTGACTACCTCTAAGGCCAAACTGATGGTTTGGATTTAATGTTGTCCGTTCAATAATTGGTTTCAAACGTTTAAGTAATAAATTTTCGAGCAATTTCGAAAATTTACTAAAAGTAGGGTTATAGGCCTGCACGATCCTACATCATACGGCTATTTGCTTGGTTTACAAACCATGATGACCTCTGCAACTTTCCAATGGTTGGGGTCTTGATTTGACCTTATAGAAGCTTGAATTAAATTAGTGAGCTTAATAATGCCTTTGGGTGGAAGCTGTTTTAATATTTCTTCTTCTTGACTGCGAACCTCCCATGCTATATCACACAGGCTTTCATGCGGTTGGAACGTATTTGAAAGGTAATTTCCGAAAATAAAGCTGCTTTTTCGGCATTAGTTTCTCCCCATTCTTCAATGTTTCTTCTGATAGGGGTGATATTAGGTTCTTCAGGTTTTTGGTGGCTTTCCACAGTGAATTAGTGCTTTTATCGTTCTTTTATGTATTTATTTATGGACTCGTTTTTTATTTCTTGGATTTTATGGTGGAGTTGCTTGCAGATTTTGTTTAGATCTATTGGAACACGTGTTTGATGCCATTTGCTCTTTATGGTCTACTGATTTCCTTGTTACCTTGCTCCTATAGGACAAGTATTGTTTTCGTGAAAATTTTCAATCTCTAGATTTTGATCAATCTAGATATTATAATACTGTAATAGAGGAACTTAAAAGTGTGTCTCGCAATTCTGTCTGTCTGTTGCTCGAGTTGCATCGTAAACGTCTAGATGGATTTTCTTCAAACTTCATATCTGGGGTCTGTGGCGCAATGCCTAGAGGCGAAGTTCTCCACCTCCACTCCCCCTCCAGGCGGAGGAGTGCGTTAACTTTTCAAAACTATTATTATTAAATTTATTTAATGTATACTTTTATGCAGTTTTTTTGTATTTGAGTGAAATGGAGAGGTTTGTGTGCAGGATAAAATAGTCTTAAAAGCTCTTTCCATGTTTAGTACCCAGAGCCTCCCAAATATTTCCAGCAGGTCTATGTACAGTGCGTTTGACAACCGCAAACATGCTCGAACGTCTCTCGGTGCAGGTTGAAAAGAGCTTTTCAGTGGTAAAATGTGTTAAGATGTGCGATACCCAAACATTGAGGCGAGAAATGTATCACATATTCTTCAAGTAGTTTTCCACATTTGTATGGGATATGTTGAATGCTGTTGCAATGTCTCGCAGAAACGCACGTGGATCCTGGTCGATTAAAGCATTGATATCACTGAAATCAATCTCGGTTGAGCGACTGGAGCAGGGAGCATCTTCCAAACTTATATTTCCTGGACGGAACTTCGCACACCGTTTTTGGCACACACGTTCCGAAAAGTCATCTTGATCTTACACTTGGCATATTTCTTTATATATCTCTGTTGCTTTCTTTCCTTTTTTAAATAAAAAAAAAGTATAAGATGTCCTCTATTTGAACAGATCAATAACGCGTGCAAAACTCTTTTAGTTTCAACGAAAGATATTTTATTACATAAAATTTGAAATGACATCTATCAAAACCTTTTTAAAGTTGACATACCATTGCATACAAAAAATCCCACGCCAAAAAATGGAAGTTACATCAAACATTAAGTCCCAAAAATTGGTGAGATACAAACGGACGGATGGACATGGCTCAGTCAAATTTGCCGTTGACACTGATCATTTACTGTACATGCTTTAGGTTGTGTATCTTTATTATTTCCTCATGTATCAAAATTGAGGCAGTACGAGTAATGGTGAATTAACCTGGAAGCATCTGTTGTGAGTATTGGCGTAATGTTTGTACGGTTTCGATATTTGTATAAATTATATACATATATGCATATGCAGTAATCAATATCATAGCTAAGATTATTCCACTTATGCATGTAGTGAAACTATTTAAGTCAAATTTACTTTTGCAAAAAACTGTATCTCAGATTAAGAGGTCAACCGGACGGGGATTGGTTCTTTAGGTCAAGGCAAGAAAAAAAATTGTATCGGTGGAGGGGTATAATTTCACCCCCTGAGCCCCTATGGTCATTTGAAGATAAAAAGTCGGGTTCAGAAGTGTTCTCATTTATACTATTAACATATAACTGTTGAGCTATGATAGCTAGAATAAAAATAGTACACATTTTAAATTTGTAATTTAATACTTAAAACAATTCTGGAAATTGCATTCTGGGTGGGTGCCCAGAAAAAAAGTTGAAGTTTCTCAAAATAAAAAAAATAAAAAAATCGAATTTATGTTTTTGTCAACAGAATAATGGTAGTCATGCAATCGAAGTTGTTGCTGGCGAAAAAACTCACTAAACAAAAGAATGTTGAAATCAATCTTTTTGACAAGTATTCATATATGTACATACATATGTATATGTATGTATGTATATGTAGATACATATGTACATATGTATATACTCATCAAATATTAGTTATATTTTTCAATTAAAATTTGCGTGTATGATAATGCTTTTTTTTATATATTTGATTTCCCATTCCGTATTTCTACAATTTCATTTTCATCATTGCTCGAATGTTTTAGTTTTCTATATGCTTTGAGAAGAGCATGTTTGATGTTTGCGTCACGTCTAAATAACAATACTTCGTTACAATTCTTATTTCTGCTCCCATACAATTTGTTCTTGTCTTGACCTAAAATAACAATCCCCACCCCGTTGACCCCTTAACCTGAGACATCCTGAACCTGAAAATTGTAAAACTTACATAGTTACGTATCTCGTACTGATTGAAAGATAATTCACACATTAAAAGCAAGTGGAAATGAGAAACATAGTTATCTATGTATGTACATACTGTAAGCAAGCGTCAAAAGAAAGCGTCCTCCACGTTGCATTTTTAACATTTTTTTTAATGGTTTGCATTCTCTTATGAAATATTTATATACATTTTATAAGTAATTTTTTTTATCAAAAATTTGGTAAACTAAACTTAAAAGAGCAAAAAAAAAAAAATTAAAAAAAACTTCATTTTCTGCGCGTCAAAAAAAGTTTCCAACTAGAACAACACACACTGTAACAGATTCTGCTAACCGAGAAAACACCCGTTAGATTCGTTTTATTTTTGTTTATTATCTTGATATCTTTTGTTGTTTAGTTTGCAAGGAAATTAGATTGATTTTGTGTTCAAAGCATATCGTTTTTAGAATGGGAAAACAAAGTTCAATTGAGAAGCTAAACTTGTGTAAAAATTTGAACGGGAAGGGAAATCGTTACGGGACATAGCAAAAATAGTTGGCAGAGGCCATAACACAGTTAAAAAAATTTAGATAAATTTGAGTGGTTTAAAGAAGTTAAAGATCGACCTCGTTCTGATAGGCCGAAAAGGTTGTCCGAAGGTGAAGTACGATCTATTGTCAGGCAAGTGCGAAAAAATCAGGCGGCAAGTGCAGTGAAAATTGCGGAACCAGCCGATCTTCTGAAGTACCCGTTAGCGCGAGTACTGTGCACTAGACGTTCCGTAGTAATGGGTTACATGGCAGAGTGCCTCGAAATAAACCTTATATTTCCGGAAAGAACCAAAAGCAACAACTGCTTTACGTCCAAAGGTATACAAATTAGGGTTTGCCGTTTAGGGAAACTGTTCCTTTTAGTTTCGAGAGTAAATTTGAAATATTTGGATCAAAGTAACCGCCCAAAATATGGAGAAGCAAAAACAACGAATTTGAAGAAAAAAATATAAATTCAACTATAAAGCACGGTGGTGGTTCGGTTATGAAGGGAAAACTTGGAGTTAGATCAATTATGGGTCTTCCAGCATGACAGCCTCAAGCACATGGCTAAATTGGTAGAGGAATGGTTCATTTATCGGACACCTAGGAAGCTGAATCATCCTCCGCAATCCCCAGACCTTAACCCGCATTTGTGGGAGTACCTCGATAGGCACATTCGAAATCGTGTCACACGCAGCAAAGACTCGTTAAAGTCTTTTTTATTGGAAGAATGGCAAACAATTTCAACAGAATTCATCAAGTTGAGTCAATGCCAAAAAGACTAACTGTTTTAAAGTCGAAAGGGAAGTAGACGAAATACTAATCTAAAGTTGTTAACTTACAAAATGTTCTAAAATATTTCATAAGAGGATACAAACTATTCATTGAAATAAAATGTAAAAAATGCAACATGGAAGTGTACACTTTCTTTTGACGCTCGGAGTATGTATCGTACGTACATTATGTACTTTACAAATTATTGAGTAAATAAATTGTTGCTTGTTATAGTTTAAGGCATTATCTAAGTAATTAATTTCAATACAAGCTTGCGACGCAAGACTACGATAATTAATCCAATACTCACCAGCTAATAGGTACATAACTCCAGTTATTAAAATTGCGCTTATCTGTCGTTGACAAACGCCAAAGGCTCCAACTAACGCCGCACTACCGAGTATAATTAGGCACACTAATGAGCAGGAAATCGATAAATTTTGCATTCCTAAAATAGATAGCAATTTTGTTTTCTTGTTTTAGTGTACATATTTTTACACAACTACCAAGTATGCGACTAAGCATATTAAAACTAAAAGCTGAATAATTGAACAAAACGGATTAATGTCATTAAAAAAGTTGCTCACTGATAAGCTGACCAAAAAGTTTTGAAAAACATATGATACATACATTTGGAACAAATAAAAACGTAAAAAATGTATCGTATTTTCAAAGCTTGTGTATTAGGAATATATAGTAGGTACATATGTTTATCAAAATCGAAATTGAAAATAATTAGGTATTTAAGCCGTTATGTTGCTCAAGCGAAACGAAATTTTTACGTGGTATCCAAATCTCAAACGAAACGATAAAGAAAAAATAATTGTTGATAGTGTTTATTTATTTATAATATAATCATGCTAACTGTCTAGCGTACATTATTATTTAATGTAGAATAGAATTTGAATTTAAGAAAAATACTTGATATATTGACATATTTGTGATTTATAAGATTAGAATAATTTATTGTAAAGACTGAACATACTATTTAAAGCAGAATATGTATAGAGCATAGTTGGTACGATAATGTGAAATAAAAATTGCATGAGCTATATTTCTCAAATTTTTTTCTGAACATTAACGCAGATATTAGTATCACTATTTGCTATGTGTGAAAGGCATAGAAAGCGCCAACAAATTGAGTTATATGTCATCTGCATACAAAAGTCGCGAAAGGTACATAATTAAAATATTTTTTTTCTTCATAAACATTAAAGCACGTATCAATGGGTTAATTACATATTATGTAGTTCATGAGTGCATTTGCATGGTACAACCTATGTAAGATTATTCTGATTTCAGTATTCAATAGCCTAATTCGTATTTAATACTCCTGTTCTACTATGAGTTTAATCAATAAGGTTTTTAGCAGGGTCATATGCCTCTTAAAAAATATTCTCAATTTTGGACCACGTTCGCCCTCGCCATCTTCAACAAATGGTGGCGAATGTGGGCTTTTCGCAATATTTTCTCTCCGATACATTTCAACACTTTTCTTGGATCAATATTTTCCGAATTACAGCAAAGAAAAGGAGAGTACAAATATTTATAGATCTTACCTCTTCTTCCAATCATCTTGATGGAAAATTGACACTTTACGAGAAGTTTAGACATGTCAAACTCGTTTTGCACCACGATCCAAACAACCTATTTCTCATAAGTTCGAGGGCCGCAGATTTCAGTAATAAAAATACGAGTTTAACAACAATTATACATGAACTTTTTTTTAATATTAGACTTAATTTTTGTTAAGGTACGCAAATATAGAACGCTTGTTATAAGCGCTGGTAACTTGACCCAAGCGGAAAAAGATATAGCCCCACTTTGAAATGCATAATACCCAAAAGCTTTCGGGAAGCTTGCAGTTTTTTTCAGTTTGAAGCACTGCAAGTAGGCTATGACGAATAAAAGTTTGTAAGTTTTGTAAGAACTGATTACTTGGAGAAAAATGTATCTTACGTTGCTTGGTTTTTATAATTCCATACAATATGACTTTGCTATGAGTGACATGAAATAGTTGACAAAAATCCTACCCGAGCCCACAGGAACAAGGGAGGAAAAAGATACCTAGTATTTGATTCACAGCTCCGAATAATTTTTGTAAAATTAAACAACGAGTGCTACTATCACTCCTATTGTTCATAAAACGAATTGCAATGCTCCTGTGAAACAAAGGAATTATTTCTAAATAAACCCTATTAGACTCATAGGCAGTAAAAAAAGAAACACCGAGTCAAATAAACTTAGCTATCTTTAAGGAAATTGTATGTTCTTTAAATTTGGTAATGTCTGCATTTTCTTGCTTAGATCTACAGTTTGAAGATAATTGATATTTGAACAGCTATTTTTCCAAGACGACACACTCAATATAGATAGGATGGACTATGCAACAATCCCACGAACAAAATAAATGACACGAGGTATATCCAAAAAATAGCCCATTTTCTAGTCGAGTTGATTTTTTATCGAAAGATAGCCTAAACAAAAAGGTCCATATTGTCCCAGGTACAATTTGTAATCCAAATTGTTGGATTCATTTTGAAAAAATTGCAAATTTTCAAATCGATGTTTGAGGTACAGATAGACAGAACAAAAATAACGATTTAGTACAGTTAAAAAAAAAAGAAGAAAACAATGCTTGTTCTTTATAAAAGCAACCAATGAATAATTAAAAATTATGTCGGCAATCGATGATAATTTAAGTGCACTTATCTGTCCTACTGGCAAAGGAAACTGCAAGCGCTAAAAGTCGCTAATGAACGTATGTCAGTAAACCTGAACAATTTTCTTTCCTACGCATCTGCTGGGTCATACGCATCCGTAAGTATCACAAAACACGATGCTTAAAGTCATATTCCACAATATAGATCAAAAAGTAACATTTAAATTACACAAAACTACTGAAATGGGGAGTTAAAATTCGAGTTTACATAGTTGCTCGTGAAATGAAGATAATTTTGTTTATTTCAAAATATCTAATAAATTTTTTGTAAGAAAAATCTTAAAGAAAAAACAAGACATTTGCAGTCTTGGTGAGCTTGAGATTTGGCTTTCAACATGCCTATTGTAGTTGCTAATCTCCAGAAGACTAAGGGATATGTATATAGAGTTTAGACCACACACGTAGAGTTTAGACCACAGGCACCAACCTGGCAGTACAGTATTCTAGATTTTCCAAATACAGCGTGTTTCAAAGAACATTATTCTTCTCCGTTATATACAATTTCCCAATGTGAGTTTGGATATCCGCATCCGTCTATAATTGAGGAAGAGGTAGGAAGCTGAATCTTCGCGCAGTTATAGTATACAGGGTGTTGGAAATAACATTAGTCTTCTCCCTCATATACAATTCGAGAAACCCTTGGTTAACATATAAAACCGATTATCTGTGCACATCTAGTATGAACAACAGGCGAAACCTTTTCCAGTTGGATTTTCCATTTGCAAAATACGGGTTGTTGCAAAAACCCTTTTGTACTCTAGAGAGACCTGAGATGTGCAATGGAATTAATAGGCTTAGAAATAAATACTCTGACAATGAAAAACAAATTTCAGAATAGTTTGACCAATATTAGATAAAATACAGTAAAGAACTGAGTACGAAGTAAGTTAGGGGATTTTTAATATGATGTTCACTTAATATGATGTTTTTCAGTTTTGCATTATTTTTTACTTTACATATAAGGGCAAGTATTAGTTTCCTGAAAATCTTCGATCTCGAGATTTTGATCAAACCTAACATTTATTATAAAAGAGAAACTCAATAAATGGATCTCTTCTGTCTGTATGTATGGCCCACTGCATCCCAAACGGCTGGAAAGATTTTCTTCAAACTTCATATCTGCTCGGAACCAGAATTTTACTAATGGCCGATTTTGAAGAAAATCAATTTGCTCTAAAGGGCTCTTACGATTTTGACTAAATTTCATATTTGAGTTGGGGTAGATATTATGCAGTATCACGTTTTGGCAGAAAATACGTAAAAATATACTTTACTTTTTAAACTGGTTCTTAAAAATTCGCTATTTCTCGGATATGACTCAAAAGATTTTGTTCAATATCAATATATAAACAATATTTGACAAATGCAAGTTTTTAAAAATTGTCGATATAATTTCTTTTGTTTTTTACAGATTAAAAAAAAAAAATCCTTCCAATTGTGTTTAAATTCCAAACTTGTATTATAAATAAACAACATATAGTTGCAAGTACCTGCGAACCAGTCGTCCACTTGGAAACCTAATTTTCCTAGGATATATGTATATCTAGTTAGTTGGTTGTTGATATATCTTATGGTAAATAGTTTATTAAATAATCGATACAGGTGGCATATCTGGACGTTGTATTGATTTGCTGTTCTTTATTTTGGTGTTATTCAAAAACTATAATATAATATAATTGTGAAGAATTTTCACCTTAATAACATTAATCACAATGATTTTTGACCTATAACTACTCGTATTGCGTAAAAATTTAATTGAATTGAACTATTTTCAAGTCGGTGTGGGTGATGACCCTAACAAAAACTATGCAAATCGATTAAAATATGTTCTTATTTGTTTAAGTCTTCAGAAGTAGAAAAAATATATTAAATGGGAGTAAGATCACGATTTCGATAAAATAAAGATAAATAATTAAAGAGCACGAGTCGAAAAGAGATTTCAAAATTTTAATTTTTAAAAAATGCGTAAAAATGTCTAAAATGACTTAAGTATTAATTTTGAATAAAATCGTTTAAATCGAGACTGAGATATGTTTGCGGAGTCCACTAATAAGTAAAGTACAGTTTTTAGCGGAAAACTGAGTATGCAATTTTGCTGCAAATATTCATATTATCTTAGAAACTGCCGGTTTTAAGAAAATTACACTTTTAAAAATTAGCCTTAAGTAAAGTACCGTTAATTTGAAGGCTAGAACGCAAATTCCAATTTCGCCTCTTCATTACCCCACAGGCCCAGATATGAGTTTCTCTATCATAGTAATGTCAAGATTGATTGAAATCTCCGGATCGAAAATTTTCTTGAAAACAATACTTGCACTATGAAAATATTTTTATTAATTAACTCGCAAATAATCTTTTTTTCTTCTAAAGAGGGATTTTGATAAACGGCAATTTGAAAGCTTGATTTTGAAAGTATTTTTTTTAGATGCGGGATTTTGGAAAACGTGGTAAAATATCCCCTCAACCCTACTTCAATATTAAGAAAGTTTAATACTTCGGTAAGCGCCGTGGCTCAGTAGCTAAGTGCGTGATCACTGTGCGAAAGACCGTTTATTTGTTCTCTTTTTTTTTTTTTTCAAATCGAGGATCTTCCGCTTTTTTTGTATATTATTATTATTATATTGTAACTGTTATTTTCCAATACGTTATCTGCCCCTCACTGGACAGTTTTATTTCCCAAACAATTCGTTGTAAAAGCTCTTTATAATGTTTCTACGTGTAATCAGGAGGAAGGTCTTATTACATGTTGAACGGTTTAACAGATCCCCATATGAACTGCATATACAGGTGTTCCAGAATCCAACATCATTTTGCTGGAGGATGACTCCTTGGATTCAGGGGGGAAAACAAATTGTACTAGAGGTAGGGTTTATTTTGACCCCTTTCCAAGTTATGATCAAAACTCTGTCTTGTTCAGTTGAATCACGTCAGATGGTATCACTTCCAAATTGCACCACAATAAGTGTATATTTAGCATTTTGCAGTTAACTGATTTGAAAATAGCAATTAAAAGTGAAATACACAGTTTTTTGAATCTGTACAGCTGTAGTTAATTAACGGTTTTTTAAATTTCGAAAATGGTTCCAAGTTATTGTTTACACATACGTAGTATAAAATTATATTTCAGTTATAGTTTAGTTTATAGATGGCATCCCCAAGCCAGTATTTTGTTTTCACAAAGGTTAAAAAGTCCCTAGAACCTTTTCCCCATATGACCTACAGAATATTAAAGCCATTCCTTAAATTGATCGTAAATAGTGCTTTCAGCTGACTGATCGCTATTTTCTTTTGGAAATGGGCTCAGTTAACTGTACTACAAATCTCATTAAAAGTCCACGTACTTCCTGTGCTAGCTTACTTAATTTCTGAAAATGACCTACATGCATGGTGGTATTTTTTCATCCGGAAGAGGCTTCAACTTGAACTTCAATTAAAAAATTGCGCGCTTTTAGTATGGACCACAAATTGACAAGTGGGCCACAAATAGTGGCTTGGGAGTAAATTCCAACAAAACCGAATTGGTCCTCTTCACTCGGAAATATAAAGTTCCTCTTATAGACCCTCCCACTATAAATGGCACAAGTCTTACCTTCACAGACAAAGCAAAATACTTAGGTCTTATTTTGGATAGAAAACTAAACTGGAAAGCCAATTTATTAGAACGCGCTAAAAAAGCCAGTGTTGCTCTGTACTCCTGTAAAAGGGCCATTGGAAAGAGCTGGGGTTTGCAACCCCTTACCACTCTCTGGTTGTACGTGTCGGTTTTCAGAGCTATACTTATACAGGTATGGTGTGATCGTTTGGTGGACGGCTTTGGAAAATGGCGTACACATCAAACTTTTAGGGAAAGTGCAACGATCCGCTAGCATGTGCATCAGCGGTGCACTAAGAACCACTCCCACCGCAGCATTAGATGTAATGTTTCACCTGTTGCCCCTTGATATTCTTGGCAAACAGTCTAAAAGCTTCTTCTATGTGGTCCAACTTCTTAGCTGGACACTCCTCGACTCAATTTGAGCATTTCCTTCCGTCTCCCAGATCAGTGTAGCGTATTTCAGACGGAAATAATGGCTATTAAGGAAACCCTGTCCTGGCTGATGTGTAATGTACTATCTGTATCATGTTCACTCACTTCAAAGGCTGCTCAAGATTGACGCTCGTCACTCACGGAGATGACGGAACAATTCAACCCACCTTTGCTGGGTGCCAGGCCACAGAGACCTACCGGGTAACTACAAGGCTGACGAGCTCGCTAGAAAAGACACAACCCTCAAAATTATGCGTGTAAACATTTACTCATGCTGGATGCAATCAAAAAAGCCCATCACAGATCGGAGACTCTTACTACTTGCAGAGTCTCTAGATAAATCTAGCCTAAGCTAGATAAAAAACGCTCTGAGAGATTGGTTTTGCTAAATCGCACCATCGTCGGTGTACCGACAGCCACCCTAACCTAACCTAACCTAATATGGACCACGGGGAAGAAACTGACTTAGGTGCTATTATAGCGATCAGACAGATCAATACGACCAAATTTTGTTTTCTACTTTGTATCAAGTTAATATATATTTTTGATATCAGGTTGGAGTTTATGTATAGCTTTTAATATCAAGTTGGGGTTTAACTATATATGTATAGTTTTTGTCTCAGAAAACATATTTATCGACACCCAAAAAGTATATGTATGTTCAGCATCGGAAGTTATGTTGACCTAGCCATGTTCGTCCGTCTGTATGTCACATATATATATATATATATATATATATATATATATATATATATATATATATATATTAAAGTATGGTGTTGTGAAATTGATGATTGAAATGCAATAATACCTTGCAACTCGGAAATTGTTTAATAGATATATAATATATATTTAAGGGTATTCATATCCCTTTATCCTTTTATCCTTTGGCGCGCACAAATTATGAAAAAAAAAATAAAAAATATATATATATATATATATATACATTACATATATATATATATATACATTACATATATGTATGCATATACATATATATATGTATGTATATACATATATATATGTTTGTATATACATATATATATGTATGTATATACATATATATATGTATGTGAATACATACGGGCGTTTATAGCCAGTGAAAGAGAAAGAAAGATTGGTGGTTTGGTGGAATTAAGTTTCAGTAAACTCCAAGATAACTGGGGAACGTTTTTTGTTTTGTTGTTATTGTCGTTGTTTATGATTCACAGTATTTTTGTTCCGTTCTCCTGATGTTATTATCACGATCAAGTTGCATTTTCAGCCGTACGATCTTCGCACTTTTTGAGGGATGGGTTAGATTCCTGAATGAAATACTAATGATTATGCTTTGCGCACTTTAGTCATGTTTATGTGACGTCGCTCGCGCGTGGCACTCATACATTAGACCAAAAGTCTTAATTCAACGGACAAATTTAGTCTCACAATTGCACTAACGGCATGGGACGTCGTAGAGAAAGAGACAATGAGATGAAAAGATAAAAAACAATTCTATTCGTCACCAACGTTGGCAATGAAAATCATTCATTTGTTCCATATTATTCTATTAAGAGAGAAGATTGATAGCTTAAAATCTTATTTGGTCTATAGCCTAAAGAACATTAACTGCATTCAAATATTATGAATATATTTAGCACCCTTCATATGTCAGAAGAAAAATATTTTGAGTAACACCCTGTATTCTGCACATATAAAAAAAATTCTCAGCAAATTATGGTAGTATATTCAGAAACTATACTAAAAATTAATTTAAGGAAAAATGTGTACATATAAAAACTTGCGAAAAATTGCTTTTCATTATTTTCAAAATTGTATTTCATTAATCCTCTTTTGGTCTAGCTCAAATTAAAGAGGTTCAGATTCTCGAGCTTTACTGTGTTTCACTGTCTCCCAATTTAAGACGTGAAACGACTATGGGAGTAGGAGCAATGGCCACGGTTTTTTTTTTTTTTTTTTTGCTATCATTCTCTTAACATGGCTGAAATAAGCGCTAATTGTATGACTTTGATCATTTTTGTGATAGCAAGTAGCGTTATTGATTGCAATCAGGTGTGCATTTGTAAGAGTGTTAGACGTAAATGAATTCTAAAATTTCTTTCGAAAATAAATAGCGGTTTGTGAAAAAGTTAACACATTTAAACTTAAAATTTACCCTATGAATTTTATCTAAAATAACACTCGAACGATTTCCTAGTTTAACACACAAAATCAAAATATAAGCATTTTTCATTCAAGTTATCCATCGAATAAATATGTCTGAGCAAGTAGAGCCAACCCGCGATGAACAAATTCTCAAGGCCAAAGAACTGTACAGTCAGGGATCGAGAAACTATCTGGTGAAATGCTACAGTGAAGCTGCCGACGAATTGAGTCAAGTATGTTCACTTTATGAAGAAATCTACGGTGAACTCTCGGATGAGCTTGGAATGCCATATCTGCTGTAAGTAGAAAATATTAGAAGAATAAAAATGAGATTGCTCTTAAAATTTAACGTGAATTTTCCAGATATGCTAAATCTTTGATAGCACTTGCTTTGGATGAAAACAAAGTTATCGATGTGCCCGATGAGGAAGAAGATGACGAGGATGAGGAGGATGGTGAAGACGGTAATGGTGATATTACTGCACTTCAAACAAATGAGGAAAAACAGATTGCAAATAAACTAAAAACTACAAAAGACGACAAACATGCCAAGAGTAATGAAGCGAAAGAGAAGGAGGCTGAAGCAGAAGAAACAAAAGAAGCAGATTCTACAGACGATACAAATCCAGTTGTCGACGATAAAAGGAAAGAAGAAGAGGACACCAACGTGGATTCAACCGTCGAACCATTGGAAGAAATTAAAGCGAAGGAGTCGAAAGTTGAAGAAGAAGCTGTTGTAACGAGCACAGAGGATATGAAAGAAAACGGCAAATCCTTAAATGATAATGCAAGCAAAGTTACAGCAGCAGATGAGGAAAAACCCAGCACTTCTAATGGCATTGTCGAGGCTGAAGAAGATGAAGAAAATGAAGCAGTAAGGTTTTTTTTTTTTTTTATTTAATGGCATTTTAATATACATTGCAATGTATTTTTTTTTTTTTTTTGTAGGCATCTAGTCTTCAATTAGCGTGGGAAATTCTAGAGCTTGCTGCAAAAATATTTACTCGTCAAGGTATGAGTGGTCTACCAAACTTGGCAGAGGTTCAAACTGAGCTGGCTAACATTGAATTCGAAAATAATATTCTTGATTCTGCACGAGAGGATTACGGTAAATTCAAATAGTAGATTGTAGTTATTTTCCTAGTGTATTAACACTTTTTATAAATTCAGAGAAAGCACTGAAGATTTACAAAGAACTGCCAGACAAATACCGTCGAGCAATGGCTGAAATTCATTACAAAGTTGGTCTTACCTATCTTATGCAACAACTGAATCAGGAAGGCGCCGAATCTCTAAAAGAAGCCTGTGCCCTAATTGAAGATGAAATCACTGAAATGAATTCAAAAGAAAATCTTAACGACAAAGATAATGAAAATATTAAAGACATGGAAGAAACTAAACAAGAAATTTGGGCCAAAATTGCTGAAATTGAGGAGACCAGACAGCAAGTGCGTTTTTCAAGTTATTATTTTCATGACATTTCTAATTATTACTAATTTTTGTTCTTAGAATATTGCTGAGGTCAGAGCGGCATTGGATAATTTCATTGGTCCCGCTAAAGAAAAATCTACTGATATAGCTGGGCCATCGTCCTCTTCAGCTAGTTCATCTGCCATTACATCATCTTCTAAGCCTAGAGATATCTCCCATTTGATTAAGCGAAAAAAACCTGATACGTCACCTAGTTCAGAGGCTGAAGCAGCTGAATCACCTGCCAAAAAGCCAGCAGTTTAGAGTTTCATACACAATGGTATACACAATGTTTTTCATTCCAATGAAAATTATATGCGGAAACGTCTACCTTCTCTAGTTAACGTTGTTTTTAAAGTCGAAGCTTAATATTACGTTGCTGTTTTTTAATCTATTTATTTTTTTTTTTACTGAACTTTCGAAGTAAAAACTGTGTTTCGGATATCTGTTTCTCTGGTCGCTTAGTTAAAAAGGAAACTTCCAATATTTGTTTGATTTCTGAATACATTTAACAAAAGATATGTTCAACTGTGTTTTTTTTAAGCAAAAAGAATAAATAAATAAAAGTATACATATCCATTTTTTGTAAAATTTTTTATGTTTTTTGTTAAAATTATCTTGATAATCATGTTAGTTCTCACTTTCGATCAAATAGAAGGTCGCTCGAATTCAGTATTTTGCTTGAATGAGTTAGATTGTTCAGGATGGCCAAATATAGAATTTGCTAAACTCCTACTCTTCAAAAAGATATACGTATGCGTGACTCTACAGGCGATGTTCTATAAGTCTACTCGGATGTGACAAAAATTCAGGTGATAGAGGCTGTCTGAAGATCTAAGAAAAGTTCCCAGCCTTAATGGAAGTAATTTATTTATTGAGAGACACAAATAGTTTAAACAGTTAGGGATAGGAGTAAACAGCTTGTAGGCAATTTGTAGGGAACGGAGAAAGAAGTTTTTCGTTGACCTCGAATTCCACGGTTATCTTCCGTGAATTCTGCGAGGAGTATATCGCTGATGACCACCAAGAACAACAGCGGTGACAGTATGCATCCTGACGTACTCCGCTTTGGTCATCAAAATTCTCCGACACCTTACCATTGGGTAAGACTTGATACTTACTACCCTCGTATGTAGCCTTGATAATAGCTATGAGTTTTTCTGGGATGCCTATCCTGCGCAAGACCAACCAGATAGCCTTCTCGAAGTCAATAAACTATAGAGGTTGCGGAGACCTGTACTCAACGCATTAGTCTATGATCCTAGATCCTAGCTATTATCTAGGCTACAACCGGGAGAGCGCATATACCTCTCCAGTTTCCACAATTTATCCGATTTTCCTTTTTCGTAAACTTGATGATCATTCCTCTTTTCCACTCCTGCGGAAATTGCTCACTAGCGAAGTGTTCTCTCCATCTAGTGAGTTGATTCTCACCTAAAATCAGAAGATTACCACCTAAACTCTTCAGTGGATGTTGTTTGGATTTCCGACCACCAATGAACTCCTTGGTGATGTTATAAACAGTCCTACGTCGCATCTGCTTACTGCTTCTTCAGCCCTTGAGGCAAGTCCGTCGATATACTACCGTTTGTCACGTTTCACTCTATTCTGCGCTTCCTTCTTTTTCGCGAAATATTGGGCTTCGGTTCTTTCTACTGCTGATACCGCTGTAATCCGAGCATTGATTGTTGTACGCTCATCGATCCGTCTACAGGTGCCTGTCGACAGTCATATTCGCTGATTCTTCTGCCTTTTATCAACGTAGGTGGTCATCCACGCTTTCCTACATTGTGCTGCTGATTGTTTCTGCTTTTAAGCCAATATGGTCCTGGAATTATTGGCGCACTTATCTTATCTCCATCAGGCCGAAGATGTATTTATCTTTTATCGTGTGAACTCACGCTAAAGTTGATGGAATCTGGTATTTTGAGGACCTTCCTGGAGTTCATAAACCGATCGTTGTCTGTGTACGATAGCCAAAGGTCACCAACAAAGTATCCGTCCATATCCGAGGCGTTGTGTTCCATTTTAGAGCAAATTGGGTTTTTTACGAATGTGGCTAGCTGGGCCACAGACCAACAGACACTTACGAGTACCCTTTTTTGTGGCGCAAGAGACTCGCCATTCGTCCTCTCCCGTTCGCAATTCGAGGTGGAGTTGGGCTTACTAACAGAGCTGCTACGTTTTCGGCTGCAATGGCTTTTTCTCATCCCATATCTGTATCTTCTTGCATCACCTTTATTGCGGATGTTGTATTTTAACAGATTGTCACGAAAACTGTCACTAACTGTGGCGATATTTTCGCGTGACCGGTCACTAGGACATGTTTTACACATTCCGGTTCGATCTAATTTGTTCATTAATTTCTTAACCGCGGTACGAGATGGACTGTTATGCACATATGAACATATACCGACATTATTTCACAATGCGCGAATCGGGTTGGTTAAATTTCCCCCATTTCTGAGATGGGTTTTAAGAATTAAAATACGTTGTTCCCTTATATACCGTTCCATAATTACAAATGTCAATGCTTAGTATCCATAGATGTTAAATATCAGCTGTTTAGCTATTTACAGTAGCGTCAAATTTAAATTGTAACCTCCAATTGAATCACCCTTTATACCTACATTAGATTGTCGTGGTTATCCGACATCATGGACATCATGCCGAGGAAAAGATCATCACACTTAATGAGTACATTTCGATAACGCAGAGAGACATTGCAAAGAGTGTTCTGTAATTAAACAAAATAATGAAGCAAAAAAAGTAGACCGGTTCAATTATAATTCAAGATAAATCTTTCTCTTGCAAAATAGAAAATTAAACCCCGAAAAAACTAACTCTGATCTTCAGAAAGATTTAGAAAAGGCTTAGACGGTGAAAGAAAAGCCGCAAGACCGCGGAAGACCCCTTTGATGAAAGAAAGATTAGTTTGGGCCAAAAAGTATGCCAAATGAAGTGAAAAAGACTGGAGAAATGCTTTGTTTTCTGATGAGACAGCTTTTCTAGTGATAGGAAACCGATCAAAGTTCATACGAAAAAGAATGGGCACGTTAAGGGTGGCCGTGGTGTAGTGGTAACATCATCGCTTGTCACGCTGTTGGTTCACGGTTCGAGTGCCGATGTCAAGAATCATCTATATATTTCGCATGAAATAAATAAAAAAGTCTATAACTTGCGAAAGCTAAGTCGACTCTACTGTGAAGGTATCATTTTTTTCATTTTTAATGCATTGTTATTTTTAAATTCATTATAACTTAATTGCTAGACAAAAAACGCTTAAAACTAGCTTAACTAACTTAACTATTCTTATTCTAACTTACTGGCCCTATGCGGGCGCTCTAAGCTAAACCTAACACTTAAAACTATGTCTTTCTACGTAACGAACTTGAAAATTGGTTGTTTATTTAGTTTTTCTTTTTAATTTTAATTTTTACTAAGAAAATTTTTATACAAAAAACTTAGTAAATGAACATTTTTTTTTTATTCTTATATATATAACTTAACAAACTACCTTAAAATAAATCTTAAACTATCTTATTCTACCTTAATTTATCTTACTCTGCCTTACGTAATTATATACGTACTTTTTTTTTGTTTTTATTTTATCAAGCGCTGTTTATTTTTTTTTTTTTTTTCCATCGAAGTGCTGTGATGAACTTTTTTTTTTTTTTTGTTTTTTTTTATTTTTTTTTTTATTTATTTTTTTATTTTTACCTATACACTATATATAAAATACCTAAACCTAAAACTATGTAAGTCGGCCATGGGCAGGAACAGCCAACTTTAAATCTCAAACAGGCTACCCTGGATTAGGGGGAAACGACGAAGGAGTTTCCTCTCTTTCGGCTAGCCACCAGAAATGACCGTTCTGACGTTGTACGTCCTCAACATCGCGACCCGATACTGCCCTACTAAACCGGAGACGCTCCACACTGCCGTGTGCAACGTCTCTGTCGTAGTTGAGTCGCCTATCCACAGCTGTCCGAGTAACGTGGAAGATTAGCGGCACTGCTAATCTGTCCTGGATCAGACCCTTCTTATCAAAATAGAGGAACGCCTCTGGGGGAACAAAGCCGTTAAGGCGCACTCTCTTGTGATACTCGTAATTGGGGTAATAAGTCCCGGAAATCAGGTTGTTCGTCGAGCTCATTGCTCTTGCAATGTGCCTTCGAATCAGCTTGATAACGAAATTATCCACTCTTATTAGGTTAGCCCTGCTGTATAGGACCTTATTGGGATAGAATTTTATGTACTGGGACTCTGGTGTTCTGTATAAATGAAGGCAAGCCCTCTCAAACACCCGAATCTTTTCCAACAAGCTTGCTCCCACGTTGAACCACACGGGGCATCCATATACGAGCATGGGCCGAATGAGGGCCATGTAGCAGATTACCTTTACCCTTGCATCGAGTTGCTTGCTTTAAAAAAATCTCTTTGTAAGGGTAAAAGCACCTTTGGCTCTGGCCAGAGCAGCATTTATATGTTTGTTAACATATAGATATTGGTCTAACCAGAGCCCCAGGTATCTGACTACACTTCGACTCGCAAGTGGCTGTCCATGCGGTCCCACGATTGAGAACTTTCGCCAATTCTTTCTGGTGTCCCTAGAGGCCCCAGACAACGGCGTCCTAAAAAAGAATGGTTTCCGATTTCTGGAAGTTGATCTTCAACTTCCAGTCATCGCAATATCGCTGAATCTTATCGAAGTCACGTTGCAAGAGGATTGCAATGACCTCGATTTTTGGTCCTGATCTGTACGCGATCAAGTCGTCTGCGTACGCTATGGCATGGTGAAGTGATCCTATGAGATCGCTCGTGTAAATGTTGAAAAGGATCGGTGAATTAACCGTTCAGTGGTTTGCTTATGCCCAGCCTGCTTAGCTTGTAGAAGAGTCCCTCTAACCATACGGTGTCGAAGGCCTTCTCCAAGTCAATCAGGCAGGCACCCGTGCATTGGTTCTTGCTTTTGTTCCATTGGATGTCCGATACCAGTTTAGACGCGGCATGTATTGTATCATGCCCCGCCTTAAAACCGAATTGGTTATCCATAATTAAATTACTGTTCTCAGTCCACTTAAGCAGGGCCCTATTGATCACTTTCTCGAATACCTTGCTGATGTTCGGAAGGAGACTTATCGACCGGAGATTTGCCGGATTGGAGGTGTCCTTACCCCTTTTGGGGATGGGTAGTATCACTGCTGTGTTCCAATGCGCTGGATAATGTGCATTATTCAGCGCATTGTTAAACAGAGTGGTGTAAATGTCCACCGCTTCTAGAGGGAGATGTCGAAGCACAATGTTCGACACTCCGTCGATTCCTGCAGATTTCTTCCTCCTTAATGAGTCGAAGTTCGCTTGGAGTTCCACCTTCGATATATACGGGGGATGTACCCTTTCAACGGCGATGACATTATTTGCCATGTTATCGTCATTGAACTCGGTAAAACCTATGTTCTCGGATCGCCAGTGCTCTATATCATTTCGAAGGTAGAAGTTGTGCACAAGGACGCGATTTTCCAGGTCGTGGTTCGGGCAAATTGTATCATTCACCTTGTACACTTCCTAGGAAGTCGCTCCTATAGCCTCTACCTTCTCCTGTGAATCTTTGATCACAAAGAAGTTGTCATCCTCTACTGCGTTATCTGGATCTATATCTGATGTTATTAGTATTTGTCCATTGTTCGTCGTTCGGGGGATCTTAAGACACGGAAGGTCGTTTTGATTATTCCTCCGAAATATTTTATTTGTAAATTTTCAGAAAGTCGGTAATTTTCTCTAATTAATTTCTGGAGGTTTTTAATCAACGACTTCAGCGTCCTAACCTCCGAGTTTTGTCTGTCAGTAAACTGTCTGTACAAGGTTTTTAGTCTCGACAGCAGTCTACTTTTGTGTTGGTGTAGTGCGTCAATTGTTGCATTACGGAATATGTCTGCGTTGTCAGTATGTTGGTACCGAGGTATCGTATTGTCCATAGTTCGTTTAATTGTCTCGTCCATTTGTTTTAGGTACCAGTCAATCTCCTCGTTTGACAGATTCCTATTGGACGGTGGGTAGAGCGAATTCGAGGAGAGTGCTCTTGTCAAAGTTCTTGAGAAGCGAGTCCAACGCGTCCTACTATAATTGTAGGAGTACGTCTGGACAAACTCCTCCAACTCCGCAATTTCGTTGGGAATCGTTATTACGGCATTAAGTCCACAATGGTCACTGTCATACACAAATGTGTGCAGGCAGTTTATAGTTTGTCGGTCCATGTTGGTCAGTTGTAACCGTACGTCGAACAGCATAAGATCCAGATAAGAGCCGCTTCTAGGAAACGACGGACTATCTGTAGCTTTCAAATCGAGTTACTGTGCAGGTATAACACTGGCAGTATGGTGGTGGTCATATGGATAAAATGCAACTTCGTGATGATGACATCAGGAGGACGGAAAAAAATACTGTGAATCATAAGCAACGACAATAATAGCGAAAAGAAAAAAGAATAATCTCCAGTTATCTTTACAGCCACCCTTGGAGTTCACTGAAACTTAACTACTACCTGAGTTTCAAACCAACTACACCAATCTGTCTTTCTATCTGTCTCTTCCCCTTTCCACAAAAAACGCCCGTGTCCTAAAAATTAGTATAAGGGCATTCATATCCCCTTTAACAAGTGCAAATTATATAAAAAAAAACAAAACGATAACGACAGTTCATATCATACAGTCGGTGAAAAATCCAGTAAAACATACATATGTTCTGGAGTTGCGTTCCATATACATACATATGTATGAGTACAAAGCAATGTTGGAATAACATCACAGAACTGGAAAAAGTTCAAGCAGTCGATGGACTGATCTTCAACAAGATTCAACATCTCTAAGGAAATGGTGAAATATTTCAATGACAAGGGGGTTACTCTTCCGGACTGGCCCGAAAACTTCTAAATAAAATTTTATTACAAATAAACGATATTTAAGAACAATTTATCTGTGTTCAGAGTAATTCGCACAATACTGTAACTCACAATATTAATATTTTATATTATTAGTACAGTGAAAACCCTTTTATCCGGAATGCTCGAGGCCGACTGTGGAGCTGCAAGCGATCTTTGAATCATTGAAAAGGAAGAAATCTGTGGAAATCGACGGAGTGTCGAACATTGTGCTTCGACATCTCCCTCTAGAAGCGGTAGACATTTACACCACTCTGTTTAACAATGCGCTGAATAATGCACATTATCCAGCAAACAGCAGTGATACAACCCATCCCCAAAAGGGGTAAGGACACCTCCAATCCGGCAAATCTCCGGTCGATAAGTCTCCTTCCGAACATCAGCAAGGTATTCCAAAATGTGATTAATAGAGCCCTGATTAGGTGGATTGAGGACAATAAAGTTATTCCGGATAACCAATTCGGTTTTAAGGCGGGGCATGATACAATACATGCCGCGTCTAAACTGGTATCGGATATCCAATGGAACAAAAGCAAGAGCTAGTGCACGGATGCCTGCCTGATTGACTTGGAGAAGGACTTCGACACTGTATGATTAGAGGGACTCTTCTACAAGCTGAACAGGCTGGACATAAGCAATCCACTGCTGTACATACTTCATAACATGCTCACCAGTAGACAGTTCATCGTCAAAAATGGCAGTGTGACTTCTGCTGGAATATTTCAAATCAAAAACGGTCTGCAACAAGGTGCGGTGAATTCACCGATCCTTTTCAACATTTACACGAGCGATCTGATAAGATCACTTCACCATGCCATAGCTTACGCAGACGATTTGATCGCGTACAGATCAGCACCAAAAATCGAGGTCAATTGGCGAAAGTTGGACCGTAGGAGCAGCCACTTGCGAGTCGAAGTGTAGTCAGATACCTAGGGCTTTGGTTAGACCAACATCTATATTTTAACAAACATATAGATGCTGCTCTGGCCAGAGCCAAAGGTGCTTTTGCCCTTAGAAAGAGACTTTTTTATAGCAAGCAACTCGATGCAAGGGTAAAGGTAATCTGCTACATGGCCCTCATTCGGCCCATGCTCATATATGGATGCCCCGTGTGAATCAATGTGGGAGCAAGCTTATTGGAAAAGATTCGGGTGTTTGAGAGGGCTTGCCTTCATTTATACAGAACACCAGAGTCCAAGAACATAACATTCTATCGCAATGAGGTCCTGTGCAACAGGGCTAACCTAATAAGAGTGAATAATTTCGTTATCAAGCTGATTCGAAGGCACGTTGTAAGAGCAATGAGCTCGATGAACAACCTGATCTCCGGGGATTATTACCCTAATTATGAGTATCACGAGAGAGTGCGCTTTAACGGCTTTGTTCCCCCAGAGGCATTCCTCTATCTTGATGAGAAGGCTCTGATCCAGGACAGATTTGCAGTACCGCTAATCTTCCACGTTGCTCGGACAATTGTGGATAGGCGTCTCAACTACGACGGAGACGTTGCACACAGCAGTGTGGAGCGTCTCCGGTTCAGTAGGGCGGTATCGGGTCGCGATATGAAGGACGTTGAACGTCAGTTCTCAAAATTTTGGTGGTTAACTGAAAGAGAGGAAACTCCTTCGTCGTTCCCTCACAATTCGGGGTTGCCCGTTTAAAGTTGGCTGCTTTGTCTTGGACGAATTTCATAGTTTATGGTATCTGTATGTATTTTTAGGTAGACCTAGGCAAAAAAAAATGTTCCACAGCACTGGGATACCAAACAAATAAAAAAAATAAAAACAGCACTAAAAAAAAAAAAAAAAATATGTATGATATTTCATTACATAATTAGAGTAAGATAGAATAAGGTAGAATAAGGTAGTTTAAGATGTATTTAAGGTAGTTCTTATAAAGTTTCATTATAAGAACGAAAGAAAATAAAGTACATGTATTATCATAGTTTTGTTGTTTTCGACGACTCTTTTAAAAGTATACTTTAGTTTTAGCAAATTTCATAAACGTTTTATCTATACATATAAATGTGCTTAGAATGCTTCGTTTAAGATTTGTGCCCGGTATTTTGAGGCTACTTTTATAAAGTTATAAAGTACATTCCAATCTTGTCCGTTCAATATATCTACGACTCTGGATAGAGAATTCATCCCCAGTGCGCTCTCATTCAGAACCGGACTGGTCCCTTTGAAGTGTCAAACATCAGGTGGAGTTGAAGAATCCGATATATGTTGCTGGATTCACTTTGTTTTGCCTTATCTGCGAAAGACTGGAACATCGAAGCTTTTATTTTAAACAGCAGAATTTGAAATGCATATTGCCATGATGTTGTGCATCCCTCCATTAGCGGAAGATTGTGTAAGTGTCCGAGTCTTGACCATTCGCTGAAGAACTGGAGCTTTCGTTGTAGTAGGTGTCTTGTAAGGATTTTAGGAACCAGGTGGCGAGATAGTGCCATTACCTTCATGATGTGATTGAAGTGCAACCGTAGCGTAAAAGTATATAGTGGCGCTAGCCCCATTTCAAGATGGATCATTTAAGTAGGAGTGTTTTCTGGGAGTCAAATTTTTTTATAAAATATCGTAATAATTTCTCCACTTCTTCGTACAGATAAAAAATCCACGACTAACAAACAAAAGAACACACTGGTGTAAATTCAGAGAACATCTCGAAGGTTTCATTAACCTTAGATCTCCACTTGTCACAACAAAACATATTGACATTGAAACAGAACAATTTATTGCCGATGTACAACAGGCAGCAGAAGATAGTACACCGACTTATCAACAAAAAAAACAGGCTTCGGTGAAATATCCCACAGAAATCAAGCAACTGATACTTGAAAAGAGAAGAGTTCGTAGAAAATGGCAAGCGACAAGATATTCCGGCGATAAAACCATATTTAATAGGCTTAATAACAGACTTAAAAAAAGTATCACTTAATTCAAAAATGATTCTCTAGCTAAATACCTTTGTAATTTCATGGCTGAAAAAGTCACGGACTACTCCCTTTGAAAGGCTGCTAAACGTTTGAAGAGACCTCAAGCGCAAGATCCCCCATTGAAAACACCTGATGTGAAATGGATCGGCGATCCAAAAGAAAAGGTTAAACTATTTTGCCAGCACCTTTCAAATGTTTTCAAATCTTTTCAACCTGGTGTAGCAATCGAAAATCTTGATTTCTATAACAGAATAGACGAAAAGGAAATTCCTTATGTTTCGTTAAGAGAGATCAAGACATATATTCATAAACAAAATAATAGAAAATCACTAGGTTATGATGTTATAACTGCTCAAATCTTGAAAGAACTGCCCTCCACTGTATTGTTGAAACTCAAGCTTATAATTAATACTTGCTTTAAACAAAAGTATGTCCCACATCACTGGAAGATAGCAGAAATTATTGTTATATCTAAACAAGGTCAGCCTATATCAGAAGTTACCTCATATAGGCCAATTTCACTTTTACCGATATTATCGAAACTTTTCGAGAAACTCCTTCTTAAAAGACTAGACCAAATTATAGAACAAAGAAAGCTTATCCCCATCAATTCGAGTTTAGAAATGGACACTCGACGATAGACCAAGTGCATCGTATAACTAATGTTATAGAAAAGGCACTGGAAGGAAAACGAATTTCTTCTGCAATATTCTTAGACGTTGCACAGGCTTTTGATAAAGTTTGGCATAAGGGTTTAGAGTACAAACTTCATAGGGACCTACCTAGACAGTACTATGAGATACTTAAATCTTATATAGCAGATAGATTCTTTAGAGTTCGCTGTGGTTCAGCGTACTCTGAACTTAAAGAAATACAAGTAGGTGTTCCACGGGGAAGAGTTTTAGGACCCACCCTATACTTATTATACACGAGTGATATACCGCATGCGAGTGATACCATGATAGCCACATTTGCAGACGACACTGCTCTTCTATCAACAGATGGATGTGTGGCTAAAGCAACAGAAAAGCTACAAAATTCTGTTAACGAGATATTTGATTGGACGCAACGATGGCGAATTAAACTTAATGAGTCAAAGTCCACCCATATCAATTTTACAAATAAAAAAATAATGAATGTTCCCGTGGTTATTAATAACCATGTAGTTCCTT
This sequence comes from Pocota personata, assembly GCA_963082735.1. Classification (NCBI taxonomy): domain Eukaryota; kingdom Metazoa; phylum Arthropoda; class Insecta; order Diptera; family Syrphidae; genus Pocota; species Pocota personata. Next base: position 75,986,074 of record OY720429.1, read on the forward strand.
ACTTTAACATAGCTAAGTATCTGGGTATGAATCTGGATGCTAAACTGAAATGGAAGGAACAAGTTATAAAGAAAGTAGAAGACCTAAATATTAGATATAGAAAACTTTATTGGTTGTAAGGATATAACTCAGAACTGTCCATTGAGAATAAAATCCTATTATATAGTCAGATATTGAAACCCGTTTGGACATATGGCATCCAATTATGGGGTTGTACAAAGAAAACAAATTAGTACAAACATTTCAAAATAAAGTCCTTCGGGGAATAGTGAATGCCCCATGGTATATTAGAATTAGTGACTTGCATCCTGATTTGCAGATTGACCTCGTAACAGATGTGATTAAGAAGTACGCAATGCATCACAACGAGTGTTTGCAGATGCATATTAATTCTGAGATAGATGACGTCTTAAATGTACGAATAATATTCGTAGGTTAAGAAGAACCAAACCTCATGAACTTTTTTTTTGACAATTATGAGAATCGTATTTAAATTATAATACCTTCTCAAAACCGACTTAAAGTTGAAAACAAAATCTTTTGTCGATCACAAGTTGATTGGTCTTGATCAGGGAGGTGTTTTTAGTGCGGTTAGAGTCCCACACTACTTTGGGTTTTGAACCCCACTGTGTCTTTCGAGATTTTTACTTTCATTAACAAACAAAAAAAAAAAAAACTTCTTCGTACTGAAAAACACACTATATTTTCGATCCATAACACAGGATGGATCTCACCACTGCACCATCAGTAAAAACGAAAACACATTCCGGTTGTCCTGTTTGTAAAGAGAACAAGTTTCCGAAAATTGCGTTGTAGATTTTATCGTTTGTTGAGTTTTTGACAATTTATTAAAATTTGTGTTAATGGAGATTCATGTAAGCAACCACAGTGGATTGGCAATGTATTGGCTAACTGAGTCATATCGCAATGTCGCTTTCATCGACGAGCTCAGTATGGCAGCAGTTGCTTCACGAGACCTTTGAGATCTGCAATTCAAGAGGAGTATGATAGTTTGGTGAGTTTTTATGTTAAATCAGCGTAATCTTTATCCGAAAGATAAAGAACCGTACAGCTACTCTAATAGTTCATATGTACTTGAACCTAACCACGATAAGAAATATGTACGTTTTTTAACATCACTCGCCACACCATAACCACTGAAATGCCGCTTTAGCTGCTGAACATAAATTTTCCACTTGATTTCTTCACTAGATGTGTTTCTTTGTAACAATATATAGAGTTCAATTAAGTTTCAATGATCTTACATTGAGTAGAATATTTAATTAATGATTTGATATATGATTTTTTCTTATCTACCATATTCCTGAGCAAAACACTAAAAACACCTTATACAAAACAATTGATGCGCTCAGTTAGCAAAAACTGTGGATAATATCTACAGTTGCTGAAACTGTATACCCAGTTAGTTGTTGCTTTTGATTATTATACAAACTTATTTGAAACTGGGGATAATTTTCACATAGAAACATAATAACGGTGATATGCTGTGTCCAGTTGTTTGATTTGTTGCAACTGTGTTCTTGTTCTGGTAATACTTTTTCAATTAAATTAAAATATTGTGTTCTCGTCTGGCATTGTACGTGCTTTTGTTAAAAGCAAATATAAAAGCGGTAATTGATACTTTAAATCTCGTCGCCAAATGTTAGCTTTGTAAGATGTTAAATAATGTGAATTCAGCAAGGTAATTATTGTGACTGACTAGATACATAGATAAATATAAAGATTTATTGCCATTCATTGATATTATAGTATATAGTATAATGGTCAGATCCCAAGCTATGGCTTTTGGCTGTCTACCCCAGTTGAACTGGCAAGTGTATGTCTCAATAAACCGATCGATTATCGATCACTATTTTTTTTTATTGAGATCTGCACTTGTCATTGTGGTGCACTGTTCCGAAATCTGGTTCCAACCACCCACCCACCGGTTTTGCCAAACGATCGCCTCTCCAGAGATCCGCAAGTGACACTCTCGCTATTTGGGATGCCTAGCTGGTCAGTAGGGAAAATAGGAGAGAGAGTGCGAATACTGTTTTTTTGAACAGTGTACTATACTGGGAGGATAGCCGAAGGCAAAAGCGTCGACAGGCAGTCAACGAGGAGCAGTGCTCTCGGCCGATGGCGCATCCTAGCACACGGTCGCAGACGGCAAAAGTTTTAATTCATCGTTTTGTTAAATCTAAAATAATATGTCACATTTGATCGAAAGTATCATAGTAAAAACACAAATTGTGAAACTATCTCGCAAACTTACAAATAAAGACATGAATTTTATTTTGTGCAGGGTGAGAGTTGACGAGGAGCAGTGCTAGCGGGCGGTGGCGCAACTCAGACCAGTGCACAAAAAAAAAAAAAAATCGGGAAATAGTGTCGGTGCTCCTTAAAAAAAAAAAAAAGAAACTCGTTCCGGAGCAGTGCCTCGCAGTCGGTGGCCCTCGTGTGTCTGTACCGCAGGTGATTCCCCCCCTCTTCGATTTGCGAGAACGTAAGACCAACCCACGGTTCCGCTATATGACGTGGTTAGTTAATGGTCTAAAACCTCAGCACCGGAGGCTAAACAAGTGCTAGAAGTGTCCCCGGGTGTGGTATATTTGCTAACCCAAGAAAAGAAAAAAAAATCATTCAACCGTGAAATCTCAGTTAATGAATTGGTTTAGGTCATTCGTTCGTGCGATCGACATCCAATTCGAGTGCAAAGACTAATTGAATGCACCCCCTACCGCTCGAACAGCATATATAGTGTATTAGTGAATACCCACGTGTCATCTGTGAGTCTATATAACGAAATTTGCAACCCCGAACTATACAAGCTCCCATAAACGTTTCAGAGGTGATGAAGCCATCGCTCTGATATCTGGGAATGCCAAGCCGTGTGAGGAGAAATGCATAGATCCAGGCAAGGATGCTGTAGATGTAGATCATATAAGCTCTTATACTAACTAAAGGAAAAATCTTTTTAATAAGTAAAAAAAAAAAACTTTAATATAGCTCTCAAAGAAAAAAAAAACATTTACACATACTCTAGCATACGCGAATATGTTTATCTCAACTTTTAATTTTTTTTTGCTTATCCCTATCATTACTATTATTATTAGTTTGATTACTTTTTTTATTGAAGGGAAAACAAACGATTCAATTGTTGTCGCAATTTTTTTTGGTTTTCTTTGCTTATCTTCGTATTTAATATTATCCTTTTGTTGATTTTTTTTTTAATATTATTAGTTTGTTTATTTTTAATTGAATATTATTATTGGCTTATGTTGGATTGAATATTATTATTAATTGGTTAATTTTAATAGAATACTATTTTTATGTTGCTTCTTTTAAATTACATACTATTAATATATGACCAGTCTAATAATATCCGTGGGAGATCCTCATTTTTTTATTTTTTTCTACTACTATGGTCCCGAAGATATTATCCGCGCCCGTAGATAATAATAATAATAGCAGCATATATATGTGTGTATATATAATAAAAAAAAAAAAATTATAACGGTAATCTTTTCCTATTCACATTGTAAATCTAATTCTGTAATAGGAAAACGTAAGATCTAAGACAAAAGATATATATTTGAAAAAGAAAATATTCTGTACAACAACAAATATATTCAATTCCCCTTTTTGAGTTAATAAAGGCAAACTTGTTATGTTAGTTTAAAAATTAAATAGTGCGTCTCATTTCGATGGCAAGATTGGTTGGTCCGCGCGATAAGTAAAAGAGAGTACCAGTTCCTTTTAGGGTGCCAGATTAAAATCAGCAGACGCTGGCACATGGCAGGGTGGGTGTAGACCCGCTAGGAGGACGAACACCAGTTTCTCCCAAGGTAATGTTAGATTGTTAGGTAACTTTTTTTTCTTTTTTTTGGGATTCCTGCATGCTTATTTTTCGTATGTAGTGGTGATCGTGGGGATGCGTAGGTGCAAGAACCCACCCTCCGACGAGCAAAGCTGAGACCAGCAAGGCATGCGCCCGCACAGAGCAACCCAAAGTTCCTTTTCCCTTCCTTCCCTTCAATCCATATCCCTTTCCTCTTTCCCTCAAGTTTTTTTTCAGTCACCTGTAGACTATCATCTTTCCCCCCACCACAACTCAATCGCCGCCATTACAATAGGTATATGAGTAGTAAGATGGAAATCTACTAAATAACATGGTTAAAGCAGTCTGCCAGAATGACTTTTTTTTTCTTAAATAAATTAAAGTAAGTTTATACTCTTTGGTGAAGCAAGGGTTAAAATTCCCCAAAATGACTCTCTATAACTTAGCGCCGATATTGTACGGTATTTCTTTTAAAATATTTCTACAAACATTTTTAATCTTTCCCATTTAACAGGCAATGCACATACATCCTCCGTAAACAACTGATTTTTCCCAAAATAAACTCTCCTTAGTTCCATCAGTATTGGACAAACTCCAAAAACATGCATTATGTATTCTCGTGTTGACATATTATTATCATTTGTACTGTACAGGCAGGTCATCTCGATGAGGTATATAATTTAACGAAAGAAGTTGCCCTCGGGCTTTAAAAATTGTAAATATTGCATCCGTTTCGCACTTTTCTTCAAAATAGATCGATGGGATTGGGGGATTATCCGATTTTGATCTTCTATGAAAGTAGAATGACGTATAGATTCGCCTTTATGTTGTGCACACTTTCTATCTCCATATTAAGGTTATAAATAAAATACTGCTTGCCCTATTTGCCAGATCCTACCCCCTTTCAAAACAGGATACCTTTTTTACATACACTGCTTGCCCTATTTGCCAGATCCTACCCCCTTTCAAAACAGGATACCTTTTTGTTAATTGCATACATACGACTATGTGTGATAATCCGAGTCAAATGAGTAACTTCCATGTTGACATATTTGTCAGCTAGTTAAAGTACATTTTTAAGTTGGGATAAACATTGGCAGTAGTCCCGCTTCAATGCGCAGCATATCTATGTATATTTATAAAAATGAATTGGTGTCGGTTTGTACGCGCATAACTCGGTTGAACATCATCCGATTTGCATAGGGATTTTTTTGTTGGATTCGTATTGAATCAGGTAAACACACGCCAAAAAATTTCGACCAGAAAAGTCTTAAAATCGTGAAAAGCAGAAATTGCATACTTTCAGGGGTGGATGAAAATTCCATTTTGAATAGGAAGGAGAAAATATTGATTCTATGGAATGACGAACAATACTGAATTGACAATCGGCTAATTTTGTCCCTCACGAAAATGGGACGTGTGCCACATTTCAATTTAAATCGAGCTGTATTTCGCTATGATTCCACACTCGCATACAATGATCTTCCGTGCGTTAATATTGGGCCATTGAATGTCGTCTATCAGCATCGCAATGCATTGAAATTCTCAACGAAAACGCCTGGGTTGTAGTGTGCAGGAGGAAAAGTCAAATTACCCGTTTGGGTACCGCCACCGCAGCCATTGTGGTCGCTTCTGTATGAAGATACACCGCAATCACGCCATTTTCTCGCACACCCAATAATACAACGGCTGCTTCCAAATGACGTCATTTGGAGCCACTGTTATCCAAGAACGCGGTTACAGTGCCACCTTTAAGGTAATGTCGTCAGACGAACTTTCCCATATGTCGAATGTGGATAAATTGTCTCATTCCCCTTCCACTATACAGATCCAAGGACAAATCCACCACCGTGCAGGAGCTCTGTTGCCGCAATTCAATAAAGATAATAATTTCCTTGATATTTAGTTTCCCCCAAATGACGAACTCAATCATCGTTGTGCGATTTTTCGTACGATGAAACGTGAGATGATCAAGTCGATTCATTCATTAGCGCCAAAATACCCGATCAAGAAGCCGACCCGGAATTGTATGAAGTCGTAACTATGCAGATGATTCATGGGCCCTGCGGAAATCTCAATCTAGATTCGCCATGCATGGTCGTAACTAAATGTTCTAAGAGATATCCACATTCACTCCTAGCAGAGACAATCACTGGTAACGGCGGATACCCATTGTATCAGCGGCGATCACCAGATGACAATAGCAGAACAGTTGCAATCAATGTGAAAGGGAAAGATGTCTTGGATTGTTCCATATTACCCTCTTCTCTCCAAAGTATTCAAAACGCACATCAATATTGAATACTACAATTCGGTGAAGTCTATCAAGTATGTTTGCAAGTTCGGCAACAAAGGAAGCGACATGGCGGTTTTTGGCGTTGAGGGCCAGATAAGAATAACGAAGTGTCGTTTTATCAATTGGGTCGTTAAGTGAGTTTCAATGAGGCGATTTGGAGAATATTTCCTTTCCGATATACGAACGTCATCCCACTGTTCTACATTTGGCGGTTCACTTGGAGAATAGTCAACACGTATATTTAATGGAAAATAATGCAGCTCAGCGAGCCGAACGGCCACCAGCAATAACGTTAACGAGTTTCTTCTCCACCTGTGCGAATGTTGCTCTACTCCGCCTCGCTATTACACTTGAAATTCGTCGTCTAAAAAATTCCAACGCCGAAAACAAGGGCAAGCTTCTGCCTCATACGTTGATGTGTATTCAACTGATGGACTTGGTCGCATCTATACTGTTCATCCGAAAAATGACGACTGCTTCTATTTGCGATTGCTTTTGGTCAATGTACGTGCTCCAACTTCATTCGAGAACCTGCAGACTGTTGATGGTGTGCTGTGCGCCACTTTTCGAGAAGCCTGTCAGCGACAATCATTGGGACGCAACACTCGCCGATGCTTCAGTTTCTACGCACTTCAAATGAATGATGAGATCCGCAACGAAGCGCAACGTAGCGCGCATGTGCGGCAGTCTGTTGTGTAAATTGGGAATGCCAGCCCCCAATCGCTCGATGCACGATGCATTTAGTCGAGAATTGCAGCGCGAGCGAGATGTCGATCGAGACCCTTTGAGAGAAACTTTTCGCACAAATGTACCACTGCTGAATCCTCAGCAAAAGAATGTGTACAACACGTTGATGAAGGCGGTTGACAACGGAAACGGCGGCATAGTCTTCCTCGATGCGCCTGGTGGAACTGGCCAAACGTTCCTCATTTCGTTGATTTTGGCCTCAATTCCGTCAAGATCCGACATAGCGCTTGCGGTCGCTTCTTCTGGAATAGCAGCCAATTTGTTGGAAGGCGGTCGGACGGCCCATTCAACGTTAAAATTGCCATTGAATCTTTAGATGAATGACGAACCAACAAGCAACATTTCAAGAAACTCTGCGATGGCACAGGTGTTGAAAACTTGCAAAATTATCATCTGGGATTAATGCACAATAGCACACAATAGAGCATTGGAGGCGCTTGTCATCCCGCGATCAACGCCTGCAGATGAACTCAACTTTTGCCTGAAATTATCGCATTTCTGGCGATACGTAAAGAAGCTGCAGTTGACGACGAACATACGAGTTGCGTTGCAGAACGATACATCAGCCGATGATTTCTCAAAACAATTGTTGTTAATTGGAAATGGCCGAATTCCGATTGATGCTGCAACTGACCTGATTTCGTTCCTGCCGAATTTTTGTGAATTCACATCATCGAAGGAAGAATTCATCAGCAAAGTGTTCCCGAACATCGGTCGCAATTATTTGAACCACGACTGGCTGAGAGAACGCGCGATATTAGCTGCGAAGAATAAGGACGTCGAAGATTTGAATTTTATTATTCAAAATCAAATTGCAACAAACTATCCAATTGAATTTTTGAATTCGTTGGATGTGCCCGGTCTATCACCGCACAATTTTCAACTCAAAGTCGGCTCTGTCATCATAATGCCGCGCAATCTGAACCAACCGAAACTGTGCAATGGAACCAGGTTGACTAGTTCAAAGGTGAGGAAGTTCTCATTGCAAGAATTCCGATGATACCGACCGACTTGCGTTTCGAGTTTAATCGTATTCGGTTTGCCGTTCGACTAGCATTTGCCATGACAATCAACAAATCGCAAGGCCAATCGTTGCAAGTGTTTCATTTCAATAGAGAGGCTCGACTTTCCAAAGGGACATTTATAATTTAATAAATTTTAGGCGGAACAAAGTTCGCCGGGTCAGCTAGTTACTTATAAATTTTTAAGCTGTTTGCAAACATTTCTTAAGTACATATAGATTCCAAGGTTTGAAGTGGTGTTGGCAAAAATATAACGTTGCACTAGTCAACGCTATTCAAAACCATCAACTACATACTCGTATACATATTGCGGAACTAATCTAACCTTTTGCTGGACATACCTATATGTATATACTCGTACATTGTATTTAAGCGCTATGCAATTTGTGGATTGGAAATGAAGAGATATGAGCACTACGTAAAGTCACACGAGCAATCACAGAGCCTGCTTACTAATTCCTATTCTCAACATCGCGTGGTGAGCTCCTGAACCGCGATTGGAGATCAGGATTAAACCCCTTTAGGTTGAAATTAGTGACATCGATATTCCATGCCCCTTGACATAAATATTGCTTAAAGATCTTGACCTCATAAGTAGAATCTTGTGAGGTAACAGCGGTACCGTGTAAATAAGTGTGGTTATAAGAACGTCTACTTAAATCGTTTAAATTTTAAGTGTCCTAAAAATGCGTTAGTTATAATTTACCAGAAAATTGCTCACACAGTGAAATAATTTAGCTATGCTTTGTGTCAGCTTTCAAAAATATATTCGTGGACGGGCGAAGGAAAGTCTAGTAAGTTAAGTAAGAAACTATTTAATCCAGACACCGGCTTGGCCAACAGCCAATTAAGGGATTCCCTCTAAGCACAATTGCTCAACATATGTATTCTCGCAGGTGCTGATGATGTCGCTGGTGGTGTTTTAAAATGTTTTAAAGGAATACAAAAAAAAATAAAATAATAGGTTTGCTCGGGTGTACTCATATGCAAAAGTATGCAAACATTACGTCTGAAAACATCAGGAAACCGTACGTATACTAAGAGAGAGATATGATAGTTTTCCTCCACGGAAAAATGAAAACCGTCGAATGAGTTAAAGCTGATAGGTCTGTCAGAAAAACAGGATTTACCTAAAATCATAAAAAATAAATTCGTGGAATAAGTATTGAACCAAAAAAGGTTTAGCAAAGTAGATTTGATATTATTTGTGGCATTTGCCATTTATTTGTTTGAAAAAAAAAAACAAACGTTTTGCATTGATGGATATGGTGCTATGGCGTAGGCGTTCCTATATCACGAACATCAACCGAGACTACCAACTGCCGTAAAGAATTCAATTGCAAGATGTTTAAGTTCTCCTTTTGCCTGTATTTTAATGAATATGTCTGTAAACGAGTTATTCAGTTAAATATAAAACTAAAATTTATTCAACAATTTTTTTTACAAACTTGAATTTAGTTTGATGATCTAGCATACACAATTTAAGAGAAATGCAATTTTTCTTCCGTTCTGACAGCAAAACTAGAGAACAACTAAACAGAAATAGCTGATTATTTTTAACTTGTGACAAATAGTAGCAGAGTTTTCTCTGCTATCATGTCGCCGCCATTTTGAGTACCAAGGTAGCTATGCTGCTATGATTATTGGGCATTCTGATTGGTTGCTATCTTATAGCACCATGTTCCCAAACGCTCATTGACGTTTTTCAAGTTTTTAGATGAATTTTTGAACAACACGATTCGATGCGTAATCTTCATAGATACTAATACCCCGAGTGCTACTAGCATGCACGATTCGCAAACCTGAGTACTCGATGCCAGGAATACGCCTACGTACTAAACACACACCCTACACACTTCAACCACTCTCCCCGCGGGACTGCCGTTAAGTATTACTTCGCGGGGCTGGTTAGCAATTCATGCTATGCTTCTTGTATTGCTGCTTCTGATGCTTCTGTTGCTTCTGCTGCTCTTCTTAGCTTTTCTATTCTCCGCAACTCTTTGTACAGTTGTTACGAAAGAACATATTGCCATCCAATTTTCTTCCAACCGTAACATATGGTCGAGGAGTAATGACGGACTTGGCAGAGTAATTCTCCATGCCGTGAAACGTGTGCAGTAAAACACTGCGTGCTTCGTATCCTCATCTTCACCTGGGAATTCCGGGCAGGATGGTGAGTTGTCGTGTCCGAATCGGTGTAGATATTTGCGGTAGCCACCGTGGCCAGACAGGAACTGCGTTAGATGGTAGTTGCAGTCTCCATGCTTTCGACTTATCCAATCTTGGATTGTCGGTATAAGTTTGTATGTCCATCTGCCTTTTGTTGTATTAGCCCAACGAGCTTGCCACATAGCTGCTGACGCTGCCCTTTCTTCAATTTTTATCACCTTGATACCAGTGGCGTCGTGATGACTCAATGCTCTTCTGTTATATATCCTCAGCATTTCATCTGCGAGAATATCGATGGGGACCATTCCAGCTATGATAAATGCAGCTTCGTCAGAGATGGTTCGAAAGCCGCTGATTGTCCGTAGCGCACAGAGTCTGTATGATGACGATAGTTTCCTTTTGGTCTCCTTCGTCCTCAGTGCCTCCGCCCAGACTGGGGCGGCATATAACAGAACTGAGGTGATAACTCTAGAGAGTAGAATCCTTCTAGCGTATCCAGGTCCACCGGTTTTAGGCATGATACGCGAGAGAGCTCCCTGCATTTGCGATGCTTTTTTGGTAACAAAATCAACATTACTCCAAGGTATTTAACTCCCTCTTTCGACCTGATGGTTTGGTTACCAACCTGAAAGTTGGTAAATTCGGTAAAGTTAGGTTGAATTAAGTTAATGCCTCTGGTATTGCTACTGCGAAATCCTCAGAGTGAGCTCCAATAATTAAAGTCGCTTGTTAGTAACGCTGGTATTTGAAAGAGGTCAATTATGTTTTCCACGTCGGTGGCGGAAATGCTTGATCGGGAGGGATGTAGATACATATTGTATGATAATTTGTTTCTATATATTATTTATTTAGCTGTTGTAGATAAGATAGAGTTTATTGGAATTAATTTATGGACTAAGAGTCCTGTACCCTGCTTATCTGACGTATTGTCAGGGAGATTATGGATGGAAGCAACGTAATGTTGAAGTATGCACGGATTTAAATGCTTATGGAGATCAGGTTCTTACAATGAACTAACTGATGGATTGAGGTAATTTATTAATAATCACAGCTCGTAGAAATTATTAAAAGAAATCGTTGATATTTTATTGCACAGTCTTGAAGAAAAAAGGGGTTTTCAACGATTGTCTTTCCATCGGAGAAAAATTTGACTCTCCACGGACGAATAAGTACGGAGAGTGCAATTCGCCGTCGATAGAGTCACAGAATTAACGGAACTGGAAGTTTCTTTATGTGTTATCATTTACACTGAACAAATTATCAGCACCACCGACTTTTTTTGTAGCAAGTATGTGCTATGAAAATTGTCGAAGTATGGATAATGGAATATTATTCAATATAATACAAACAAACTGGTAAGAAATGCAAGAATTTGTACTACTGATTTTTATTCTTATAGTAACAGCAGCAATATAGTCACACAAAATTAGACTTTGATTAGTAATATAAATTGTAGAGAAGAACATCATTAATAGCTGTTTTAGCTTTTATTTATAGGAGAATTAGCAATATTACCATTTCTGGTTATGAAAAATTGTCACTATTTCTGTTCTTAAATAGCTGGTTTAGCCATTTTGTTCGAAGCTGTTGATGCAACACAGCCCATCACGTCTATGGCGGCGTTGCTCTTAGTTATGTCAGAAGTCATACCTGTATTTGTTGGTGATGTGACCCGTTATATTTTTTCTCTTTTCTCTTGTAGTTTTTATTGCCATTTCCGAATAGGATTGAGGAGCTCCTAAATGAAACAATTTTAGTCTCGGATGATTGGCAGGCAGTTTCAGCCATTTTTATTGGAGAAATTGCAACGAACATACATAATTGCAAATGCTAATCAGGTTAGCTATGCCAAAATACTTTATTATATTATATACCTATTATACCGAACTTTTCTAAAACAGTGGGGGTGTAATGTAAATTCGCAATCCTTTTTATGATATTGTAGCATAATAATAACTACGCTCCTATGACTGTGCAGCAAATTCCGAAGTGACTTTTCATTCTGGCAGAATTTTGGTTCGAACTGTCCTTTCATTCGAGGTTCGTGTCTGGGACGAAGTCTTCACAGCTCATGTCAAAGAAAGAGACGAATAATATCAGGGATAAAAGGGAATTATAACTGCAAGAATTATTTCTCTTGTTCCAGTGGTCGAAGAATTTGCTAGAAGTTTCTGGCTATCAGAAACTTCTGCTATATAAGGACAGATGGCGATCAAAAAGACACAGTTGGTTTAGAACCGTGGCGAAGAGATTGGAAAAGTGATAATGGGCGAAGTTGTAATTTGGTGGTAAATTGAAAGTTGAGAGTGAACAAGAAAAAGTAATTAGTTTGGATTTGTGAATTAAGTAATTGAAAGGAGATAAAGTGATTTGAGAGGAAAGAGACCTTGTAAGAAAAGAATTTGCGAAGAATAGTATAGTGTGAACTTGAATTGTTCTATAGACTAGAAAATAAAGAAATAAATTTCACAGAATATCGTTTTATCTTCTCGAGCCGTAGCTTGCATATTACATTGGTGTCAGAAGCGGGATAAAGCTTATTCTGTGAATAACTATTTCCGTGGCGTGAAATTGCACAATTAAAAAAAAAAAAAAAAAAAACGATTTCTGTGTTGAGTTAATTAGTTGCGCAAAATGGGTCGCAAATTTGGAAAACTAACTATAACTCAACTAAAGGCAGAACTCAGTAAGCGGAACCTCGACACAACTGGGGGAAAAGATGCCCTACTGATTCGTTTGGAAGAAGCAGTAACGCAGGAAGGTGAAAATCCGCATGACGTAGAGTTTGACGTGGGAGAGGAACCAGCAAGTACAGTAGCCGACCCGGATATAACAAGTCTGCTCCTGCAACTTAAGTCAGTCATGGACGAACAAAGGAAAACAATGGAAGACCAAAAGAAGTCTCTGGAACTTAAGCTCGATGACCAAAAGAAAGCAATAGACGACCAAAAGAACTCTCTAGAACTTAAGATGGACGAACAAAAGAAAGCAATGGACGACCAGAGAAATTCTCTAGAACTTAAGCTGGACGAACAAAAGAAAGCAATGGACGAACAAAAGAATTCTCTAGATGCTCTGGAAAGTAAACTTAATGAGCAAAACAAGAACTTGGAATCCAAATTCGAAGCGATCGAAGAGAAAATCGAGAAGGTCGAGATGTAACTCGAAAAAGTCGAAACTAGATTCGATGAAAACTTTGAGAAGCATGAAACTCAGTTCGGGAAGATAGAGACTCAGTTCGAAAAAGTAGAAAAGCAAGTCGAAAATCTTACTAAGGAACTCAGCAACGTGAGGAGACAGAAAGCACGGGAATATTCCACTGACGGTCTGAGAAGAAAGGAGATGCAGCCTCCTATCTTCGATGGTCAAACATCATGGCCAATTTATAAGAGGCAATTCGAAGCGGCCGCAATGACCAATAGCTGGGACGATGAAGAGAAGTCCATTGCACTCACACTTGCACTGAGGGGTCCAGCTGCGGAGCTCTTGCAGACCATCCCGGAAGATAAACAGCAGAACTACGACTCTCTGGTTCAGGCTATCGAGATGCGGTTTGGGGATGAACACATGCAGCAGGTGTACAGGGTTCAGCTGCGTAGTCGAGTCCAGAAAAGGGGGGAAACGCTCCAACAGTTGCAAGCGGATATAGAGCGACTAGCCCATCTTTCATACCCTAAAGCCGGTGAGGAGCTTATCAACGAAATGGCGGTGGAAGCTTTTATTCAGGCCATAGAGGACAGACAACTACAAATGGCTGTAAGGATGGCTGAAAAGCGAACACTCCCCGAGGCATTGGCATTCGCTTTGTCAATGAAGGCTGCGGACCAAGCATACCAGGCAATACACCGTGTCAGGGAAATGTCCGTCGTGGAATGCTCATGCCAGAGAACAGCCGTCATGGATGAAGACAAAGCTCGCGGAAGTCAAATCCGTTGCTGGAATTGCAACCAAACCGGACACCTACAACGGCAGTGCAGAAGTGCACCTAGACGAGGAAATTGTCCACATTGCAGAAGTAGGAGAAGCAGAGAGGAAGCATCTGGCGGTGATAACATCCATCCTGTCAGTCAGACTTCCCAAAACCAGCAGTCGGGAAATGTGTAAGGACCAACTTCGCGGGGCAGAAGTTGGTTACTGGAATCGAGGCCCCCAGGACCACCATTCAAGTTTCGGAAACCAAACGGGGTAACAAGAGCCTGACAGTGGAGGCATTAATCAACAAGAAGAAGTGCGTAGCCACCATCGACACAGGTGCCACTGCCTCCATTGTAAGAAGAGATATCGTCAGAAGCTCATGGCTGCACAACACCAACAGCTACTGCCTGAAGACTGCAACAGGGGAAATGGCGAAGGTGTTTGGAGAAGTTCGTCTTACGATTACTCTGGCAGGACTGACGTTCTCCCATGCGTTTCTGGTGGCAGATATATGCGACGAGTGCATCATCGGAATAGACTTCATGAAAGCAAATGAAGTAATCTTGGACATCGGGATGCAAGTACTGAGGTATCGAAATGTGGAGATTCCGATGGTGTACGGAAACGAGAATGCCGTAACTCTCAGGACAGTCATCAGCAAAGACGAAGTTTTGCCGCCGTCTTCAGAGACAATCATTTGGACGAAGCTGGAAGGTGATCTTGGGGCCACCGATTCTACATAGTAGAACCAGACCCGGAGAAGAAGTCTCAAGACTACATCGTGGGAAAGACGTTAGTCGAACCAAAGAACACCATGGTTCCAGTGAGAGTTTTGAACGCAAGACCACACACTGTCAAACTAAGGCGAGGGGAGGTGACTGGAAAATGCACGCCGATTACTGCCGTCGCAACAATATCTGAACGTGATGCTCCAAAACCTCTCTCATCACCTTGGACAGCGGAAACGAGAGAGACGATTCTCTAGTCCAGTGAGCTGAATCAGGAGCAGCGAACTATGGCAGAGAATCTTATCAATGAGTACGCTGATGTATTTGCCTCACAGGACGGAGAATACGGCCGAACACACCTGGTACAACATCGAATAGACACTGGTGATACTAGACCAATTCGTCAGCCTGCTAGGCGCCTTCCATTGGCAAAGCAGACAGAAGTTGCAGAGATGGTGTCGGCAATGGAGAAAGAAGGTCTGATTGAAAGTTCCAAAAGTCCGTGGGCATCACCGGATGTACTGGTTAAGAAGAAAGATGGCAGCACGCGGTTCTGCGTGGACTATCGGCAGCTCAATTACGTCACCAAGAAAGACAGCTACCCTCTGCCACGGATTGACGACACGCTAGACACACTATCAGGAGCCCGATGGTTTTCCACTCTCGACTTGAAGAGTGGCTACTGGCAGGTACAGATCCATCCAGAAGACCGGGAGAAAACCGCCTTCACCGCAGGAAATGGGCTATGGCAATTCACGGTAATGCCATTCGGGCTGTGCAATGCTCCGGCGACTTTCGAGCGATTGATGGAATGTGTCCTGCAAGGGTTAACATGGAAAACCTGTTTGGTATACTTGGATGATGTCATCGTCGTAGGAAAAACGTTTGCGCAACACCGAGACAATCTAAGGGATGTGTTTCAAAGGCTTCGAAGTGCCCACCTGAAGCTCAACCCCAAGAAGTGCGCCCTCTTTAGAGCGGAAGTCAAGTACCTGGGACACATAATTTCAGCGAAAGGAGTGAGAACCGATCCGGAGAAGGTCGAAGCGGTGAAAAACTGGCCAGTCCCCAAAGACAAACACCAACTAAGGAGCTTCCTGAGCCTAGCCGCCTACTACAGACGGTTCGTGAAGGATTTTGCCGGGATCGCAAAGAACCTGCACCAGTTGACGGAAAAGGGAAAACAATTCAAATGGTCAATTGAGTGCGAGAAGAGCTTCAAGGCACTTAAACAACGGCTATGCGATGCCCCGATACTGGCTTACCCCACTCCCGGGGAAACGTTCGTTGTGGATGCAGATGCTAGTAATGTCGGGGTAGGAGCCGTACTCTCCCAGGTGCATGACGGCCAAGAGAAGGTGGTTGCGTACTTCAGCAAGGTGCTCTCTAAGCCAGAAAGGAACTACTGCGTGACAAGGCGGGAACTTCTAGCTTTGATCTTGGCTACGAAGCATTTTCACAAATACCTCTACGGGAGGAAGTTCGTTCTTCGCACAGACCATGCAGCCTTAAAATGGCTATTACAGTTCAAGAGTCCTGAGGGTCAGGTCGCAAGATGGATCGAAAGGCTGCAAATCTACGACTACGAAATACAGCATCGTAAAGGAAAACTCCACTCTAATGCGGATGCACTGTCCCGGAGACCATGCAGAACGGATTGTAAACATTGTGCGCGTCAGGAAGAACGGGAGCTGGTTTCCATCCAAAGAATGAGAGCCGAACCTATCGCCGGCTGGAGCGTAGATGAGATCCGGAACGCTCAGAAGGAAGACCCGGATATCGAGCCGATTCTGGCCTGGAAGGAGAACATGGAGAAACCGGATCATCAGGACATCTCTCACAGAAGCCCGACCTTAAAGGCATATTTTGCGCAGTGGGACTCCCTCCATGTCCAAGAAGGTGTTCTGAGAAGAAAATGGGAATCCTCCGACGGAAAGTCGTTTGTAATGCAGCTTGTCGTACCGCGGACGAGGGTAAAGGGGGTGTTACAGGAAATGCATGGCGGGGCGACCGGAGGCCACTTGGGAGTGAATAAGACGCTAGAAAAGGTACGAGAACGTTTTTATTGGTTAAAAGCGAAGGAAGATATCGAAGACTGGTGCAGAAAATGCGACGTGTGTGCAGCTAGCAAGGGTCCGAGAATCAAAACTCGAGGTAAGATGCACCAATACAACGTGGGAGCACCTTTCGAACGAATCGCCATTGACATCGCAGGGCCCTTTCCGGAAACCGACAATGGTAATCGGTATATACTCGTAGTGATGGACTACATCAGTAAGTGGCCGGAAGCGTTTCCGATCCCTAACCAGGAAGCCAGAACCGTGGCGGAGCAGATCGTCTACAATTGGGTTAGCATTCGGTGTGCCCTTGGAATTGCATTCTGACCAAGGGCGGAACTTCGAGTGAAGAATCTTCCAAGAGATGTGTCAACTACTCGGAATCAAAAAGACAAGGACAACCCCGCTTCATCCACAGTCGGACGGTATGGTGGAGCGTTTCAATAGGACTTTGGACGAACATCTCTCGAAGGTCGTAGGTGACTACCAACGGGATTGGGACCGGCAGATTCCCTTGTTTTTGATGGCCTATAGAAGTGCCGTGCATAGCACTACTCGACATACGCCGTTCGAAATCTTATTTGGTGGAATAGCTCGTTTACCCAGTGAGGTGAAATTTGGATCTCCTACCAATGAGCCCAGAAATGAAGAAGAGTACGTGGCGGACCTTAGGGAAAGGCTTAGGGACATACACCAAAGGACCAGAAGCCAGATTAAGATGACGAGCGACCGCATGAAGACCAGGTATGATGCCAAGGCAACAACGTCAGGATTACAGGAAGGAGATCTGGTGTGGCTGTATAATCCCCATCGCCAAAAGGGGAAATCACCTAAATTACAGCGGAACTGGGAAGGTCCCTACAGAATAGTAACCCGCATCAACGATGTTGTCTACCGCATCCAGCGAGGACCGAGGGCCAAAATGAAAGTGGTTCATGTGGACCGACTGAGTCGATACAATGGCCGAAATGAGGATGCACTTGTTCGGGACGAACACGTCTAAGAGGGGGGCAGTGTAGCATAATAATAACTACGCTCCTATGACTATGCAGCAAATTCCGAAGTGACTTTTCATTCTGGCAAAATTTTGGTTCGAACTGTCCTTTCATTCGAGGTTCGTGTCTGGGACGAAGTCTCCACAGCTCATGTCAACGAAAGAGACGAATAATATCAGGGATAAAAGGGAATTATAACTGCAAGAATTATTTCTCTTGTTCCAGTGGTCGAAGAATTTGCTAGAAGTTTCTGGCTATCAGAAACTTCTGCTATATAAGGACAGATGGCGATCAAAAAGACACAGTTGGTTTAGAACCGTGGCGAAGAGATTGGAAAAGTGATAATGGGCGAAGTTGTAATTTGGTGATAAATTGAAAGTTGCGAGTGAACAAGAAAAAGTAATTAGTTTGGATTTGTGAATTAAGTAATTGAAAGGAGATAAAGTGATTTGAGAGGAAAGAGACCTTGTAAGAAAAGAATTTGCGAAGAATAGTATAGTGTGAACTTGAATTGTTATATAGACTAGAAAATAAAGAAATAAATTTCACAGAATATCGTTTTATCTACTCGAGCCGTAGCTTGCATATTACAATATGTTGCCATCTAAAATTATTCAATGAAATGGTATCAAATATATAAAATATTATATTTTGTTTTTACGGTGCTTTTGCTTTAAAAAATTGAGTGAGCCTCATCTACTTAATGTTCAATACTTTGCAATGCTAGAAATGCCATATTAAACAACGGAAACACTTATTAAGCATCCTTTATTAACGCTGACAGATGCAGTCATACACTTAATTGTTATGTTTTACAGCAAAATCCGTGGAAGCACAAATTTTCAGTGTAAGAACTTATTTTTCATAAAACCTCAAGGAAAATCAATTGAAGGGTTAATATTACAAATTCATTAGCATAATTTTTTACAAAGAAAGTCATAGCCATATTCTCTGTGTAATGGATCGTTTTGGAGTTAGCGCCACAAGAAGTCGATGAATTTTCCAGAAATGTGTGGAATAAAAAGTTATTTAGTAAGTTGGAATGTGGGTCTTACCGATTTCATGTTGTCGAGCAAAGAGTGTTTTTTTAAAGTACTTAAACTTTTTAATGATTCAATGGAAATTTGTGAATTTATTTCCGAAGCTAATTAAATTTACTATCCAATAGTGTATCATTAGTCTCAACGAACATTTTCATAAAATGTTCATATACAATTTGTTTTTTTATTTTTGTGAAAATTAATATTAAAACCCTTTAGTGAACGGACACAAACACTTTCTTATATAATATTGCATACCGTTGAATAAGAAAATTAATTGGCTTTATAGTCATATAACATTCACTTCCTTTGGACCGTTAAGAAGTTTAAGTACTTCAAAAAAGTACTTTAACCCTTTCAGCCCGGATTTATTTTTTAAAGATAATAATGAAGTAGTTATTGATTCGTTATCGTTATGAAATCAATAATTTGAGAAATTGCAAGATTGGTGACAGGACATCCGTGTGCAGAGAAAATGTCCTGCGACAGGCTATATCCCAACAGTAATCACTACTGGGACAAATAAGTCCCACCAGTTACTAAATGAGCCAAAACTAAATGTTGATTCAAAGAGTGTTTATTTTTTAGGAAATTCATATCAAATATATTTTATTTTTATAAAAGTTACATATGATAACCAGCAAAGCACGCTTTGCATAATGGGATGTTGAACGATACGCAAATAGTTTTCGTCCGAGTTTCCATCTTTGTATTATTTTTTTTCTTTCCGACGGTCTTTCAGATTTCATACTTCTTTTTACATTCGACCTTTTTTTGCGATATGCTATGAGTTGTTCTTCTAGTGCTACCAAAAAGTCAATCAACGCAACTTTCTTGTACTTCGTTTCTTTGAAAATAATCTATGCATTAGCCACAGCTACCATTAGTAGCTTTTGGAAAACTTTTTTCCACCACTTGCCTGAATTTCGGTCGTGCATGAACAAGACCAAGCGGATAAGCTGAAGTACCAGGCTGTTGTCGAAGGCAACAAAAAATATCTGGCAATCAAAGTGAAAACTAATCAACCAACGGAACGGATGAAGCAAAACCGGTCTCCGGAAGGGGCCGCACACTTAAGCAAACGCAACAAAGGCGAAAGCGGTGTAGTGAAGAGGCTTCAGCAACACCAGGCAAAACCAAATGGGAAATCGGCCGATAGTGCCCATTCTAAACGTACCATTAGCCAGGGGGTTAGTGACAACCTCCAAGTCGTACTGATAGATGAGCTATCTATCTGTATGTGGCAAGGCGGTGATGAATGCGTGGGGGAGATCGGCTTCAAAAAAAAGGCCAACCTTTTGATAGTCTATGATGCCAATGCCAGACATATGGTGCAGCACAGAAATCAATGAACGAGGTGAGTCTACCTTTGATTTTATTATTAACAATAACCTATCCGTATGCAATACGGGTAATACGCCAACCTTTGTATTTCCGAACGTCACATTATCAACAAACAATGAAAGCATAAGAGTTGCAAATTGGAGGGTGTTCAACTTGCAAACCTTCTCGGATCACAAGTGGATACTCTTCGATGTGAATCTCAAGATTGCGACTCCTAAAACTTTTAGATACCCCAACTGAATAAACTGGACAAAGTTTAGTCAAGTATTTAAGTCAAAACATACTCGTACCTACACAAAAAATATATTCGATATCGGAGCTGCATCACGGGACAGTATAACAAACATTATCACTTAGGAGAAAATAATTTGGGCTATGAACAGCTTCGCTCCATCTAAATCCACTGGCTTTGATAGCACAATGGCAATAATGTTAAATATGCAAGATATAGCATTTCCCTGGCTAGTACCTATCTATAGAAGCTGAATATTCCTAAACCATATCCTCTAAACTTGGAGACGGTGTGGTTTTCATTCCGAAGATGGGCCAGCAAGGACATGAAACTGCGAAAAACTTAAGACCAATTAGCCTAACCTCCTTCGTATTAAAAACCCTGGAATGAATCCTAGACATTCATACCCGCAAAATAATAGAGAAATTACCGTTTTCGTATACCTCAAGGGTAGATCTACAAAGGCGGTAGTGCATACAATCGAAAAAAAACCCCTACATTATAAAGAATTTACTCCTGCTACCTTAGGATGTAGAAGGAGCTTTTAACAGTGCTCACAATGAAGCTATTCAAGAATCTCTTACCGAGTTAGTTGTTCATAGATGGGTTTCTTAGTTAATGGATTGTATCCATGCTAAAAACTCGAATTATTCAGGCAACATTAGGAAACAGTAGTTTAACCAAATACGTAAATAGAGGAAACTAAACATTGAACAGCGAGTCAAGAAAGCAAGTATAGCTTCCTAATCCTGCAATAAGATTTACGGTAAAAAATGACTCCAGCCAAGCATGACCCTATGGAATCTGAGTGCTGGATTGCAATGCCCTATGGCCATAAGAAAGTCCTGGAGACGATACCTTGCCTCTTCGACTGACTACGAAATTTCCAAATTAAACAAAAAATATTTTTCAGTAAAGTTCACAACCAGAGCAGAATGAAAGAACGGGAAAGTGATCACAGATTTTGATACAGCGATCTTTACGATGCCGTGACATAAGGCAATGTGACATAAGTCCATCAGTCTTTAACATCATTTGTATTTCGTTTCCAAATTTGTCTGTGATATGACTTACGTTGGGTTTCATATATCTTTTTATAGTTGTCATTAGCAGTTGTGTATTTTTCCTCGCGGTGTTCTGTTTTTTCCATAGTTTCAGTAATTAAAATTATTATTATGGTTCCTTTGGTTGATTTCCAATTCCTCCCATATATTTCCACATTTCATAATTATTCATCATGTTAAGGACAATATATGTATACTACTACTTTTTAAAGTTGGCCAATCTCGAGTGGTTTTCAAAACGGGTTCTTACTGAACCGTCACTTCTACCTACCTACCTACCAACCTATCAACAATTTTCTACTTTTTTTTTACTTCGACGAGGATGTTAGAAGAGTAATCAAATTTAGTTAAGACTGCCTGATTTAAAAATCCCTTTTTAGTACATATTACATTTTATAACTCTGTAACTCGACAAATGAACACAAACATACATATATGTACATGCTGTCCGCAGGTACATGCGTCTATAGGTATCTACACTACTTGACTCTACATATGAATGTATATATAGGTACATATAAGTAAAACTTATACAATATTATACATTACTTCATGATTCGTTTGAGGACGATAATGGCTATTGGCCAGTTTTTTTTGTTTTCTTATATGAAACATCAAAAATTAGATAATATTTGTTTATGAAGAAGAACCTAGTTTTGAGTGGATAGTGTTGATGAGCTGAATCGATGAGCTAGTTCAAATCTTTGAGTATAATGTAAAGTTCTTCTCCTGTTTTCTTAACATATTTTTTTCAGCGTAGTTTTGTATCCTAGGTCATGCCCAAGTATTTTGCAGAATTTGAATATGGGATTTATTGGCAATGGTAAAATAGCTAATTATTTTTATTAGTAAAATCAGCATGCACTGATTTGCAGTTATTTAGTTTTATTCGCCCACACAGCTACTTTGTATAATTATTCATATGGTATTGGTATTGTGTACTTTTGCTTATAAATTTGCAAATATGTGAGAAGGAATTGGCAAAACTGGAAATTGAAAATAGTTCTACTCTCTTAGAGATATTTGAACCTTCTCTTGTATGGAAACTTTAGGGGTCTTATGTATCCAAAAGTAGACCAGTCCGACCTTTACATATGCATGACATATGTGTATTAAACTGCTTATCATGAATTCGTCTACAACATATGTACATATGTATATAAAAATCATCAAAGTTGAGGCTGAGATTCTTTTTGTAAATACATACTCGTACCTGCCTGATTCAGCTCTAGGATACATTGTTATACCTCCCTCCTCTTGATATTTATATCATGGGCAGAACTGTTTTAAACGAGGTGGTTTTCGGTATAACCTGTACTGGAGCTTCGATAATCTCGCGCGACAGTTATCTTTCGACTCGTGTCTTATGGATATGCCGTCTGACTCAATGACACCAGAAATCCAACTGCTTCGTAAATTTAATTTCCTCGCACTCAGGACTGTATTTTTCCGGAATCAGAGCCTGGAAGGAATCGTAGTCGTAAGTCTGGTGTTGGAGTCTTCGTGGTGGATGACAACATTAGTCTTCCCTTTTTGTAAGGTAAACATACGCCTGTCTTTCAAGAGGAGACTTATTCAATCTTAGTGGCTATGAACTATATTTAATAGGTAGGGGAAGCGGAGTCTCTTCGTCTGTAGCGATAGCCAGGCTGCGCTTAAGATCATGAATCAGACACAAGATTTTGAGAATGCAAGGGCTTCCTGAATTTGGTCGCTAGGCTGAACTGAGTGAGTTTTGTTTGGATCCCAGGCCACCATGGGATTACTCGAAAAGAGATTTCTGATAAACTTGCTAGATAAGGTTCGGAGGAGGTTCTCTCAGGATCTGAACCTATTTTGCGTCTTTCTGCGTCCTCGGTCAGGGTTTCGAGTAATCGAATGTTTCCGAACGTCTGTAATAAATCAGCTGCATTTCTTCTGTCCTTCAGATCCTCCCTCGATTACTTACCTTATCATGGTGGGGATGTTCAGTAGTGATCCTGGAGGGCGATTGCAGCAGGGTTACCCAAGTTGTAAGGTCTCCAGAGGAAGGTCCGAAGTGAAAGAGTAATCAACTTGATTCCAGTGGCGGTGTAAGCAAATAGTAAACCGTACCCAAGGATGCAAGGCTGAGGGTAAAATCAGTCGCTAGGGAGCTCCTTCAAGTGCCCTGGCAAGGACCTGTCGTAAATTGCGTTATCGTAGCAGAACCGGCTATGTTGCGATGGACATTTCTCATATCATTTCACATACTGGCTTACTCGTGGGAACAAAAACAAAACTAATATAAATAGTAAAAATGATGAGACCGGTCCTCCTTTAAAACCGCACTGCGATGAAGCTGTTTACCGATAATACCAATAACAATACTAAAAGTAGCATTAAGATGAGACCGGCCCTCCTTTAAAACCGGATGATAGCACGGTATTCTACAAACCAAAGCAAAGGTATTCTACAAACCAATAAGGACTCTTCGGGATCGGGTGTATTTCCGGCACACGACAAGTTGCTCCCTCGAAACAGACGTATAAAGATAGCCGCTCAGTTGGCCGTATTCTCCAGAAATTCGGCAAAATTCCAGAGAATAAAATAAATGAAAGGGTGAAAACCCTAGTCGATTGGGCCAAAAGGATCGTCAGTACACAAACTGATAAGACCAACAGAGAATTCAGGTCTAAAAGACAGATATCGTTGGAAGAATTCGGGTCGGATTCAAAAAGACCTAAGGTGCACAACACCAGCACATCCTCCAGGCCATCCAACGTCACATCCAAGTCATATAGTGAAGTACTCAAGGACAGGTTTATACTGGCTGTCATCGATAAGAACGATATCGTTGGTACAATCACTCCAGATAAATGGAGGATGATCCCAGCCAAACTGGCGACTTGCTTCCTTCACATCATGAAGGAAAATCCCGGCCCTCTTCCCAACTGTCGTGACGGCGGTTGGCATCAAGGCCATATCAAGCTGATCGCTTGTGCTGATAAGAGATTCTGTGATCTCTATAATATATATATTTGGTCTGGTGCTAGGTTTGAGGTTGTAGCTAGGGAGGATATCCCATGCAGACCAAGAACTCGCACCTGGAACCCAGCCGAACCCTCTAACACGGAGGACACAATCCGGATCCTCCAAATCAGCAACCCGTCACTTCCTACTCACAACTGGAAGGTCGCCAAGCTGGAGGAGCAGAGAGGCCTTTACAGATGCGTGTTAATTGTGATCAATAAGGAATCTCTTGCTCCTTTGGCGAAGACTGAACGTTTGATTAGCTATGGGTTCGATGCCGTTACCCTGAAAGTTTACAAAAAGGGCGAGGTGGATGTTGAGAAACTTCCCCCTCATCTTTCAGACCCTATCATAGGTATCAAAGACACCGCGAAATTAATCTCCTTCCCTTCTATGGAGGATGATGACTCTCAGTCTACCATATAACCATCTTTAGTCGATGATGGTTCGCTATAAGACTTGGAGATAGGTGTTATTTCAGACAAAGCACGTTTGAGTAAGGATGAACTTCTTGGCTTGTTCTCTGACCCGGAGGGCTTGAATACTACTGTTGTGGAGGTTTCTCTGCTTCGGCCGGCCTTCTTCTCCGTCTCTCAAAGGATAGGGAAGTATTGTCTTGACCCAAGAACCTTGTGTTCTTAACATCCTGGTTTGAGGACTCAGGACTCCCGGATACTGTATTAGTAAAAAGTAGCATTAAGGTAATTTTACTTCCTAATTACAGTGATCGGGATATAACCGTAGTGTTGCTAGAAACAAGACAACGCTCCTATTATCTAGCATCGGCTTATCTCGCCCACGACATCATAGACCTTCCTGGACCCAATATGGCAAGACTGGTTGCAGACGCTGAAAGAAGTAAAACGGGAATCATAGTTGGCTGTGATTCTAATGCTCACCATTGCCCTTAGGGTAGCTCTGATATTAACGAATGAGGTGAGTTGATCTTTGACTATATTCTAAAAACTAACCTCATTTTGTGCAACATCGGTAATGTACCTACATTCATAACTAGAAATGGACAAGAAGTTCTAGATATAACCCTTGTCTCTGACATCATTAATCAAATGATCAAGGAATGGAAGGTACTCTTTTCTGGTGAACACTTTTTTCTGACCACCGATACCTTCAATTTAGTCTTGACGACGATCCTCCAGGCCCATTGGTTTACAGAAATGTCCGTAATCCTAACTGAGTCAAATATAGGGAAACTTTAAAGAAATTGGTTAATTCCGACACTCTAAAGTCCCCGAATAATACTCAAGAGCTTGATTGTATGTTCAAGGACCTTACCTTGGCCCTCAATAAAGCGTTGTCTTCCTCTTGTCCTTCGGTTAGGTTTAGGGGCAAGACCTCTGATCTTGGACCACTCAGGAATACCTGCATAAAAAATTTTCAACAAAGGCAAAAGTACAACAGATGGGTATTGGACAACTTCTAGTGTGGATACTTTAAATTTACTTATTGATACACACTTCCCAAGCAATTCCCTGACTGCCAACAATATTAACTCTATCAAGTCAAATGCTCAAAAAACCAACCTCTCAAGTCTGATTGCGCAGGACAAACTCCTTTGGGCGCAACAAAACTTCAAACCATACAAATCTGCAGGACCAGATGGCATAACACTTGCTGAATTACAAATGTCATCTGATATTATCCTGCCAGTTCTAAAAAAATATTTTTCAGAGCTGTCTGAATCTGGTCTATATTCCGCATATATGGAAAGAAGTCAATGTGGTTTTCATACCCAAAGCTGGCAAATATTCACACGCTAGTCCAAAAAACCTCAGACCTATAAGTCCATCATCTTTCCTTCTAAACACACTAGAACGACTGATTGATATCAAGTTACATGACAGTATTGACACCCAACTACTGTCCACGGCTCAACATGCATACTGTAAGGGCAAATCAGTAGAAACAGCATTGCATACGTTAGTCAATAAGATCGAATACTCCATGCATCATAAGGAGTGCACCATGGTAGCTTTTCTAGATATTGAAGGCGCTTTTAAAAACGTCTACTCATCTGTGATTATCAAAACACTGTCAAATCTGAATATAGATAGCTCACTTGGTGAGCTGATTAATTTACTACTTAATGGTCGGATTATCAACTCAATGCTGGGTGGGACATCTGTTAGAAGATATGTCAGCAGGGGTACCCCTCAATGGGGCCTCCTATCCCCACTTCTTTTGAATCTGGTGGTCAATGAACTACTGTTAATCCTGAAAGAATGCGGACGATGTTGCTACAGCAGTCTCCGGTAAACACCTCACTCCCTTAAAAGAGCTCCTTCAAAACGCTTTGAATAAGCTATCTAGATGGACATCTCGATGTGGTCTAGGAGTGACCGAACTAGTCCTCTTCTCAAGGAAATATAAAATCCAACCTATTGACCCTCCATCCCTTAATGGAACAAGCAGAGAGTTAATCTCCAACGAAGCAAAATATCTGGATCTTATTTTGGATTGGACACTAAGCTGGAAACTTAATATACAGGAAAGAGTTAAGAAAGTCACTGTCGTACTCTTCTCTTGCAAAAAAGCCATTGGGAACAAATGGGACTTACGACCCAGACTAACTCACTGGCTCTATATCTCGGTCAATAGACCTATCCTTATGTACGGGGTAGTTGTCTGGTGGATTGCCTTGGATAAGGTGACAAACCAGAAGTTAGTAAGCGAAGTCCAACGTTCAGCTTATCTGTGCATTAGCGGAGCACACCGTCCTCAGCTATGGACATTCTTTTTCATTTAACACCCGTTGACTTTTATGGCAGGCAAATGGCAGCTAACTCAGCTATTCGCCTTAAAGCTACTTCACAGTGGTTCAAAAAGTTTATGGCCACGCCTCCATCTTAAACAAATTTGAGATCTTACCTGCCATCTCCTCCAGAGCATTCTGGAATGAAGGTGGTTTTATACCGATAGTTCTATACCGATAGTTCTAACTAACGACGGGTGGGTGGTGGTGCCTTCTCTAATAGGCTTAATTCAAACCTCTCTTTTCGTTTCAATAAATTCTTTAACAGCTCTAAACTGCCGATCGTCTTCAATGACCTACATGATCTGACCTTCTACACTTCATCAGAAGCTCCAAATGGTTCAACGAATAGGCTAGAGGCCGCGTCTCAAACCCATGTGGTATCACAACGAACCTATTATTGGTCTAAGTGTGTTGGCTTCTTTTTTTTTTGCTGAAAGCCACTTCAACCTAACCTAACCTCTGTCCTTCAGTAGAAAAGATTGCAGAAAACTTACGTGTCATTTCACTTTTGCCAAGCATCCTAATGTGTTAAGCTCTACACATCATTTATTATGAAAATAGACCGAGGAAAGCTCCTCCAGTATTTCAAACTACACAATGGTACCAATGCATAACCGGGTAGTCATAAAGGCAGAGTAGGTCATCTTTGCTGCTCCTCATTAGTGAAGAGTGCCTGCTGGAACTGGAGAAGGCAGCCTAGTCATGGCGACGATTTAATAATCGACGAAACCGATAATTTATTATACAATGCTGAAGGTTATACAGATTAATCCACATCACTAAAAATGTGCGTTCGATAATCTAGTACTCTTCCTAAGGGGGGAATAATGTCAATATAATGGAACCCCAACCATAATGGGGTTCAAGGATAACCGATACAACCAAACAAAATTGTTAAACTGGAGGTTGCAAATTACAAAATAATATATAGGTGCATATTTTCCGTGTTCATAGATCGCGATAGTCCAACACTGCTGGAGGAAATACAACATTGAACTGCCAATATATCTTCAAATAAAGACAACCTATTGGTGGGGTGTGACGCCAAAACACACAGCACAGAAAATAATGGTGAACGATGTGAGTCATTATTTCATTTAATAATGACGTCTAACTTATCAGTGGGCAATGTGGGCAACACTCCAACTTTCATTTGTCCACGTTGGAAAATCTACAAGAGGATGGGAGAAAGTTCCAGACATTAGACTCAAAATCAACAACGAAAACTTAAGAGAGGGTATCCAGTCTTACATAAGTCCTTTCAAACCAAAGCTGGATTCTCTTCAATCAGAGTCCCAAAGTCAAGTCTCCTAAGCCTTTTAGAAATCATAAAATAATTGACTGGAATAAATTCGGCCGAAACTCTAATTGGGGTCTGGCAAGCTACGCTGCATAAAGCAGTTCAACCTCCCTAACTTTTTTCTCATTATCGTCCGTTTCAACTGCTGCAATTCATATTGTAGGCCAGTGACCCGTACTAATCGTTACAATCCAGGCGATATCCAAACGAATCTTGTTAAGGAGGTTTTTTGTACTGACCCTGCTATACATAGGTGGGCCATACATCGCATGCTTGAACAAACCATATCTATCCCAGGATCGTTCTTTGCCCTTGAATCAAATGCTTTTTTCTTTGTGCAGTTTTCCAACTGTTATGAAAACTTGTTTAATATTTAAATTTAACTTCCTTAATACTTAAATTAACGCATTTTAAAGTAATATTTAACTGATTAACCTTATATATTTAATTATCACCAAACATTTGTTAATTTACCCCATGGTTCGATATAGTGCTTCTATGTCGTTTTACGTGATCTGTAAATGATCTCAATTATATTAATATTTGATTAATTGCTCAATTGCATAAACCGGTTGATTTTTTGATATTTTCAGCTTCTTGCTGTTGTGCAGTAAATTTTCTCGCTCTCTTGACTAGCAACCACCAAGCGCGTAACATCGTTCCCTCTATCTATATACTTTTAATTATTTCGATTGTCTTGATGGAATTAAAAATGTGTTGGGGTCAAAATCCCGAAAATCCAAAATCCCGAAAAACCAAAATCCTGAAAATCCAAAATCCTGAAAGGCCAAAATCCCGAAACAAAAACCCCAAAAACTAAATCCCGAAAAATTATATAAAATTAAAAATTTGTCAAATGTTCAAATATATATATATTATATCCACAATGCATAAACAGTAGAATTTGTATGGGAGGGGGGGTATGCTGCCCCCCTGCAACCCCCCTGCTTGGGGTCACTGTAGGATTTGGCGTGGGTGCGAGGTGTTCACTTTCATTTTCGGGAATTTGGCCTTTCGGGATTGTGGGTTTTCAGGATTGCGGATTTTCGGAATTTTGGGTTTTCGGGACTTTGGGTTTTCGGGATTTTGGGGTTTTCGGGATTATGTTTTTCGGGATTCTGTCCGACTCCCATAAAAGATTTATTAAATTTGTAACGTTTTGGATATCGCCTTTGTTTCTTCTTTAATTCTCTATCACCAACAATGTTTCATTCTTTATATTGC
Source organism: Pocota personata (assembly GCA_963082735.1). Classification (NCBI taxonomy): domain Eukaryota; kingdom Metazoa; phylum Arthropoda; class Insecta; order Diptera; family Syrphidae; genus Pocota; species Pocota personata. The sequence goes on from OY720429.1 coordinate 76,015,812, forward strand.
TATTAATTTACTCCACCATGTTGGCCTTTGACAGTTAATGCAAAAATAATTGTTTCCCTTATAACTCTCACTCTATCCTTGCCTGCCTTTTTGGTTGAGAGAAGTTTCTTACGACACTTTTACACTCGGATGTTTATGAAAGTTTCGCGAGAAGTGAGACAGTTCAAAGACTTGTTAATGTTTTTTGGGACTCGAGTCTTGAGTCTCCGCTCAGTGATCACGCACTTTTCCATTGAGCCTCGACGCCCAGTTGATGCTTACAAATAGTGATGTATACAAATAGGTAAATATTATGAATCAAAAATTATATGTCATATGAACGTGCTTGCTTCATAAACGCTGTTCGTTTGTAAATTGTTCAGATTTCAAATTTAGGCTAAATCTTGCGAAGAAATAGTTTTTTTTTTTGTATGATAAAATCCCATATATGATTTGCTGTTTAGGCTGCAGTTCGAGGTACAGATGGAGAGAGTTGCGAGATCCACTTTTTCGATTTTCTCTATGATAATATTAAAATTGGTCAAAACTGCAAAATCGACAATTTTCACGAAAACCTTTATACGAGCAGCAACAAGAGAACAAATAAATTGCAATATGATCAGGCAAATTCTCCATCGGACAATATGCAGAAAAGCCTAAAATAATGTACCTTTCTTCATTTTCGTTCTTAAAAATCACCCAAAGCTATATATCCTATATGAAGGGGGCTACTGGCAATAATATAGTTTTACAGGCTGCAATTGTTGTTTACTAGCACCTATAGGGTAAATATTTGTTTAGTGAAAATGTTCCAACTCGAGAGTTTCATCAATTCTGATATTATATATACTCGAAAAGTGGGTCTGTCAATTATGTTTGCCTGTCTGTCTGCGCGCACTACTGGAGCCTAAAGGGCTGGACGGGTTTTGTTCAAACTTGATATCTGGGGTCTTTGGGTTCACAATTCGAGGCGAAATCAGAATTTTCATTCTAACCCAAAAAGTGAACGACAATTTACTAATGGCCGAGTTTGAAATAATCGGTTTTCTCGAAAACGGCTCTTAAAATTTTGTTTGAATTTAATATTTTTTAATTTTATATTGGTTATTTCTCGGATATGACTGAAATGATTTTGTTGAAAATCAGCATTTACTACTTATGCAGTTCACTTTTCAGTTTTATCTTATGTAGAATCTATACAGTGTTATGATATTTATGAATACCGCTCCTTGTCACGTTCGCTTTCCTGCTGATTTGTAAATTATTTGCTTTTCTACGTAGAAACAAAAACTAAATACACTTTAAGTTGTACCTACTTAAATGAGGCTGCAATGTTGTCTGTGACTCACTATGTTGCCAATCGTTACGAGTCTCCTCGCCTCGAGCATTCTCCATTGAACCAGCCAAATAATTAACACAAGGAACTGCTGTTTTAGGAAACTTTCGATGGCGTCTTAATAGATGCATTTCTGAAATTGGAAGATCGATGCACAAAGTCCAAATACCTCCGTGCATTGGTACAAGGAATACAGCATCTCTTTTATTTCGAGGATCTGAAAAACATTAAAAACAAAAAAATATAGGGAGAAATTCAGCATTAAAATGAACAGTACATGTATAATTAAGTTATCTGGCAGGGGTAGACTCAATCATGGACCTGCGGCGCCCAATAACAATTTTAATGAATTTAGATGAGATATGTACATGCATATACAAAATTCAAGGTTGCACATGTGAAGTCGTGTACTTACACTTCTAGAGAGGCATTTTGAAATAAGAAATTGAATTTACATAAATCCTATATTTGCTCTTAACATTTATATTATAATAATAAAAATATATTTTTATAATATAAAAATTTAAAATTAAATGGTATGCCACATAATCACAGACGTAATATGGAATGCTAGTACTAACACATAATTTATGCCGATTGGATCACCATCTAATCGTGTGTGTTATTATCTGACTGACAAGAGAGGACAAGAATTTGAATTAAAAGTTTTGACAGTTACAATAACTTTGAGCACATGTATTGAAATTGTACCAAATAGAAAATTATTTATGAATACAAATTTTTTAAAGCATCTACATACTTCCACAAATTAATATTTTAGTTATTTTACAGGTTGGTAAATATTTGTTTTTTTTTCGAACATGGTACTAGGCATAAAAGATATAACCGATGAAAGTCAGTAATTCGTTTAACGTCTTCGCCTAAGAACTTACTAGCTTCTTAATTTGTTTGTCTGAGAAATTAATAAAATTCTTGATTATACTCGTACGTAGCCCTTGTTCTATTATTTTGAGGTATTTCTTAAAATTTTTAGGAGTTTAGGGCTAGATTTAGATGTTCTATTGGTATTCCAAAGTATCGTTTTTGACTATGGTTAAGGTGAATCTTAATTTTGTCCGCAAGTTCATAAAAACTTTCTGCTTCCGGCAATAATACATACCTACCTACAAAGAGTCTGTAAATGAATTTATTCTTTTTGATCAAGCAAGGTACAATTTATTGCTATCAATTCTGAGATCGGGGAATTAGAAAATTTCCAATAATGAAATCCCGGGGTTACTGTCTCTGTTGAGTAGAATCTGTTACATAATAAAGCATCAGTTTTTGCTAGAATCGTAATGATCGTAGACACTCTGGCCGTCCTTCGACAAGTCGTTCGGCAAAAACACCGAAGCAGTTCGTGAGAGTGTTGTTGAAAGTCCAGGAACATCAATTCGGCACCGTGGTTAAGAATTTGACATTTCGAGAAGTTCTCTACGGAGTATTCTCACGAAAGATTTGCATCTTCATGCATACAAAGTGCAATCGACTCAAGAACTGAAGCCTACTGATCACGCACAACGTGAATGGAACAACAACAAGTGGATGCTGATTTTTTAAACAAGATCATCTTCAGCGATGAGGCTCATTTTTATCTTGATAGTATTGTTAATCGTCAAAATTGTCAAATTTGGGGTTCAGAAAATCCACGAGTGTTTATTGAGAAACAATTACATCCACAACGTGTCACTGTTTGGATCGGATTTTGGGCTGGAGGCATCATTGGACCATTCTGCTTTAAAAATGCGGGTGGTCAGGCAATAACATTTAGTGGTGCTCGCTATCGCGACATGATAATCCAGTTTTTTGTGCCTAAATTGCAAGATATAGATGGACGCCATGTGGTTTCAACAAGGCAGTGCCACATGCCATATAGCCCGAGAAACAATTCAATTACCGCATGAGTCATTTCCTGGCCCCTTCGGGTAGGGATTAGAATATATCCGAGGTAGGCATGCCTGTCGTAAGAGGCGACTAAAATCCACCCTCCGTATACCGAGTATGGCGTATACAAATATATGCAATGAACAAAACGAAAGTTCAGGTACACTGGAAAATCCACCCTCTTCGGAGGTCGGCTCACCGGATTCTGGGGAGAGCCATTTATTGCGTTCATCTGACCCTTTTAAAAAAGGTACTAGGCTAGTTAGATCTCCAATATCAAGATCTACCATAAAAACGTGCGGAACTAGAAGTCCGGCGACATCGATAGTGTCGCGCACGAACAACGGACTTCAGCAAAAATTCAAAGCCTTACGGACGAAAATATGGAACTCCGGACCAGGCTAAGTAAAATGGAACTTCTCTGCGAAGAACTAAGAAAGGAATTAAATGTACTTAAAGCAGAAAATAAAGCATTTAATGATACATCGAAACCTAATGACTCTGCTGCGAGTTCAAACGTCCCCGAAAGCACGGATTATAAAACGGATGATGAAGAACTAAGTCGGGAAACCAATTGGATTCTAAAAAAATTACCAGCCAAGAAAAGAAAAGCTGGCTCTTCGCCCGAAATGTTAACGAGGCAAGAAAACACGCAAAATAAACGAAAAGGTAAAGAACAGCGTGACAGATTAAACAAGCGTGCCGAAGAAAATCCACGAAATAAGGTACGACCACCGCCACCAATATACGTGATCAAAATTGCAGACTATAATAAACTGCATTCTTTTCTCAAACCTTTATTGCTATCCGATTTTGAAGTAACATCGTTCAACAACAACAAATAGAAAGTAAACGTCAAGGACTCAGGCAGTTACCGCTCAGTATCTAATAAACTGAATATTAAAAAAATCCAGTGGTATACGTATGAAAATAAATCTGAAAGACCGATACGAGTCGTAGCTAGAGGACTTCATGCCTCATGTCGAAAGGAAGATGTTGTTCACGATTTAAAGAACAAAAACTTTAAAATTGTCGATGCGGTAAACTTAATTAAACGGGAAAAGCAAAAATTGGATGGCGAGGAAACGATGGTTAATCGCGATCTTCCTCTTTTTATGCTACCCTTTGATAAGGCTGAGAGTTTAGATAAGATTTACGAAATAAGAACAATTCTGAATGTCATAGTAAAAATCAAACCCATGCGGAATAATACAAGGTTGATACCTCAGTGCAAACGATGCCAAGGATTCACCCATACGCAAACGTATTGCCGAAAAGAACCGCGATGTGTCAAGAGTGTGGCGTAAACAAAAAAACCCGGCTAATTACAGACGCAAAACCCACTTACGTACGCCCAAGCTGCGACATCAAACATCGATCAAATTCCACACCGGGTTAAGGTAAAAGCGCCTAAAGAAAAGCCATCAGATTCTGACATGCAGACGCGTGCTCAAGCATCAACATCAACAAAGACGAACACTGATAATTCGGAAAACCCAGTATCTCACGTCTTTTCCATTATCCTTGCGAGGCTTGAGGAGCAAACAAAAACAAACATGCTAATTGTCGAAAGGTTGGAGAAGCTTGAATATAAGCTTAACAACAAGAGCATTTCAAAACGAACATGACGAAACTTCTTAAAATGGTTGCATGGAACGTCAACGGTCTAATACAAAGACTAGAAGAGCTAGAAATATTTCTACGAGAAAATGACGTTGACATATGTTTGATCTGTGAAACTCACCTGACGAAACTATCGCGTGTAAACATTACTGGATAGAGTACCTATCACGCTTATCACCCGTCGGAAAGGGCCAGAGGCGGATCGTCTTTAATCATAAAAGATTGCATCGAACACTCTGAAGAGATTATGATAGAGCTTGAAACAATGCAAGTGAGCACTGTACGCGTGAAAAATGGACATTACTCTTTCAATGTCTCGTCTATTTATTGTCCACTGCATTGTAGGCTTGAAAAAAATGATTTTACAAATATTTTCAGCTCTCTTGGACTGAGTTTTATTATTGGCGGTGATTTTAATGCAAAACACACCTTCTGGGGTTCAAGATGTGTCTCACAAAAAAGAAGAGCACTTAACAACGCTTGCATGCAACACAGTTGCGACTTTCACTCGACTGGTAAACCAACATATTGGCCGACTGATAGCAACAAAATACCCGATCTGATCGATTTCTTTGTTGTAAAAGGTATACCAGACAATTGTATTAAAATTGATGAAAGTTATTGGGTTATTTTGAAGTCTAAGCCCAGGATTACCCACGCCTTGAAGGAGCAAATTGAGCTCTGTATCAATGAAATTCAGCCACATTTATGCAAAACGATTATGGAAAATTTTGACAAAAGAGTGTGTATGTGGCAGTAAAGCCGTGGAGGCCATTTACCCGAAATGCTATTCCGTACATGACTCAATACTGTATATTTTATAAATCAATAAAACATTTACAATTTTTAATTCAACTTGTGTTTTCTATCAAAATTACTTCTTGCGAGAATTTTGGGACACCCTTTATAATACAATTGAAGTCCTAAGAATTTGTCGTACAACAATTTGATGTATGTCTAATAGTATAGCCGACACATCAAATTTAATGGGGCAGGCAAATAATATTCTCGCGACGGGTGAACATGCATTTCTTGATAGATCAGCTTCCTGATGTCGGAGAATAATGAAATGAAAGAAAAACATCAATAAAAGACTTTCAAACACTATTTTCATATACTGTCTATAGTTTAGCCGTCATATCGAATTAAACGACTTCGGTGAACATATAGTATATGTAGCTTCTTGGCCCAACATGTTGATACCAGATGGATATGATATATGTATTTGTATGATATAATATATGTATTTCATTGTTAAAAATAAACTTAAAACTTCGGCAATAATTATGTCTTAAAGTAAATGGTGAATGGTCTCTCAATACTTATATTATACTTTGGTTTTTATAAGAATACACATAGCTTTATATTGTTATATATTATTATATTATTATTATTCTATTCTGTATAATTTAGATACATTACAAAAATATTAAAAGTACTAAATTTAAGTGATATGGCCGTCTGCTATAGTTGATAATTTTTTTTTCTTCGATTGCAATTTTTAAATAATTTATTTGTTTTCTTTTGTTAAGGAAAAATGTGACAAAATCTTTACAAACTGATTTACTGTTTTTTTCTTAAAGATTAACCTAAGCAATAAAGCAACTAAAACTAACTTAACCTAACTTAACCTAGTGCTAGGGATGGGTCCTGACATGCAAATCGGAAAAAGGGATATAGAGAGTATTTGGTCCCTATAGAACACCAGTATGGTGCAGAAGTACATATTTCCTAATACTCCTAATAAAGGGTGGTTAAGTTTTAAGGGCCGATGTTGATTTTGAATAAAACACAAATTATTTAGGAAATTACTGTCATTTCTTTTTATTATGATAATATTGGTATGGTTCAATTATGTATGGAACAAAATATCGGCCAAATGACCGCCGCGACCTCGGCGGCACATCTCCATCCGATGGTCCAAATTTTCGATGACGCTGAGGCATAATTGAGGTTTTATGCCGTTAATGTGCCGAATTATCTCATCCTTTAGCTCTTGAATTGTTGCTGACTTATCGACGTACACCTTTTCTTTCAAATAACCCCAAAGAAAGAAATCCAACGGTGTCAAATCACATGATCTTGGCGGCCAATTGACATCGCCACCACGTGAGATAACACGGCCATTGAATTTGTCGCGCAAAAGAGCCATTGTTTCGTTAGCTGTGTGGCAAGTGGCACCATCCTGTTGAAACCACATATCGTCCACATCCATATCTTCCAATTCGGGCCATAAAAAGTTCGTTATCATCTCACGATAGCGAACACCATCCACAGTAACTGCCTGACCGGCCTCATTTTGGAAAAAAATACGGCCCGATGATGCCGCCAGCCCATAAACCGCACCAAACAGACACTCTTTGTGGGTGCATTGGTTTTTCGACAATCACTCTTGGATTATCATTCGCCCAAATGCGGCAATTCTGCTTATTGACGAATCCACTGAGGTGAAAATGTGCCTCATCACTGAAGATGATTTTCTTCGAAAATTGATCATCCACTGTTGCCATTTCTTGCCACCATTGTGACCATTGACGACGCTTGAAATGGTCAAGAGGCTTTAGTTCTTGAGTCAATTGCACCTTGTAAGTGCGTAAATGCAAGTCTTTATGCATAATGTTCATCAACGACGAGCGTGAGAGGTGCAATTGTTGGGTACGACGACGAGTTGAGGTGGACGGCTCTTCAGCCACACTATCGCGAACACATTTTCTGCAGTACGAGCTGTACGAGCATGCACTGGTGTTTTCACATCTCCTACAGACCCGGTTTGCACAAATTTTTGCACGATTTTTCCGATTGTACGAACATTTGGACGATTAAATTGACCGAAACCACCCTTTATAACCAAAAATGATCGAACACTTAAAAATCCTACCACTTTATTATAAAATCATCGACATTTTAAGCTTCAAGCTTGGTAACGAAGACACTATGCCACACTTTGAAAGCTTTGAATATATCATGAATGATCATGAATACACTGTTTGCCTTTGTCGGACAGGTAGGTCATCAAGTTCCCTGTGGAATGCTGTTGCCGGAAATTATATTGGTGTTCATTAATGACATGGCTTTTGTTTAAGGTAACTCATAAGGTGGCGGTTAACAATGCTCTCTCTGGTCTGGTCAGTAGTTAAATGGGAACCATTTTAATCCTGCCATTATGCAGGATTGACTGTACGGAAAATGCCTGTAGAATACGATTAGTGAAAGAGTTTGGACAGAATTTGTAGAAAGAGAGCAATCAAATAAGGTAGAATTTGCTGCGAATATTACACCTAGCAGACTGCCTTTCTGTTTGGAATCCAGGATATTTTTATCATTGTGAACGAGAACCGGGATGGTGAATGAAGCAGAACCTTTTATTATTTCCACGAAAGAAAAGACCTGTTGGTCATGTATAAATTTAGCACGTGGCGTTGCCAGAAGGAATTTGACGTCCTTACGCAAAAGCCTCTTCCTTCTTTCGGATAGCAGTTGCACAAGTCGAGTGAAACCATAGTTTGATTTTAGACTAACTGATTTACTTGGGATGAAGAAGATCATTTCAAGTATAATTAGATCTGTAATCATATCGGCGGCGGCATTTACGTGTCTATTAAGGAAGCGCAAACATCATTTAAAGAATACCGCTCCAATCTGCATTCTCGTACTGCCAAATTGTTATTCTAGTGAATTTCTTGTAAATTGAATGCAGATGCACATATGAGAATGTATGTAGTTGACACCAGACAATGATCCGACTTTTCAAGTGGAGTAGAAAATAGGGCCGGCAATAATGCGATCCTGCCGTAAAAACTGGATTCAGAAATCGCGGAATTAATAAATAATAATCCCAGGATTTCGGGATTTTTTTAAAAGCAGGTATTGAAATTGTAGGGATTGGGAAAAGTATATTGATGAATAAAAAGTCTCACAAAGAATCTACACACTTTCACAAATTAATATTTTAGTTATTTTTGAAGCTTGCAAATATTTTTTTTTCTTCTAAAAATTGTACTAGGCAAACTGTTAAACCAGTTATTATTATTAGAGTTAAGGAGAATATGAAGTCCTTATTGGATCACCTGCAACCTGAGAGATATTTTGTGTTAATTTTTGAGTATTCCGAAGTGTGGTATCGTTTTTACTCCAGAATAAAGATAAAAATAAAAATGCATACGATTTCCTCAAATACCTATAACCAACATGTGCATTAACAACAGTAACAATATGTAGTGGTAATCCATTTATCCGCACATACAATTATTACTTTACATATGGTGCAGACCATAACTCTTTTATAAATGTACTAAAGAATGGTAAATTATAATATATGAGTATTATGCTTAAAGGCAATTAAGTCAAGATGAATCCTAAAATAAAAAGTTTGCGCGTAATGAACATCAAGAGAAAAAAATTATCTATCCGTTTTCTTCCAGACTGCAAAAATTAAGAGAAAAAGATCCTTGGTATATGTATGTTCTCCCTTCATTTGCAAGGAGCAAACAAAGAGATGGAAAAACACTCCATTCGATTCGCACAAAATTGTGATTTACTTTTTTTATGGCTTTTTATTAATTTTAATTCATTTATGCTAGACAAAAACGCTCAAAACTAGCTTAACTAACTTAACTATCTATGCGGCGCTCTAAGCTAACTTAATCCTTATATATGTATGTCTTTCGACTTAATCTATTACTTACTATTTTATTCGAATAGCAATTATGACTAAGAAAATTTTTTATTTTAAAAACTTAATATCAGTACTATTTATTTTAACTTATATATAAAACTTAAATGCTACAAAATAAGGCTTAAATTAACTACATGCGTAATCAAATATGCACTTTTTTTATGATTTTTTTTATTTTTTGTTTGTATCCAAGTGCTGTGATTTTTTTTCTCATATAAATAAACTTAAACTACCTAACCTAAACACATAAAAACTATGTAAGCCGGCCAAGACAAAAAAATATGGCGGCCAACTTTGCCGTACTGATCTACTCCGAATCAAAAGTGATCGACGAGGGAGCTTCCTCTATTAACCACCAGTATTGCTGATGCTGCTTCCTCACATCTTTAATATCGCTCCCCGATACCGATCAACTGAATCGGAGACGCTCCTCAGTGCTCTGTGCGACGTCTCTGCTGTAGTTGAGCCGCCTATCCACAGTTGTCCGGGCAACGTGGAAGATTATCGGTGCCGCTGATCTATCCTGGATCAGACCTGCCTGATCGAAATAGAGGAATGCTTCTAGGGCGACAAAGCCGTTAAGGCGCACCTTCTCATGGTACCTATGGTTGGGGTAATAAGCTCCGAAGATCAGGTTATTCATCGAGGTCATTGCTCTTGCAATGTGCCTTCGAGTCATCTTGACCAGGAAATTGTACACTCTTATCAGATTCGCCCTGTTGTATAGGACATCATTAGAATATAATTTTATGTAGTGAGACTCTGGTGTTCTGTACAAGTGAAGGCAAGCCCGAAGGCAGGCCCTCTCAAACACCAAAATCCTTTCCATCCTACTTGCTAATACCTGTACCACCCCCCTAGATCCGCCCTTGTCCGGAACTATGTTACTGTCCTCAACCCACTTAATCAAGGTTCTATTGACCATTTGTTCGAATACCTTGCTGATATGGAGGAGATTTATCGACCGGAGATTTGCCGGATTAGAGGTGCCCTTTCCTCTTTTGGGGATCGGCTGTACCACAGGTGTTTTCCAATACTCTGGATAATTTGCATTATTCAGTGCATTGTTGAATAGAGTGGCATAAATTTCCACCGCTCCTAGAGGAAGATGTAGAAGCACAATGTTCGATATTCCATCGATTCCCACTGATTTCTTCTTTCTCAATGATTCGAAGATCGTTTGGAGTTCTACCTTCGATACGTACGGGAGGTGAACCCTTTCATTGGCGATGGTATTGTTTGCCAAGTTTTCGCCATTGAACCCGGTAAAACCAGTATTCTCTAATCGCCAGTGCTCTATATCATTTCGAAAGTAGAAGTTGTGAACAAGGACTCTATTGTTCAGGTCGTGGTTCAGGCGAATGCTAGCATTTACCTTGTACACATCCTCGAAAATAGTTCCAATAGCCTCCACCTTCTCCTGCGGAACTTCGATCACAAAAAAGTCGTCATCATCGACAGCGTCCCTTGGATCTATTCCTGCTGCTGTAAGTAGGCGTTCATTGTTCGTTGTTCAGGTGATTTTCAGACACGGAAGTTCGTTGACATCGTTCCTCCGAAATATTTTATTAATCTGGGGGAACATACTCGGGTTATCAGACTTGATAGCCAGAATCTTGTTGCTCCAGTGCAAATTAGCCGACCGCCTATAATTTGCTCTAATAAGTATTTGGAGGTCCTTTATTAACAATTTCAGCATCCTAACCTCCGAGTTTTGTCTGTTAGTAAACTGCCTATACAAGTTTTTTAGTCTTGTAAGCAGTCTACTTTTTTGTACATGCAGTGCGTCGATTGTTGTATTGCGGAACACGTCGTCAGTTGGTCGATACCGAGGTATCGTACTCTCCATCGTTCGTTTGATTGTCTTGTCCATTTGTTTAAGGTCAATCTCCTAGTTTGACATTTCGGCACTAAGTCCTCAATGGTCACTGTCATACACAAATGTGTGCAGATAGTTCATCGTTCGTCGGTCCACGTCAATCAGTTGTATCCTTTCGTCGAACAGCAGTAGATCTAGATAGGAGTCGCTTCTGGGAAACGACGGACTATCTGTAGCCTTCAAATCGAGCCGAAACTCAACATTGTGTTGACCCCACCAATTGAATAGTGAGTTCCCTCTAGGATTTGGTGTGTTATTTTCCCAATCTCTATGCTTAGCGTTTAAATCTCCGGCCATGAGGAAATAATTCTCTCCCGACTCCAGTCTGCTCTGACATAAATAAAGTAAATTGAGCAGCTTCAGCAGCATAAAGCGCGACAACGTAAATCTTCTTTCCACTACGAAGAGGGATGTACAGAATACACGCTTCTAGCCCCTGGAACCTTCGCACTTCACTACTGTACACGGCCTTATACCTAAGTTCTTTACGAATAAAGTTCGCTACACCTCCTCCTTGAGTGGAGTTGGGTCGGTCCCTTCTTTCTATAATATAGTTTTTATACCGTAACTTGCCTTTTTGGGGTTAGCTTAGTTTCGCTAACCAGACACACGTCAGGGCTTTGGTCTTCGAGTAACTTGTAGAGCGATTCTTTTCATTCGATTCTAATCAATGAATTTACATTCACCGCTAGAATCTTCAAGAAATCTTCATTCGCGGTCGTACCCATCACGATTGGAGATGCGTTAGGCTAGGCAGAAGCGCATAGATCATGTCCACACGGGTCGCCTGTTCTTGTAACTGGAGCTGTAGCTGCCCCATCTGCCCCTAGATAGAGAGCAAGATGGTCAGCGTCGCACTGTGCCTCAGGTGCCTTAGGCACTGGGGCCTGTGCAGCTACCTTCGGTTGTTGCTGTACCGTGGATCTCGCACAGATTTGCTGTTTTAATGCATTGAAACTCAGGACAACCCCGATAGTTCTTGCATAGCACACATGTGAGCTGGCCCTTATCTGCCACTCCCTCCTTACCTAGAGGACATTCCTATGTGTCGTGATTCTTTCCACACTTCACGCATCGAGGCTGCATGTCCGAACCTATGGCAGCGAACGCATTGAATAATGCTTCCGCTGCGCTTTAATTTATCCCATGAGACAACTTGGTAGTCTAGGACCTTGATACTCCTTAGACCATCCAGTTTACTATCGGGCGACAGCTGAACCAGGAAGAACGGTAGTTTCCGCTTCTCCCTTTTGGCCCTTGCATAACCCCTACAGAAGTGAGACCGTCGCACTTAATCTTTTGGAGCGGCTTAAGGAGCTCCTCCGGCTGGGTGGATGGTTCCATCCCTTTCAAGAGCATCGTTTGCAACTTTTCCCCCTTCGGGGTAAAAGAGAAGAACTCCGTCGTAGAGTCCCTTGGCATATTCTTTATTTAATTGTACTGCTCTACCGTATTGCACTGAATGGAGTGTCCACTATCATTGTAAAGTTTAATTCCCTATGGTCGACTTACACAGTTCTATGATGTCTTTGAGCTCCATCTTGAATGTATTGATGGGTGGAACTCGCACCTTCCCTGGCTTGTTCTGCTTCTGTTGTTGCTGCTGAGGTGTCTGCTGTTGTTGCTGCTGTTGTTGTTGCCGTTTTGGCTGCTGCAGTTGTTGCTGCTGCTGTTGCTCTGGCTGCTGCTTCTTCTCCTACTGCGGCTGCTTTATTTTTTGTTGTTGTTGCTGGTTAGGGTGCTTTTGCTTTTGCTGTGGCTGTTGTTGCTGTTGCTCTCGGGAGCTCTGGAGCACAGCCTGTCTCTCCCTCTCCCGCCTTGGTGTTTGCTTGGCTTTTATGGCCAATACTTTCTGCTGGAGCTGCCTTATACTGGTGTTAAGGCACTCCAGTTCGTCGTCTTCGTTCTCCTGACTCTGACGTAACCAGAGCGGCGAAGTTGTTTTTGTCCCTATATAATGGCCTTCACCACCATCGGAGACGTATGAGTATTGGTCATCGTCATCTGATGACCTTTGCCTCTTCTTTTCTGCTGCTGCTGCTGTTGCTGTACTAGGCGCCCCTTCCATCACTCCACCCGGCAGCTTTTAAAAATGCAGCTGTTATGGAGGAGCACTTTACCAAGTTGTGTGTTGGTTTTAATTTTCTCCTCTTCCCAGTACCTTCCTTAGCCACCGTTGATGGGTGGGCTGACTTTGCAGCCTCATCGGCTGATCGAAGGTCTGTGAACGACTAAATTGTAATACGTAACACTTTTATATAAATTTTGTTTTTTGTACGAAAATTTTATCTCACTAATTTATGAAGAAGAATCAAATTATGTTAAGTATGTACATTCTTTAACTTTTTACTATCTTTTTTTTTTTTTTTTTCATTTGTATATTCTTCAAAATGTTGTTTTACAAATATGTTCCTTTTTAGTTATGAAATGCCATTTGTTTTACTTAAAATAGATTTGTACGGAAAATTATTCTCACAAGTGTACATTTACAGAATTACTCGTATCTTAGAGTTTGGTCCCCATCTTCTGCCGAAGATTCGGTTGCATGTGTAAAAAGCGGTCGATGCTTTTTTTTACACTTTCATTGCCATTAAGCTTCCAGTTAAATTTCCCGACGAGTATGATTCCTAAGTTCTTCGCACTATCAGATATCCTTAAGGGTATTCCCTCAATAGTTGGTAGTATGAATTACGGTATAATTCTTATATTAATGAACAGCACAAGCTGGGTCTTCTTAGGATTAACCCCAAGTCCGCAATGTTTTTTTTTCACGTAATAAGTGTCTTTAATGGATTTTCTAACAGTTAGCTAATGATGGGTAAGAATTTTCCTCTTAGCAGCAGTACTACATCGTCTGCATAGACGACTGCCTTATACCACGTGATAAGAGATGTAAAGTCCAAACCCGATTTGTTCACCCCCCCTAACTGCCTAAACCGCCCACCACTCCCCCTGACCCAGGCGTTCATTCACCCACCCTGCTTCCCATGCAATTTTTTTCTTGTACTGAACCAATGAATCACACCCCGAAATATTATTATTATTAAATAAAGTAATATGCATTAAAGTTTTTCTTACCTTTTGGAGGCAATATCGCCACCTTGTCGTCCAAAATCCATTCCAGTCTTTTGCCCGTGTGATTCGACAAACGATCTAAGCTGTCTCGGTCCCATCGCACGTGCTCCCAATGATCTGTCATAATTGCTGCACATAGCATAGCCGTCGCACTCGTAGTCATCAAAAGAGTAACGAAAAGGAACAATACAGGTGGTGGACCCATGCAACAACTCCCACAACATCCGGCCCCACCACTATCTATTGCGCTAGTCACCGATGTTGGAGTATCTGTCTGTTGTGTGGTCGTTTGCATTATTTTGCCGCTACTATTGCGTATAAGAATACTGCTGCGTCGTATTGTCTCCGCCACGCTTGCGGTTTCTAACACACTTGGACGTTTGTTATGATTATTGCTATTGGTTTGATAGTAACAGTAGGAAATCTCATCGGCTATATCTTCAGTACTCGAATAAATAACGGAATTATTGAAATTATTAATGTTGTTGTTATTGTTGAGAGCATACAGCGCCTCATAGTCATAGTGTTGTGGATTTCTATAGATGACGGGCCAACTACGGGTTGTGTTTGAGTTGTGACTGTAATTGATAGATGTCGCTACAACTGTAGCATCCGGTGTTGTTTTGAGGGTAGTTATTATTGAGGACGCTGTTGCCGGTGTTGTCGGTGTGTTGGTTTGTGCAGCCCCGCTGTTCAAAGTCGATGTTGGTGATGTGGAGGGATATGCACCGGCAGCCTCTAACGCCGCATTTTCAACTAATATAGAGGTAGCTGGATAATTGTTAGTCGAATTGTTACTATTATTTTGCAAATTTTCATTATTGCCAGATGGCGATGTTATACTAACTTCGGGCACGCATCGGGTGGCCACCTTATAGCGACCCCCTGTCTTGCTTTTTACGAGTCATAAGTCTGTGTCGCGTTTTTTCATTTTGTTGCTTTTTGACGTCTGATGGTGGATTTTGAAAATATTTGTAGAGATTTGTTGTATGGATGTATTATAATATTTTATGTTTTTTTTTTTTTTAATTGATAGTATCTATTGTGTAGGTTTTGAAGATCGGTTAAGTTTTTATTCCGTAGTGTGCGCTTTGTTCACTTATTTTTATTGCTTTCACTGTAGTTCGCTGCATAAAATAAAAACAGTGTAAAGGAAAAAAAAGGGTTAAAACATATGAATTTCAAATGAAAGGTTAAGAAAACTCTTCGATTTACATTTTCACAACATAAAAAAACCAACAAGTTGATGGGGTAGAAGTGGTGTATAAAAAGTGCATAATGAATTTATGAGCGCAGATGGGTGCAAATGAGGAATAGAACTGAATCAATATGCTTCTTAGACTTTCATTATAAGCGGATTTAGCACAAACTTACTGTATCGTATGTAAGGAGAAACCGTATACATATATGTACATTAATCTTACATATCTCATATATCATTATAGACTGGGAATAGGATGCCTGAACAAATTGCAGATTAATTATGCAAGAGTAAATAATGTACACTACTAGGTCGTATGTACTTACTTACATAAAATGTTATTCCTTTGCAAGTTGCTGACATTGAAAGTTAAATCAAAATTGCCAATTTTTCCAAAACTTAGTACGCCATATCCGTTCATATATTAAACATCCGTTAAACATCGATTTTGACCAAAGCAGTCAGTTCTGGAAAATATGTCAATAAGAAAAGTAACGTTATAAAATTAATTTTTTCTTTCGCTAAATTTTGGTAGACTATCTAATACGAGTATATAGTATATAATCAACCTATCTCAAATATGAAATTTGAATCAAATCGTCAGTTTTTGAGAAGATATAGGCCAGGCGTCTGGAATTCGAATTTGGAAGGAACTACATTTAAATGGTATTTAAGTATATCAATTAAAGCGTTAAATAACTTAGGATTCCACTCGATGCATAAAGTACTTGGAATGTATTTTTATACATATTGGACGCTAAAACGATATAGGGGGTTATGTGTTACAAGCCTTCAAATATTGTGATTGTCAGTTATTTCTGTCTCAGATGCTTAGCTGAAAAACCACTTGACAATGATGACATCTACAAATCATCGGATATTTTTCTCTCTCAGGAAGGGAAACTTATAACGGTGGGACAGCGCCTTGAGATGCCTGTTGCTTCTACTACTGAGATTAAAAGCTTTTGAAAATATATCTTCTGAGAGTGAATTCTAAAGTTTACTTGTCCGGTAGCAGAAGTAATTTTTATGTACAGATGTTCGCGCCGGTGCCAGGTGAACGTAAATGTGATGGGCAGTAGCAGCTTGCCCAGTAGAACTCTTAAATCATTCCATTGAGATCTTAAATCATTCCATTGAGATCTTCGGAACATTTGGCATGATAGTATTTTTAGAATAGACATAAGTCTGCTACCAATCTTCGATGAGTCGACGGATGGAGTTTGATGTTAGTGCGGGATCATCGTCTCTGTATGCTGTCATGGGGTGGTAAGGTTAATATGCGACGTGAAGCTGCAAAAATCATTTCCGCTGTACGTTTTACTTAAGAACTACGGATTTTGATGAAAGTTGTGCTGTTAGTTCGGAATGGCGCATAGATAATTCCATATGAAAATAATTAAAATTTAATCAAGTGATGTTAAGATATGAGGGGAGTGGTTTTAAAATCGTTATAAAGTGCCTGAGGTGATAAATATCCTTGTATATACATACATACATACATATAGACATAGATTCCGAACTGACTCAGATATTGAATAACAAAACGTCAAACATCATTCTAAAGCATATATTATATATATATAATAATTTATTAAGCAACTGAAAGGTCCCGAGTTATTGGCAGACATCGAAAGTTTTTCCAATAACAAACAAGAAGAAAGATCCTTCTGATCCCTATAATTATAGGTCAATTAATATCGGGAAGGTTTTTGTAGTAGTTATTTGTAAGTTAATTTTGTTCGTATGCGAAAGAAAGGAGATTATACAGCAGAACCAATTTGGGTTCAAAACCACCCGTTCGGCGGTGCATGCTATTACAAGAATGATTTCAGACGTTAATTGGAATCTAAGCGCTAAGCGATGTACAGCTACTTGTCTAGTGGATATCGAAAAGCCTTCGACATGGTTTGAATCGACGAGTTATTATATAAACTTCTTCGATATGAATTTTCGTATCATCTTATAAAGATGATTACGTCTATGGTATACGCTAAGACATATCGTGGTGACAGATAGACAATACATGACAACTAAAGTTTTTAATGTCACTAATCGTTTTCCATAAGGCACAGTAACAGCACCGCTTCCCTTTAACATCTATATCTCCGAAATCCTGATGAGATTGGGTAATTCGCTAACGTTTGCTGACGACAATATTTTGTATGCAAGTGGCTCGAAAATGTTGGACATCCAAAATGCGGTTTGGACAATTTTAAAAAGCTGCTCATAATAGGGCTCAAGATTTACCATACAAAATATGAAACCGTACTGTTCCGCACCCCAATAAGATGCTGTAATTTAAGATGAAACCGGAGAAATCTGTAAATCACCCTCTAAGAACATAAATGGTTCCGTCACCCTGGGTACAGAAATACTTTGGGAAGGGGTTATATACCACCAGAGGCATTCTTGCATTTGAATGCACAGCACACAGTTATGCACGACGAACATACCTATCATATATCCTTTATGACCCGAACGACTCTGGCAGTGAAAATGCTGATTTGAGATACTGCGTAAGAATATCTGAAAGGGATTTGGTTGACATCGATAGGTTAAATAGGGAGAAATACTGATGGCTCGACTGAGTTGAGGCCAAAGTTTAGGCTAAGTAGGGCATGTGGATTTTAGCACGCCGATGAAATGGTTGACTGAATAATACCAAGCCCCAGCCTTAGTCCTACGTTAATTTAGCTTTAGTTGTTCTATTACCAAAGTTCATTTTTGAGAAAAAAGGAAAAAAAATAATTATGTAATTACAATGCAATACATATATAAAGTCTTGAGATCCATTGACATCATTTACTTTAAAACATAATTATTGCTGTAGTTTTAAGTTTATTTTTAACAATGAAATATATTATAGCATACATAAGTGGATAAATAAACGAACAAAAAAACATATAATACATACATAGATTTCTACAGTAATATATATTCTCATTTGACGCGAGTGATAAATAAAATAAAGAACAAAATTAACAAAATTAAGGAATGAAAAATGTAAAAAAGAAAAGAAAGGACAAATTCATACGGAGCTCTGTTTTTATTTGGCGAGCTTTAAATTTATGCTTTTTTTGATTTTTTTCAGAAAAATGAAAAACAGAATGGGGGTGATATTTGACTTAGAGCCCAAGAATTGCATGTGCTTGTAATCTACGAATTGAATCCATTACGTCTGTGTGCATACAGCTCGTCCATCTGCTTTTGCCGAAAAATATATATATAAATGGTCATCTAGGGCTCAGGATTCTTGTCCTCAAGAAAAGCCTGACTGTCTACAGATAGTCACATTGGGTTGTCCGTCAACCGAAAAGAATCTTGGTATGGTAAAGCATCCACACAAAGGAAAATCGTGACAGATAGTACTGATAACCAAGCACGGCAAGAAACCAAAAACAGCGAGAAGAGTGTGATGCCAGAAGAAGGCAGTGTTTAATAACGCAGAGAATTTTGATATCCATTTTCAATGACCGAAATCGAAACGGAGGGAAACCTGAAATGACTGAGGCAGATATTTTGCATACATAAGTCAGGGTACCGATAAAAAGAAGGTTGTCGAGGATGTGCATACTGTAATATCCACTACGACGACCAACTCATGAGAAAAGTAGTCCTGTGCTATCCATCACAGGAATATAAAAACAAATCATTGATTTTGTTTCTGTTTTAATACCATGTGCATGATATTTATGGAGCTTTTTAGGTGGGTTCCCTCCTCTTCTCTTTAGAATGATAAAGTCCCCCCCCAGCCGAAATGCTTTAAAAATAGCCATTTCGTTAATTCTTATAAAAATAAATTTGTTTCCCGAAGTGCAATTCGACTACCTAAATTATAGGAGTTATTCAATACATACTCGTACATACATATGTATGAACAAGCTTAGAAAGAAAGCCTAGCAAATGTGCCTTCGACGCACTTACCATGCATCGGATAAGAAATGATCGCAAGCCTTATGGATACCGCATCAACAAAGGTGGGTTTTTGGAATGTGAGGACCCTCTTTGACTCTGGCATAGAAGGTCCGAAAAACTATAGCTAGCGAAAAAGTTCATAATTGAAATAAGGTAGTCAAAGGAAGGTGAGTTTAAATCTCCAAAGTGTAGTAATGCCGTACATTATTCGGGAAACTCGACTAGAAGTGCCTGGTGTAAGGTATACTTTTAGTTTCAGACACACGCAATGGTTCATAATTGAAATAAGGTAGTCAGAGGAGGGTGAGTTTAAATCTCCAAAGTGTAGTAATGCCGTACATTATTCGGTAAACTCGATTAGAAGTGCCTGGTGTAAGGTATACTTTTAGTTTCAGACACACGTAATGGTCTCTTGTCGTGAAAGCCATTCAGCGATCGGATACTGACTACCAAATTTATTACAAGAGCAGGGAATGTTGCCATCCTTCCGCGTTACGCTCCAGTGGCGAATCAATGTGTGGGAAAGATAATGACAATTTCGTTAACTAGATGCTGCTCTGTTCACAGTCCTACACCTAAAGA
Organism: Pocota personata; assembly: GCA_963082735.1. NCBI lineage: Eukaryota > Metazoa > Arthropoda > Insecta > Diptera > Syrphidae > Pocota > Pocota personata. The sequence continues at coordinate 76,035,964 of OY720429.1, forward strand.
AGATATCGACGGCGGACGTCAATGCCAGTGTGGAGTTTAATCATTTTTTTTTTTGCTTAGTTCTTTCTTTAAATCTGCATCAATTTCAATAGTTCTACTTAAATTTGAATACAAAATATACAGAACATTTTAAAACTTATGGGTCACAGTTTTCTTGTAATTTAGAGATCAACTCGCTTTTTCTTAATTTTTTTCTATTATTTTTAATTTTAACATAATATTTGAAAAAAAATTCCAATTTTGAATTTAATTAATTTAATTTTAACAGCCTTAATACAGTATTAGCTAGTTAGTTTTAGATGACTTTTATTTCATTATAAAAATGTATTACAAGTTAGTTATACTTAAATCTTATTTGGTTTATCCTAAGGCCGTCTACCAGAGTGACAACAATTAATTGACCTACTATTTATTATTTATTCGATATTAGAGTAATTAAAAAAAGAGTCTAAATAACATAAGAATCTCCCTCTATGATGTGTTTTCTGTAGCGAAGTTATGTATACTTATATATAATATTGTATAATAAGTTCCAGCATCTTTCCTCGTTCAAAATGTTGATCGTTTCATCCACACATTTAGTAATAAATGCATATGACCAAATAGACAGGGATTTACATTTGCCATAAAGTAGTTACTTTGGTTTTTCTTCATGTCTTCATTGCAAGGAACAAAACAAATTGACAAGTAAGTTAGATTGCCACTGCCACCGGTCAGACACCGCCAAAGCGTCGACACTAGGCTAAGGCGAAGTGAAGGCTGTGGGGCCATACCCTTGCCAGACAATAATCAAAGTTACGTTGTTCCCATCTTAGACACTTTCGCATTTTTTTTAATACCCTTGTATCTACAAATAAAGGTACTCTTTTTTTCAGATACAGTTAACGAAATGCGAATGAAAACAAAATAACGAAATCAATCGGTATTTTTATACGAAGGAAAACGGATAAATGCACGTTTTCGGACTTTGTTATTGCATGTCTGCAGAAAAACAATTATGACATTTGACATCGCTAGACGAACACCACCATATCCGAGGTGATTACGACGCTGATCTAAGACTTTCAAGATAGTGGGTTCGAATTTCGCCACATTTTTAATTAATTTATAATTAGCAAATCAGCAGTTTTCGTTCGTATGAAAATACAGGTTAACTTAGTTCTAGTTCTCATGTCGCTTTTAGCCCCTGTTTTTTTTTAAATCTTGAATGGGGTAGATTCAGATGATTGTGTTCCACACAGCTTGAATCATACTTTCTTTGCGGTTTATGCGTCTTGTGGTCGGCAAGGCCCATTTTTCAAACACAAAACAATTTTATCAACCAAAAAATATGTTACAATTGAAGACTGGGGTGATAAACTGCACTTGTTGTAATGGCGTCTACCCGCGCTCATATTTAAAATTGTGAATGGGATAGATTTAGATGATTTGTTTCCACACAGAATGGCTTAAGACCTATTTTCAAATAGCAGTGATCGGTGAGAGCTCATTTGCAGTTGCTGCTCAATGCTCTTTGCATATGGTCGCTGCTTGATATGCAATAATACTGTTGTACTTTCTAGGGGTAAGGGTAAATAAAAAGTTGTTAAGTTAAAGCCAACATTTTTATTTTTTTAAATAAAAAGAAATATACTAGAATTAGTAATATTTATTTTAGAAAAAAAAAAAAATACAGACGAAACAAATGAATTGTAAGAGACAGCAGCAAGCAACAATAATAAATATACACAGACAAACATGAAGAATTAAAACTACCTCAGATATTAAATTGCACTTTTTCAAAATGTTCCTTAAGTAGAGTACCGTTAATTTTGAAACTAGAATGAAAATTTGATTTCACCCCTGGACATTATTCCAAAGACCCTAGATATAAAGTTTGAAAAGAAAACCTACCAGCCGATAAGGCTACAGTGCATGGTATACAGACAGACAGAATTGCAAGACCTACAGTTTTGAGCTTCTCTATAATAGTAATGTTTAAAATTACAATCTTGAGATCGAACATTTTCACGAAAACAGTACTTTCCCTATTGAGTGGTTCCCAGTGGTGCATGATAAGGACTTTCTGGAGCGTCTCCAGCCAAAAAAAACATAGCTTCATGACCTTCTACTCGAGAAGCAGAAATTGTAGAAACAGTGAGGTGAAAAATAAAAGTGCTGAATGGGTAGGCTTAAAGAAATATTGAAAAATAAGTTAAGAGGATCTTTGTTAGGTACGAACGCATCATCTGTTACATCTAAAGCACTTTTTTATGAAAATGAACAAAAATGTTGAATGGATTTTGTATTTTTAAACCAGTTAAAATTAAAAAAAAAAATTTTAACAATTTGTTATATTTAAAAAAAATATTTCACAGTTTTCCAAATCTTGGTCATGTGCCATGATCTTGCATATATCAAATATTGCTTAGATATTTAATTTCGAGCAAACTGAATAGAGCTATACCTGAGAAATAGTCAATTTACCGTTATACATCTTTTCCGGAGAAAAAGTGTTACACTATCTGATAGCATATGTTTAAAATATCGAATTTGGTCAAAATCGTTAATACAGGTTAATTACGGGATTCGATTGAAAATTTAGGTTTCGCCTCGAATTGTAGCCCCACAGACACCAGATATGTAGTTCAAAGACAATCCGTCTACCGGTCTAGGCTACAGTCGTACGTACAGACAGACAGACAGATAGACATAATTCAGAGACCCACTTCATTGAGACAAGTTTTATCAAAAGAGTAAAAGCAACCGCTCGCTGCATAAACGAGTATGAAAGCGGGGAATAGCAGGATTTAAAAATCTTTCTTGGTGGTAGTGGAGCAGCTTCCCATACAAGTAACATGGTCCTTCTGAGATCAAAATTTGTTTTAGAAAAATGACATTAGATATTTTTCAAGAGTACATCTTAGAAAAAAAAGTGCGAATATCTGAAATATGATCATATTTGCCAATTCGAGCTTATGGTAGGTGATGTAATCAAGTCTCGGAAATATGCTTTCGGTAAAAAATAATATTAGTTTTAAAAGAATTTATGCAAGTTTATATCTTATAATTTGGGGAGTGTAAGGTGCACTGAGCAATAGGCCAGCATAAATTCGTCCGATCACACAATTTATGTAATCCTGAGCAGAAAGTTGGCTATTAATGATTACGCCCAAATTATATCCGGATGAGCAATAATGTATTATCTTGCCATTTAAATATAACTTTAGATAGTCATCTATACCAAGTATTTCCCAATAAATAAACAATGCGTTTTATCTTAGTTTATCATTAATGCATTTTTCATAGAATAGTCTATGAATATATTACAGCCCCATTGGTCTGGAAATATGATATAAATCTAGACATTATCGGCGTACAAGTGGATGTTTACATTTTTACACTGAAGAACCATGTTATTAATAAATAATGATAAGAGCGAAACTCCCGGTGTCAGTTGGATGTATCGTGATTAACCAGTATTAGTAATAACTTTTTATAGAGTTTATTATACAAAATCTTAAAATTAATGCATCCAATTGTATTAGAAAAATCTAGAAGACAAAAGAAAGTAGTTTCATCTTTGTCGAAGTTTTCCCATATATTGGCAGCAATCTTTAACAATACAGTATTAGACCTATGAAGTTTTCGGATACCCGATTGGAAAGCTGTAAGAAGATTGCTTTTGTCAATATGATTTTTCGTTCTGACTTTTCATTAAAAGTTTAGCTGTCTTAGATAAACAAGGTAAAATACTGATGGAACGGAAGTCTTCACATCGCATCAGCAAATTGTTCTTTTTTGGTACTGAATATACCAGAGCAGATTTCCAAACAAATGGCAAGTTTGAGGTCGTAAATATGTAATTTATGATATCTGTAAAACTTACTATTAGTAACAAGATTTTTATATAAGCAAAAGTTGCCCCTGTAATGAGAATTCCTATCACATTTCCATCTATAACATGGATTGTTTTGTTTATAAGTTTGTTGAGCCTGTGCACTTCTGACGGAGGATTTTTATTTTTGGTCATACCTTGTTTTAAAGGAAAGTGAGTATGAAATATGAAGCCAAGTTCCAGAAAGGCAAATTAGGTCACAACCGCTAACTGCAACAGTATATTCGAACTCATCAAAACTTGACCTGTGACTTCTTATCCTTAAATGGCAAATCTTAAAACCTTGATAATTATTATAGCTCTAAGCCTAAAACGTTGTAAAATCTGTTCATTCTATTAATTTCTTGTTACGAAGAATTCCAATGCACTCTCTATCTTTTTAGAGGCTCTAATAAAAGCCATATTAAACCGAAGTTAAATTACTTATAGTATAAATATAAACATAGGTGACGTGACAAAGTGATGACGTACGTATGTACGAGGAAAAGGGAAAGAAATGGAATAGAATAGGGCCAAATGTACGTAATAAACCAAATAAATGAAGAGACGAAATAATTATACTAAGTAAACAAAGTGTGAATGGAATAGTAATATATAAACATTGCGATAAAAGTATTAATGAAATTTTTGAAAATAATGTTAAATAATTTGTAAAGATTAAGACGATAGATGCTACGCATTGCTTCTAATGATGTCTTCAATCTCACTCACTGAGTTTAGATAGATCTTCGGAGAATTATTAGATTACTGTAGATAAATTTTTCCTTGGAAAGAATACATCTTCTTTAACTTCAGACTTCAGTTAAAAGATATTGCCATCTGTCGTGTTTCGACAGACAAAGTCTAACAGCGATATACTCCGGTTTATTCATTTTGTATATGCAATTACGTGTTGCAAAAATATTGTAGTTTTCTGTCGTATTTTCATTGCATTTTCACGATAATCGGAGATGAATTAATAGTAGCGTTGGAATTCTACCCCGATTTAGAGGGAATTCTAAAAATATTGACAGGTTTTGTTTGTCCACATTTCATCAAGTGGGTTAAGTTGGGGAACATTTCGTAAGATCTTCATCTTTTTCTTGTTTCGCACATTTTTCTTAATTCAGAAACTTTGCTATCGTATTTCTCAGTTAACTATTTATCAATTTTGTCATTCTTTTTATCGAAAGTTTTAGATAAATTCTTTTCCACAGTAATTTAGTACGCAGTAGCACAATGTTACTGAAGAGCAATGAGCGCAGAGTATATGTGTATCGTGTGCAGTCCACGGTGTTCGAAACAATAAAAGGCAATGAGAAACTGAACAGTTATACCACAGAGCAGTTGCAAATGTTTTCTACTCAAAGCGAAGCTCTGAGTGATGACTAGTAGTGATCACAATCAGTCTCACCTTTAGATAAACCAATCCCCCGCCCACCTAGTTTGATAAAATATAAGTAGTTCCATCTGTGTTAAATATATTTTTTATGTTTCAGATCTCAGAGAGCAGTAAAAAAAAATGCTCGTTCACTTAGGCGTATACGCACTCTTTTTCTGCATTTTTTTAATTTATTATGGATATAAATTTAATAAATTCTAAAAGTGCAGAACTGATTTGAATGAAAGGGGATTGATATTCACTTTTCGGTGTATCTTTATCTGTGCGAGCGAGTCCTCGTCGCGCTCTAACCTGAGTAAGACGTCCTTTCTCTTTCTCCTTTCAAATCGAAAAGAAAAACAAAATTGCTAAGCGGGAACGTAGTCTAAGTGACGAAGATCTTAGATCTTCGGTGACAAAAGTTAGAAAAAACAATTTTAATATGCCACCTCGAAGGCAAAATGCCAGTAATAATTACTGGAGTGTTCTTCAGGGACTACCGGATTCAGATTGCGACGACAATGATATGTCTACGCCACAACAACCAAAAAAAGTGTTAACTCCACCTATTAAACTATTACAAAAATCGAGTGAATACGATCATAATCTTATGAAAATAATTAAAATTCAAGACTACTCTATAAAAAAAATATCTATCGTGATTAAAATATTTTGTGAGTGCATTGAGTCATTCAATTCGGTGTGCGATGCTCTAAAGGAAAATAATTGTCAATATTTTACACACGATCTGAAGAGCGAAAGATCGTTTAAAGTTGTTCTCTTTAGTTTAGATTAACAGAATATTGATGTGCTCAAAAATGAACTTATAAATTTAGGGCTTAAATGCAAGGACATCAAAATGATAAAAAAATCTTATGAAAATTACAACAATATTTTTTATATAGTGTATTTAGTTAATGGATCTGTAAAAATCTCAGATCTTAGAAAAAACATTCGCTCCATTTTCCGTACTCAAGTGAGATGGGAATATCAAAGAATAATCAAGCACAGAATAACAATTGCCAAATGTATGGCCACGGTGAAAGAAATTGCAGAGTAAAAACGACTGCTCCGAAAATCAAAAACCATTGACTGTACATTAGAGGTCTGCATGAATGTATTTGCTCTTTCTACACGTGTACACTACTTCAGTGTACTCTATTCATTGCAATAATTCGAACAAGTGTACAGCAAAAAAGAGTACCACACCCAAAAGACAGTTGCTGTATAATACTCGGTCACCTGATAGCAAAATGAGTGCAGTGTTTTGTTTCTCTCCCACACTTTGGGTGCTTGAACTTGCTTGATGTGAGCTAACAGTTTACAATGTTAACTGTGAAGAATACACTGAGTACACTGAGTGCACTGAATAAAACGATTGCAAATACTAGTTGTTTTCTAGTATAAAACAATGTACTCAGTTTAGTGTACACTTTTCTTTTATGAATACCCATATTTTATGAGTACATTGCGCTAAGTGTTTGGTTTAAAATGGGTGCAATACTCATATAGTAATCACTTCATATATTAGATGATTCATTCATTTTACTTTTCAAACTGTGAGTACAATAATGAAGTGTACTTGAAATAAAACGAATGTCTTGGAACTGTTTTCAAGGCATTCATTGCAGACCTCTACTGTACATCCAACGGGCTATTCAAATGTGCAAACTGTAAGGGAAACCACAAGTCATCGGATGTTAATTGCTCGAGCAGAGCCAAATATCTTGAAATAAGAGAGAGTTCAAATATCAAAACAACTCATTTGGTCTCACAGCCAAAGCATCATACGACCCGAAGTACTCCAAACTACAAGAGCACAAGTGATTTCCCCTCTCTCCCAAAAAACCACCGGCATGCAAACACCGCACCAATTTCTTCATCCGCTGCACAAGTGCAAGGGCAAGCACCGACCTGGAAAGCAAAAAGCACAACGGCCAATCCGGCAACCCGAAGCGACCTCTTCACTCACGAAGATTTATGCTCACTCACGATGGATATGATATCTAAGTTAAGTGAATGTAGATCTAAGATTGAACAGTTTAATTGTATTGCACAGCTTGCAACAAAATATTTTTTTAACAATGTCAAGTAATATAAACTCCCTTAAAACTGTGTGTTGGAATGCGAGAGGCATTCGAAACAAATGTTTAGAATTTTTCAATTTTTCAATTTTCTGGTCTTAATAGTAGTATTCGATTCTTCGAAAGAAGAAGCGGGGGAGTTGCCATCGTTGTTTAAAAAACGATCGTGCACAATTTATTACCCTTTGTTCAAACGAACATTATTGAAAAATCGGTACGGAATTAACGTTAAATGATAATTCCAAATTCATAATCTTTTCTGTATACTTTCCTGGCGGTAACGCAGATGTGCAAAAGATTAGTTGCTTTAGAAATGACTTAAGAAAATTAATTTCTAATGATGGTAAATTCTTAATTGGGGGAGATCTAAATCGCATGTGGAGTTGCCAAAGGGCAAACAAATGGGGCAATATATTGGTAGATACCAATATGAGGTATCCTATAAGTATATTATACCCTAACAGTCCAACGTTTATGCCGACTAGTAGTAGGGCTACACCGTCAACATTGGATTTAATATTAACCAACTCTTCTCAGATAGTGATGCAACCCATCGTTCTCAATGCATTGAGCTCGGATCACTTCCCTATTACACGTGAAATTAAGTTTCCTTGACCCAAATTCCAAACCCTTCTAGAATGTTGCTAAGGTGCTTAAGAATAGAAATAGTAGTATACCACATCCTGAAAGCCAAAATACCCTCATTGTTGCGGATAAAGAAAAGGCTGAAATATTTGCAGATATTTTTTCTAAAAATTTAAACAATCCTTTGATTTCGGAACAAAACTCAGTTAGTTCCTTTGTTAATGACAGCATCAATGCAATAAACAGTAGAACTAAAAATTTACCATCAAACGCCATAGTGTCAATAGAAGATATCGAGTTCATAGTCAACGATCTCAGAAACAATAAGTCTCCAGGACACGACTATATAAAAAATATCGTTCTTAAACAACTGCCAACAATTGGTTTAAAATTTATTTGTTTTATTGTTAATTGTTGTTTAAAATTTCAACATTTCCCTATCAAATGGAATACGGCTAAAATAATTCCCATTCGCAAGCATGGAAAACCCCTAAAAGACCCAAACAGTTATCGTCCAATAATCTTACAAAGCAGCTTAAGTAAAATCTTGGAAAAAATCGTCAAATACAAGTTGCTAGATTTTTTTGCAACAAGTGTAGTTATCCCAAAAGAACAATTCGGCTTCAGACAAAATCACGGCACATCACATCAAGTACTACGTATCTGCAAGCACGTGAAAGAAAATCTATCTTTCAATGCAATCAACAGGTCTCGTTTTACTTGATGTTGAAAAAGCTTTCGATTCGTTATGGCATAATGCACTTCTTCATAAATTTCAGAACTTTGGATGCCCACTCTATCTAATAAAAATTATACAAAGTCTTATATCCAACAGGACGTTTGCAGTTCATCTAAACAAGTGCTATTCCTCTCTAAGGTCGATAACCTCAGGGGTTCCACAAAGATCTGTTATGGCACCGATGTTGTACATCTTGTATGTTGCTGATTTTCCAAATATCCCGAATTGTGAAGTAGCAATGTATGCTGATGATACTGCTATTTTCAGCTCAAACGTATCTGGTCAGATGATAGAGACTGTCTTGCAAAATGCACTTAATGTTGTTGCTGACTACTATAAAATATGGAAAATTAAAGTAAATGCTAACAAAACGCAAGCCATCTTTTTTACCAGGAAAAGAAAGGCTTCCTTTATGCCTTTGGGTCAGTTACATCTGAACAACTGTGATATCCCTTGGGTTAATTCTGTTAAGTATCTTGGTGTATACTTAGATAAGACACTAACCTTTGGTGAACACATAAAAAATACGCTCCACAAAATTAGTCTAGCAACAAAAATGTTGTACCCTCTCATAAATCGTCGTTCACTACTAAGTAAAACTAATAAAATCACAATATTCAAAGTCATTTTTCAAGCAATTGTTCTTTATGCATGTCCGGTTTGGGGAAGCTGTGCGAAAACGCACATCAAAAAACTCCAGATTGCATAAAACAAAACATTAAAAATGATGCTAAACCTCTCTTGGCTCCAATCGACGTTAACATTACATGAAAAAGCAGGAGTGTTACACATCAAAAGGAAAATTGAAATACCTAATGAAAAATTCTTTACTAAATGTCAAGAATCAGAAAACATATTAATAAGAAATTTGTATTCATAGAACCAATAATGCAAGTAAATAGTATATAAATATCTCATTCCTGTTAATTTATTTAATTCATAATTTATAATTTATGTTTACATTATGTAGTTTGTTTAATATTCATTTATTTATTTCTGTTAATTTATTATTTATTTTTGTTCCTGTTAATTTAATTAATTTCCAAGTTGTTTAATATATTTATTTACGTATTTCTACTTATTTATTTATTTATTGTATCCTGTTATTTATTAATTATCTGTTGCTCTTAATTTATCTTATAACTAACCCAGTTATAAGTTTTTTTCGTACAATTTTTAAGAAAAAAAAATGATTAAATGAAGGTTTTCTACATAGTTCTCCTTCCATTGTTTCACTCGAGAATAAAATAATTGTAAATTTAATTAATGCTAAGGCATACATTTCATTTATACACAGCTATGTAAATAATATATATATATATATTTATATTATCTGTGAGAGCAGAATGGTGAAAACTGAAAATACTTTCATAATATTCTTGTTTGTATTTTTGTTTGATATTGAAATGGTAAGTTAAACACTTGAAATACTGGTAGCAATGTAGAGATTTTATATTTCCGAAAGGCGACTTTTAGGATGGTTGTAACTATAATAATATACGTGTCTTTTTTCAAAAGAGTTTTATCCAACAATTTTCTCTTTTTGCACTAAGTGTGATTTCTGTTCGGTGTTGTACCTAACCGTCGCGTTTTACAATTTACATATTCGCTGTCCAAAGTACGAACCAAAAATTACACAGAATAACAAAAACAACAGTAAAGATGTAAATTTAGTTCATGATTTGAAAAACAAATATGTAAATAAAACTAACGAAATTTAATTTTCTTATATCTGTCAGTTCAGCAGGAGCTTTAATGCTATACGCATCAATCTGTGAACCTTACTTTATCTTAAAATTTTCCAATACATTTAACAAATGCGCCAGATCCCCAAATACCGGGGACAACCTTTTGTCCTCGGGGAAAAAACTTAAGTTGCTTCCCAAAATAGCTTCAAATAAAAATGATCCAAAAATTCCAATTACTGGAGTCCCCTACAATGTTTGCCTGATAGTGATAATGACAGTGAAGAAATGGACGACCATGTGTTGCCAAATAAATCCAAGAAATTAATTGTTCCCCCTACAAAATTATTGCAAAAACCTTGTGAACATGTGCATAATTTAATGCAACCCATGACTGTATCTGATATCTATTGGTGTAAAAATCCTGTACGAAACTTTGGAATTGTATTCTGTACTAAACTTATTTAGGATCAGATACGACATTGTTGGGAATCCTCTAATTAACCTATTAAATATAGATTATCATACTTTCATACTTTTGTTAATATTCCTCCTTAATTTATATATTTTTTAATCAAAACGATATTTCGTATATAAAGCGATATTTATTTATTATTTTAATGACAATATCTGGTACAACAACTTCTCACTTCGGTGGTTCTCCAAGCAATCCTCGTTTTTTCCAAAAGCTTCGAGGACCTCAATAGATCATTCAATCTCATTGGACGATAGAACGAGCGATCTCATTGGCTGAATCTTGGGCTGTCAGATAACTCGTGTCGATCGCCCAAAAGTAGTAGAATGCCTAACCGAGAGGTTACTTGTGTTAATTCATTATTCTATTTTTTCTATATTACAACTTCTGCCGACCTGACATTAAAATCGACCTTGATTATGATAATATGCTAAACTTATCCTAGACTAACGACTACTTACATACTAACAAGTGCTGCCTACGTCAAGAGGCATTGGATCATTCAGTGAGCTCTCGTCTGTTAGCCATTTCCTAATACGCGAAGCTTCAACTATGCCATCGTATGGCAGTTGAGTGTGTTGGCAATTTTCTATATCCCTTATCATATACCGGTCATGTTACAAAATTTTATGGATCACATATGGACCGTGGTACTTTGGTATAAACTTCTTGTTAGTCCCGATAACCGTATCTACGTTACGTATTACAACAAAATCGCCTCCCGAGTAAGCCTTCGCGGGTTTGCTTCTATCAAGGAAATACTTCAGATTATACTCCTGGGACTTGATGATAGCCTCCGAAGCAGACGACCTAATTTTTTCTAAATTGCGTTCCGAAGTGCCCTCACATTTTCCTTCAAGATATTCTGTTAACTCGTCAATTATCTCACCTCTCTGCTCTACCCCGAACAGCAATTCGCTAGGTGTCTGCTTTATTGTAGAATGCACGGTATTATTCAAACTATATTCAACGGGTTCGCTTATTTTGCTAAGCATGGGCTTAATAACTCTACTTACACGTTCCACTTGCCCATTCGCTTGCGGAGAGGCGACAGCTACCTTGACATGGGAAATATTGTTTTTCAACAGATATGCTTCAAACTCAAGGGACGTAAAACATGAACCTCGGTCGGTTATGACACGCCTCGGTCGGCTATAATAGCTGAAATACTTATCAAGGCAGGCTATTACTTCCTTGGTACTTGTCGATTACGACAAAAATGTGTTTACGCTTTGAGTTTATGGACGGCAAAGGACCAAAATGATCCAGATGTATGGTATCGAACGGAATTGGTTTCTTAGGGATACTATGGGGATTATATTCATTTATGCGAGCCGGGGCCGAGCACATTATGCAGCGTACACAGTTTCGTATGGACCTGCCTACCTTTTCCGTCATTTTTGGGAAATAATAATTTTTCTTCAGCTGATCACACGTCTTATCGGTACCTAAGTGGCCAATTTTCTCTAGGGACATACAACTGCAATATACCTGCAACACTTCTAAAAACTAGGCCGTCTACTAGCTCGTAGCCTATCATGACTTCTTTCTCTACTCTATCACGCAATTGCTTTATAGTTTCGTCACGATTTTGAGTAACTTGGATATGAAAATCAATCTCGTCAGAGTCCATAGAGTACACTATTTCACATCGATTATCCGCGCTCTTAATACACTCGCTTACGGCGCCAGTAAGGGAATCCACTGGGTCGGCAGTTCCAGTGGAGTGGCAGCGGCTCAACGCATCAACGTGACCCATGTTAGCACCACCCCGGTGTTGGATCGTGTAATTATAATTTTCTAACTCTAGGTAGGTGGGCCTACCTATCCTTCTATTAAGTTATTTCTTATTCAGGGTTAATATGAGCGAATTGCAATCTGTTAATATTTTAAACGGTATTTTATCTAGGTAGACATCAAAACGACGTAAGGCATATATAACTGCCAAAGTTTCTAGCTCAAAACTATGATAACGCGCTTCTGCAGCAGTCGTGGCTTTGGAGAAATACATCACCGGATGCAGCTTTCCATCTGATTGTCGCTGTAAAATTACTGCACCGAACCCAGCTGAGCTTGCGTCACAATGTAACTCAGTTTGTTTCCCCGGGTCAAATATACAGAGCACTGGCGCTAAAGACAGCCTTCCCTTCAGTTCAGTGAACGCGCGCTCGCACTCATCCGTGAATAGAAATTCAACTCCATCACGAGTCAACTGTTGCAATGGCCTCGCAATCCTTGCATAATTTGCGATAAATTTCCTGAAATACGAAAATAATCCCAAGTAGGTCTTTACCTCCCTTTGGTTGGTGGGTGTTGGGTACACCCGATTAGCTTCTACATGTGCGTCACTTGGACATATGCCATTTAAATTGACACGATAATCTAAATATTCTATATCACCGTAACCAAACTTGCATTTGTTTAGCTTCAGCTCTAACCCCTTCTCTTTCACCCTTCTTAAGACCTTTGCCACCTACTGCAGATGTGCTTCAAAATCGACTGTTCCTATAATAATATCATCCATGTAAATGATGATAAGACCGCTGTCAATTAGGTCTCTAAAAATATTATGAATGTATCTCTGAAACACGGCTGCCGCATTCTTTAAACCGAAGGGCATACGAACATATTCGAATTGGCCATACGGTGTGACAAAGGACGTATATTCAACAGAGTCGGGTGCCATCTTCACATGGAAGAATCCGTTTCGTAAAGGGTTGTAAAATATTTCTTCCCACCTAAGTACTCTATACAGTCCTCGATTAGAGGCAATGGGTAGTTATCTCTAACGGTCAACTTATTCAGCGGGCGGTAATCCACGCATTTTCGGATTTCACCATTCTTCTTTTTCACTAACACTATTGCGGACGCATATGGGGAGTCGCTTGGCCTAATAATATTCTTTGCTAACAGTTCATCAGTGATTTTTTTTAATTCATTTTTCTCGTAGAACGATAAGCGGCGGGGCAGAGAGTGAAAGGGTGTGTCATGAGTTAGCCTAATGTTCATCTCATAATCATATGGCTTGAATTCGATTTGCTTTGATTCCAAATAATTGTCCCTAATTATGTCTTCTAGTATTTCAGAACACCGTTTGTAGAGAACATGCTTGATGTCTACTTCGGCTGGCGGAACACTCGTCTCAATTGCTAAAATTTCATTCAAAGGTTCATCACCTACGTCGCAAACCCCCTCTGACTGTACTACAGTTTTCGCATTGGCTTCCCTGTTTTGGTTACTAGGTTGAATATCATTTTTACTGTCGGCTGAATGATCCTCTACCTCTTCAATTTTATGAGTAAGACTCTAGTCAAGTAGACAGAAATTAGATCGTTTGTCAAAATAATCTTTATTCAAAATGCGGGTTTTAATTTATTTTTTGTTTGACGTAAGTGTATATTAAATTCATGTAAGAAATGACGGCCTAAAATTAATGGAATTGCCATCGTTTCATCTGGCACTACATTTAAAAACACTTGCCTCTAAATCTAATTTCAGCTTTAATCCTTCCAAATGTCATCAGTGTTTGTCGCCCGAGACCAATATATTTTGATTTGACAGCAGTGCTTTTTATGTTATACGGCACATCAGATTTACGTATAAAGTTAGTCGGACTACCGGTATCAAACAGAGACAAACAGTCTTTAAATTTCTTGCACTTAACTTGATTAACGTAATAGGCAACACTTACCAGATTAATAGCATCTACTACACTACAGAAGTCATCTTCATCTTGGCTGCGGTAATTTGTGACCTGAATGGCGTCGGTTCTGGAATCGGTAACAGCGGCGGCGGTCCTTTTTGCAAGGTTCAGGGTCTTCTTCGGGTTTGGACAGCTGCGGTGATCATGCCCCGTCTTCCAACAGCGGAAACAGCTGTTCTCTGGCCTCTTTTCGTATGGGCACTTGCTTTGGTAGTGTCCCTTCCGCGTGCAGTTGTAACATCGGACTTCAGTTGCGTTGGTTGCTTCAGTTTTTGAATTAAGTTTGGACGTCAGTGTTTTTTGTCTCATATTGGCGGCGACTTCGGGTTTGACGGACAATCGATTTCCACGACGTTGCTCGTACAGATCTAGTGACTCCTTGAATTGATCCATTGTTCGGGAGTTCATCAGCAGGAGGCGAAGTATCCTGCATACCATCGATGATGAAACCAATTAACTCGAATTCATCGATGTAGTTGCAGCGGGCAGCTATGTTTTTCATCTCCAACACGTAACGGCGGATGTTATCCTTCTTATTCCATCGGTGATTCGTCAAGACCTTATATATCTCGCTGCGGCCAATTGCATGACCGAACTCTCTTATTAGCATTGCCTTTAATTCGCCATAATCAAGCGCATCTTTGTTGAGGAGTAGTTTGGCAGTGCCCGTTAATGAATTGCGTAGAGATGTATAGCGGAATAGGTCATCGGCTCCTACCATACGCATAACTCTCGAAGTTCCGTAAAACGTCATGTACGTTGTAGGTTCTGGACTCACCGTCGAACTTTGTGATGGCGTGCTCAATGTCTCGGAAGGTCAATCGGGTCGTTGAGACGGCAGAGGGCATAGATGTTTGTGCCGCGCATGGTACCGGCGGCAACTCTCCTCGTTCCAATCTGGCGATTGACTGCTGCAATGTAAGGACTTCATGGCGCTTGCGCAACAGGGTTAGCTTACGGTCCAATTCGGCCTCGGCATCTTCGACGGCAGCAGGATCTTTGTTACATTCGTCATCTGGTTCGCGTTGTGCATCCACATATATGTATGTCGAAACCGTAGTCACGATTTGTGTCTGCAGTGGTATCAGTTGGGCAGCGGCGCCTGGATTTTCTGGAGTGTATTCGTCGGCATCGGTGATTTTGCCCCTCGGGCCAGCAGTAATTATGCTTAAATTTTCATGCATTTCTCTCAACCGAGAGACGGCAGCACTTTGGGGTACGTCAATGCCAGCGTTTCGCAGAGCATTCAGAAGTTCCGTCTTTGTCAGGCGGTCAGACATGATGACGTGTTTTGTTTCTAATTTATTTTATGCACTTATCACTTGGGTGTATATACCCCACATTTGAGTTTTAATCAAAACGATATTTCTTATACAAAGCGATATTTATTTATTATTTTAATGACAATATCTGGTACAACAACTTCTCACTCCGGTGGTTCTCCAAGCAATCCTCGTTTTTTTCCAAAAGCTTCTAGGACCTCAATAGATCATTCAATCTCATTGGACGATAGAACGAGCGATCTCATTGGCTGAATCTTGGGCTGTCAGATAACTCGTGTCGATCGCCCAAAAGTAGTAGAATGCCTAACCGAGAGGTTACATGTGTTAATTCATTATTCTATTTTTTTATATTACAATACAATTTCTTATATATTAATGTATTTATCTTTTCATTAATTTATCTATTTTACTGTCATTATTTATCTGGTAATTTATTTAAATGTTAATCTGCTTGTATGTTAATTTATTTATTTATTTAATTATTAATTTAGTCCTTTTATCATTTATTTATCTGTTAATTTATTTCTATTTATTATTTATTAATTTTGTAGTTTTTTTTTTTGTTTGAATATTTATTATTATATTATATTATATATTTATTTGTTTGTATCTGCTAGAAAGAATTATCTATTATAATAATTTAAATACATGATGTATAATAATTTAACGTAACTTATAAATATACACATATGTACTTATACTTATATACATACATATATCATTATTATTATTATTTATTTATTTATTTTTGTTTTCTCTTCTAATTTGATTTTTTTTATCGTTGTTTCCTCAAGAATGTCCTTTTTATTAGATTGTATTTAAAAATGTATATATATTGTAATTTTCAGTAGGAAAATATAAATCACATATCTCTACTCTGAACATTGTAAATTGTGCGATAGCATACAGTAATTTTTGAACGAAATAAATTAATCTTAATCTTATATCTGTATTAACTATACTAAACACTCCAATATTTTTACCGTTTCGGGGCAAAATAAAACTAACCTACATATTGAAAGCTCACCTAACACCCTTAAGTTCGTATTTTTTTTTTTTTTGGTTTCAGAGAAACGAAGAAATACAAAAGTCGAAACAAATTCCTATGAGAAATAAATTTGAAATTGATAATAATATACACTCACAGCCAACGAAAGTGGCCCAAGCAAAACTTTTGAGTTGTAAGAATGTTTGTGCTATTAATTAGGTGTGCTCTTTGAGCCCTAGAGTCACCCTATTTTTGTTTTTTGAAAAACCTGGTGTCGCATTGAACTCTCGGCCCAGGTAAAAGGTTTGATTTAGAAAATGAAGCTGTCAAAATGACACTTGTCTGAAGTTATCGAATTGTTTTAATTTGAATTGTGTTTTTTTTATTTTTTTTTTATAATTTGCACGTGTCAAAGGGGATATGAATACGCTTATACTAATTTTTTAGGACACGAGCGTTTTGTGGAAAGGGGAAGAGACAGAGAGGAAGACAGATTGGTGTAGTTGGTTTCAAACTCAGGTGGTATTAAGTTTCAGTAAATTCCAAGAGTGGCGCCCAGATAACCGGGGAGTATTTTTGTTTCGCTGTTATTTTCGCTGCTTATGATTCACAGTATTTTTTCCGTCATCATCACTATCAAGTTGCATTTTAGCCATATGACCACCCTACTGCCAGTGTTATGCCTTCGCAGTAGAGTTGATATAAGCGCAATTGATCAACATTTTTATTTATTTCATGTGAAATAAATAGATAATTCTTGACATCAGGATTCGAACCGTGAACCTGCAGCGTTACAAGCGATGATGTTACCACAACACCATGGCCACCATCAATTATTTTTATTTTGGTTGTGAAAATTATTGTACTCAATTTGTTGGGAAAAATAAGTACTGTGTAACATATATTTATCTGAAATATGTATTTATAAGTGACGCTTGAAGCACAATAGGAAGATAACAATTTGTAGTAAAGTACAGCCCCAACGCGTTTTCTTAGAATGGAAATCTCTCCAGAAATTTTTTGCGGAGCAGAAACTGCAATATTGGTCGCTTGAGAGAAAATCCCTCAGTAGGAGGGAAAACTGCACGCAGGCAATAATTACGATTCCCTAACCCTAATTAATGCAAAACTTATTATTAATTTTAAGCACCAATATTTTTTTAAATCCTTGAAAGTTAATATTTTTTTGTGTCAAAAATGTAGTTTTTTTTCTTAATTTCTAAATTTCACTTAAATGACCAGCTTATGCTTTTTTTGCAAATCGATCGACTAATAAAAGAAACACCATTTGATCAATAGTCATTCAAACTTCTTAGAAATAACCCATTGTCTATACACAAAAAAACATGGAACTCGATTTGTTTTCGTGCAAGTTTCATTGTCGGTAAGTGTATAATGAAGTATTGAAAAATTAAAATTTGTTGATTTTGATATGCATTATCGAATGCCTAAAATTCTAACAATTTCATGGAATTGAATAAAAAAAGCAAAAACTGGCGAAAATGTCGACAATTGCGACTTGCTATACTTCTCCCATCGGCTTGCATGTAGGGACTAACAAAAGTTCGCTTAGTTGGTGTCAATTTACTATTAGCTTATAATCTAACATCCCTGGTAAAGGCTAAAATTAACGAAGATGCCAGGATGATACAGGAGATGATAGCGGATGAGTCGGCTTGAATGCCAACGCTGTGTCACGAATTTTAAATTATCAGCTGAAATATTCGAAGAAGTCAGCTCGATGGGTTCCAAAAATGTTGAATGAAGAGCAAAAAGAGGTTCGTGTTTATTTTGCTCAATATTTCATGGATAAGTTTGAAAATGGAGAGTCAAGCTGCTTCAATAAGATCGTTACAGGTGATGGTTTTACAAGTATGACCTGGAAACCAAACAGCAGTCCATGGTATGGAGCCCAGAAGGTGCAAATCCTCCAGTAAAGACCAAACAATAAAAGTCAGCGACAAAAGTTATGATGTCGATGAACTTCACCAGGGTGAAAATGGTCGCCGTCATCCCACTTAAAACTGGTCAGGCAGTCACTGCTACTTTTTGCACCACTACAATGCACTAACAACTTTCTTGCGCTCTCGGGCATCAATGAAATTCGTCCAGCACCTTATTATCCGGATCTAGCGCCGTGTGACTTTTGGCTGTTTCCGAAAATAAAAAAAGGTTTGAGGGGAAAAGTCTTCACATTTAATGAGGAATTGAATGGGAATTGTGTGGAGCAATTAAAAAAAGATGAAGATTAAATATCTAGTTAAAATTATTTTTGTTTTATTATTCAATCAACTAAACGAACTTTTGTTAGTCATTACGTATGTGCATACCTGTATGTAGGTACATAGTGTGTAACACAGAAATAATGACGGTACACCCCTTAAAAGTGCACATTCGTACATATGTATATATTTCCACCGTAGTAATATACGTCATCTAACTACGTCATTCCGCCCTTCCGTTTGTTAGAAGTTATAGATATATGAGCATATGTATGCATGTGCATTACATACATAGCCCAGATGCAAACAAATGTTATTGTGTATGAACATTGTGTATATAGCTCCGCAACTCACTCAAATAAAATAAAATAAATTGCCTTTATTCGATCTCACACAGTTGTTACCTATTCTTCTTCCTCGCACTCTAAGTAATTCAAAAAAAAATCACTTAGATTCAAAATTTAAAAGAATGTTAACAGGTGGGCATGTCATCCAATGAACCATTTTCAAACTTTTGATTTTTTTAAAATCCACATTGAGTTTCAAGCGTATAGCGGCCACTCAATAAGCGCATTGTGCAAAAATATCAAAATACCAAAATCGCTGTCGAGACTATAAATATTAGGTACGCCCAAATATTTCGAATAAATTTAATGTCTATACTACCAGTCAGCAAGTCCTCTTGCTGAACGCCCTTCACTATGCGTTTCGTGTGAACTTCACATTGCTTTTTTTTTTGTGTTATTAGTTTCTCTTTTATTCTCGGTGACTGTTGGTTGCTGTTCCCCTTTCGGGCTCGAACCTGCACACTTCAGGTCAAAAGCAAACGCACTACCCACTACACCGTGGCCAATGACTTCACATTGCTTTATTCGTATACGCACGTTCCGATACCAACTCGGCTGTATTCTCCGGTTCGTAAACGACAAACAGTAACAACAAGCAACTCGTTGTTATGACGACGTCTCAAAACTTTCATAGAAAAATAGCAACAATATTTGAATCTTGCATTAGAAACCGCTTCCTGAGCAGGTGCAGTAACTTAAGTAGTCGAATTCATTATGCAAAAATTAATTGAAATAAATGAGAGAGAAAAAAAAACGATTGTATTATGTGCACTCGATAAACCACCTCAAAAAGCGCATCACTCCAGAGGCTAAACAAGATTATAATAATATTATGTATGTACATATACACGTATTTACATACATACGTATATTCTCATAACATTTTCATGCAAAGATTGTGTAGAAATTAATTCAAATGCGCCCTATACTCTTACAATATTTTTCGATTACCCTGGTCCTTTGAAATCGTTTCACACTAGCACCTGATAATACGAGCAAATGCTATTGACCGGACCAATGAAATTTTCTGTGTCAATGAGTATACACATGTGTGTATTTGTATATATACAAATATGCATACCCTTTGACGTTAGTTATTACACAATGACCTGGTTCTTATACAGTATGCAGACGATTAGACTTTAGTTTCCAAGCTGTAAGGATAACCTGTTTGTTTATGAAAGAATCGATGAAGAATTATCGATACAATTATCATTTACAACACAATAAAAGAATTCTATTTATTTCTACCCAACAGCATGCCATTCCTGAAGCAGCAGATTCAGTTGAATTGAATATGAAGTATTTTTATGAGGATGATGAAAGAAATGACATAGACAAACATTTAATTAACAAAAGGTACACATACCCAAAACTTAATATTTCCCATAAGGTACAGAATAAATTTTTTTTTTTTTAGGTATGGGACGCGGACTTGGAACAATAACAACAAAAACATCAATAACTAACGACGAATTATGCAGAAGAAAAAAAAAAAAAAAAAAAAAAACAAGAAGAAGATATGAATGAGTGTCCTTTCTTTTTATGTTGTATATATTTTACCGCACTGGAATATTTATTCGCCTCGTCTGGTTGAAGGAACGTTGATCCGCAATTACAAACTATCTCCACTTATATACACATAGGTTAAGCAGTTGACATATATGTATGTATATCTCAAGGGACGCATAATAATTTAAATTTTGGTTATTCAGCAATGTTACACAACTTGATTATGGACACATCATTTTTTTTCATTTTCAGTATTTAATCCACGATTTTACTCGCGTCTGCTCGGAGTGATATCTCAGGACGGACTATTGTTATTCGGTATCCTTATTGAGTGTTATTCCTAACTAAATTGTGATTGGGGGTGGTAAAGTAGGATGTATTCACCACGTAGATTGTGTTTCAAGATGTAGCTAATAAATGTTGCCAGATTAAAAATTAAATTTAATATAAAAGTGTGCCAAGTGTAACTATTCCAATGTTATTCCAAATAAAATTTGCCACATACCTGAAGTCTATTTACGGACATAAATCAATTTTTGTCAAGTGTAAAATTATATTTGGAAAAGTATTGGAACAAGTTAAACTTGGCACGCTTTTATATCTCACTGCTTTTCGTAGCTCAGTAGTTACATTATTTTTCTACAAGACAACTTGGCCCATTTTTTTTAAACTAATATTTTTGGTTAGATATCAATATTTTTTAAATATCTACCATCATCGGTAGGCAATCACCAGGTAAGACTTCAGTTTCATTTTTAGTACAAATCTATTTTCATTACAAAAGGTCTTATGTATGGAAGATTTTTTAATAATACCAATTAACTGGTCAACATGGCGGTGTCCTTCTACTGGAAAACAAAATTTAGCAAGTGCATATTCCTATTTGTTCTCATGAATACAATTTGTTGACAAAATATTGAAGACCATGAGTATTATTCTACTGAAAACTAAATTTAGCAAACACATATTTCTATTTTTTCTCGTGAATATAGTTTGTTGACAAAATCACCCAGTTGTATCTGAAAACAACTAACTATTTTACAAGCCTTTTATTTTGAATAAATAAATATATCTTACACATGAATTGCATATCTGAAACCAGGTCATTGCAGAGTACTTAAAGCTCGCACTATACCTGCCAAACTTGGACTCCCTTAGAACATCTTCAGAATGGAGATTTGAAGAAACTCGGGAGAAAGAACATCTCTCCCAAGATTCTGGCCAATGTAAGAATCTCAATATCGAAGAATACGAAAAAGCGAACTATGCACAACTTTTACTGCTGGAACACAATGGTGAAGCTGAAGCCGAATTACGAGCTGCCGACCGTTAAAATAAACGGAGAATTAATGACGAAGTTGATGCTGAAACTAAAGCGAAAGGCTAAAGTAGAAATTAATTCAACTTTAACTTCACAGACCGCTTCACGCTTCAGCTTCAAATTCATCATTGTGTTCTGGCAATTAACGTCTTTTATAATTTAAATGACATTGTAAATGAAGCGAAACTCAGGTGGCGAAAACTAAATTTCGAAACGGACTTATGGACTTTGATTTGGTTAAAGTAATTCGGGTTGCAAATCATTTTATTATAGGCAATGTTAAAAACAGCATTACAAATTTTCTTGGCCACTCAGTACTCCAGTACTACTATTGATAAATCCAGATGTAATTCTTGACTTCCGACGGCAGGAATTTCTACAAACCTCGTGCATTTTATTTTAAGTTGGAACAGCAAACTGACATTAGCTAGCAGCACACGCGTAAAGACAACTCAACTAAATAATTTGTAATTTATATTTGTTATCGATACCCAACAGCCTTAATAAATATAGATACAAGTAATATTTATTCGTAATTATTTTTGTTCACTTGAGTAAAATTGACAGATTATAAAACACCTGAACAACATCTTACAATTTATTTAACATTCTATCGCCATTCATCCACCAAAATGTTGAACAAATTCTACCAACTGAAGGAAAATTCTGTGAATCTACAAAAGGAGTGTCAAATGTACAATGCTTCTGATTCGATTGACGATATGGTCTAATGCGATAAATGTGACCTCTGGTTCCACTACATGTGCGTAGGAGTGGACAGCTTTATCACAGGGCAGGAGTTTATCTGTGCCAATCACCAATCCCTGGCAGCGCCCATAACTTCCTCTCTGACGTCTGTTGTATCAACAATCTGTCATCGAGATCGACCGCATATGCGTTACCGACGCTAGTAGTAAAGTACTGGACTGGCTTAAGGAGGTACGAAACACTGCGCATAGGAGGAGAAAGTGAAATGTTTCCAAGCTTGTTCAACCCTGAATTCATTGACGCAAATGTGAACACGAATTGGATGTGAGCATACAACAGTAGCAGCAAATGGAAGACGCTTTGCCAAACTTCTCACAAGCACAACTAGGACAAGTTTAAGACTTTCTGCCTCAACTAACGGGGCTCTCTCTCACACAACCAATAGAAGCGGCGTCCAGGCAACATCAACAGCGGGTCATACCAACGTTAACTAGGAACCATATAGCCGCAAGACAATCTGTAATGAAGGTTTGCAAGCTTTATCGAAGATATCTCAAACAACACAGCCACTTCTCACGCAAGTTAGATACAGTATGTGGAAAAAATTACTGCACTTTTAAGCATTATAAATTGCTCCATAATGACCAGAGGGACGCAGAAAAAGCAACCAAAATACCTCTCATGAGTCCACCGGTACCACAGCTGAAGTATGCACACATTCAAGAATATCATATCGATATTTACTCTAAGGTGAATATGTATGCATTTCTTGACGATGGCTCGACTCTTACACCAATGCTACGAGGATGACTCACAATTGATGATTCTTCAAGTAGCCGGCGTTAATAGAGGGAGTAAGCTGTACCTTCTACTTAATGCCCATACGGTTAAAAGACTTCAGTTATCACTTCAATCTTTGGATGCAGAAAAGTTACAGAGGCCCTATAATCATCTTCTACCAGTCAAGTCGAATACCAACGCAGACCCTCGCTTACTCATTGGGCTAAACAATTGGAGGCTAGGTCTTCTTCATTATCAAAGCCGCATTGAGTTTAATTATATTGCATTGTCGACTTCCTAGAACCCACTTGTAAACCTTTATTGTATGAGATATTAGCTTTACCAATCGATAGTTGTTGCAGTTTCTTTGCTTTTATACTGGTTTGCTTATATTCACTAGTGAAAGCGAAGTATTCAAACATTGAAAAGCATTAAAACAAGTTGGGCTTTGCTCACTTTTATAACTCTTTCCTTTTCGTGAGTTAAGAGTTTGCGTAGCCGTTCGAAATAAAAAAAAACTTCTTTATTTCTTTTTATTTTTTTTTATTTTATTTACAATAAAACCCGACTTAACTCTATGAGTTACAAAATTGAACTGACTAACTGAAATGTTCTACAGAGGAAAAGTTTCATATCTTCGCGTGGGAAGGGAATGCACTTGTTTACGAAATAGTCATATTTCATGTCTGTGCAATGAAATATGAATATTATTGTTCGCGAAAATGAATGGCGCATATATCCGTTATGCTGAGGTGTGCGAAATGTGTCTGCGCGTGTTTCTAACGGCACCTATGGAATGCGCGGGCATCCGTTAGACACATGCTAATGGCATGGGGCGGGGATAAGGGAAATGCAGTTATTGCGACAAAATGCCGACTAAGCAAAAGGGCGTATGCCGTTATATGTGAGTGAAGGGGACGTGTCCGACGTAACTCCTCCCCCCTTAAGATTCTTCTCCGGAGAATCTATATCCTTAATTTCGACTTTAACACTGGTTTTGTTACCGTTTTTCTTTAAAAAAGTCAAGATTATTGAAAATAATATAGTAATTATTATGAATGTTATTCCGAAATTTCTGTTTTCATGCGTGTTATTTCTAGATTTTACTTCCTCTATGAGTTTTCGATTCTCTAACTGTTTCACGTGCATTTCCTCTGTAGAAAAATTCATTACAATGTTTCTTATAGATATATTATTAGAATTGGGTATAATAAAATTTTCGTAATATACAAAATTTTCGTATTTTACATTGTTGATTTTAAGATTACAATTTTCGAACCTTATTATTTGGTCAATAACTTAATTCGTGCGGTTTGCTAAGAGATGGCGTAACTTGTATTATTCCATTGGAATATGCGATTGAAAGCTACTGTCATTGTACGTCATTTCAGTATATGTCATTCATTTGAAGGGTAAACAACAATAATTTTTTTTCACTCAAATATGTCGAACTTTGTGCCTGAAAAAGAGTTCTGCTTCATTACTTTAATATGAAGAAAACTGCTGCCGAAAGTCATCGTATTTTAGTGGAAGTTTATGGTGAACATGCGCTACCTGAGCGAACGTGCCAAAAGTGGTTTGCACGATTTAAAAGTGGTGATTTTGGCTTGGAAGACGATGAACGTCCTGGGCAGCCAAAAAAGTTTGAAGATGAAGAACTGGAAGCATTACTCTATGAAGATTGTTGCCAAACACAAGAGCTCGCAGAATCTTTGGGTGTCACTGAAGCAGCCATTCCAAAATGTTTAAAAGTAGCTGGATATATTCAAAAGCAAGGAAATTGGGTTCCACATGAACTAAAGCCGAGAGACGTCGAAAGGCGGTTTTGCATGTCCGAAATGCTGCTGGAATTCCACAAAAGGAAGTCATTTTTGCATCAGATTGTTACTGGTGATGAAAAATGGATCCATTACGACAACCCCAAGCGCAAAAAATCATATGCGAAACCCGGCCAAAAAGCCAAATCAACGGCAAAGCCGAATATCCATGGCGCAAAGGTAATGCTCTGTATTTGGTGGGATCAGAAGGGTGTGCTATATTATGAGCTGCTAAAACCGGGTGAAACCATCAATGGACAACGCTACCGAACACAATTAATCCGTTTGAAGAGAGCAGTAGCCGAAAAACGCCCGGAATATGCGACCAGACACGAGGCAATAATTTTCCATCATGACAACGCTCGGCCCCACGTTGCTATTCCAGTTAAGAACTATTTGGAAAACAGTGGATGGGAAGTTTTACCCCACCCGCCTTATATCCCAGACCTTGCCCCTTCTGACTACCATTTGTTCCGGTCGATGCAGAACGCCCTCACTGAAATACGGTTCACATCAGAGCAGAATATCAAAAATTGGCTTGATTCATTCTTGGCTGCCAAGCCGGCGCAGTTCTTTTGGGATGGGATCCACAAATTGCCAGAAAGATGGGAAAAAGTCATAGCTTCAGATGGGCAATACTTTGAATAATACTATTGTACATGTTTTTCTTAAAAAAACGTTCAAATTTTGACAAAAAACCGCACGAATTAAGTTATAAACCCAATAGATTATTACCCTTTATATTTAGACTATAATTATTACAATTGTGTATTATTTGTGTGTAGGGGATATTTTTAGTGATCACAATATTATTTGTTATCTGTTTGATTTCTACACTTTTGTTTTCTGTAAAGTTACATTTTGGGTTTCCTTTGAAAATATTGGAAATACAGCTGTCATTCATGATTTTTAAATCTTTCAGCTTAATTGTACCATTGACATTTACGTAATTTAAATTCTCATCCGTGACAAAATTTTTGTGGGATGTTACAAGTTCAAGGTTATTTTTGTTGGGTACTGGTTCGATTAATATTCTGTAAAATTGATCCTTAGAATAATTTGGAATACTTAATGCAAATATTATCCGATTATCGTAAATAAAAGCGGAGCTTTTTATGTTCTGAAGTTTGTTAATTGTTATATTGAATTGTTTACCTTCTTTTGACGATATAAAGTCAGTTCCTAAAATTCCTAATCGACTAAGCATCAGGTTCTCCTTAACCTTCTAACCTGGTCTCTTAATAATTGTATGTCGTACTGTATTTGGAATGCGTGTTGCATTTTTGCTACTTCTAAAGATTCCTTGTTTATTGCATTTTCTATGTTTAGAAGTTGTTTTTTGATTTCTAGCTGCTGTCCGTTAATCTGTTTTGTTATATTGTCAATTACTTCGTTAAAATGGTTGTTTATTTGTATCTGGTCGTTTAGTCCGTCAATCAGATTTCTTTTAATCTCTTCGTTTATTTCTAAACTTTCCCTAATGTCTTTTTCGTCGTCATAGTCCATGGTTCCTGTTAAAAATTTTAAGCCTTTTCCCACTATGTTCACTAATCCTCTTTTTGTTTTATGATGATAGTCTCCTAATAAGTTTTCTATTTCTTGTTCTAAAAGTCCTAAGCTATGGGTCATTGTCGGGTATTCATTTTTGTAATTTAGTTTGTTCACATTGTGTTCCAAAATATCGAGGTTTTCTGTCCATGAACTTAAATTTACACTATGAAGGATTTTCGTGTAGCCTGTAATTACTTGGAGATGTTGGTCTCTTATGGCAATGTATCCTTGTCCTTTGCTTAGATTCTGTACGTCGAATCTCTGTCCTTTTGTCGTTGTCAATATTTGTACGGTTGTCAGTAAGAATGTTATGTATGTTCATATTTATATCTGCGTTTAATTTGTGTTTTATAAAATTTGCTTCCTTTTTCGTCTACAACGTGGTCCTCATCTAAAGTTTCGGGGTCTGTTTTCTTATGGACTGGCTTGAGCTTATTATTACTCCTATTTTTTAAATACGAAGATTTGTTTCGTGTTAAGTCTATCCTCCTTCCTATCTTTATTTAATCTATTTATATACTTTTCCTTATTTTTCATAACTAATTCCACAATTTCAGCGTAGTCTTCTCTAGTTATATTTCCGTATAGGAAATCAATTGGTCTTCTTTTTGTCGTTGAATGGATTGTTTTATTATATATAGTAACTGCCTTAAAAATTTTGTTACGTAAAGTATCCCTGTTGTTCTCGTCTGCTGTAAATGTTCGAAAATGCTCGTTTAGAGTTGAATGGAATCTTTCGATGTCCGAATTTCCTGTCTTTCGGTATGGGGTGGTGATATGAAGTTCGACGTTATTCTCTCTTAAAAATTCTTTAATTAATATTGAAGAAAACCCTGTCTCGCCATCTGTGATAATTTTGTTGAGAATACCGAATGTTGCGAATCTATGTTTAAGCGTGTTTAATAGGGCTATCCATGTCCTGTGTTTTATTTCTTGTATCATGACATGTTTGGTAAATATGTCGATCATGGTTACGTACATAAGATTTATGTTTGCGTACCATATATCAACATGGAGAACTTGATTTGGTTTATCTGGAGTGTCGATTACTTTGAAAGGGATCTTGTTTGGTAATCTTTCGTATTTGGATTTGTTACAAATCTCGCAATTATTAACGAACTGTTGGATTTTGTCCTTCAGTTTTGGGGCATAGTAAACGTCTTTAATTTCTGAATATGTCTCATTAATCCCCCTATGGTTTAGCAATTCATGGGTTTTAATAATAATTCCTGCCAATTTTTCTTCGGCTGTTAGATCACCTAGAAACTTACTACATTTTATAACTTTTAATAGTTTATTTTACTAAAGTATTTAACGTAAATATCTTGGAATTTCGCAAACATATGGTCATGTTTGGAGTAAATACATACTATTCCTTTTGCCGGAAAAAATCTTTTCATCAGATCAAGAATAAATTTCTCTTTGAAATCCTTTAATTCAATCACTATTCTTCTTTTCCCAAAGTCATTATAAATTTTGTGATTACTAATTCCGTCTGTAGTGTTTAAGATTATTTGAGTTTTATATATATTTACCGGTGTGTCAACTATTGGAATGTGATCGCTACTATCTTCGTTTGCACTATGTATGGTAGCTACAATGGATTGTTCATCTAAGTTTCTTACGTTGGTTTCATCAGTGCAATCTTCTACATTTTCATTGTAAAAAATTTCCATTCTGGATAGACCGTCAGCAACTTAATTATCTTTCCCCTTTACGTATTCCATGTCGAAGTTATATTCCTCGAGTTTAACCTTCCATCTTTGCAATTTAGCATTCGGTTCTTTCAGTGAACTTAGCCAAATTAGGGGTCGATGGTCAGTTCTCATCGTGAACTTTCTTCCATAAAGGTAAGGTCTAAAATATTTAGTCGCCCATACAATGGCCAGTAATTCCTTCTCGATGGTCGAGTCTCATGGTCAATGAGGGTACGACTAGCGTAACATACTGGATGGTTTTCCTGTGATAGGACGGCACCTACGGCGAAATTAGATGCGTCCGTTGTCAGAATAAATTTTTTGCTAAAATCTGGATACCTCAGAATTGGTTCAGATACAATCAAAGCTTTCAAATTTTCAAAACTTTCAATGTAACCTGAATCATTGAGATTTATTTTCGCATCTTTCTTCAAGAACGCTGTCATAGGTTTAGCCACTTTACCGTAGTCTTTGACAAACTTACGATAGTATCCTGTAATTCCAAGAAAGGCTTTTATTTGCTTGGTTGTTCGTGGTAGCTTGTAATCTCTAATTGCTGCAATTTTGTTAGGATTGGGTCTAATACCCTCGGTTGTTATTATGTGTCCTAAAAATTCTGTTTCTTTCTTTAGGAATTCGCTTTTATCGAGTTGTATTTTAAGGTTAACCTGTCTCAATTTTTTAAAGATTTTCTTTAAGGAAATTATATGCTCAGAAAGGGATGTGGAGAAGATAATTATGTCGTCGAGGTAGACAAGGCATATCTTTCCAATGAAATCGGAGAGAACTGAATTCATCAGCCTCTGGAAAGTAGCGGGGGCATACGAATGAACTCGTAATGTCCATTGTTAGTTGAAAAAGCCGTCTTCCTTACATTCTCATCTTCGATTTCGATTTGGTGAAACCCCTTAGCCAGATCTAATGTGGTGAAGTACTGTGCCTTCCCTAATTTATCGAAGATGTCATCGATGTTGGGGATAGGAAACTTGTCGTCTATCGAGACTTCATTGAGTTTTCGGTAGTCGATGACGATCCTCCATTTTTGTTTACCAGATGCGTCCCTCTTTTTTGGAACTATCCAGATAGGAGCAGAATATGGTGAGCTGCTAGGCCGGATAATACCTTGCTTTAACATCTCATCTATTTGCCGCGATACCTCATCTTTATGTACTTCAGGGTATCTATAATTTTTTGTGTAGATAGGGATATCGTTCACAGTCCTTATTCGGTGCTTGATTGCATTTGTGAAAGATAAATCGCTACCTTCTTGATAAAAAATCGAAGGGAACTGAGAAACGAGGCTAGTGATTGCTTTTTTCTCTTCATCGTTGAGATGATTTGTCCTAATTTGTTCAGAAATTGGATCTTTGCTGGACTCCGTGTGATACACTTCCAAAGTTGGTATTTCCTTCGCATAGCTTTCCATCACTTCTTCATCTTTATTGAGATAAATTGGAATTTCCTTATTGTTAACTATTAGAAGTCTTCTTTTGTAGTCAAGAATCGCCTCTATTGGTAGTAAAATATTATTTCCAATTAGTCCGTTGAATATATCGTGGACTTTGTATTCGAGGAATTCTGCGGTTTTGTCCGATTCGCCGAATTCTTTAAAAAGTGGGACCCTTACTTTTCTATTTACGTATATAGGTGTACTGGTAGTTAGGATCTTGATGGGTGCACTAAGTTTAATTTGCCATTTGGGGTGGCATGTCCCCGGATTGAGAACATTGGTTTCCGACCCTTAGTCGATCAGTATTCTCAGTTTAGAATTATTATTTGTTCTAACGATTATATAGGGTAGTCGGCCTGAGGGCTTGTTCCCCGAAAATCCGAACTATTTGCTATGTTATTAATTCTTCTATCGTAACTTCCGGACAATGTATCCATTGGTTCTGCTTGATTCCTAAAATTCCCTGAATAGTTTTCGTGGTTTCTAAAACTTCCTGAATAGTTTTCGTGGTTTCTCGAATTTCTTGAATTATTTCTAAATGGATTATTGTTATTATTTCTGAATGAACCTGAGTTATTATTATCATTCCTGAATGTTCCTGAATTATTATTACTATTTCTAAACGCTGGGTTGCTGTTATTGCTCCTGAATGGGTTATTAATATGGTTACTAACCGTGGTGGAATTATTATTTTCGTTGTGCCTAAAATTATTATTGTGGTTTTGGCTATTGTGAAATTTGGCTGCCAAGCCGGCGCAGTTCTTTTGGGATGGGATCCACAAATTGCCAGAAAGATGGGAAAAAGTCATAGCTTCAGATGGGCAATACTTTGAATAATACTATTGTACATGTTTTTCTCAAAAAAACGTTCAAATTTTGACAAAAAACCGCACGAATTAAGTTATAAACCCAATAGATTATTACCCTTTATATTTAGACTATAATTATTACAATTGTGTATTATTTGTGTGTAGGGGATATTTTTAGTGATCACAATATTATTTGTTATCTGTTTGATTTCTACACTTTTGTTTTCTGTAAAGTTACATTTTGGGTTTCCTTTGAAAATATTGGAAATACAGCTGTCATTCATGATTTTTAAATCTTTTAGCTTAATTGTACCATTGACATTTACGTAATTTAAATTCTCATCCGTGACAAAATTTTTGTGGGATGTTACAAGCTCAAGGTTATTTTTGTTGGGTACTGGTTCGATTAATATTCTGTAAAATTGATCCTTAGAATAATTTGGAATACTTAATGCAAATATTATCCGATTATTGTAAATAAAAGCGGAGCTTTTTATGTTCTGAAGTTTGTTAATTGTTATATTGAATTGTTTACCTTCTTTTGACGATATAAAGTCAGTTCCTAAAATTCCTAATCGACTAAGCATCAGGTTCTCCTTAACCTTCTTAACCTGGTCTCTTAATAATTGTATGTCGTACTGTATTTGGAATGCGTGTTGCATTTTTGCTACTTCTAAAGATTCCTTGTTTATTGCATTTTCTATGTTTAGAAGTTGTTTTTTGATTTCTAGCTGCTGTCCGTTAATCTGTTTTGTTATATTGTCAATTACTTCGTTAAAATGGTTGTTTATTTGTATCTGGTCGTTTAGTCCGTCAATCAGATTTCTTTTAATCTCTTCGTTTATTTCTAAACTTTCCCTAATGTCTTTTTCGTCGTCATAGTCCATGGTTCCTGTTAAAAATTTTAAGCCTTTTCCCACTATGTTCACTAATCCTCTTTTTGTTTTATGATGATAGTCTCCTAATAAGTTTTCTATTTCTTGTTCTAAAAGTCCTAAGCTATGGGTCATTGTCGGGTATTCATTTTTGTAATTTAGTTTGTTCACATTGTGTTCCAAAATATCGAGGTTTTCTGTCCATGAACTTAAATTTACACTATGAAGGATTTTCGTGTAGCCTGTAATTACTTGGAGATGTTGGTCTCTTATGGCAATGTATCCTTGTCCTTTGCTTAGATTCTGTACGTCGAATCTCTGTCCTTTTGTCGTTGTCAATATTTGTACGGTTGTCAGTAAGAATGTTATGTATGTTCATATTTATATCTGCGTTTAATTTGTGTTTTATAAAATTTGCTTCCTTTTTCGTCTACAACGTGGTCCTCATCTAAAGTTTCGGGGTCTGTTTTCTTATGGACTGGCTTGAGCTTATTATTACTCCTATTTTTTAAATACGAAGATTTGTTTCGTGTTAAGTCTATCCTCCTTCCTATCTTTATTTAATCTATTTATATACTTTTCCTTATTTTTCATAACTAATTCCACAATTTCAGCGTAGTCTTCTCTAGTTATATTTCCGTATAGGAAATCAATTGGTCTTCTTTTTGTCGTTGAATGGATTGTTTTATTATATATAGTAACTGCCTTAAAAATTTTGTTACGTAAAGTATCCCTGTTGTTCTCGTCTGCTGTAAATGTTCGAAAATGCTCGTTTAGAGTTGAATGGAATCTTTCGATGTCCGAATTTCCTGTCTTTCGGTATGGGGTGGTGATATGAAGTTCGACGTTATTCTCTCTTAAAAATTCTTTAATTAATATTGAAGAAAACCCTGTCTCGCCATCTGTGATAATTTTGTTGAGAATACCGAATGTTGCGAATCTATGTTTAAGCGTGTTTAATAGGGCTATCCATGTCCTGTGTTTTATTTCTTGTATCATGACATGTTTGGTAAATATGTCGATCATGGTTACGTACATAAGATTTATGTTTGCGTACCATATATCAACATGGAGAACTTGATTTGGTTTATCTGGAGTGTCGATTACTTTGAAAGGGATCTTGTTTGGTAATCTTTCGTATTTGGATTTGTTACAAATCTCGCAATTATTAACGAACTGTTGGATTTTGTCCTTCAGTTTTGGGGCATAGTAAACGTCTTTAATTTCTGAATATGTCTCATTAATCCCCCTATGGTTTAGCAATTCATGGGTTTTAATAATAATTCCTGCCAATTTTTCTTCGGCTGTTAGATCACCTAGAAACTTACTACATTTTATAACTTTTAATAGTTTATTTTACTAAAGTATTTAACGTAAATATCTTGGAATTTCGCAAACATATGGTCATGTTTGGAGTAAATACATACTATTCCTTTTGCCGGAAAAAATCTTTTCATCAGATCAAGAATAAATTTCTCTTTGAAATCCTTTAATTCAATCACTATTCTTCTTTTCCCAAAGTCATTATAAATTTTGTGATTACTAATTCCGTCTGTAGTGTTTAAGATTATTTGAGTTTTATATATATTTACCGGTGTGTCAACTATTGGAATGTGATCGCTACTATCTTCGTTTGCACTATGTATGGTAGCTACAATGGATTGTTCATCTAAGTTTCTTACGTTGGTTTCATCAGTGCAATCTTCTACATTTTCATTGTAAAAAATTTCCATTCTGGATAGACCGTCAGCAACTTAATTATCTTTCCCCTTTACGTATTCCATGTCGAAGTTATATTCCTCGAGTTTAACCTTCCATCTTTGCAATTTAGCATTCGGTTCTTTCAGTGAACTTAGCCAAATTAGGGGTCGATGGTCAGTTCTCATCGTGAACTTTCTTCCATAAAGGTAAGGTCTAAAATATTTAGTCGCCCATACAATGGCCAGTAATTTCTTCTCGATGGTCGAGTCTCATGGTCAATGAGGGTACGACTAGCGTAACATACTGGATGGTTTTCCTGTGATAGGACGGCACCTACGGCGAAATTAGATGCGTCCGTTGTCAGAATAAATTTTTTGCTAAAATCTGGATACCTCAGAATTGGTTCAGATACAATCAAAGCTTTCAAATTTTCAAAACTTTCAATGTAACCTGAATCATTGAGATTTATTTTTGCATCTTTCTTCAAGAACGCTGTCATAGGTTTAGCCACTTTACCGTAGTCTTTGACAAACTTACGATAGTATCCTGTAATTCCAAGAAAGGCTTTTATTTGCTTGGTTGTTCGTGGTAGCTTGTAATCTCTAATTGCTGCAATTTTGTTAGGATTGGGTCTAATACCCTCGGTTGTTATTATGTGTCCTAAAAATTCTGTTTCTTTCTTTAGGAATTCGCTTTTATCGAGTTGTATTTTAAGGTTAACCTGTCTCAATTTTTTAAAGATTTTCTTTAAGGAAATTATATGCTCAGAAAGGGATGTGGAGAAGATAATTATGACGTCGAGGTAGACAAGGCATATCTTTCCAATGAAATCGGAGAGAACTGAATTCATCAGCCTCTGGAAAGTAGCGGGGGCATACGAATGAACTCGTAATGTCCATTGTTAGTTGAAAAAGCCGTCTTCCTTACATTCTCATCTTCGATTTCGATTTGGTGAAACCCCTTAGCCAGATCTAATGTGGTGAAGTACTGTGCCTTCCCTAATTTATCGAAGATGTCATCGATGTTGGGGATAGGAAACTTGTCGTCTATCGAGACTTCATTGAGTTTTCGGTAGTCGATGACGATCCTCCATTTTTGTTTACCAGATGCGTCCCTCTTTTTTGGAACTATCCAGATAGGAGCAGAATATGGTGAGCTGCTAGGCCGGATAATACCTTGCTTTAACATCTCATCTATTTGCCGCGATACCTCATCTTTATGTACTTCAGGGTATCTATAATTTTTTGTGTAGATAGGGATATCGTTCACAGTCCTTATTCGGTGCTTGATTGCATTTGTGAAAGATAAATCGCTACCTTCTTGATAAAAAATCGAAGGGAACTGAGAAACGAGGCTAGTGATTGCTTTTTTCTCTTCATCGTTGAGATGATTTGTCCTAATTTGTTCAGAAATTGGATCTTTGCTGGACTCCGTGTGATACACTTCCAAAGTTGGTATTTCCTTCGCATAGCTTTCCATCACTTCTTCATCTTTATTGAGATAAATTGGAATTTCCTTATTGTTAACTATTAGAAGTCTTCTGAAGTTTGTTAATTGTTATATTGAATTGTTTACCTTCTTTTGACGATATAAAGTCAGTTCCTAAAATTCCTAATCGACTAAGCATCAGGTTCTCCTTAACCTTCTTAACCTGGTCTCTTAATAATTGTATGTCGTACTGTATTTGGAATGCGTGTTGCATTTTTGCTACTTCTAAAGATTCCTTGTTTATTGCATTTTCTATGTTTAGAAGTTGTTTTTTGATTTCTAGCTGCTGTCCGTTAATCTGTTTTGTTATATTGTCAATTACTTCGTTAAAATGGTTGTTTATTTGTATCTGGTCGTTTAGTCCGTCAATCAGATTTCTTTTAATCTCTTCGTTTATTTCTAAACTTTCCCTAATGTCTTTTTCGTCGTCATAGTCCATGGTTCCTGTTAAAAATTTTAAGCCTTTTCCCACTATGTTCACTAATCCTCTTTTTGTTTTATGATGATAGTCTCCTAATAAGTTTTCTATTTCTTGTTCTAAAAGTCCTAAGCTATGGGTCATTGTCGGGTATTCATTTTTGTAATTTAGTTTGTTCACATTGTGTTCCAAAATATCGAGGTTTTCTGTCCATGAACTTAAATTTACACTATGAAGGATTTTCGTGTAGCCTGTAATTACTTGGAGATGTTGGTCTCTTATGGCAATGTATCCTTGTCCTTTGCTTAGATTCTGTACGTCGAATCTCTGTCCTTTTGTCGTTGTCAATATTTGTGCGGTTGTCAGTAAGAATGTTATGTATGTTCATATTTATATCTGCGTTTAATTTGTGTTTTATAAAATTTGCTTCCTTTTTCGTCTACAACGTGGTCCTCATCTAAAGTTTCGGGGTCTGTTTTCTTATGGACTGGCTTGAGCTTATTATTACTCCTATTTTTTAAATACGAAGATTTGTTTCGTGTTAAGTCTATCCTCCTTCCTATCTTTATTTAATCTATTTATATACTTTTCCTTATTTTTCATAACTAATTCCACAATTTCAGCGTAGTCTTCTCTAGTTATATTTCCGTATAGGAAATCAATTGGTCTTCTTTTTGTCGTTGAATGGATTGTTTTATTATATATAGTAACTGCCTTAAAAATTTTGTAACGTAAAGTATCCCTGTTGTTCTCGTCTGCTGTAAATGTTCGAAAATGCTCGTTTAGAGTTGAATGGAATCTTTCGATGTCCGAATTTCCTGTCTTTCGGTATGGGGTGGTGATATGAAGTTCGACGTTATTCTCTCTTAAAAATTCTTTAATTAATATTGAAGAAAACCCTGTCTCGCCATCTGTGATAATTTTGTTGAGAATACCGAATGTTGCGAATCTATGTTTAAGCGTGTTTAATAGGGCTATCCATGTCCTGTGTTTTATTTCTTGTATCATGACATGTTTGGTAAATATGTCGATCATGGTTACGTACATAAGATTTATGTTTGCGTACCATATATCAACATGGAGAACTTGATTTGGTTTATCTGGAGTGTCGATTACTTTGAAAGGGATCTTGTTTGGTAATCTTTCGTATTTGGATTTGTTACAAATCTCGCAATTATTAACGAACTGTTGGATTTTGTCCTTCAGTTTTGGGGCATAGTAAACGTCTTTAATTTCTGAATATGTCTCATTAATCCCCCTATGGTTTAGCAATTCATGGGTTTTAATAATAATTCCTGCCAATTTTTCTTCGGCTGTTAGATCACCTAGAAACTTACTACATTTTATAACTTTTAATAGTTTATTTTACTAAAGTATTTAACGTAAATATCTTGGAATTTCGCAAACATATGGTCAGGTTTGGAGTAAATACATACTATTCCTTTTGCCGGAAAAAATCTTTTCATCAGATCAAGAATAAATTTCTCTTTGAAATCCTTTAATTCAATCACTATTCTTCTTTTCCCAAAGTCATTATAAATTTTGTGATTACTAATTCCGTCTGTAGTGTTTAAGATTATTTGAGTTTTATATATATTTACCGGTGTGTCAACTATTGGAATGTGATCGCTACTATCTTCGTTTGCACTATGTATGGTAGCTACAATGGATTGTTCATCTAAGTTTCTTACGTTGGTTTCATCAGTGCAATCTTCTACATTTTCATTGTAAAAAATTTCCATTCTGGATAGACCGTCAGCAACTTAATTATCTTTCCCCTTTACGTATTCCATGTCGAAGTTATATTCCTCGAGTTTAACCTTCCATCTTTGCAATTTAGCATTCGGTTCTTTCAGTGAACTTAGCCAAATTAGGGGTCGATGGTCAGTTCTCATCGTGAACTTTCTTCCATAAAGGTAAGGTCTAAAATATTTAGTCGCCCATACAATGGCCAGTAATTCCTTCTCGATGGTCGAGTCTCATGGTCAATGAGGGTACGACTAGCGTAACATACTGGATGGTTTTCCTGTGATAGGACGGCACCTACGGCGAAATTAGATGCGTCCGTTGTCAGAATAAATTTTTTGCTAAAATCTGGATACCTCAGAATTGGTTCAGATACAATCAAAGCTTTCAAATTTTCAAAACTTTCAATGTAACCTGAATCATTGAGATTTATTTTCGCATCTTTCTTCAAGAACGCTGTCATAGGTTTAGCCACTTTACCGTAGTCTTTGACAAACTTACGATAGTATCCTGTAATTCCAAGAAAGGCTTTTATTTGCTTGGCTGTTCGTGGTAGCTTGTAATCTCTAATTGCTGCAATTTTGTTAGGATTGGGTCTAATACCCTCGGTTGTTATTATGTGTCCTAAAAATTCTGTTTCTTTCTTTAGGAATTCGCTTTTATCGAGTTGTATTTTAAGGTTAACCTGTCTCAATTTTTTAAAGATTTTCTTTAAGGAAATTATATGCTCAGAAAGGGATGTGGAGAAGATAATTATGTCGTCGAGGTAGACAAGGCATATCTTTCCAATGAAATCGGAGAGAACTGAATTCATCAGCCTCTGGAAAGTAGCGGGGGCATACGAATGAACTCGTAATGTCCATTGTTAGTTGAAAAAGCCGTCTTCCTTACATTCTCATCTTCGATTTCGATTTGGTGAAACCCCTTAGCCAGATCTAATGTGGTGAAGTACTGTGCCTTCCCTAATTTATCGAAGATGTCATCGATGTTGGGGATAGGAAACTTGTCGTCTATCGAGACTTCATTGAGTTTTCGGTAGTCGATGACGATCCTCCATTTTTGTTTACCAGATGCGTCCCTCTTTTTTGGAACTATCCAGATAGGAGCAGAATATGGTGAGCTGCTAGGCCGGATAATACCTTGCTTTAACATCTCATCTATTTGCCGCGATACCTCATCTTTATGTACTTCAGGGTATCTATAATTTTTTGTGTAGATAGGGATATCGTTCAGAGTCCTTATTCGGTGCTTGATTGCATTTGTGAAAGATAAATCGCTACCTTCTTGATAAAAAATCGAAGGGAACTGAGAAACGAGGCTAGTGATTGCTTTTTTCTCTTCATCGTTGAGATGATTTGTCCTAATTTGTTCAGAAATTGGATCTTTGCTGGACTCCGTGTGATACACTTCCAAAGTTGGTATTTCCTTCGCATAGCTTTCCATCACTTCTTCATCTTTATTGAGATAAATTGGAATTTCCTTATTGTTAACTATTAGAAGTCTTCTTTTGTAGTCAAGAATCGCCTCTATTGGTAGTAAAATATTATTTCCAATTAGTCCGTTGAATATATCGTGGACTTTGTATTCGAGGAATTCTGCGGTTTTGTCCGATTCGCCGAATTCTTTAAAAAGTGGGACCCTTACTTTTCTATTTACGTATATAGGTGTACTGGTAGTTAGGATCTTGATGGGTGCACTAGGTTTAATTTGCCATTTGGGGTGGCATGTCCCCGGATTGAGAACATTGGTTTCCGACCCTTAGTCGATCAGTATTCTCAGTTTAGAATTATTATTTGTTCTAACGATTATATAGGGTAGTCGGCCTGAGGGCTTGTTCCCCGAAAATCCGAACTATTTGCTATGTTATTAATTCTTCTATCGTAACTTCCGGACAATGTA
Organism: Pocota personata; assembly: GCA_963082735.1. NCBI lineage: Eukaryota > Metazoa > Arthropoda > Insecta > Diptera > Syrphidae > Pocota > Pocota personata. The sequence goes on from OY720429.1 coordinate 76,075,084, forward strand.
TCCATTGGTTCTGCTTGATTCCTAAAATTCCCTGAATAGTTTTCGTGGTTTCTAAAACTTCCTGAATAGTTTTCGTGGTTTCTCGAATTTCTTGAATTATTTCTAAATGGATTATTGTTATTATTTCTGAATGAACCTGAGTTATTATTATCATTCCTGAATGTTCCTGAATTATTATTACTATTTCTAAACGCTGGGTTGCTGTTATTGCTCCTGAATGGGTTATTAATATGGTTACTAACCGTGGTGGAATTATTATTTTCGTTGTGCCTAAAATTATTATTGTGGTTTTGGCTATTGTGAAATTTTTTGTACGCATACCCCGTCTCGTGCAAGATTTGGATGGCTTGCTCTAAATTTTCCGGGTTTCTGCAGTAAAGTAACCCTTTCATAGGTTTTAACGGACTCCCGATCCGTGAAGAGTCTCCGATTAAGACACCGCGGCCATTCATCCGGGTTGATCCCGGGTACGTTGTTTCCGGTTCTCTAGACTATGACCTCCTGTCCTCCGAAATTGCATGGAGTTTAAACCGGAATTTCAGTTTTCCTTGTTGCCTCGAACCCTTTTCGCATACAGGACCGAATGCACAATGAAGAATTTATCTTGAAGGAGTTCAAAATCTGTTCTGCTTGTACAAATGGATATGCTTAGCGACAACCGAACAACGCACAACGCATGCTCACATCAAATCAACGCGATTAAAAAACTTCTATTTATGTAGATTCAATCCCATTTCTGAAATTGTAAGTTAGAATTTATTTTCCATTACAGATGTTTCATTTATTACTGTTCACTATTATTATTAGTTTTAACTTACACTACCACCGAGCCAAACCGGACACTTTCGGAATTCGGGGATATTTCACCATCGCTGGTCACTCTCTGTTAAGAAGAGTATCGCAAACCATGATTTCGACTATTTCCAATGATGATGATAAACTGCGACACCGGCTGAATGCATCCGTTTTTCAAACGATCCCTTTTTTACTCCCTAAACATGCATCCTAAAAGTTTCTAAACCATCCTTCCTGGTTAGCAAGGAACAATATGATGACGCAATAGTGGCATAGTTTATAAAGAAGAACAGGAAGAAGTCGCCTCTTTAATTTTAACTCTGTCGTTCTTTTTTTTCAATTATTCTATATAGAAATCTTTCTTTGTATTGTTCTACAAGTTTCTTGACATTTAATAAATTTGAACAGTGAATTACTCAACAATAAGCGGATATTTTTCTTTAAAAATATTAAATTGCATTTCGCAACGTTCTAAAAATTAAATCATCAGACGTAATACACTTAACCATGTTGTACCATGTCCTCCTCGCCAGGAGTTTCTAAGGATAGATGTCCTGTTTGCAAAGCTACGAGTATATTTGAGTGCCCAAAATGTGCAAAGTGGACACATTATTTATGTGCAAGCGTAGGTGATGAGGTTGTCAATGATGCAGTAAACTGTTAGTTACCAACCGGCCCCAACAATATTCCCTCTAAAGCCGCATCCACAATAGCAGTACCAACATTTAATGAGATTCCTGCAGAAAGTCTGAGCGGAATGGCACAAGATATTGCTGGGATAAGCTTTCCAAATATCCTAAAATTATTTGAGCTTAAAGGTAGGAAGTTATCTCTAAAACTAAAAACACCAACAGATCTCATATTGGTAATCTAAAAAAACCTCTTAATATAAGAAAACGAAAAACTTATATTCTTGCATATACATACATATAGCACATTCGAAACAAAGAGTCACCAAGGGGTGAGACTTATTTAAAGACTAAAGGCTGAACTATAATAGTAGAATGCTTTCGTACGACCACTTCCGAAACGTGACCATAATAGCTTTTTGCTTCGATTCGTTAAGTTTCGTCCACTTTTGCGAATCCATTCGCTCTTTCGTAAGTGTACGTATAAAAACAATATTCACTTGACAAGCGGTTCTCCATCTAAGTACTAACATCGCCCGATGGTGCTTGATTTCGGTGGTCGGACAAGGAACTTTTGCTTCCGAACATTTTTCATTTTTTTTAATTTTTAATGCATTTTTATATTTTAAATTCATTATAACTTAATTGCCAGACAAAAAAAAACTCTTAAACCTAGCTTAACTAACTTAACTATTCTTATTCTAACTTACTGGCCCTATGCGGGCGCTCTATGTTAAACCTAACACTTAAAACTATGTCTTTCGACGTAACGAACTTGAAAATTGGTTGTTTATTTAGATTTTCTTTTTAATTTTAATAATTTAATTTTAATTTTTACTAAGAAAATTATTATACAAAAAAAAAAACTTAGTAAATGAACTTTTTTTTTTATTATTCTTATATGTATAACTTAACAAACTACGTTAAAATAAATCTTAAACTATCTTATTCTACCTTAATTTATCTTACTCTACCTTACGTAATTATATACGTACTTTTTTTCAATTTTTTTTTTTTTTATTTTATCAAGTACTGTTTATTTTTTTTTTCATCGAAGTGCTGTGATGATGAACTTATATTTTTTTTTTATTTTTTTTTTTTTTTTTCCCTATACACTATATAAAGGGTGGTTAAATTTTAAGGGCCGATGTTGAATGTGAACCACACCTAAACGTCAAGTTTTTTTCTGCATTTCATTTGTCATTTCTCAATTTCAGACTAACTCAATTTGAACCATGGAAAGATACACAATCGAGCAACGCGTTAAAGTTATTCAGGCTTATTATAAAAATGCATATCGTGCATTTCGTGATTCTTTCGGTCAATTTAATCGTCCAAATGTGCGTACAATCGGAAAAATCGTGCAAAAATTTGTGCAAACCGGGTCTGTAGGAGATGTGAAAACACCAGTGCATGCTCGTACAGCTCGCACTGCAGAAAATATTGCTGCTGTTCGCAATAGTGTGGCTGAAGAGCCGTCCACCTCAACTCGTCGTCGTGCCCAACAATTGCACCTCTCACGCTCGTCGTTGATGAACATTATGCATAAAGACTTGCATTTACGCGCTTACAAGGTGCAATTGACTCAAGAACTAAAGCCTCTTGACTATTTCAAGCGTCGTCAATGGTCGCAATGGTGGCAAGAAATGGCAACAGTGGATGATCAATTTTCGAAGAAAATCATCTTCAGTGATGAGGCACATTTTCACCTCAGTGGATTCGTCAATAAGCAGAATTGCCGCATTTGGGCGAATGATAATATAAGAGTGATTGTCGAAAAACCAATGCACCTACAAAGAGTGACTGTTTGGTGCGGTTTATGGGCTGGCGGCATCATCGGGCCGTATTTTTTTCCAAAATGAGGCCGGTCAGGCATTTACTGTGAATGGTGTTCGCTATCGTGAGATGATAACGAACTTTTTATGGCCCGAATTGGAAGATAAGGATGTGGCCGTGTTATCTCACGTGGTGGCGATGTCAATTGGCCGCCAAGATCATGTGATTTGACACCGTTGGACTTCTTTCTTTGGGGTTATTTGAAAGAAAAAGTGTACGTCGATAAGCCAGCAACAATTCAAGAGCTAAATGATGAGA